>CM037033.1:80812103-82012103 GCA_020882235.1 Schizaphis graminum | reverse complement strand
GCAGTTGATCACAATCCACGCTGTCTTGGACAATGTCGTAAGAGATATGTTAACATTGGATAATCAATTTACTTACATATTTGGTTTATTTAAATTTTATTTTCTTCAATTTACATTTGTAATTTAAGTCAGTTCCTGTGGTATATGCTTTACTAAATCGTAGAACAGAAAACGTCTACATAGGACTGTGGCAATATGTGCGAAATAATTTACCAGAAGATATTTTTGACTGGCAAAATGTAAGTATTGTATCAGACTTTGAAACAGCTATGCGAAATGCAATACAAATAGTGATTCCAGAATGCCAATTGATTGGGTGCTGGTTCCATTTTTGCCAGGTAATAAACAAATTGTGCATTAATGTTTTTATAATTGTATAGTATTTTTCTGGATTCTTTAATCTAGATATAAAACAGATTTATGTACAACAATTTTTATGAGTTTCAAGTTAAATTTTCCTAAAACATAATATAAATTATTTATATTGAAAATAATAATAATATATGATTTTATATTAAAAAATATAACTACTAGTTTCTACATTTGGTCATCACTATCAGGTTACATACTTACACGTCTTTATAATAATAAATTATATTGAACTATATTTCTCAACTTGAACAGAGTATACTTAGTACAACTTATGTATACGTCATATTATATTATATCAATGTAAAATACAATAGTATTTAAAAGAAATTAGATACTTTAAAAAAACTATTAACTAAAAAAAATGTTTTCTAGTTCACTGATATTTTTAATGTATTTCAGCATTTGTGATTTACCTTAGTCAATAAAGAAATTATATTCTCAAATGCACTATTTGTTTGCAGAGCATTTTACGTTTTGTCCAGACCCATGGCATGGTGACATTATTCCGTGAAAACCATCATGCTGCCACAATACTAAAAATGGTAATAAGAAATAACAATTAATGGCGGATGGATTAGGATCTAGTGATATGAGAAATTCTTACATTAATATTAACATTTTTTTTTTTATATATAGATTATGTCTTTACCACACTTGCCATCACAACAGATGCCAGAATTGCCAGAAGACTTCCACATTCTTGGGGGTTTTCTAGCAATCATAAGACTGGCAACACGTATGGGTGTACTGAACCGTATTGTTCAGTTAGTGGACTGTGTCAGACAATACTGGTTGACAACAGTACGTCCATCCGGGTTTTCCGTTTACGGTGTAAACATCCGTACTAATAATTTTGTGGAAAGTTTTCACAGCATGCTTAAGTCCACCATAGGCATACATCCCCCAATTTGGTCTTTTTACGGTAATTGATTTTTAATAAAAATATATAGTTGACAATAACTGGAATTTTGATTGGTTTTTTATAATTTTTTGCAGATCGATTACGATCGGTTGAAAGTAGAGTACGGAGGGAAACATTACAAACAATCAATGGCCAGCAAGTGAGACAATTAACTATATATGGCTTACATTTTTGAAATTAATTTTAATTTTAATAAATCAAACTTTAAAGGTACGAAGATCTATAGTGTCTAGCAGAGACACAAATAACTGCATTTTGGCTGATGCTCTACGAAATATACGCTATGGCCGCTATGACACAATGGCATATTTAAGAAGAGTATCTTATTCGGTGAGAGGGTATATAGATATGCAAATAGGCCTTTTAGCTAATGGTTTGTATCATATAAATTTAATTGGGTGTATAAACTAAATGACAATAAAATGGAATTATAGAAATCCTTCTCGAAGAAAATATTCCTGGACAGCTACCAATGGTTGGACTTCAGCCTCTTCCACCTGTATTGCCGCCATTCCACATTCGTGGAGCTGGTAGACGTAGGAGGGGTCGTGGTCGTCAACGGGCAGCAGCAGTTCCAGAAAATCATGGAATGGTCCGGCATCCAAATGTGTGCCAACAACCAGGTGGTGGTAACCTTGGATTAATTGAAGATCGCCATCTTCTCGGTAATATACAACTATACATTTAAGTTAAAAATACATTATATTATACTTTACTTACTATACTTTAAATATAAATATTATAGGGAATACAGACAATATTGAGGTGCCAATCCAGATTCAAGGTAAGCATATATAAATAAAATATGATAAAAAACATATTGTCTTAACGAAATATAACTTTTTGTTTGTTTGATTAGCAAATAATGAAGACCGAAATAAACCCCTTGATCTGCCAGAAAACGAAGGTATGCCTTAGAGTATTTCTATAAATAAAATGTTGGAGTGTCACCCTTGGGCGGTTCTCCACCCAAGTACTAATGTTTTGTAATTTATTCTTCTACGCCCATATGCTTATTGTAACTGTATTACAGATTGTATATTATTCTAACAAATTTAAAAATAATAAATAAAATAAATTATTTATGAATAAATATTCACTTATTATACCTACAATTTAATTTGTATTGAAGTTGAACAGCCAGATATCAATGATACGTTAGCGGAGGAAGAGGTCTATGAAATAGTTGAGCTTGGCATAGATGATGCTTTTGTTGACGGTAGATTGATTTTAAATGTTATAATACTGAAACATTAGCTTAATAACTTTCCATTTTGTTTCAGAACAAAATACTCAACCAGCTCACCATGCAGTTGATTTAGATATCCCTACATTCGAAGGCAAGTTATTATTAATATTATTATTATAATAATTTTCCTTTAAGATGACATTACACTGACATTTGTTATCTCCGTCTTAGAAGTGCATAACATACCTAATTTTACTCTCAGTAAATCATGTTTAGTTATACTAATTTAAAAATTAGAGTGAATTTACCTCATAAAATGTAAAGGTAAGATTATTTTGTAGAGTATCTCAAAGGCTTTTTATTATATTTTAATTTTAAAGCAAGTTATAAAAATGTATTTTTTATAATATTAATATTTATTTTTAATTTTAAAATTGTAAATTTTATGTTACATATTAAAATACTCATAACTCACTTTAAAGTTAAAATATAATACAAAGCATACAAGATGCCATATAATAAACTTAGCTTTAAATTTTAGTAGAGGGCAATTTAATCTAATTTTTTAACTAACGGAGCTAAACGTGTTCTACCGAGCTTACAGTTTGCTATGATACACACTTGTAAGACAGAGACAACAAATGTCCTTTTAACGTCCTCTTAAACAGAATTGAAAAATAAAAACTCATTTATACTTTTTATTCTAAAGGTGATCCTGTAGACAGATGTTTTATTTGCCTTGAAAGTTGGGGCCAAGTAAATTCGGCCAACATTTTGGTGCCTTGCGGTCACGGATGGTGCTGTGATGAGTGTGCGAATCGATTAGATAAATGCGGAGTTTGCAAAGTAGAATTTCCCACAACACAGCCCATCCATATAATGCATGTTAACCTAGGAGATGGTAAATATTAATAATGATACAGTAAATTGAAGATTTTTTCTGTTATAATTAAAATATACAATTTTTATTAAAAGGTAAATGGATGCCAAATAATTCATTACTCGATCTAACTGGAAGTCAGTGCCTTGGATGTATGCGCCATGTACAATATGTACCAGACCAGGCGCAATACATACTGTTGGACTGTGGCCATGGATGGTATTGTGCGAGCTGCATCTCAACACCTCCTGCCACATGTGTCGTCTGTGGTGATATGGTCGAAGGTACCTTAAGAATATTTTTAAATTGAAAAAATATTTCATCATTTTTTTGTTACTCATTAATATTATATATAGATATATTTTTTTTTATATATTACAATATTTTTTTTATATATTTATATTATATTATATTTTTATTTGTTTTGTTTATTTACTTAAATAATTTCTTGATTTGTTTAGTTATTTATTTTATACTAAAATATTAAGATAGCTAAAATAAATATATAATTTTTATAATTTCTTATTATTCAGGAGAAATTCTACCAAACTTCCATCAATAGCAGATAATATGTTTTAATTGTTAAAATAAATTGTTACAAAAAACGTATTCCAAAAGATAAAATCACCACATAATATTAATTTATCTACCTATCATACAGATTGGCTCAAACGACTGTAAGACAAAATATTTAAATTTCTTGTTTTGATGTTGAAAATTGTTAATAAGCTTACTCATATAATCATAGGCGCAATTTCAACTTTTGACTTGGGGGGGGGGGGTGAAAATATTAAAGGCATGCAGACCATTGCAAAATAGCATATTAAAATATTGTATGTCCTAGGTTTTGGGGGAGGGGGCTACCAATTTGCACCTATGCATATAATATTATAATATCTACTTATACCAATTTAAATTTAGATATAAATCATCTATTATATTTATAAGCTCTTTATTTGTCAAAATATGGCAAAACTGGTAATTTACAAACAAAAATAAAAAAACAAGTTAGTATTTCAAAACCAATATCTCTTGAAAATGTATCATTGATATTAATGGATATAATTGAATTCAAAACATAGTATATCCTGTTTTTGAGGTAATATTTAAAATACAGTGCCGGATTGGAACCCAGAAACTTACCGAGCACAATAATTTTACTGGCCCAGTTAATTTAGCTAAATATTTTAGCAAGCGGCCCATGTATCATAATAATCTTGTGGCCCACCGCGCTAAGCGCGGTAGCTCGCCGGTCCAATCCGGGCCTGTTAAAATATCTTCAAAAAATAAAATGCTAGTTTACCAATTTAGGTATAGACAGTTTTTATTCGAATCACAATTAATATGTGTTATGGATTCCATCATCCACTGAATAGAATGAATGGATATAAAATTGTTTATTACTCAACCACTTCAACCACAGACAGAGTGGTCTTGGATTAATGTGAAAAGAATAATTAAATTACACAAAACAAATTTACTAAAACTTTTTTATAGAAACTGGAGTCAACAAATTATATTAATAACAAATACCTTAATGAATTTCAAATTATAAGATGTAATTGGGACCAAAGAATATCTGATAGATATTAAAAGTTTTGTGGGTCCAGCGGCAATTGTTTGTTTCAAATTATTTTAAGTAATATAAGATGGAAGAGCTTTAAATGATTACAAAGAGTGTACCTAAGAAAATATTATAATTATTAGTTATTACCTTGTCACATTGAAGAAAAAAAATGACACTGAGATTGCCTAATAGTCAAAACAAATATTTAATATATTAAAATATCAAATTTCTAATTTATCCATGGTCTAAATTAAGATAATATTAAAAATAAATCACATGTTTTCTACATTTTTATGAAAAAAAACGTCAAATATAAATTTTAATATCATACTATCTGTGACACCGTGTAGTGTGCTTCTGTTTTTCATTTACAAACTGAAGTTCTGAACTCTGAGAAGATCTACTTTACACTGTGGAACGTGGATTATACTTTAATAAAAATATAAAATCTATACAATGTTATAATAATTAAATAATGTCTATAATAGGTACACTTATATTAAATATAAAACTTATAAATTATATATTATTAATATTATTTATCATGGTTTTTACCATGGACTATAAATATATCTTAGTCCGTGGTTTTTACTTATCAATCATCATGTAGACATGCGGTTATCTCTATGCTCTATCAGTAAAATGCAAAATATGTCGGAGTAATATAATATAGAATCGTTATAGTTTATGTTCGAAGTAATTGATATCGGAGCAGTGTTATGGGTGACAATAAAAATTTTTTTTCGGAGTAATACAATGTCATAGTAGTATAATTATAGTCGTAGCACTAGTGTTATCCCTATTATTACAGGATCACTACAAATTGTTCCACAAAATATTTGTTCCACACTATATTTGTTCCAACTACTATTTCATCCTAATTCTCTATTTGTTCCACAAAACATTTGTTCCGATGACTATTTGTTCCGCACAATATTTGTTCCGATGACTATTTGTTCCGCAAAATATTTTTTCCAATCACTATTTGTTCCACAAAATATTTGTACCACAAAATATCCACGGAACAAGTATATTGTGGAACAAATAGTAAATTTCGTTAATGAAGTTGGAACAAATATAGTGTTAATCATAATATCACAGATACACCGGTGTGGTAAGAATAATATTGTGTACCTATTCTATTTCCGAACCATTCAAAATTTACTTTTTTTGTTTCAGTGTTCTATCTTCTATAATTTAATTGATTTAAACAATCACATTTAACTAATGTCAGTAAAGTCTAAAAGGTATAACCAATTTGTGTATCATATTCTACATCTAAACATTTTTTAAGTGTAATGAATAATGAGTATGACTTAATTCTGTGGTTACCATCTTTAAAATATAATACAATTACCTAGTTATACGATTAACTTAATTTTTTAGATTCTGAACGGAGTGATGAATGTATTGATTTTACAATGATGTGTGTTTTTTTGTTTTTTTTTTTTTTTGTGTGTCTGTGTACAGCATAACTAGTCGAAATAATGCTTCAATTTCAAACTTTGGGGGTGGTTTCCGATGGCAAAGTGGATATCCTTGGTGCATTATAGAGGTGAAAAGTAAACATTTTCCAACAGTTTTCAAAAAAATCGAGAAAAACATAAAAAAAATGACAGAAAAACGGGAATTTTTACGCAAAAACAGTTTTCGACCAAATCGATTTTTTTATATGGTTGTAATTCAAAAACTAATCGATGTAAATACTTGAAATTTTCACAAAATGTTTATATTAGCGTTCTCCATACACAGTAAAATTTTCAAAGAATTTTGACTTTTTTTGAGCTATTTATAGACAATTGAAATTTTCAATTTTTTTTTATTTTTTTTTTATAAATGTTGATAAAAAAAATTTAGCTGGGACAAATTACTTGAAAATTTAATTGAAGGGTCTACATAACTTGTTCTAACTCTCATTCAAAAATTATAAAAATACATAGGCACAATTTTTTTTTATTAGCATTTGAAGTTCAAATATTGACAAAAATTCGTCAAAATCATGAATATTTTTCACTATTTGGTAGTTAAAAATTTATAAATATTTTTCTATCAAAAGCTAAGAATTGAAAATGTAATACTATGCTGTCCATAAGTTAAGCTTAGAATAATTATAAAAAAGTTTGAGGATTGTTCAATTTAAAAAAATTTACGAGTGTTTAAAGTTTTAATTTTAATTTGAAATCAAAAATACACGACGTGTAAAATCACGTTTTACTAATAAATAATTTTCGATTTTTGTTATTTTTAAAAAATTACTAAACGTAAGATCTTGAAACTTTTACTTAAATGTTTGAATTAGTTTAAAAATAGAATATATGATAATATTTAAATATAATATATCCTGGACTGACAAATCATCTCCGTTCAGAATCGTTTTTCGTATACAATGATACCTATCATTGCATTCAAATTTAACCTACCATAGTCCGAGGTCCACTCCACCCCCTAATGTACAGCAGAGCGATACTCACTTACCGGCTTTTTTTCTTTTTGTCCTCACTAACAAAGTGGTTAATATGGGATTACACTGATTTATAATATTCCTAACGTATGTAATAGAGGTAGGTAATTCTAAGACAAAATTAAATTATATTCATGTTTTGTTACTTTTTTGAGCATTAAAATCCCAATCTTCCAGAGGGTTTAGTTTAAAAAGATTAATATGGTTTATATTTTAAAACAATTAATGCATTTTAAAGTACTAGGTATATTAAAATATATTTTTGGTTAAAGTAAAAAATATATTACTTAAAATTAATTTTATTTTTGCAATGACCTGAGAGATTTATTAAGACATAGTATCTGGGATTCAAAACTTGATTGCCCTATTTGATTTATTATTTATAATATCTAAAATAAGTTTACATTTAAATTAATTGTTTTACCGAATGAGAAACTTTTTTAAAAATTTAATATTAGAATATTTGGTATGTACAATATTATAAATTGTATTTGTTTTGTTATGCCATTATTATTATAAAATTCTCATCTGAACCAAGTAAAATGAAGGCATTCTATTAATGTTGAATACCATTATTTAAAAATATATAAAATATTATCGTTAGTTATTCCAGTGCTCTTCAATACAAATATATAATAATATAAAAGAATCTATATATTGATGTGTTTCAGTATTTATAAGATTAAAATTAGATACTAAATACAGTGGGTTCTGCTTAAATGTGATCACTGGTTTATAAAATCAACCGTTTATTAGAATCAAAAATGAAAATCCCAATCCAAATTGTATGTTACTAATGTTAAATTGACCTTTTATTAGAATCACTAGGTACTGGATAATTGAATCACTTTTATAAAAATTTTTATCGTATTTATGGTATTTCAAACAAATAAACAAAAACACATAAATATTAATTTTCATTTAATTTCATTTAATTTCAGGCTAATATGGAAATTAAATTGGTAGACTGTCAAGTACAATCTAAAAGAGATAGCTTCTTTAGTTTGTTTTAAATGTATTTTAATTTATTTAATTTTTATTTTTATTTAAGCATAAATGTATACCTAAATATAGAACCATTAAATAAAAAAAATGTAATTGTATTAAAAGATTGAATTATGAGAAAAAAGTTGTAAATGTTTTATAGAATCAACCGGTTAATAGAATCACAATTACCCTGCACCAAAGTGATCACATTAAGCGGAACCCACTGTATATTCAATAAAATAACATTCATCTTCCATGTCTGATTTTTTGTTTCTATAAGTACCTATTTAAAATTTCAATTTTATGTATGTACTATGTACATATTATACCTTTTACATAACTATATCTAAATGCAAAATTAGGTATTTAACTACAATTATGATATAAACATTTTTTTTTATCAGTTTATTTTAGAATAACTTAACAATCACTGAATTATAACAAATTTCATGTACATTAATAATAATAATTTTTATTTCACCAATTAAAATTGATTTTTTTTTGGTAGATATAACAATAACAAAATTGGTCTACTCATAATATCTTATATGAGCAGGAGTTAAAATTTTAATATTTAACATAAAAATAATAATATAGTAAAATATTAACAAATTCATACTATATAACATAATATATAATACATAAAAAAAAATAATAAAAAATATAGGTACTACTTAGTATATAATAAAATAATAAAATAAAATATAAGATAATTTACAAGTTAAAGCCATCATAGTTGTTTATTCGTCCTCTACAAAGAGGACATATATTATAATTCTGTTGCATCATTTGAGCGACACAAATGTTGCAGAATTTATGGCTACATGGAACCAACGTCACAACCACCTCTCGATCCATACATATAATACATAGTTCTACGACATCTAATAAAAAATCGGTTATCAGTTGAAATAATTTTATACCTATGATTTGATATAGGACATAGGCATAGAAAATGTATGAGTAATTAAATAAGTATTTTTAATTTTACCATTTTGTACTGGTGGTGGTCGATTATTAACCGGTAAAGGAACTGCTGGCTCTGGTTCTGAAAACAATGTATAATTTATATATTAGAAACAATTTTTCCCTGCTATTGAAATTAATTAATATTAAAATTTTAACTCAATTAATTCATACCATTCTCATTGTCTAATAACTGATAGAATTCTGCCCAAGCTTCTACCATGTTTGGCCGTACCCATTGTTAGCAATTCGTCCTCGTGCTCTTCTCACTCGCCCACGTCCACGATTTTCTGCACATATTTGTTTAATAATTAATGAGATAACTTATTTTATAAAAATTCTGTTTAATAAATATGTTTTGCATTAAGTAGTAATATAATAATATGTATGCATTTACCTATATGATAAGGTCGAGCAATTTCAACATTTCGTCTTCTACCTCGGCCACGATTGAGTCGTGGTCCCCTCTGAGGACCTTCTATTAATACGATCTCTGGTGATGGTGGACGGATCACTGGCTCTAGATCTGGTGATGGTGGACGGATCTCTGGCTCTAGACCGGGTGATGGTGGACGGATCTCTGGAATTAATTGTCGAACAGGCGGAGGCAAGACAGCAGGTGGCTGGACAATTGGAAGAGGTAAATAGGTAGTGGAGGGCGCATTAGGCCCAATATCAACGGCTGAATAACTGGCAGTGGCAATGGTCCAGGTAAAGGTTGCATATTAACATTATTTTCTGGTAATATAGCTTCTGAATAATAAAATTGAAGTATCATATTAAGCAACTATTGATCTCTTTTAATAACTAATATGTATTATGTTTATTTTATATATGACTTACGGTGTGTAAAATTGGGCTCCCCGATTTCATGCCTAAGTAGTTGTTCGGGGGTATATGCAACATTTTGAATGAAATCCCTCAAGTCATACCTGCCATTTTGCACATTTACCCATACATTTATAATTGTAATGTCATTGCGTGAGTTCATTGTATTTGCTTGCCTTACCTAATAAACCAAAACAAATGTAAGTTTGTTATGCAGAAGTTAAGTCTAATGTACCTACATAAAATAAATATTATGACAAAAATGTTATTATATTTAAATAATTTAGCATATTATCTAAAATGATCAATGCCATACCCTTTGTCCATTGACTGCCCTTCCAAAATCATTCCGGGCCCTCTCCTCGATTGTTCTCAAGTGATCTAAGAAATGTATGGAAAATATTTTATAATTTATAGAACCTCTCAATTTCATAATACTTTGATTTTACAAAATAATTACCATAGAATATATATAATGGTGGGTGTTGACCCATTAGCCTTAATAGGGATGCATGATATGACTCTATGTAGTTGTTGGTCCTGTGTTGGAGCCTACACACCGTGAATCTTGCTGGAGTCACGGTGTCTATCCAAAAACGCTCATAATATCTTATCAAATCATGTAATTCATTATCTAAGTTATATTCAGTAACTGAAAAAAAAAATGAAATATATAATTATACAAATACCACCTTAGCACTTGGTTTAACACCATGATGAATTTACCTAGGTCTTGTACAACTCTAAATCCTAAATTAATTGAATAAGAATTGCCATGGTGTTGTTCTTCGGTGGCTGGCAAATGAGCTAAAGTCATTAACTAAAATAAGAAATTTTAAATGTTCAATTAATATTTAAAAACTGTATTTAACATTACAATCATTCATATTTATTAATATTTTGTTAATTTACATTAGCAACTTAAATTAATTTAATTCAATTAATCAAAATAAAAGAGAAACCAAATCAATTTTTAACAAAAATTTGATTTGTTAATAATATACATCCACAACATTCGTTATTCATAACAAACTCGATTATTCAGTGCACATGCAAATTTGCATTTTAATCAAAACCAAATTCATGCTAGTCCATATTTTTATTCCAGATTGTATTCTTTGATGATGGCGGTGTTAAATTGCTCATGTATTTTTACATTTTATAATATATTTTCATTGTATTTAATTTAATACAAAATTATTTACCATTCTCAAAATTCTTCTGGCATTTTCATTTACTCTGCACAAGTTTACTAATTGATGGCTTCGCACATACCGAATAATACTCTGAAAATAAAAAATTCATTAATAAATCATTAAAATATTTTCTATTGTCCATACATGTCATTACATATTATAATATACATGTTTCTGATTAATTTTTTTATTCAGTAGGTACCTGAATATAATGAAACCAGCATCCCGTATTGTTGGTTTCTGGAAGCACCCGGGTTATAGCATTTCTGAGACCTTGCTCAAAATCAGTTATGACCTGCAAATTTTCATAACTAATATTCAATCGCAGCTCATATCTCAAATATTGCAGAACCCGACAGTAGGTTTCTGTTTGGCGATCAACCAGTAGGGCATGCACAATTGGAATTGCCTAAAAATGAATAGATCATATTTTTAACATGGTATAAATCAAATTGTATTTACAAATCTAACCACATTGTTTAAAATTATTTGGATTGTAAACAATTGATTTAAGTCAGCCGGTTCTCTGGGTGTTGTTTGGAATGTGCCGTCCATACAAATTGCTCTTATACTACGCAAATGTGGCTGCATGTTACGTATAAAAGCAGCATTAGTGAATACAATACCAACAAGATCTTCGGTTCCATCATCTCTCAGTATTTCTAAAGGTCCTTGATAAAATGGTTCCATTGACCCATTAATATATCGTAGTCTTGGACCCCATTCTTCGGAATTGAATGTTGTTATCCAATGAGACAGTGTTTCAGGAACAGGTGGACTGTTCCTATGCCTAACCCACGCAATAGACCTCACTGCTGCTGAATGACCAACATTCATCGCCGCTTCTGGAAATCTGTGTAATTATTAATTTTTATTACATATTTAATCATAAACAATATAAGTATATTTTGTTAAATGCTTACAGCCGTGCCTGCTGATCTACTATCATATGTGATGCAATGTTCTCCGTCAAACCCCTTTGTCTTATGCTATTCCTGAAAAGTCGTGTTTCCACTGCATTTCGGGGTGCAGGTTCATGATTGTGAATGGATCCTGGAGATATTACAATAGCTGCTCCATCAAGAGTTTCCATTTTGGCAGTTACTGGACATCCATACCGACGATTTTCACATCTCAAATATCTAAATTTTAAGTTGTTACCATTGTATTAAAAATTAATCTTCATACTATAATATAAATGTTTAATAAAATAAATTAAATTAAATCCTAAAAACTAATATAAGATGCTTGACTATTTGTTATTTTATTTAAAAGTTATTAATTACTAGGTATTTATTTTCATAGTTGAGAACAAGCTTGGTATTTTTTTCTTATTTTTAATATAAAAGTTGTTGGAACCATGTACATTTTTTTATTATTTAATGTTATTTTTATTAAAGATATATTTATAATGTGTTTAAATGTTCTACAATAATTTAAAAAAATTTAAAATGTAAATTACTTATTCAAAATAAAAATAATAATGTTATTACTTATTAGCTTCATTGCTCTTAAAGTAAAACTAAACCATTTATTGGTTAAAGTTAAATAAAAGAATAAAACTTGAATTCTAAGACTCTACACAGAGGTGGATTTACCAGTTTTCCATTCTTAGGCGTTACAACTGTAGCACAGTGGCAACTTGTATAATCAGCAAAAAAAAATCACTTAATAGTTAATACTAAAAAGTTGCCTAGGTTGCCATGAGTAAATCTGCACCTGGCTCTACGTTTTTTTATTTTCAGCTATTACTATTATAATATTATATAAGTACTATTAAAGTATTTATTTAAGTTAATGAAATAAAACGTTTTAATATTATTTTATTTATATTACCTATAGAATGAATAACAAAACTTTTAAAACTTTAAATAATGAGTAATTTATTAATTTATTATTGCTGGTTAAAAAAAACGCTATAAATAACCATGTTTTTTTTTAAAGTACCTATTGAAAAATATTTTAATACTTAATTAATTAATTTAAATAAGTACAGTTATATAGTTATATTTATATTATATTAAATAATATTTTAATTTAAATTAATATTTTATATTTCTGAATATCATAACCAATTTAACAAATTAAACTAAAGTTTACAAGTAAAAAAGTGTTTGAATTACAGAATTAAAAATTATGTTATGAAGTATTTTTGAAATAAAAAATATATATATATATATATATAAATATTGCGTATAATATCTTAAAAATCTAAAATCTTTTATAAAAATTTCAATATTTTAAAATACCAAAGTTAATATTGACAATATATATAGGTACCTAGTGATTTTAGTTACCTACTGGGATTATGATTTTTATGATTCAGGACTAATTATACAAACCAATTATTTCTTCTTATGGAATGCTGGTAATACACAAATCCCAATCCATCAATAAATACGGTTGATCGACCTCGGAGTCCTGGAATAGCAGTAGATAAAGGTTCCTGTGGTGGTTCAATTTCTGGGTCAACTGCAGGTTCTACCACGATTTCATTTGCATTATCTATGATTTATGTATTCGAACAGAATTAGTATTTAGTAAATTTAAGAATTTTTTTTTTTTTAATTCTTACAGTCAACTGGATCGTCTGGATCCATAATTAATTCTTTGAATTAATTTTTGTTAAATTAATTATAAAAATAATAATAGGTAACTAATAAGTAAATTATTATAATAAAATAATAATATATAGTTATTATAAATAGGTATATAATATACAAAATAATAATAATTATAATTATATTTCGCAGAAAACAATGATCGGAAGATGACAAAAAACACAAATTGTCAGCGAGTGCGAAATGACTGTTCCAAAGGGTCTAAGAGCTGTTTGAAGCTTGAACCGAACAGCGAGACTCGCAGGGGTCCGACATTATTTCTCCCTCCTATTATACGTTTGCCATCAACCACTAATCTTAAGATTTTCTCATGGGTGTTACAAGTTACTTAAGAAAGGGAATACATTTGGAACAAAGATCTCTTATTAAATACTCTCAATAACCAAAGCTGATAATTTATTTATTTTTAATTGTTAATCATTCGTAGTTTCTAAATATAATAAATATAATAATTATTATTCATTATATACTATGAAGTTTTTAAATACTTTTTAAATTTCTATAAAAAAATAAAATAATACCCAGTAAAAAAATTTAATTCAATATAATATAAATTGTATACAAATAATATAATTACTTTTTGGATTGATAATTATGTTTCCTCGACCAATAATCGACTGTGCTTCTCATATTTTTTTCCCCATGTGTACCAAATATTATATCAAAAATACAGTCTTTTAAAAAAAAAAACTGATTCTGGTGTAGAATTACATGTAGAACATTTTAACATCTGTGATAAATTGTCGTTGGACACCCAGGTGACCGACAAAACGCGAATGAAAATTGAAAATTTCGAAAAATGAAAATTCTCGTTTACGAACTGTTTTCCGGGAAAACCGTGAGAGATAGGACGAAAGTCGTAAGACATAAAATTGATCCCCATGACTAGCTTCATAAGTTGTATGCATTTGATATTTCGAAATCGTATCTCATATTATGTACAACGAAATTGCTTATAATATATTAAATTCTTAATAAACGATGAGGGGTATAAACATTAAATATAGATGTATTATCGATGTGATTTGATGAAAAATTACTTCTAAATAAACTATTTTTTATGCTGATGGCGTAATTGCCAAACGTTGAAACGTGAACAAACCTAAAACGAGTAAAAAGTTCAAAAAGGTAATTCGTTAAATCGATATACGGGGGTATACCATAAAGAAACGTATGCGTATACGAAAAAATAAACGATTCGATTTTCAATTATTTTCGTACCCCGATTACGGGGTAAATAATGATCCTACGCATTTTGACCATAGAACCTTTATAACACGTCATGACATTTATAAGTCAGAACTCGAATTTCAAAAAGATTGAACAAAAACTCAATTTCAAAAAATTCGGAAAATACGTAAAATCTAAGTACCAAAAAAGAAAAAGAAAATCATAACTTCCCAACAAAACGTACGATTTCTTTGATTTTGGTACCGTTCGATTTTTGACAAAAATGTCTAAACGATGCGTAAAAAAAAATGGCTCTAATCACCTAAAGTCTAAGTGTTCTGTGGCGACAAAGTCCAAAAACTGCAAAATCATAATTTCAGACGCCAAAAAGAGGAGTAAAAAAGGCTCCTACAGTGTCGACACAAAACGTCGATTTTGATCAGCGATCTACAAAAAATCGAACCTGTGAATTTCAGAAACGTGGAACAAAAAATCAACATTTTTAAAATATCCATGGGGAGGGGCCTCCGACCACCGAAAGATTTTATGTAAAATAACTTAAAACGAAACTTTTGGTGAAGAAACTATGCCCCTACATCGAAACCCGGCCGAGTCACACTCGACTAAAAAACTCAAATTTCGGAATTCCAAAGCCCCAAAGTGGGAAAAAAACGGCTTTTGCGGTCTCGACAAAAGATACCACTTTTAATCAGAATCCTCCAAAATACAAGAATCTTGAGTTTCAGACACGTCGAACGACCACTAAGGTTTTTCAAAAATATATTTGGGTGGAGTCACTGGAGTCGAAGGTACCCCAAATACGGGGGAATTTTTGGAGGGGCCTAACCATTGTCTAGGAACGTAACTTTTATAGCTGTAGAGACAATAGTTTTTTCTTAAGAATTTTTCAAAATTATAATATATCATATTATTATTGCCACATAATTTATTCTCGATATGATTTGATTGAAAAACTACTTCTAAATAATACTTACCTATAGTGTTTTACTAAATATGAATGCCTTCTTAAAATTTAACAATTTAATGCAAGTATACGTACAGTATACTAATAAGTATAATAATAGTACTCATATAGATAATGATGAAACACACTACGAAATTAAGAATATTTACGCTTTGAAAAGGTGTTTAAGGTCTACCTTTTGTAATTGTACGTATAATAATTAGTAATGTAGTTTTAGATTCTGAACGGAGTGATGAATGTATTGATTTTACAATGATGTGTGTTTTTTTTTTTTTTTTTTTTTTTATTTTTTTTTTTATTTTTGTGTCTGACGACAACATTTGGAGCAGTAAAAATGCTTCGATTTTGGACTTCAGCCCCTCTTTGAAAAGGAAATCGAATCTAATTGGTACTTTGGGGGGTCAAAAGTTAAAAATTTTCAATATTTTTTAAATGAGTCGGGAAAAACCTTAAAAAAATGACGGAAAACGGGATTTTTTACGCAAAACCAGTTTTATTTTGCTATAACTCAAAAACTAATCGATGTAAATACTTGAAATTTTCACCAAATGTTTATATTAGCGTTCTCCGTACACAGTTAAATTTTCAAAGAATTTTGACTTTTTTTGAGCTATTTATAGACAATTGAAATTTTTAATTTTTCAAAGTATTTTTTTTTTAAATAACGATAAAAATTTTTTGGCCGACCAGAAAATCTTGTAAATTTAATACAAGGTTTCTTATAAGTTGTTCTTAAAGTGATAAAAAAAAATCCGAAATCGTTAGTCACAATTTTTTTTTATAAGTGCTTAAAGTTCGGTATTTATACGAAATATGTCAAAATTGCGAAAATTTGCAAGTAATTTTGTGGTTGAAAAATCGTAAAATTTTTTTCTTTTATAACTAAGTTTTGAAAATTTGATAAAAGGTTCTCCATACATTTTTCTTCAATTATCTGTAAAAAAAACTCTACCGGATTTAGACAAAAATTTTTATGAGTGTTTGAAATTTAAATTTTTACAAAACCGCGTTAAATAACGGTTTAGCCTCAAACAATTTTTGATATTTGTTGTTATTCAAATAGTATAAGTCGTAAATACTTGAAAATTTTACCAGTTATTTAGATTACCATTTTCTTTACGTGATTTAATTTTCAAAATATTTTGAATTTTTTTGAGTTATTTATAGACAATTGAAATTTTCAATGTTCCTAAGAATTTTTTTTTGAAATGTCAATAAAATTTTTTTGGCGGAGTCAAAATATTTGAAAAATTAATACTAAGTTCCTCATAAGTTATTTTTATGGCGATAAAAAAATTATAAGAATACATAGGCACAATTTTTTTGTTTGAATTTGTTTCAAAATAGAATATATGACAATATTTAAATATAAATCCTAGATATATATATATCCTAGACTGACAAATCATCTCCGTTCAGAATCGTTTTGCGTATACAATGATACCTATCATTGCATTCAAATTTAACCTACCCTTGTCCGAGGTCCACCCCACCCCCTAATATACAGCAGAGCGATACTCACTTACCCGCTTTTTTTATTTACATAGAATGTATATTATATGACTTTGACGTTTGCAAATATATTTCTTACAAATTGTACCAAGTCGTAATTTTTCATAGTTTTTTTTGCATATTTTGGTAAATAAAATGTGTATTTTATAATTTGTTATTGCCCATAAATCCTAGCCCTAATTATTACACCAATCAATAACCTAAATTGTTTATTATAATATGTAATTTCTACGGGAAAATTCAAAATTTCCAACTAATGACAGTTGTTTTTATTAGAATAACGAATGGAGACGACCGCGACGGAGTCAGAAAAAATTTCGGACCGTCGTATAAATAACGATTCACAATCAGTAGATTTTCAGCTAAGAAACAAGGTTTATTTTATTTATTTTTTTAGCCGACAATCGTGTGACAAAAAAAATTAAAATAATTACAACCAGTGACGTATTTAGCGGGGGGCTAAAGGGGGCGATCGCCCCGGGCGGCATTTTTATAGGGGCGGCATTGGATTTTTACATAACCCATCTTCTGTTAATGAAAATGAAAATTAAAAATAATATAAATTAGTTTTTTTTTTTTATCAATAATATAATAATAAAAAAATTAAAATTTTTATCAATAATATGGCAACACTGTTTATACAGTTTTCATTTATTTACCGGAAAGTAAGCTCTAATGCGCTCGGTAGGTTGAAAAAGTAAAAAAAAAATTTTGGTGGGGGGGAGGGCGGAAATCCATTGGCACCCGGGCGCCAAATTTCTGAATACGTCTCTGATTACAACCGAATTCCATCTGTATTTTTATTTTTAAATAATCATACAGAAATTCTCCGTAATCAGTCTTTAATTGAATAACATATATTTTGTTAAGATAACATAGGTAGGTACCGCTACGTAGCATTCAAAATACATTGATAAATGACAGGGAAGCCATTTAAACCCAACCGTTTTTGGGGATCATTTGAATATTGAATATAATTAAAGAGTTTTTTAAGAACCTTTATAATAATTGTCGGCGGAATGCTTCAAATTATTATACATTTTAATTGATATCATTATACTTCAAACTACAAAAAACATTTCTACCTTACTCTTTATAAATAAAGATCACAATTCACAGAAATAACTGTGACGTTAGCTGGTACCTAATAATATTATTAATTATGCATGGTTACCTATATTATTATACATAAATATTATTATTAGGCGGACGCACAAAATATAAAACCATATTATTAAACTAGGTACCTATATATAGGTACCTAATATTTTCTGCGTTTAAAATATAGATCTGCCTAAAACAGTAACACTACAGACTACAGTATATTATTTTTATTAAATATAGGTATTGACATTCGTTAAAGATTTATGCGACCTATGTTTTCAATATAATATTGTAGTTGACCGAAAACTTCAAATAATTAGGATTTTCTGTCATATACTCATGACTCATCATACCAAAGCCCAAGCCTAAAGGTGTACAGTGTACACAGAATTTCAACATAATACTATTAATGTTTATGTTTTATTCAATTTTATTTTTTGACTTTTGAGTAAAAATTTAAAAATGTTTTTTATCACGTATCAACCATTTGTAAAAAAAAAAAAAATTGGGCTGGTATAATTATTCGCTGACCCCGACTTCGTGTATGTTTGTAATATAATGACTTTGACTTACTTAATAATATAGCTGTTGCTATACCTCCTTACTGTATGTACGATTGTGTACCTAATATATATTGTACTTACTTACATATTATAATATGTGCAGTTATTTACAATATCGATTATCAATTAATAAATATAATATAGGTATTATATTTGTATTCAAATAAATTCATAATCTTCCAAAATAGGTACGTAAACGTTGTTTTCCAGAGTATACCTATAGCCCTTTTAAAAGGGTTATACCTACGTAAACTAATGATACATAAATATAATCGTAAAATAAATTATATATTTATATAATTATTTAGTTTATTTATTTATAAGCTTTGTAAAAAAAATAATATTCGTTAGGTACCTATATTAACCTATATACAAATGCGTATACACTATATTATGCGGTAGGTGGTAGGTATTCCACTATTGGTCTATTTTCAAAAATCCTAAACCAAATTAATATACTTGGAGGTTGGGGCGCAGTGGCAGCGCCAGGAATTTTATCTTGGGGGGCCCATTGGTGGCCTTTGAAAATTTGGTAGAGCCAAAAAAGTCCCAATCCGTGGTCTTTTTCCCATTCATAAGCTCAGTACCTATAGGGTAGGGGGCTTACACACTATATATTGTATAGACTGTGTTACATATACTAAGCTTTCATATAATTATTGGTTTTCATTTTAATTGATAATAATTAATATCATATAGGTAGGTATAGGTATATTATTTAATATTTACACACTTAAACATTAGATATAATTTTCAACAAACTTACATAAACAATGAGTACTTTATTATAATATAGGTAATACACAAATTACATTTGTTTTTGAGTTAAAACATTTATATTTAAATAAAAATAAAGCGGGTAAGTGGGTATCGCTCTGCTGTACATTAGGGGGTGGGGTGGACCTCGGACTATGGTATGATTACGACATACTTAGCAAAGTCCCGCTTTTGATCTGCAAGTTCCACTGTCCCCAAACAACAACAAAATATACCTCTTCGAAAAATAGGTGATTTGTGCCATACGATTCTATCAAATTCTTTTTTATAAATACGAATTTTATTATTAACTGTAATGTAATATTACAATTATATGAATACAGCCGTTGCATTGACTGCTCATAGCCCATAGGTATTCATTGCATTCATAGACCATAGACCTATTAGCTTATTTATGGGTCTATCGCAATCATTAATAAAATTAACACAGTGATAGACTATATGCATTATGCAATAAGCCGGTAAGTACTCAAGTCAACGGACGACGACGTACTTAATAATTATACATAGGTATATTCAATAATAATTGATTTACCACATTTATATCAATTTATTTGTTTTATTTTACTATAGTCGTTTTATATGAAAAATAATAAATTTTATAATGTCATGCAATAGTGTCATAGTGTCACCGTGGAAACAAGGTTTTACAGAAAATATTCTGGTTTTTGAGTTTTCAACAAAAATGTTATTCTTTAGTCTTTAGTCTTTACAACAATAAAAATACTTTTATTTATTTATTTATTTTTTGTTATCACACCCTTCATGATTATTCTTTTGTGGAACATATATTCTCGGACATTGAGATAGATAAGAATATATAGGTATATATATAAGTATATTCTTATCTATCTCAGTGTTCTCGGAACAAGTGTTTTATGGAACAAATATTATTATGATGGAATAAAAGATAGGGCCTAATTTAAATATATTATGTTGTTCCACAAATAATTTACTCCAATTACTATTTGATCCGCAACATATTTGTTCCAATAATTATTTGTTCCAATTACTATTTGTTCCACATTTGGAAAAAGTAGTTTGTGGAACAAATAGTAATTGGAACAATTATTTTGTGGAACAAATAATACAGGCCCATTATTACATTGTAATAGTCTTTGTTTGGATCCAACGGATCCATTGATAAGATTTGTACGTATGATAAGAACGTGTATGACGTAAACACTAATCGTCCGTCTTGCACTCGCCCGACCAACAATCCGAGTTCGACGGATACTCAGCGGTTCGTCGAGCGTTATCGGGAATCCTCGCCAGTTGCCACAGTGATACTAGTACACACAGTACAGTGTACCTTAAAATTTTTAATTATATAATATCATATATCATATTATTATTATCATCAACGTTTTTGACGTAAAATCGCATCGGCGTGTGCGTGTGTATGTAGTTATTACATTTAACAATAAATTACTAATTGCCAATTGGTAATATTATCAATCGTTTGTGTCCCAAGTAACACGGGTTCCATAGAATTTTGATTTTCATCACTTCTGTTTATCTCCTCTCAGTCCTCTCCACCGCGTTCGATTCGGCCGTAAATATTGTGGTTTTCGTACTGCACCGCGTAAGTACTATCTTATACTGTGTGCGTGTATAAATGTGTGTGTTATGTGTTTGTGTGAGTGTACGTCGAATTTTACTTGTTATAAATGTATCTGTTATGCCTTGTCCTTCTGCTAATTACCAAATTTGGTCACATTGCGACACATAGTTGTATATAATATGTTAATATTAAAGCCGTAAGTGCTCAACAGGTATTTCTCTTGTAAACAGTGTAGAAAGTAAAAAAATTCGTCGTCTTGTGATTGTCATAAAATATCAATTCATTTAAATGCTATACTTGACATATATTTTAGAGATACCAAGACAAAAGTTATGTGCTATTGTTTAGTATTTTTAAATTCTGGGCAAGGACAATGATTTTTAAGTATGAATACATAAGTAAAATATGTGATAATACTATGTACTTTCACATTGTATATTATACAGTGTACACCGTATAGATAAACTATTATTTTGTTGATAAACAATAAGTAAGGTTCGATGTTTGCATGTGAATAATATAAATAGACAGATACTCTTATCTTAATATTATATTATAATAGACCGTATGGTACACCTAAAATAGTAAAATGTGACAAAATTAAAGTAGGTACTACTTAAAACGTATTTATAAATTAAAACCGTACCCACTATTTAAAATAAAAAATTATTTCCTAATTATAACAAAGTAGGTACAGAAGATTTTAATAGAATACCATTTTGTTATTTTTATGGTGACTTCTAAAATCTATTTTTGATGAAAAATCTCAATTTTTAAAATATATTAAAATAATACCATGTACAAATTAAACACAGAAGACGTGTGTGAAGAAGAAAATATATTTTGATGAGATTGTATAAATCTGTGTACAAGTGTTGTAAAATAATAGTTTTTCAAATGTACCTAATTGTTTAATCTTTTATATACCTATCAATTGCCAAGAAATGACAATATATAAAATATAACTTTTTTTTGAGTATTTTTATTTCTAAAAATGATTTTACTTTAATAATTATTTCATTAACAATATCGCTCCATTATTCAAAAAGTGGCTAAGTAAAATTTTTCATTTTTTGCATGAGCATGACTACATAAACCACTTAGTCTCTATTTTGCAAATAATGTTTAAATGAAAATCGCAAAAGTTTGCAAATAATTAAGGTGTTTAAAATTACTAAAATTTAATTTAATATTTTAACCAGATAATAGATAAATAAATTGTATTCAATGTTTATCACAAGTTGTTTTTATTAAAATAAACAAAAAAGTTTATAGTCATATAAAAATTATTTATCTACAAGTAGGTATCTTAAGTTTATATATTAACAATATTCACTACTAACATATCAATTTTTTTATTTTTTTGTAATTTAAAAACAAATAACACTTAAAATATTCACAAAATGTTTTTATTAATATTTTCTATGTATGGTATAATTCAAAATATTTTTACTTTTTGAACTATTTATTATAATAGAGACATTCAATATTTGATATTTTTTGTTTTTCTCTTAATGTTAATAAAATTCACAAAATGTGTATGTTTAATAATCAAAGAACTTTAAAATTTATTACCCGGTTCCTCATTAATTATTACTTATTATTATAGTCATATAAAAATATTAAAAATACATTGTTACTATACTTTTTTTTTAAGAGTATTTGTACTTTGTAGTTCTAATTTTGATAAAATTTGACAAATTCACGAAAATGTGTAAATTATTTTGTAGTTAAAAATCTATGAAATACACAATTTTTATGTAATTTATACATCTAAGTTATTTTTTGTTCTGTGATCACACATTTTTAATTTAGACCATTTAGTGTACCCGTTTGCGACTATCAATTTTTGTTACTCCTAATACAACTCGTTGATTGATTAATTCTAAAATTTATTATAACATAAAATACATTTATTATGATCAATCTTATTTATAAATAATTAATATTTAAATTAATATATTGTGTATTAACAATTACTTTATAACAATTATAAAAGTAGTTAATAATTTAGGCATTGTCTATTACAGTGGTTCTCAACCTTTTTTAGTTCACGGCATACTATTATACATCACAAGTTTTCACGGCACACTCACGCACTTGACAACCACAACAACAACTGCTGCTATATTTTTAAAAATAAATGTCACGAAATAAAACACTGTTTTCAATATTTATTAACATTTCCTGCGGCACACCTAGACAATCTCGCGGCACACCGGTTGAGAACCACTGGTCTATTATATGAAATTGATGTTCATATAATGTATTTTTGTTACAAAATTTTTATAAAAAAAATTTATTTTAACTAGTATGTGTTGCAATCTTGCAGCAATATACATACAGGTTTAATATGTTTGTATTTTTAAGTAATTAAAATTATTCTATTTAGTTAAGATGGGATTTAATAGTATGTTATCAGTTATGTATTTTATATTATCAAAAATAATAGGTATTGGACTAATAATATTTAATATCAAATTTCACATCACTATACTTAAAAAAGACTAACATAATTCAGATACTTATATCAGTTATATCAGTTCAAAAATGTACAATATATTACCAATAGATGTTAGATAAATAATAAAAATAACTAACTAACTTTGGATACTGCAATAACAAAACTTAGTTTTATATCAGTGGTGCTCAACCCGTGGCTTGCGAAGTTATTGTGTGTGGCCCGTCACAAATGTATAAATCATTTATTTTTCATTTTTTGATATACTGATCATTGTATGTACCTACAATGTATACTTCAATCCGTGATCTTTTCAATAGTCAATAAAAGATAAGATATATGCCATTTATATTGTACACTTATTATGTACCTATAATAAGATTATATTATTAGATTAAGATTGGGATTATTTGTATTTTTTTATTTGGCGGCCCGCTCGGAGATGATTGTTTACCAAAGTGGCACGTCGAACAAAAAAGATTGGGCATCACTGATCTATATCAAATGTATAGGATTATTCCACTATTTTTTACATTAATTAGATGAAGAATTTTATAATTGCTTATATTTTTATATTTAAACCTTTTTATACTGAATTATTTAATTGTACAATTTAAATATAATATACGTCATGTTATATTAGGATTAAAAAAGGTATGCAACTAGGTAATGATCCGTCATACATTATATGTCAAATGAGGGTGCTCAATTTGAATTCAATTATATATCATTGTAACAAAAAATGATTTTGAGCGGAGACAATAATCTGTCAGCCTATATCACTAAGTGTATTATGTTTTTGATATTGCAATTAAAGTTATTTATTTTACTTTTATTATAATGGTAGATTTATTTAATGTTTTCCAATAATATTGCATGTATTATATTATTATTATTTAATTATTATAATAACATAAAATTATACCATATCATATTGTTAATAACTTTTGAGTTAATACTACTTTACCTTAAAATAGTGTGAACAGGTTGATAGATAATATCTTAATTAATCGACATATTTTGAAAATATCATTTTGTATAGCTCAGTGTATAATAAAATTAATAATATACGTAAAAGTTTTAAGTTCCCCAAATGTTTTTTTAAATAATAATGAAAAATGATTAACATCTGTTTTCTTTATAGAAATATGTAATTTAGTTTACATTTGAATTTCAAATGTATATACAGTTATTGTTAACATTCTGCCTATGTATTTTTAATAATTTTATACACTTATAAGAATAACCTGGGATTTTTAATTAAATTTTCAAGTTTAATTTTAACTCAGCAAATAACTTATTATCAACTTTTATAGAAAAAGAAGCTAAAAAATCAAATCAAATTTCTTATACTTATAAATAGCTCAAAAAGATTTTGAATATTTTTTCGTATGATGAAAATGATAGTTTAAACATTAGGTAGAAATTTTAAGTATCTATACTCTATAGTTATTCGTTTTTGAATTATAACAGAAAATAATTGGTAATTTTTAGTGAGGGCTGATTATCCTCTTTGAGAATTAATAAAATTATGATAAATAGACATTGTTGAGAATGACTAGGTACTAATTTAATGAAATTGTGGTATTAATTTTATATATATTACCATGAAATTAAACTATTATTACCAAATGACTTAGCTATCTTAAAACAAAGAAATGGGCACTTTTTATAAACCATTTTATATAAATGGGCGTCCATGCATAGATACATTCATAGATAGTATTATATAAAATTGGCTATGATATAGTTAAGACAATTTACATAACTCATAGGTAATTTTAAAATTTTAACAATTCTGTGGAATTATTATATTTGTCAAATTATCTACTAAAATAAATTGTGTAAGGTATTTACTTTGAATTATGAAGAATTTTTTTCTAGCTTGATTATTTTATACAAAAATTAATTTAAAATTAAATTTTATTTTATTTATAGTGTTCGAATAATTTAAAATGGCTGATCCAGGATTTCCTAGTCAACATACTACTACTACTACTGTTACTAATACTGAAATTATCTCAAACCTGAGATATGACAATACATACTTATACACATTAGAAGGAAAATTAAAAATTGCCCAAATTGTAAGTATTTAAAAATAAATGCAGATATTTGAAAATAAAATGTATTATACTATTATGTATTATAAAATACATTTTATAATTATAGTTAGCTATAATATATTGTAATATATAATTTGTATAAATAAAATTATTATAACTCAGTACCTAATTAATAATAATAATTTATGTGGCTTATCATTGGTTTTTTAATTCTAATTTCTTAAAATAAATATATTTATTATTAACACAAATTTATATGGTTACAAGAGAATAAAAAGAAAAATGTATTAATATTAACTTATAAGGTATAAACATAAAGGTTGTTACATTAACAATTATTTTATGGTTAAAAATGTTGTTTTAAGTGAATAATATTAATAATAAATATTTTTTTTTTTTTTTTTTATTAAGAATAAGGCTTCGACATCGGCGGTCATTAGCCTGAGAAGGTTTACAGTGGTAGATTAGTAATAAATATTCCACAAAAGATTGTGTTAATGTTATTTGAGGTATTTTTTGCAACTGATTTTCAAGTAAAGGAGATACGCTCTTACATTAAATAGCCCTTAGTTTAACTTCTCTCATAATTTTAGATAAAAGTGTCTTGTGTATCTTTATTTTTAATAATGAAAAATTGCCTTTAAAATTTTATTATGCAATCAGCATTTTAAACTAAAAACCTACAGGCTGTATTCATAATCAATTAAAAATGAAACAAGGTCCCATTAGGTATTTCAAGACAGTTAACTAGCGATTTGTTAAGATACCTAGTATATACAATATCATAAGACTTCTAAATTTTAAATATTTTTGTTATTACTGATAATCTCAAATTAAATTTTCAATTTAAATTTAAGTATCTCATTTTATAAGAAACCAATGTTATTATAAATAATACCAACAACACCTACCTTTTGATGACATTAAATTATTAATTAATACAACTATATTTATCTTTAGGTGTTTGTTTTATTAAGTCTTATAGCAGTTTCATTCTCTACGTACAGTATGTGGTATCAAAATAGCGCTGTCACATCAATATCAATGTTTGGATTTTGGTTTTCTTTATTTATGTTGGTGTTCTATATATTTCACGTGGTTGAATGTTTTTATAAAATACCATGGCTTAAAATTGTAAGTATTGTTGAACTGAAAATGCATACCATATTATTATATATTATAATAAGATTCTAACAATTTTTTACCATGTTATTTTTTAATATGTAAATAATTTTAGGAGATGATTTTTGATGTTTGTTGGCCAATACTTTACCTTTTATCAGCGTCATCTGCGGCAGCTTATACTGGATTACATTTTAGCTACATGATAAGTTTGGTATGTCATTATAAGTTAACTATAAAATTATTAATCATAATTTTTGTTGTATGAACCAAGATTTTATATTTTATTTTAGTTTACCTGATGAGTTATGACATAATCTGCTATTTTTAAAATTGTTTCAATAGTTATGGAATTTTATGGATATTTTCCTCGATATTTTCTAATTAGAATCAAAAAATATTTTATACATCTGTTGTGAAAAAAAAATTATTAATTACTTGATATTATAACATAAAATAAATTATTTAAATTATCTCTTATAAAGTATTACAGCTATAAAATCAGTTACTACTATACACATTAAACTTAACATGTTTAATTTGTTTTTGTCTATACTAAGTATTGTGAAGTTTTTTTTTATTAAAGATTATACCTTCAATAGTTATTTAGAAATAACATAGGCATTATATTTCGACTTAAATTATTATATTATTTTGATTATAAAATTATATTTAAGTTATTTTTTATAAATTTAAATTTTTATTTTATGTTTATATTTTAATACATATTTATTTAGGTGGATGAATTAATTAATTTCATTTTCTTTAGTTAACAATTGTAGTTAGGTTAGATTAATCTTTTGGAAATATTTTCTCTCCTGATAGCCACCCTCTATCCCAACAAAGCAAAAATAAAAAAATTAATTACACAAAAGTAAAAAATAAATTCTATAGATAATTATTATACTAATGTATTCTTAACATTTAAAACTATAAATATTGTAAAAAAAACATCATTTTGTTATAAGATTTGGAATTTTTAAATGATAAAGAACATTTTTTTCATCAAAATTATTGCCTGACTTTTAAATATTTTATCCTAACATACTCTAAACTTAAAAACCTATAAATTGAACATTTTTAATTCAATAATTACATTTGAATTAATTATGAATAATATGTGTCTTGATTTTAATGAAATTCATAATAGATTAGTCATGTCCTAGGTATATTTACCAATTAAAATATGCAATTCACATGATAATTTTTACGTATATTTTTATAGTGTTCATGCAACTTAAGAATATTATTTATAAAATAAATAAATATAAATTTTATTTCTATATTTTTTTAACATATTTATCAATCTAGTTTTATTTTTAATGTATTACTCTTTAGATTTTTATCTGTAAATATTAATTATAAATTATTAAAAAAAAAAATTTTATTAATATATGATAATTAAAAAATAATACTAACATATATTTTTGAATTTATATAGTTATTTGGATTTGCTGCAATGTTCGCGTATGGATATGATGCTTTATTGAAGTATCAAGCAATACAACGCGGAGAAATTGCACAAGGAAATATATCAGTTCATAAACAAACAACCACATCAACTGCACCATACTGATACAATTTAATAGTTTTCTTTTTACTAATTTATAGAGTTCATCACTATTTACCATATATTTTATTTTACTAACATTAATATATAATAATACTTTTTAATCAAACATCACAATCATTTTTGTTTTAAATCAATTTAATATATTTTAATATTTATACTAACATATATTTTTTTTAATGACATTTTATAGCTATTTTTAATATTTTTCCTATATCACTGTAAAATATAATATCATTTTTAAAGAATAATAGAGCTGATTATTTGGTATTTAGTATCTTTATTATTGATTTAATAAATAATTCAATTGATTATTATACATTAACAGTAAACAGGTATAAATAACTACTTAAATAATTATATATAAAATCTTTAAAAGTTTAATGAATATAAAATTACATAAAAACTTAACAAGTTTATCTATCTGTCTCACTTAATATATAAACATTTATGATGGTTAGTATAGTAAGCACATATAATATGAATATCTTTTTATTTAAACATATTAATTATTTTAAGATCAAATTAGATTAAATAGAAACATTATAATGTATAGTTTTAATAAAAAAAAATTATCAGTTTTTTTATCAAAATAATCATTGAATTCAATATTACATTTTTTAATAATAAAAAAAAAAAAAAATCAAAATTAATAATGTATAATGGCAAAATAAAATATATCTATTAATTTGATTATTTTATACCAAATTATCAGCTTAATTGATCTTTTATTATTTCTTGACCTAAGACATTTTATTATTATTATATTTTGTTAAAAATTTTTTGTTTATTTTATTTTATTTTTTATTAGATCTTAATGTATAAATTATTTAAACTATTACCAAAATAAAAACAATATTAAAATCTTTGTTACTTATTTAAAAAACGATATTAAGTTTTACAATAAATATTTGTTTGATAATATATTTTTTTATATTTAATTAATAGTTATGGATTGTAAATTATTATATTATTTTTATCAAAACGAAAAAATTTTTTTACATTAATCAATTTTGTTAATTTTTTTTTATTACAATTTCATATAATTTTTTCTTTATTTTATCTGTAATCAATAATTTGTGTTTTTTGCATACAAACCAACTATTACCAAAGAATGTCTTAAAAAATAATTCTTTCCTAGTCATATTAAAATCTACATGCTTAAATGTTGTTAATTTATTTATTTTAACAGTTTAAACAATGCATGTATTGTTTATAATTATGTTTGTATTGTAAAATTACTATGAGCTTATTATATTAAAACTTCAAAATTATTATTGATAAATGTTAAAGATCTACATTGTATAGAATGATTTAAATTATTCAAGTAATGTAATATGTGATATAAATTCTAAACTAAATGTTCAAATCTGGTCATTTTTTTTTTATTATTATTGTAATACATTTTAAAGAATTTCAAAGTTTATTTATAGAAAGTTACTGATAAATATTTTGTTTAAAATGTCATTTAACTAAGGTAACTATATTTTTTAAAATTCTAAACTGTTAATCTACACATTGATTTATTTTTATAAATGTACTTATGTACTTATGTATTGGTATATAAATCTGTCAATTTTATGGTTTTTAAGTGCACTTATTAATCAAAATCAGCAAGACATCCGTCCAATAATATATGATATAATTTTTTTTTATTATATTTGTATTGGCGATTTCGCATTATGAGCAACGAGGTAACCGCCTGCGGTCGGTGAGAGTAATCAGCCCGTTCGACTACTCTCGCCGACCGTGAACGGTTACCTCGTTGCTCATAACGCAAAATTGCCAATACATATGAGTTAAAATATGTTATTTTTTGTGATTGCCTTATTTAACTTTGTAACAGTATAATATGCAATTTAAACAATTATATTTAATTATTTATATATCAATGTTATATGCTTAATATTTTTTATAGAAACGTTTATCACTGTTATGACTATTAATAAACTTAGCAAAAATAGTAAATGAGGAATAAAGCACGATGTTTTTTGTCGATCGACGTGTTTTTGTGTCAGATAATGTTTTTACAAATTATAACTTTTTATGTTATTTCTGTTATAATTTATCCAAATATTTTATAAGGGCCATATGAGTAATCTGAACATTTTTACGGGGCATAAAAATTCTAAGTACATATAATGTTGTCATAGTATATGTTATTTATTCTTTGACTGTAGGCTGGATAAAATTTGTCCATGGTTTTCCACGGAAACAAATTATTTTGACTAATAAATAATAATAATTTTTACAAGTTATGTACAGTTTGGTAAATGATGATAAGAATACTACATATTATATGTAAAAAATTATGGATTACTATATTGGCTTAATTGGGTTACAATAACCCTAAAACAATGTAAAATAGTATTAATGTTATCTCAAGCAAATCGCTTTGTTACTGCTTCTAGTCTACTGAGTTAACACAAGTTACTAAAAATGTATAAATATACATTTTGTATGCTATACAATTAGAATTGGTTCCAACTTAAAAAAATATCCCAACTTCTTTTTTTATATTTTAATCAATAATTTATTTTTGGAAAATAATAATTTATGGGGTATAATGAGTACATTAAATAAGAGGGTTTATCCTTTAAAAAGTTGCCATTGGCGTATATTTTTGTTATTTAAGTAAATTTATGTGGAAGTCGTTGTCTTCTTTTGTCTGCTTCTTTGTTCCTTACTGATAGTAACATGAGTTCTGAAGAAAAAATGGACTCTGACTAGAATGGCAAACGTTTTCCGTTTTGTCATACATCGCAAACAGGGCGTGAAACGAATCGTTTTGCTCAGTGTTACAGAACCAGCAGGCAGTGGATCAGTTTACTAAACTGTTGAAGTAGGTTGTTAAACAACCGTGACTACTGACTGAATGCTTGCGTGTCAATAGATGAAATTTTAGTGTTATATAATGTTGTAACTTGTAAGGTCAACATTTAATTATTATTAAAAAGTTATACAAATAAAATCCATAAAAACATGGTGCTGTGAAATTTATGTATGTAATTTGTAACATTTAATAGTATTTAAGAGTTTGACTCTGATTGTGTCGTTCTGATGCTAATTAGCAGTTTTCTTAGGAAGACCAAGAATTCTTGGAGAGACTAGTTTGGTGACTATAATAGCTAGAATAAACCCTGATCCTCAGTGTAGATACCTAACAAAAACCTTGTTCTCTGGGGACTATCTCCTCCAATTGGATGTTTGTCACGATAGTTGCTTTATTGTTTAGGTCTTTTGATGGACTCGGATGCACTGTTATAGCTACATCTTGACATTGCTGATTGCATTGTATGTCTAGATTTAGAGTTCACATAAACAATATTTTCAGATGGACTTTTTTAACACTTAGTCTGTGAATTTTATTATATTAATATACTTTATATCAATAAGCTATGTAATACTAATAATGACTAATCATTGTTTTACTTCATCAGCAAGTCTGCAAAATCATTTCATGTTCATGTCTCGACCATAACGGAATAAGTAGTGAGAGATTACTACAACAGAAAATAATTATAATTTGATAAATTTAATGATAATGATTGTATTAGAAACCAGCAACTTTGACAACGTGTGGTTGGAAGGAAACAGCAAATAGTGTGTTCACGATGAATAGAAGGTAAATATTTAATCTATACGAGTTCAGACGAAAATGGAGTTTTCGGAAAGTTAGACAGTTCTGTTGTACACATTTTGAGAACATTCTAACCTTTACAATACATACAAATGCAATACACTTTACTTTATTTTTTAAATGGCATTAGTAATTTATTTATTTCAATGTTGTTATTTAACAAGCATTAATGTTTATTTACGTATTTTTTATATTTGTGTACAAATAGCCATATAAATCATATAATAATATTGAAGGTACCTCGAGTAAAAAAATGGTTAAAATATCGCTGAAAACCAAAATTATTTTACAATTTTATAAAATTAAAAAAATAATTTGATACAATTAATTAAAAAAAGTAATTTATCCGAATCTGCATAGAAATTAGCCGATTAAAAAAAAAAATAAATTGAATTATGCATGCGTGTACTAAAATCATTTAATATTGAAATTTTCTTAAGAGGACGCCATACCCGCATGTGTTGTCTCTGTCTTACTAACGTACATCATAACAAATTTTCGTTCAGTAGAATACATTTTGTGATGTTAGCTTTAATATTAGAGTAAATTTACCTATTATAAAATTTAAAGGTAAGAATATTATCTAAACAATGACATATGCTTTTAATGATATTATCATTTTAAAGTGAGTTATGAACAGTTTAAAGTTGTTATATTTTACATAGCTTTAAATCACTTTAAAATAATAATATCATTAAAAGCATATTTCATTATCTAGATAATATTCTTACCTTTAAATTTGATAATAGGTAAATTTACTTTAATATTAAAGCTAACGTCACAAAATGTATTCTACTGAACGAAAATTTGTTATGATGTACGTTAGTAAGTCAGAGCAACACATGCGGGGTATGGCGTCCTCTTAAAATATGAGTAACTCCAGAAAATTTTATTTCGATCTTTCTTTATAAATAAAAATATTTTCAAAATTTTTGACTAACAAATATAATTTGCTAATCAAATTCTTATAAAATAAAATAATAACAATGTATTTTACATATTTTTAAAAATTAAATAATTTTATTTTGTATTAAGGTATAACAATTAAATTTATAAATCAGAATCAATAAAGTTGAAACTGAAATTTGATTATTTTTTAAATTCGTATAATATTAATTTCTTAATAAAACAAATTAAATGGTATTTTAAAATATATATTAAATATGACTGATATTAAAAATAATGAATAATAATATTTATTAAGTTAACTATTTTTCAATAATGTTCTCGAATCTGACATTAGCTACAAAATATAATGAGTTAATGCTTAGGAATTGAACAAATTCAAGCTTAATTATTTTCGTTTTTAATTTTTTTTAATAATATTAGTTGTTCGTTTTTAACAAGTTCTAAATCTTTCCTAAGTTTTTGAACATTAGCTGTGGCTTGATGAGGGTTTTCATTTTCAATCTAAAAAAAAAGTAATGCAACATATTTTAAATAATATCTAAATAAATATATGTTTAATAATAATAATAAAAATAAATATAATATACCTGTTCTTCTAAATCTTTAATTTCTCTTGCAATTGTACCTGTTTGTTTTACAGATGTAATAATGCTAGAACTATTAGAATGAATAGCAGCTAATAGTTTATAACATTTACGGATTGTATCATCTTTTTTTGCTACCTATATAACATATTTATTATAAAATCAAAAGCTAGGTTAAAATTAAGAATATTTTAATACCTTAAACATCAATTCATCAATTGAAATAAAACATCGCTCTACTTTACCATCTAAAGAATTTATTTCTTTTTGAACTTGTCTGGTATCATTCAAATTTTTATTAATTTCTTTTTTTTGTTTTTCAATATTAGATATAATTTCTAATATTCTTTGTGTATAACTTGATCTAAATAACAGGTATTAAGCATTTAATAATGTATTTTTATTAACTATACTGTATTTTAAATTTGATTAGAATAAGACCTTGAATTGTAATTTGACTTTGAGTCTAAATCGTTCCTACATATTTTTATAATATCTTCTTTTTTTTGTATATCTTCAAAAATATTTTGTAATTTCAGTTTTTCATTTCCGTACACCATTTCTAGTTTAATATTTTTGACCTTAAAAATTATCAAAATACATTTAAAAAATTATGAATAATGTTCTGTATTTTTAGAAAATTAAATTTGTATTTAAAACAAATATTTAGATATTACAGTCCCGGGGTAGCCAAATTTGGCTCTTGTTATAGTCAGATACAGTTCAAATTGTATTTATCTAATCAAAATTTATTAATTTATGAATAATAAAATATATTAATATTTTAGTCATGTAAGATAAATTTATTTTAATTGTAATTTATTAATTGTACTATGAATTTATTAAATTTATATTTTAAAATGTGAACTCTTGGGCCTTCACACAAACTTAGTTGATGGAGCTCATTGTATTTTAAAGATTAATTAAAAACTTAAAAAAATAATGAAATACTCACTCGTTTTTTATTTAGTCTTTCATTTAGTTCTGATATAATTAATTTCTGTTCATTTTCATATTTATTCCATTTATTGTTCATTCTTTTTATTTTATCTGGTGCTGCATCAACTTTAGTTTTTAATTTAGCAACAATTTCGGGATTATCAATAATATTTAAACTTTTTTCTTGAACAGCAATTTCTTTTTCTAATTTCTCTAATTTTGACATAAGATTTTTGTTTGTGGAATGTTGCTATATAGAAACAGGATACATATTTACAATAAATTTTTAATTATTTACAAAGAAACCACTTACTTTTAAGGATAAACTTTTTAGTTCATTATTTTTTAAAACTAATTCTTCAATATATGTTGCTTCAGATTCTTTTGATATATTTTCAACTTCATCTTTAGATAAACTTTTAATTAAAGGTTTAAAATTATTTGATTGTTTAGAATTTGTTTTTTCTATTTCACCTTGGACTATTTTAGACTAAAACAGATTTAATAGTTGTGTAAATAATATTCCTACATTTCTTTACATTTGAACTTTGAAGTAATATTTAATTAACATAATTTTATGGACAATAGTATAACCAGGGGAATGTTTTGATGTTGTAATACTCTCTTTATCACAGGAATTATAAAAAAATAATAATTACTAACTGCTGTCGTACATTTCTTCTATTATATATTTGATACTATTATAAAGGCTGATGACTACAATGCAAAATCTGTGAACCCTTCTTATTATACTCAAATTTAAATTTTAAATACTCCATAAAAAAAAATCCTGGCCATGTGCCTGTTAATAGATATGATACAATTTAAATAATATATCAAAAAAATAGGTGTAAAAAAAAATAATAATTTAACAATATTATAAATTTAATACCAAAAATGTAAGTAAAATAATGCCTATTTATTATAATAAAAATATATTAATTGGTGCTAAGTTATTAACTTATCATCTATTCTAATTTTTTTATTACAAATTATATTTTTAAATAATTTTGTGATTCTATCAAACAGTCAGTGAAATTAATTTTAATCAAATTAAAAATTTTAATTAAATCAACTTTAGTTTCTAAAAACAAATGTATTGCCATTTTTATTTAATGTCTTTTACAAAGAAAAAAAATACAAGTTAAACAACATAGAATAATTTATAATTATTATATTTTAAAATGTTTTAAATTTAAATTGATATAAGAATACTATTATAGACATTTTTATAACAAACCTACGAAAGTAAAAGCTAAATATACTTATTGGAATTTTTTCTTTGATTATTATAACTATTATTTTTACCTTTGATAAATTATTTGTTGTTTTAAGTTCAAACTCATAAATATTCAGCAATCTTTTAGTATTAAGTGTTATTAGTGAAGGAATTAAATATTTCAAATCTGATGGTTGTTCAGTTATATATTTTAAACTATTAATACAGAAATTTCTCCATTCTAAAAAAAAAAACAAAATAAAATAATTAAATGTTAATATTATTAACTAAATTTATTTATCTATACTAATACAATACATACTTATTACTTATACTTAAATTATTCATTACTTTAACATTATATAATGAGTTGAAACAAGTAAAATCATATAATTAAATTAAATTAAAAACACTAAAGGGAAAGGTAAAAATATTTTCACTCAGAATCTATAATAGCAATTCAAAATAATTGTGTTTCAAACTTAAGTTGTACAACATATACATAAAGAAACATGAAAAATGCATGGATTTAAGTAGTTAATAAAATTGATCACATATTAATTAATCTCTTTTTATAAGAAATATTAAATAAATATTAGCATGACTTTCGCAGCAAAAAAGGATCTAGTGATAAAATCTTTGTACTAAGACAATTAATAGATATATACCTCTTATTTTACATTAAGATTGATAATTATTACATTGTCAAATATGTTAACAAAAGTAAAGATAGACGAGTGATCCATTCCATATAAACTCTGGGGTCAGACAAGGTGATATGCTGTAAGCAACATTTTTCAATATTATTTTAAATGAACAGGTAAAAGATACAATAAAGAAAGGAAACATTATTAAAAAACCATGGTACATGTATGCCAATGTTTCGATATTGTAACTATAGCAAGAAGTAAAAGTGCTATGAGAGAGACTTACTTTAATATCAAAAACATTAGAAGATCAATAGGAATGATAATTAACAATAACAAAACTAGATACATGAAACTACTTATTTGCAGTAGAGGTGCAAAACATTACAATCATCAAAAATAACTTTAAAGCTGTAAAGAATTTTTTTTAATTTTATTCTTCTCTTAATAATAGTAATAATAAATCGGAAGGAATAAAAATAAAAATTATGGGTGGTACCCATGTATATTTCACCAATATTACCCTATTCTAATATGAGTTGGTGTTAAAAAGTCACTAAGATGAAGCTATACAAAATCTAAAATGTGCTTTGGAACTGAAACTTGGAAATTATCAAAATCAGATGGCAATAGGCTAAATATATTTAAATAAAAATGTAGGAAAAATTACGGAAAATTAAATGAAGAACGAAGAGTAACAACAAAACAGAACAAATTTTAGAAAATGAAAATATAGTGAAGTACATCAAGTGAAGTAGGATTAGGTGACTAGGTTATGTCGAAGAAAAAACCCAAATGGATGATGTATACAAGAATGAAAGGAACTAGAAAGCTGGGTTGTCCAAATAGTAGATTGATTGACGAACTGAAGAAAGATTTGCAATAGATGTATATACAGAACTGGAGAAACGTGGCTAAACAGTTGGATAAGCGTAAAATAATTATTTTGGAAAAAAAAGGAAGAAAGGCCAATATGGCTTATATAACTGAACAGTAGATGTAGTAGTAACTAAATTAATATATAATATCATATATGATATATAAATGATAAACCTTACCGGCAGGTGTACAGTTTCTTTTATGTCCTGGTACAGTTACACCTGATTCTAAAAGTACAGAGATGTATGAAAAGATTGAAAATAATGAAGAATTCAATGGTTTTCTATCAGACGATAAACTTTTTTTAAGTTCTTTTAATATTGCACATCGTTTACCTAAATAATAAAATAAAATAATTAATATAATTTATAATATTACTAGTAGAATACATAAAAATATATTTATATATTTCACATTTAATAAGATAGTGCTTCTCAATCTGGGGGCCGTGGCTATATGACTGGGGACCTTTGAAATATTTATTTAATTTAAAATATTTTCGATTATTTAGTTATTTAATAAATATAACATTATAACTTATATATTATATTATAACCGACCATATGATTAATTATTATTTATTACATCGGGAAAGTTTATAATGCATTAGAGTTATTAGATTACTGATTAAAGTATAATAACAATAATAATAAACTTAGGCTTACTTGCGTATTTCAGTTTCAAACATCACACCTAACATAAATATGTTATGCAAAAATATGCAAGCCCGATTGTCACATTAATAATTATCACATTTTCTATTATTTTTATTATTATTATTAGCCTAGCCTTTGTTTGAAACCAAATCAACATAATTACTGAATATTTTTGGTATTGCTTTATAGTTATTACCAATTCTTTTTTGTTTATATATGTTTTAAGTTTTATATAACTATAAAATTGCATGTTTCAAAAATATATTAAAAAACATATTTTCTTTTCTTTAGATTTTAACAATTTATTTGTGTGAAATAGTGCATGTAAATTTAGTATATCCTTAAGAAAAAATAATTAATGATTCTAATAGAGGGGGGTCTTGACAGTTTTACATTAAATTTAGGGGGTCCTATAACAAAAAAGGTTGAGAAGCACTGTTATAAGAGATTGTTAATTATTTAATATTTATTCGAAAATAAAATATTTTTACCTACAAGCAGAATTTGGGACTTGTAGCACTTAAAAAAATTAAAATAAGCGCTAAAATATGCATTGAAAATCTATGAAATATGCATTTAAATATATTTATTATTCAAATATTAGTATTAGTAGTAAAAATAAAAAAATACACTAAAAATTTTAAAGAAAAACATTGTTTAAAATTTTGAATAAATTTGTATTATTTCTTGATAATAGGGCTCAAGTTTTGAACTTATTTGTAAACTAAATAAATATAGGAAAAATTAAAAATTATATTTTTATATTTAAATTAATAAATGCATTATTTTATATTTGTTTTACTTAATTTTCTGATTGGTTAAATATGTAGATATAGTTTTTGTCTAAAATTTGAAATTTTTTTCAAAATATGCATAAAAAAGGTGAAAAAAATTCCAAAAAAGCACTATCTTGCAAACTATGAAATATGTAAAAATATGCACATTCAAATTTGAGATTGGATGTTATGGCATTGAGAAATTAATTTATTTCGCACACTGTTATTTTTTAGAATGAATAAAAAAAATATGCAAATACTATAATTCCCGAACTCTGCCTATATGTTACCTTACTGTATAAATATTGTTTTTGTTATAAGTATTGTTAATATTGAAAAAATGTTAAACATATTTTCTCAAACAAAATTTATTGGTACGAAAATTCCAACATATGCCCGATATATTTTTTACGTTAAAACCTCAACCTCTTCTGAAGAGAATGATATGTATTTTTTGTTACTTTTACATGAATTAATTTGATGTATAACAGTTTCAAATCCAAGGTTTTTTTTTAGACACCCTATACAATAATTCAACTAAATGAGTATAAATATACACAACATACTTCTGTATTCTATGATATTTTCAACTTCTTTAGGTAATTTTTCAATTAAAAACATTAATATTCTTCTCATATCTGTAATGTTTCCATATAAAATTGTTTGATATCCTATGTCAGACTTGAAACCAACTTTCTAAAATAATTTAACATAATTAGTAAATTATAAGTAAAGCTTTAACTAAACTTAAATGTTATCTACCTAAACTAAATTGTTATATTATTTGAATAATAATCAATAATATTTAAAAAAAAAAAAGCTTAAATATATTAAAACAGGATAAAAATTAAAAACTATTTATGAGATAAAAGTTATAAAATAACTGAAAATAAATAAAAATGAATTTAAGTTGTAATAAAAATGTGTTATTTCTCGATAAATACAACTTGTATCATTGAATATTGGCTAGCATCCAATATATAATTCACCAGGCATGTTTATTCGCACGATTAATAAATTTAAATTATGTTTTTTTGGAATTTTCAAGTATACTTAGAAGTCTACTAATCGGAGGGGGGGGCTTAAGGGGACTAAGCCATCCAAGAAGTTTAAAGTACAGGTCTTAGCATTATATAGGTGTAATGAGCATATATTGCTCAGCCCCCTGAGTAATTTCACCAAATTTCTGCTTATGCTTAAAGACCTTATTTTCAAATACTTACGCATTTCATGATATTTAAGAAGTGTCATGTGGGCAACCAACATTTTTTCCCAATACAGAGTGTGGTAGAGAAACTACTTAATTGTTTAAAAAATTAATAACACAGATAGTACCTATAAGATATATCGGTTAAATAAATTGACCTATAAAGTACTAGTAAGGCCTATGTTCAAAAATTAAGTGGCATATTGCATGATGTAAACATGTAAACAAAAACAACCAATGAAAAGCAAAAAAAAAAAAAAAGCGGGTAAGTGAGTATCGCTCTGCTGTACATTAGGGGTGGGGTGGACCTCGGACTAGGGTAGGTTAAATTTGAATGCAATGATAGGTATCATTGTATACGAAAAACGATTCTGAACGGAGATGATTTGTCAGTCTGGGATATATTATATTTAAATATTGTCATATATTTTATTTTGAAAAAAAATCACAAATTCAAACACTTAAGTAAAAGCTTCAAGATCTTATGTTTGATAATTTTTTAAAAATAACAAAAATCGAAAACTATTTATTAGTAAAACGTTATTTTACACGTTTATTTTTGATTTCAAATTAAAATTAAAACTTTAAACACTCGTAAAATTTTTAAATTGAATAATCATCAAACTTTTTTATAATTATTCTAAGCTTAACTTATGGACAGCATAGTATTAAATTTTCAATTCTTAGCTTTTGATAGTAAAATATTTATAAATTTTTAACTACCAAATAGTGAAAAATATTCATGATTTTGACGAATTTTTGTCAATATTTGAACTTCAAATGCTAATAAAAAAAAACTGTGCCTATGTATTTTTATAATTTTTGAATCAAAGTTAGAACAAGTTATGTGGACCCTTCAATTAAATTTTCAAGTAATTTGTCCCAGCTAAATTTTTTTTATCAACATTTATAAAAAAAAAATAAAAAAAATTTAAAATTTCAATTGTCTATAAATAGCTCAAAAAAAGGTCAAAATATTTTGAAAATCAAATCACTAAAAGAAAATGGCAATCTCAATAACTGGTAAAATTTTCAAGTATTTACGACTTATACTGTTTGAATAACAACAAATATCAAAAACCGTTTGAGGCTAAACCGTTATTTAACGCGGTTTTGTAAAAATTTAAATTTCAAACACTCATAAAAAATTTTTGTCTGAATCCGGTAGAGTTTTTTTTACAGATATTTGAAGAAAAATGTATGGAGAATCTTATACCAAATTTTCAAAACTTAATTATAAAATAAAAAATTTTTACGATTTTTCAACCACAAAATTACTTGCAAATTTTCGCAATTTTGACATATTTCGTATAAATTCGAACTTTAAGCACTTATAAAAAAAAATTGTGACTAACGATTTCGGATTTTTTTTTATCACTTTAAGAACAACTTATAAGAAACCTTGTATTAAATTTTCAAGATTTTCTGATCGGCCAAAAATTGTTTATCGTTATTTAAAAAAAAAATACTTAGAAAAATCGAAAATTTCGATTGTCTATAAATAACTCAAAAAAAGTCAAAATTCTTTGAAAATTTGACTGTGTATGGAGAACGCTAATATAAACATTTGGTGAAAATTTCAAGTATTTACATTGATTAGTTTTTGAGTTATAGCAAAATAAAAAATTGGATTTTTTTGAAAACTGTTGGAAAATGTTTACTTTTCACCTCTATAATGCACCAAAGATATCCACTTTGCCATCGGAAACCACCCCCAAAGTTTGAAATCGAAGCATTATTTCGACTAGTTATGCTGTACACAGACACAAAAAAAAAAAAAATAAAACACATGTTCATTGTGTTACATCAAAAAAATTTATAATTTTTGTTTGTAACATATTTATATAAATATAAAAATTATGCAATAATTTTGTTTCTAATTTTTAAAAGTTTGTTTTCCAATTATATTGTAATTCATTATTACTTTATTAGCCATATAATTTGATATTGGTTGTTTAATATTCTTTCTTAAGTTGAAATTTATTGTGTTTGTTTTTACAAATCTTTGATAATATAGACCAGTGTTTCCCAACCTTTTTACCACCACGGACCACTTCCACAATATTTTATAGGTCGCGGACCACCTCAATTTTACACAAACTAGGAAGACCTTTTTTTTTTTTTTTTTTTGCTCATTAACAAGAATACACAAAATTTATTGAAAAATTTTTATTATAATTATTAATTTTATTATATTTATTTATTTACTTTGATACCTACACACTTATAAAAGTGGAAAATACTTATCGGTCGTCGGCAGAAACAACGATAAGATAACCGTATATTACGGTAAAATAAAATATTTTTCGCTGTTCACAAAAAAAAATACCACCTATGACTGGCCCACGGACCACCGGTGGTCCGCGGACCACCGGTTGGGAAACACTGATATAGACTGTATATAATATGGATATTATAGATATGTTGTTTGTTTAAATTAACTAAAAATAAATGTTATTAAATTTGTATAGTCATTATAAGAATGTCATAAATAGATATCTATTGATTCACTTATATAATATATTAATAAAAAGTATTTGATTTACCTTACAAGCATCTGCTACAGTGATACCATATTGATATCTAGCAGACATAGATCGAGGAATTGTAAAAGATAAGTTTATTGTTGGTTGAATTTTTTGTAAGCACATTATTATTGCTTTTATTAAATTTTCCTGGGTTATATTTGTAAAAGCAGTTTCATTTTCCGAGAATTCACTAAAAAAAAAAAAAAAGAACTATTACTTACAAATATAGTTTATTATATATTATGTTGAAATTCCTGCAACCTTAAATAAGCTGCATTCTTTCAATACCTTAAACTATTTTTACAAAAATTACTAAAAGCAAATATTTTTAATGCTAGTAAACACTGAACACATATTATAAAATGATTAACTTTTTCTAAGTTCTTTCAAGATCTTGTGGAAATACATTTTTTTTTGCTATATAATAATATGTATTTATTTAGTGGAGAGTTACAAAAGTTGTTTATACTGAAAAAAATAACTAAAAATTAAAATTTAGTGGTATAACAAAAACATTCAACAAGTGGCAAGTTGGAAATAAATCACTTTACAATGAAATGAAGTTTAAAATATAACTAATAATAATCTATATATATAAAAATGAAGACAAAAATGTATAACATTGCATCATCAGTTGGGAACGGCTGGGCTGATTTCGCTAATTTTTTTTTTTTTGTATTTGTTATTGTCTGGAGAAGGTTTTTACGAAAGAAAATTTTTAAAAAATCAACCGAATAAGTAGAAAAAGTGATAAATCTATTTATTGATGTCTGGGATTTGAACTCGATACCGTTGTCTTTATTTACTCTATGGTGGACGTAGACATCTAAACATCAGCTCGATGCACAATCAGTATAATCTATGGTTTCTATAGTTATTTTATAGTTTTATGTTCATTATTTTGTTAAATGGATTTGGAAATTTGGAATTTGTTGAGTGAATTTTTTTTTACGAAAAATTAAGAAAGTTTATTATCAAGACTTCATATTGAGTATTTTTTTTATAAATAGAATTAATTAAAAACGATTGTTATTTTTTGAAATAACAAAACTGTCGCCACGCAACAGTCGGTCTCACTACCGTACCACGCCATTAAATGTTTCACATCAAAAAACATAGACAAATTTAAGTGTATATTTGACATATTTATCATTAAAGATTTTTGGTTTCTATAGGATACTAAATAAAGTATCTAAATAAGGTATACCGAATAAGTAATATATATATATGAATGTATTGGCGAGGATGAGTTGAATTTTGAATCCTCTTTTTAACTTAAACACATATATACATACGTTTATTCAACTAAAAATACCGTTTGGGAAATGATTATTCAACTGTTTTTACCTCGCATATAGGTAAAAATAATTTCACTCACGCAAACGGAATATTATTTTTTTGTACGGGCGACGAAGTGCACGGGGACAGCTAGTCGTTTAATAAATTATTCATTTATTAAATTTTTAATTAAAATATTTATTAGGTAGGTACTAAAATGTATATTGTACATCAATGTAATTGGGATGATGGATTTACATGTATAAATGTTACTTATCTTTTTCCTATAACAATTATTATTAAATTCAAATGAATTTTGCTTTGGTTTTAAAGGTGTCATTAATTAGATAATAATAATTCATTATATTAAAAAAATTAAAATGATTGAATGCGATATTTTTATTAAATAGTTTTCAAAAAATCAGGTATAATCCAAGTGACAATGAATGACATAATAACTTTATTCAAAAGAATATTTTGATCATAATTAAGTTTTCTATCTACTGGATTGCAAATTGAATTTAAAACTTTTAAAAAGATTGTATCTATTGACAGTCAAAAGTTTCTGGAAAACATTTTGAACCTATAACATAAGTAATCACTAAAATGATATTTAAAAAGATGTATTTTTATTATGATACATATATATACATCTATACATTACCATGAATAAATATATAAATTAGATTTTATCCATAGTTTAAGTTAAGAAAAAGAAACTTACCAACCAATCTCTTTTAGAGTACAAAATATTATCGCATCAATTTCTTCCATTTTACGCAGTAAAACGGTCTTAACCGAAAACAAAATAAATTGAATATATTTATACAAAAACCACGATTAAAATAATAAGAACATTAAGAACCGCGTTTCAAAACATCGATTGCGTAACACATATTTAGATTACAACTGCAGTTTGGATATACCTATTTCATTTAAATTCATTATTCGGTGTTTTGTATTTGTATGTCTAAATAGTATAGAAATATAAATTAACTCAAAATATTATGGGTTCAAACACTATTAATTAGTATGATACGAATTATTTAAAATTGTTAGTTAATAGTGTTAATGCCTTATTAGTTGGTAATATCTTTTTAAGCTACAATTTTACCGATATTATGAAAATATTATGAACTGGTAAATGATTAACATCCAATCATAATCATTGTCGTTGCAGTGCGGCTGATTACCATGTATTATCATTATGTAATATGCACTATCAATAATAATTTTAAAAAATGATCTCGTGGTGTTTTTAAGGCTTATCTCTCTTACAATCACTTATGCTTACTGTGTTTGGAGAATTTAGACCTACCCATTTGCTTATTCGTACTTTTGTCGTGTTAGACGTGTTATGACGTGCCTCTAAAACGTTGATTAATGTTATAATAATTAATTAATAGATAATAGGAGGTACCTATTGACTATAATCCATACATAATCGTCGTAATTCTGAAAATATTGTGCTTTTCATTTTTAGTTGTATAATTTTCACACTAATAGTAACCATTAAAATAATTATTACTTTAAAGTTTAAATAGTTATTTGTTTAATTATGTTAATGTTGTATTTTTCACTATGATTTACTTAGAAAATTATTCCTATTCCCAGTTATTCTACAATACTTTAGCTGTCATAAAGTAAATTTTATTTTAGAATTAATTACAAAACAGTAAACTAACACTTCAAGAAGTCTTGTCAATATGGAACAGCAAAGCTCAAATAATAGTGATGATAATGATGGGGAGTTAACAACAAATCAAATAAAACTTAAGGCTCAAGTTAGTATTGTTTAATTTCTTGGATAATAATTTTTATGTTGATTATAACCACAATTGTATGTCTTAGGATGTATATATAAGTATTACTTATTGTAATTCCAGCTTAATAAAGTCAACGGTATAATACGATTGCTTTTCTAAAATTCAATCTTAATCATGAAATGTCCATGTTGTTCAATGAAATCTTAATACTTGCATCTATATTAGTGTTATTACATTAAGCAAAATTTAGTAGATTTAATAATTTTAAGTAATTTTCTTCTGAATTCCCATTGATTTATATTAATCTGCTTTTGAATGCTCCCAAGATTTGATTACAAAAATTTAATGCACTGATTATTGAGAAAACTAAGCACTGACTGGTATCGTGGTAACGCATTTAGTCATTTTATAGTTTTTATTAGAGTTTATCAGAGTATAATTATCAACAATTATAAGTAAAAGAAGTATAAGTGAATATCAGTGGCATATTTACGGGGGGGGGGGGGGGGGGGGGTCCAAGGGGTCTGGCCCCCCGGCCCCCCCATTTACTCGTGTTTCGTACATGTAAATGTTTGTGTTTTTATATGTTTAATAAAAACAAATTATATCATAGGATATGACATGTGTAACACCGATAAGATAATATTGCTTTATACAATCTATACTATATTACTACTACTAATATACCACTATTATATTATGTATCATTATAATGTATTATACATAGGTATATATTTAAGTTAAACATTTCAGATACCAAAAATACATAGCAATAATGTAGATACTATAAAAACCAATATACTTCCAAGATAATTATTATAATATTACAATAACATCTTTGAAAAACTTTAATTTAATTTGATACAAACACCACTGAAAAATTATGCATTGTTCGGTGGTTGAAAAAATATATACTTAGGTATACATACATAGCTTACATTGCTTAACCTAATTAAAGACAGTTGGTAATATGTATATTTATTATGTAGGTACTAGGTACTATGACAGAATAATGTTTCTCTACTGTGGATATAATATATAATAATATTTGATACACTTTTTACTTAATAAATGTTAATATCATTTAATAATAATTAAACATCACGTTATATATATATAAATACATATTAATACATATAATTTTTCACCTATGCGCTCACATTGTCCGCGATCCGACTATGTCGGATCGCCTACCTGGAAGGTTTAGCATGGCTTATTTTTCTAAATTTTCTTATAAATATGGTATATTTATGTAATAAAGAGTAATTTGGGGGGGGGGGGTGTGAGGGGCAAATCCCCCATGGCTTTGTATTCTGAAAATTATCTAGACCCTCCCCATGACAAATTCCTAAATACGCCATTGGTGAATATGCATAAGTTTATATTTTATACATTGAACAATATGAATGAGTTAAGTTTTTAAATGGATTTTTCAAACACTAGTCAGTTACGATTATTTCTAATTCATTTTGGTTTAGGTACTACACATTCTTCCATATTATTTGAAATAAAAATAACAACTATTACCATATTCTGAAAATTTGCACATTTGCATCTCCTGTTTTTTGTAATAAATAAAGGAGTAAAAATTTTACTATATTATTTATTATTAATAAATAACTATTAATTAATAACTATTATTTCTATTAATAAATAAAATATATTACCAATTAAATTGAAAATTTTTAGTTTTTTAATTTATTAAATATAAATTATTCTAGATATTAAAATATTTTGTGTACTTTCAAATTTTAACTCACTAAAATACATTTTTATCCTTTTAGTGCTATAAATTCTGTAGCCCAACCCCTGATTATTAATATCTCAATTATTATAATTGCGACAATAGCTTATCTTGTTTAGAATACGTTTCTAAGGTATGATTGAATATCTTTTGTGTTTTTGAGTTAAATGTTGAAATTTGGGTATTATTATTTACAAAAAATAAATTTTACATAGTATATAATGCTAAATTAAATTTAACAAAATGTATGTAAAAAATAACATTGATATAAGTTAGTAATCTAGTATATTATAGTACATTAACCTAATTAAAATTATGTTTAAAACCAAAATATTATGATTTTATATTTTTGTTTATAGTCATAATTTTTTATAGTTAATTTAATAGATTATTATTTTATTTTTAGGAAATTGCTAAGCGCATGGAAAAATATCATGGTAGATACACATCTTCTAGTCGGTGTAATACACCTTTGCCCATCACGTCAGCAGAAAGTATAGAGTCTATACAGAGTAATAGTGTTATTTCTGATACGAGTGACAAAATTTTGTTATTCCGACAAGTTTTGGAAAATGACAGGTATGGTTGATAATTATTTAATATTATATTTTATTTAATTGGTCATATCAAAAACAATATGTCACCATTTAAAAAAATTATATTTTAAAATTTGAGCCATTAGAATTTGGAACACTACAAAAATAACATTAAATATCTCAGGTTATTAATTTATTTTTGGTTTGTGGAAAATTTCTATTTTATGACATGTTATTTTTGAATTGACTAATTCAATTGAATAAAAGACTTAAGATATTTGAGTTTAAAAATACTATGAAAACAATTATAAAGTATAGGTAGATAAATAGAATTATTATAATCTTTAGTAAATATTGCATATAATCAAAACATAGTTCTTGTAGGTGTATAAGACCATATTGTAAGAAAAGTCATTTATTAAAACTATAAACATGATTTGGATCAAAATTCAACTTGTTTATTTATAGAATTAGAATATCACTTCAAAATTTAAAATTCCAAAGCTATAATCAATTATGTATTCAAAAAATTGTTTTAAGCAGATTTAATTAAACATTAGTTATTTTTTGGTTGTATACTTCAGATATGTATTGGAACACTAATAGGAATGTATATAATTATATAATAAAGATTTTTTTATGTAAAATTCTTTCTGTTTAATATATTATAAATTTTTATACAATAATATATTGAAAATATTAAGACTAATTTATGCTAATATAAGCAATTATATTAAGAATTATTTATACCATTCTATAGTATGATTGCACTGACTTTTAAGTTATAATAATAGTATATGAGTACAATATAATTATAATAACTCCCTTTTATATAATATGTTATGGTTTTTGGTAAGATTTAAATGAACATACAATACACAGTGTACACTTAAATTCTATTAAAATGTGTTATAACTAAAATAACATAACTTTTATTGCAGAAAGTTAGTTGAGAATAGTAAAATAGATGAGCAAAAATATAATAATGACGATCAAGCGAATGATGAAAATGTATTAGATGTGCAACAACGTGAAAAAGAGAAATCTAATGCAACATATTATGTAAGTTTTCTTTCGTATTAAGAAAACGTAATAACTGCATGTTTTGTCTCTATCTTACTAATGTACATCATAGCAAATTTACAATCAGCCGAACACATTTTGTGATGTTAACTTTAATATTAGAGTAAATTTACTGTTATCAAATTTAAAGATATTAAAGGTTTTATTGATATTATCATTTAAAGTGAGTTATGAACATTTTAAAGTTGTATTTACATAGCTATAACTCACTTTAAAATGATAATATCCAGAATAATATCAACAAAAGCACATAACATTTCTTACAAAATTCTTATCTTTAAATTTATTAATAGGTAAATTTACTCTGATATTAAAGCTAACATCACAAAATATGTTCTGCTGAACGCAAAGTTGCTATGATGTACGTTAGTTAGACGAAAGCAACACATGTGGATATAACTCTTTTTAAATATTTTAGTTATTTAATATTAGTTTTAGTTTTAATTAATTAAAGTTTTAAAGTTCTTTCTTTGAATATTAAAATAATAGTACTGGCAGAAATTAAGTTAGTAATTAGAACCAATAATGTATTTAATTGAATTGGTTTTCTACTATTTTCATTTATTTTTTATATTATACCAATTTGGTAATAAATTATGTTTAAATTACCTGATTAATGTTAAATAATTAATCAAGTCCTATTTTAGTATGTAAAATATTTTTTGATTATTTTCCTATTATAATTTTTAATAGATAGGACTTGTATTTATGTATAATTTAAAATAGTTAAATAAGCATTTTTTTTTTTATTCTTTGTCTCATATTTAATACCTCACAAATTAGATAAATACAATGAAAACAATTTTTAATAATTTTAACCTTGTGATATTCAAATACACTAATGTTAGAAATAGTTATTATCTATATATTTTCTCATTAATTAACTTTTTACCAATAAACAATGTTATTATGCTTATTTATTTCAATTATTACAAATACAAATTCAATAAATGATATGCTCTATGATTTTAGTAGAATATGCAAAGTAAAAATGATACTACTTATATCAAAATAATATAAATTAATTACTACATAATTGACAAAAAATATTATGTTGATGTATACAGATCCTAGTGATCTATACCTTGTACCAAATAAGAGCGCACCAAATTTACATAACAAAACCGGTTTTGTCTGTGGCCGCCCGGTTTAGAAATTAAAATTGTAAATCAGATTTCAGATATGAAATTATTGATTATAATAATGATTTTAAAAAATCAATGTGATTGTTTTTAAACCTCACAATAAATTTGTAATTTAATCTACTGAATTATCATTTGAATAAAAGATATTAAATTATGTTTTTTTCTTATGTTATATTTAATTTTGAATTCATTTTTATATTTTAGGAAGATATTATATCAGCACAATATCAGGAAAGGAATATACAATCTTTAAAAAGTCAAATTGTTGAATTGAATGAAAAACTTGAAAATTATCGTGTAAGTTGTATTATATTTAATTACATAAATAAATAGTTAATAAATGTTAATTATTTTTTTTATAAAAATAGAATAATATTACTGAAAAAGATATGTTATTGCAATTAAAAATTAATAAAATTGAGGCATTAAACAAAAGTATAGCACAAAACAAAAAATTACATTTAGAAATAGTGGAAGAGTTAAAAAAAAGAAATATTGAAAACATCAATGAAGAACGTTTAAGATGTACTCAAGAGATTAATCATATTGCAGAAGAAGCAGAAGAATTAAAAAATAAGTTAGTACAAAATAAAAATTAATGAGCTTATTATTAACATATCAAATGTTATTTTCTTTTTATTTAGCTTAGAGGATGTTCACCGACTCTGTGATAAATTAAAAAAAAAAAATATTAAATATGATAAAGAAAATACTGAACTAAGAAAAATTGAAATAAGTCTAAAATCGGAAATCGAAAAATTAAGTATAAGCTATGAGAATGAAGTAAGTACATTTTTTTATTTACAGAATACTTAATGGGTATTTATTTAATTTAGTTGCCTAGTATCAGTTCAATTTAAGTTTGTTAGAACATAGTAGGAATTTAATGTAATGAAAACAATACTTACTTATTATTTTAATAATGTTTTCTAATAGCCTAACATGCTTAATAACATATTGGCTTGTGCAGTATTAAAGTTATAGACATTATAGTACAGATTAACTGGGAAATAAAATATTTTTATTTTATTGGTTATTTATTAAGAACAAAATTCAGTATGATTTTTGTTAAAAACCCACACCTTGTAATTTTTATTAATTTTAGAACATTTGTTATTTACTACTAAAAAGTAAGCCACACTGATATTTTATCTACCTAACCATTGCACAAATTAAAGAAAATAATATTTTTAGTGTGGATCATAGCCTTTTAGATTCTGAACGAATTGATGAATGTATTGATTTTACCATGATCTGTGTTTTTTTTTTGTCTGTCATCACGTTTTGGAGTAGTAATAATGCTCCAATTTTTGACTTCAGCCCTCTTTGATTAGGAAAATTCATCTAGTTGATATTTTGGGTGGTAAAAATTAAGCATTTTCCAACAGTTTTAAAAAAAAAAACGCCAATTTACGAAAAACCACTTTTCGACAAAATTATTTTTTTGATTTTGGTGTAACTCAAAAACGAATCATTGTAAATACTTGAAATTTTCACCAAATATTTATATTATGGTTATCTATTTACGGATAAATTTTCAAAATATTTTGACCTTTTTTAAGCTACTTATAGACAATTGAAATTTTTGACTTTTCTAAGTTTTTTTTCTTCAAATGCCGATAAAAAAAATTTGACTATCTAAAACATCTTATCTTTAAAATTTAATAGAAGGTTTATGATAAGTTGTACTTATCGTAATAAAAAAAAATCAAAAATCTTTAGTCACAATTTTTATTTCTAAGCATTGAATGTTTACGAAATATATCAAAATTTAAATTAAATTTCATACCCTACTCATAATGCGTATGTTGGCCAAATACTTTTTTTATTATATAAACAGATACTATAAAGTAACCATAGTAACATATAGTAACTATACTATTTGTTTCAAAATAGATTATATGATAATGACAATATTTAATATAATATATCCTAGACTAACAAATCATCTTTGTTCAGAATCGTTTTTCGTATACAATGATACCTATCATTGCATTCAAATTTAACCTACCATAGTCCGAGGTCCACCCCACCTCCTAATGTACAGCAGAGCGATACCCACTTACCCGCTTTTTTTTTAAATCATATTTTATCACAATATATTGCTGACAAGAGTATATTGTTAATAGTTAAGTATATTTTAGTTGTTTTGACATAGGATATATTATTTACTAATACATGTTAAGAATAATTACACCATTTAGATCAAAGATCAACAATTAACATTTTTTGGAGGGCATATAAATTGTATATCTGTATACATATTTATCTAAAGAAAATAAAAATGAAATAAAAAAATTTAATTTAAATTTATAAAAACTTTTAATTAAATTCACAATCAAATAAACATTAGTTTCTTGTACATAGGCTAGATAAAGTTAGCCTACAGATATCTTCTTTTGATAACCCTAGGTTTAAACTATTATAATTTGTATTGATTTGTTAAATGTATGTAAAATTTATAATCTCATTTCAATACACTAAGACAGTTCTTCATTATCTTTTGATTTTTGTTACTGTGTTCAGACACAGATATAATCTGTGTTGTTGTGGATTGCTTTTAAGAAAAAACAATTCAGTTGTTTTAAAATTGTTAGATTATTATATGATTCAAAATGTTTAATATACAATATTAAAAATGTAATACTTTATTATTATTATATTTATCGCTCACATATTTTTTGTTCATGATTCTATTTGTTTAAAATTGGATTAATTAGAAATTAAATAAGTTATTAACTGTATAGGTAATAAAAAATTATGTTATTTCTGCAGCATTTTAATATACTGTGTTATATGTTTGTAAGATGGTGATGAGATGTGCAAGTGTGGGTTCCTCTTAAGCTATAGAGTTACAATTATCAGGTTGAGTATCATTACCATTCACTTAACATTAAATAAATCAAAAGTGAGCTATTAGTTTTTTAAATATAATTTAGTATCCCGTGGTCAATTAAATTTCATTATTTGAATTAATTAATTTTTTCAATAAAAATACTTAATATACTTAGATTTTATTTAATAATAAACTATAATACGTGATATGATCAAATAAAAAAAATACGCTGACTAACTAACGTCATAAAACAAAATTAACTTTATTTATAAGGTATACATATCATTATATCAAGATCCTTAAAACCTCACAAGTTTTGAATTAGCTAGAATATTGTTGTAATTGAAAAATTAGTTGCCTTGTTCCACATTTTTGCCGTTTGTGATAGACGATATCTCTCAGATAATTTAAAACTTCAATGTAATAAGTCTTGTTTGCTGCACTGTAGAGCCTTGATGAAAGTACTCATGAACAACACATTTAACCATGAACTAAATAGTTCATATATCTTTTGAACAAATCTCGTAATAATTTTATTTCAACATTTTTTATTTATTACAATTTGATTGTGTAATGTATATGTTATATATCATGTCATAATATAATATATTAGTGACATTTTTAAATTCTAATATAGTAAAACCTCGATAAGACAGAACTTCGGTAAAACAAAAACCCTGCTAATACGGAAAATTTCTTTGGTACTTTTTTTCAAATTTTATCTTTTTGAACCCCGTCAAAACAGAAACCCTGTTTACATGGAAAAATGTCATGAACCAAAGCGATTCTGTCTTATCGAGGTGTTCTGTTGCAGAAAACATCAGACATAAGTAACATAATTAATATTGTCAAATAACTATTTTATAAAAATAAAACATATATTTAACACAATTTTTTTTTATTTAGAAAAAGTTGATGCTAAAACACAATCAAGAAACTTCAAAACATCTTATTGGTGGTAAGTTGTTTTTTATTTCAAATTATTAATTAATCATATTGTTTATGTATACATATATGTATTAGATATGGAAAAAGAATTGCTAAGCTTACAGCAAGAAAATGATTTATTATCGAGCCATGTAGCCTTGTTGGAGAGTAAACCAGTGCATCATCAAGAAAATGATAATTTATTAATGGAAATTGACAGTAAATATATACATTTTTTAAGTATACAACTTATTGATAATCCACGACTATTTCATTAACATATGGGTTAATTCTTTCTAATATTAATGATATCTACACTTTGTAACATGTGTCTAAGAGAAATACTTCCCTGTAATTCTGTTTTATTTGGAGTCTCCTTTTTTTTAAATCTAGGGCATATTATTGCAGTATTCTTCTGGGAAAGATTCTGTGACCTGTATAATTGAAATCATCTTCTTAATTCAGTAACTCGGCCACTATATTATTTTTTCATGTACTTTATTGTTCTTAAAATTATTAATTATGTTGTCAATTTCCTTTTGTTGGGGTTTTTCTATCATTGGTTTTTCTGTATAGTTGTAGATAGTTTCATTTGAAATGGTTCAGTGCTCATTATATGATTATCTTCCGTGATTAGGTTTCTCAACTCATTTGAAAGTATTCAAGATATTCAAGATATTAAGATATTCTATCTGTGGCTAGAAACCAACTTTGATACTTCCACTTTCATTGAAAAACTAACATTGAATCTACTTTTAATCTGTTATATATACATTTTTAATTTATTTAATATATTGTATTATAATAGCCTTGGTAAAATAAAAATAAAAAAAAATTTTTGAGTATTAGAATGTATAATATATATTTAAATTTTAAAAATAAACAATTAAGATAAAATATTTAATGGGGATTTTCAGTTTTTCACAAATATACTATTTCTATGAAAAAGAATAGAAGATATGGGAAGCATAGAATAGTCCTCTAGCTATTGAATTTAATATTAATTTAAAAATAAATATAGTGGTAAAATAAAGAAAATAAAAACATTTACATATTTACAATTTATAAATATAAAAAAAAACTAGTAGCCTTACAATTTATAACAAATTCTGTTTCTATAAAACATTGAACTTATATCCTGGTTACTTCTATTATTTACTACTAATTTTTTTTATCTACTCCAATTGCCTGCCCTGCTAAGCAAGTGCTGTAACTCAATAAAATAAGATAGATACGCCAACTGATAGGTATACTAATTTTACACATATTTTCTTGAAAGAATATCTCTGAAATTTCATTAATATAGGCTAAAAACACAATTATTGTTCTTCAGAAATGCTTTAAGTAAATACATAAATGTATTTTTCTGTTAATGTATTAGTTCTTATGAAACTTTTTCTTAGAAAAGCAGAGTGTACATATTATGTATTATTATTATTTTTTTTAGAAAAAGAATCCGAGATTCAACGTTTAAATCTTGAAAATGAAGAATTAAATAAACAACTTCAAAATAAAATAACGGAAGCTCAGCAGACAGAAAATCGTTGGATTCAGTTGAAAGATGCATATCTTAATGATAAAGAGCGTATGACTCTCTTGGAAAAGGTAATTGATGAATTAAAAATGAATAACAATGAGTTAAATGATGCTAATGTTAAATTAACTGGACAAATTGAAAAATCTATGGAAAATATAAAATTATTAAAAGCTGATAACGACACACATCAAGAACGTATATCTGATTTTATGGCAGTTATAGAAAACATGCGTGAAACATTTGAAAAAGCAATGAAGGAAGCTTCAAATGAGTATGAACAAAATAAAAAGAATTTTATTCGACAACATGAAGATGATCAAGTTTTAATTACAACCTGTAACAATAAACTTAAAGATAGTATAACGTCAGTAAATGAATTAACTAATCAATTAAATGTTGTTTTAAAAGAAAATAATTCATTTAAATGTGAACGTTTAGAGTTTAATGATTGTCTTAATAAAAAAGATACAGAAATATTTAAATTGAATAATACTATTACAGAATTTCATACATTGTCTACGCAATTAACTAATGAGTTAGAACTTGTTAAAAACGAGAATAATATGCTTTTAAATAAATTAAATGGAACTAATATTGCGATGGAAGATAATAAATTATTATCAGATCGATACCAAAAACAAAAACAACTACTGAAAGTAAAAATCAAAGCTTTAAAAGAATCTGAAAGCAATTGTTCAATTTTACAGCAGCAAGTTGCATCTTTAAATAAAGAAATAAATGTTTTGAATCAGAGATTGGCATATATTATTCAAAGTAATAAACAAATAAGTACTGTCGTACGAAACTGTGATGAAGAACTTCAAAATTGCTACGAATTATTAAATAAAATTGTAATCAAATCAAATTTACAAAATCAAAACATACATATATTTCGTTGTGTTTTGATGGGCCTGGCATCATTATTTTCTTTTGAAAATGTTGGTGTTGAGGTCGATATTGATGTAATTGAAATGGTCGATTCAATTTGTAACAATACCATTCTAGATGATAATGAATTGCAAATTTGTCTTAAAAAAATGGTCTTTGGTTCTATTCATATTTTAGAATACATTATAAATTTAAATGATTCTCAAAAACGTTCTAATGCACAATTAATTGACCTCACTGAAGTTGAAAAACGTGTATCTGAAGCTGTAGAAAAGGTTAAATTATCAACACAAAATGAATATCATAAACAAAATAATGAACTTCTCAAATTAATAGAAAACTTACAAAATGATAATTATACATTAAAATTAAATATGTCTTCTTGCACTTTAGAAAATAAAGAAGTATTAACAGATTTAAATGGTCCTGCATTAAACAATTTACTATCGTTAGAAAATGTAGATATAAAATGTATTAAGAATGAAAACGATATGTTAAAAGAATTTTTAAAAAATATCCGAAAAGATTTGGGTTTGGTTATTAACGATGATAAAGATGATGGAGAGTTACTGAATTCTTTAAGTACACTTGAGTTCCACGTAAATGAAATAAAAAATGAAAATAAACTTTTAAACAATCAAATTAGTGAACATCAGAGATTAATTTCATTGAAAACTGTGGAACAACCTATTGAACTGGAAACTGATAAATATTCAAAGTTAAACTCACAAAATGAATTTATTCAAACTATAGAAAACCTTGAAGAAAACAATGAAGGTAAGAAAATAGTGTCTGAGGATGTATGTTTGAAGAAATTACAAAATTCAGAAGTAATGACTTCTACAGAAAATGGTGATTCAAAGATTTTACTGGTACGTTACAAAAATTTAAAATCTCGATTCAAAGAATGCCGAGCTAAAACAATTGACTTAGAAAAAAAAATTGTTAACTTGACAAATGATTTAGAATCTGCAAATTCTAAGTATAAACAATTAAATGATCAATATTCCAATGAAAATGAAAATCATGAAGCAGATATAATCCAATGTCAGTCAGAAATTGAAAATCTCATGGGTGAAAAACTTGAAGCTTATCGTCAATTGACTGCACTTAAGGAAAAACATGAAATATTGCAAAATGATTATGATCAGCTTAAAAGTAATTTAGATGACCAGAATTCATTGAATGATAATGATTCAAATTCTATACACATTAATGAACAAAATACAGTTCTAAAAGGAAAATTGAAAGAAGCTCAACGTTTAATTGATTCAGCTTATTCAAGAGTTTTATGTGAATGGCCAGCAATTGAAAATGATAGTGACTGGGTAGTTGTTCAATCTAAAAAATTAGATAAAATAGTTGATGCTAAATGTTGTGATAGTTTGTATGGTTCTAATTTAGAAGAATCTGAAGTTAAACGATTACAAACTTGTGTTCAAACTATTCATGAATTAGTTAGTTCTATTTTAACTAATATATGCAATATTGAAGTTTCTTCAAGTGATGTACTAATTGATTTAATGTCAGACTTAAAATCTTGCACAGAAACATTATTAGAATTCATATCGGTTAAAAATAATAAATCTACCAATGAACTTCATAAAGAATTAGCTCAAGATAATGTTATTAAAGACAGCAATATTCTCATCCCTGAGGAATCATCAATAAATAAATCCTTAAGTTCTAGTGAAGAAGCAACACAATCTTCCTTATTAACAAATGGAGAAAATGAACAGCTACAGCGGTCCATTGCTGAGCGTGATCGATTAATTGAATTTCTTTCTGTTAAAATATCAAAATTGGATAATTTAAATCGAAATGTTGATGATATAAGATTAGTTCAAGACAAACTGGACAGAGCATTAACAGCCGTACATGAAAGAGATGTTAGATGTGATGAATTAACTCTAGAATTGACCCGGGTAAATAATTAAAATGTGAATTTTTCTACTAATTTTTGTTTTTATTTAAAATGATTTTATAATTTTTAGTTATTAGAAGAACGTGATATGCTGCAATTGAAATTATCAAATTCTATCAGACAAATTCAATTCTTATCTGAAAATAAATCTCAATTGGGTACATCAAATGTATTAGATGAAAAATTTGATTTAAAAACCATGGATGACAAGTAAAATATTTTATAAAATAAAATTATGAACTTTTATAATTAAATATAATAGTTTTACAACTGCCGTTTCTATTTTTTGTTTATATAGAAAAATAATTATTATAATTTTATTATCAATCTATTGCTGACAAATTTAAATAAATCGGCATCAATGTCCTACTTAGCTTCTGTATTTTAGATTTTTCTAATGTAATATATTATTTCTATGTAGACAATTTTTTACAAAAATCTGTTTTTATTAAAATTAATGTTATTATTTTATTGTACTTAAAAAATGAATAAGCATAATTACCTAAAATTTTCATTAACTGCTTATATTTTTAACATAATTTATAATTCTTCAATAGAAATTTTTTCAAAAATGTCTTTTTTTCTATTTAATAGAATTGAAAAAAATTAAATAATTTAATGTAAATTCATGATAACTTTGCATGAGTGTTAAAAGTTTAAATTTTAAAAACATTGAATATTCATGCATAAATTATAATATTTGGTTGAACAACCTTAGTTTTTTGTATAGAGTTAAATTGATATTAGTTATAGAAAATTGAAACATTCCACTGTTATTTAGATTATTATTTTCTATATATATATATTATTATTTTCAATAAAATGTATAAAATATTTAGACCAATTCATAAGGAATTTATAAGTATTTAAAATATTCATTAGCGTTTTTAATATTTGTTGACAATTAAGAAAAAATAACAATTAAATATTTTAATTTTCTATAAATAACTTCAAACATATCATGTATAGAAAATGATAATATAAACACAGGGTTAAAATTTCAAGTTTCTACGGTTATTCATTTTTTAATTATAACAAAATCAAGAAATTATTTTTGTTAAAAACTGGTTAAACATAAAAATTGTATTAGTTATTTTATTCCTTTTATTTGTTTATTGTTCTCCCTGGTTATTAAGAAAACTACTAAGCATTTTTTACTTGTGACTCCTCAAAAATAATAATCAAATAATTTTTACTGTCCCATAAGTTGATGACAGACACACGAAAACAAAAATAATAACATATCCTTGTAAAATCAATACATTTATTTGTACTTATAATTTAAAATTATATCGTAAATATTTTGCAAAATAAAACATGTATAGTAATAAAATTAGGTTAAATTATAGAAATATATTGGCAAAAATTGAATGACAGATAGAATTAACCAGCACTATATTTCACTGAACGATTGCACAATTGTAATATACTAGTAATTGGTAATTACTTATTACTTAGAATCGTTTTTAGTATGCAATGATTTTTATGGAATTCTAATTTATATCAACTTTTACGTTGACCTTCATAATACACTTGAAACTTGCTGTATATTTGTACAGCAGAGTGGTTACTTATTTACTCAATTATTTATTTATTTATTAATATTAACTTTAGACTAGAAGAATTGCACAGTTTAGAGTACAGAAAAGATGCTGAATTGTTTACTGATCAAGAACAGAGACATAAATCACAAATGCAACTCCATCAAAATCATCAAGATAATTCTACAACGTCCGGAGCAAATTCACTTAAAACAACTGGTAAAAATTTTTTAATTAATAATATAAAATAAAATAAAGTTTAAAAATATTTATATTTAATTTTTTTCCACATTGTTTACAATTCTAATATTTTATTAAAATATTATAAATCTAATTTTGTAGGTGTTTAAATTTTTTTTTTTTTATTAGTCTAATACCTATACCACTTATAAATATGAATCTAATTTTAATGTATTGTAATATATAATACACATTTAATTTTGATTTTACTAGTACTTTTTTGTTATTTGTATTTTAGATTTTTTAGTTGGCCTTTATTTTATTAATAACTTACAAAAAGTATTTTAAATTTTTTATTTTTATGCCATTATATGCGAATTATGTGCTTTTTTTAAGTGTCTTTTTTAAAGCTACAAAATCTGAATTTTGAATTACTTTTGTTTTATAAACACAATGTGAACCTTTTAGATTCTGAACGGAGTGAAGAATGTATTGCTTTTACAATGATGTGTGTTTATTTTATTTTTTTTGTGTCTGACGACAATATTTGGAGCAGTAATAATACTCCGATTTTTGACTTCAGCCCCTCTTTGAGTAGGAAAATTCATCTAGTTGGTACTTTGGGGGGTCAAAAGTAAACATTTTCAAATAGTTTTCAAACAAATCGATTTTTTGATTTTGCTATAACTCAAAAACGAATCATTGTAAATACTTGAAATTTTCACCAAATGTTTATATTATGGTTATCTCTTTTCAGTTAAATTTTCAAAATATTTTGACCATTTTTAAGCTACTTATAGACAATTGAAATTTTCGACTTTTCTAAGTTTTTTTTCTTCAAATGCCGGTAAAAATTTTTTGGGTGGCCAGAAAATCTTGAAAATTTAATACAAGGTTTCTTATAAATTGTTCTTAAAGTGATAAAAAAAAAATCCGAAATCGTTAGTTACAATTTTTTTTTATAAGTGCTTAAAGTTTGAATTTATACGAAATATTTCAAAATTTAAATTAAATTTCATACTCTCATTATGCGTATGTTTCCAAATACTTTTTTTATTAATAAACAGATACTATAAAGTAACTATAGTAACATATAAAAACTATACTATTTGTTTCAAAATAGAATATATGACAATATTTAAATATAATATATCCTAAACTGACAAATCATCTTCGTTCAGAATCATTTTTCGTATACAATGATACCTATCATTGCATTCAAATTTTAACCTACCATAGTCTGAGGTCCACCCCCACCCCATAATATACAGCAGAGCGATACCCACTTACCCATTTTTTTTTTTACATTTCATATTTTATGTTATTAGCATGATGTTAATGATTATTTTTAATATTGTTTTTTAGAAGAAGCAAATACTCCACTATCCTGGTTTAAAGATATACTATGGTGAAGGTATTTAACCTCTTATCTTAATATATTTTGTAATAATTAAGATTAACTAGGTAATGTTATTTTGTTTTTAATTGCAAATAAATATTAGTTATTCTTATTCTAAAATTAAATATTTGCCACTTATATATTAAAATATTTGTTTTATATGTATTAAAATTAAAATTATCTATATAAATATATTATATACTTTTTAATTTGTAAAAAATGTATCATTAATTGTTTTATTTTATTTTATGCCTTTCCTTTGAGGTACTTCTAATTAAATTATAAAAATAGTTACATTAATTATTATGTACATTTATTGTTTTAGTTGCTTACAAATTGGAAACTTTAAAGACTGTACATCATAGTATTTAACATTCTGCCCATTCAATTAAAAATTGCTAATGAAAAAACCAAATTTAGTTTAAAATTGTTTAAATTATTACTATTAAAAAAAAAAAAAGAAAATAAATGAAATATTGAAAATGAATGTACTATATAGTCTATTCACAATGAGATCATTACTTGGCGGCCCAGTTGTGCGCATGGGCATGGCTTTACAACATAGCAGGCATACAGTTAGGTTAGGACAAACGGGTGTTGTCTGACCACCGCCGAGTAATGATCTCATTGTGAATAGACTATAAATGTACTGATCAATTGATAAACATGATATCAAAGATAAACATGAAAAAAATACTTATTGAACTATGAGGATTTGTTAAGAGGACATTATGTGAGTAGCATGTGTTGTCTCTGTCTTACTAACGTACATCATAACAAATTTGTGTTCAGTAGAAAGCATTTTGTGGTATTAGCTTCAATATTAGTATAAATTTACCTATTATCAAATTTAATAGTAAGAATATTATCTATAAAATATTCTTAACTATAAATTTGAAGTTAACTTCAAAATATATGTTCTGCTGAACGCCAAAATGCAAATTTGCTATGATGTGTATTGTATAAAACGATGATATAATAATTTGTTTTAAATTCTACTTAGAAGTTTAATTTATCATAATTATTAATAAGATTATTTTGACTGTAATAATTTTATAAATATTTATTTATAAAGTCGTGTTTTAATATCAACAATTATCTAAAAAATGCTTACATTGAAAATAAATAGTATAAATAATATATGTATATATATATTTTTAACATAGAAAGATTTTATTTTAATCTTATTATTATTTGTGAAATTAAATTTATATTATGACATTCTGTTAAGAATATTTTTAATATGAGTGTAATGTTTTAATCAAATGATATAGGTAAGCTACTAATTGATTTATATTATTACTACTTAAGGTATCTTTAGCTAAAGCATATCAGAGATATGGTGATGGTACATCAACAATCACATAAAAGTAAAAAAAATGTGAGTTATTGATACTTATAAAGTGGGTTCCGCTTGATATGATCACTTTGGTGCAGGGTCATTTTTATTCTATTAACCGGTTGATTCTATAAAACATTTACAAAATTTTTTTCATAATCCAATCTTTTAATACAATTACATTTTTATTTAAATTTACATATATATTTAATAATTTATAACACATAAAATTATTTATTTTTACATTTTTTTTTATTTAATGGTTCTATACTTAGGTATACAATATACATTTATGCTTAAATAAAAATAAAAATTAAATAAATACATTTAAAAAAAATTAAAGAAGCTATCTATTTTAGATTGTACTTGACAGTCTACCAATTTAATTTCCATATTAGCCTGAAATTAAATGAAATCAAATTAAAATTAATATTCATGTTTTTTTGTTTATTTGTTTGAAATACCATAAAAACGATAAGATTGTTCATAAAAGTGATTCAATTATCCGGTACCTAGTGATTCTAATAAAAAATAAATTTAACATTAGTAACGTACAATTTAGTTTGGGATTTTCATATTTGATTCTAATAAACGGTTGGTTCTATAAACCAGTGATCACATTAAGCGGAACCCACGGTAATAAGTAATATTTATAACTAATAATACTGACTTGGATATTTTTAAAAACAAAAGCTATTAATTCCTATTTTTATTCTAAATTTATATTTAATTATGTAACCTATTTCTTATTTAATATTTTTTTTATTATCGATTTGTAATAGTTCCAATATTAACTTTGTAAATAATTAAATATAATAATTATTTATTATTTATTTGCCTTTAATTTTTACAAGTGAATTATACAATACCTAACAGATTATTAATTAATGATAATCAATAAGAAGTACTTGATTAAATTTAGAATAATAAACAACAGCAAATTTTCCAACATACTTAACAACTTCTTTTCAGTGATAAATGAACAAAAACTTTCAAAAACTTCACTCATATTGCATTTTATATGCATATAAATTCATATTATATTTACAATTGTTGTATATTATTTTCTTTAGCAGAATTTATTATATTGAAATGTTGGTCATATTTAAAATACTTGAAGTAATTTTTATCATTTTAAACAACAACAGACTTATCAAAAAGTTCAAGAGTTTCAGGATTGCAAATGATATATAAAGAAAATCAGTACAATTATGATAAACACAAATTTAATAAAAGTGAATATTTAGTACAAATAATAGTAATAATAAGAGCTTAGATTATTTACATATATTAAAAAAAAAAATCTCAAAAGATGTATATATCATACTAACATTATTTATTAATTAAATTTATCTCAGTATTTTAAAAATTAAAAAATATTTGTTTAATACAACACAAATAACTTTATGTAATAAAAAATGCAATATAAAATATAAAAATATTATAATAAAATAATATAACTGTAGTATGAATAATTTTTAATGAAGTAAAAGTTTAAACTTAAATTTTTTTTTTCATACTAAGATTTTAGTTCTACACAAGCATTAATAAATGTATTTAATATTTTTGGTTCCACTCTTTCTGTAATATTTACATTATGTTGAAATGGATCTTGAATGTATATTTTAAATTTTTTATTATTTTTATTATTTTTAGTATTCAACAATAATAACTCATGGCATTTTTTGTTTTCTTTATAAAATTGCTTATATCTCCATAATTCTTCTGGTAATTTTTCTACATCTTCAAAATCTTTTTTGAGTATGGGACAACCAGTATATGGACTTATTACAAATTTATCAAAATCAAAATTTAAATAATATGTATAGAAAACATTGGATATGTCACTCACATTTAGAGTTTCTTGTTTGTTAATAATATATTCTTGTTTATTTTTGGGAAATGCATAATTCCATTGATTAACTAAGATTTCAGGAACGGATTTTTGTAAATCATGAATGGAGGGCAATATTCCCATAACTTGCATGTTAAATAGTCCAAGCCAATATATCGAGTAACTAGAAAATCCCTTAGCATCAATAAGCCCAATATTTTTAGCCCATATCTTTAACTTCATTAGAAATGGTTTAATACGATGGTCTAAACTTAAAATGTAATTGATAATATGAGAATTATGAACTCCACTCCTATTATTAAATGATATATCACAGTAAATACCAGTATTTTTATGAATACATTTTATGATAGGTATTTTAACATAAAACAAAGGAAATACTTTAATGAATACTTGACTTTGACGAAGCTTATTAGCAAATGATTTCATAACATCTTTGACTGATGTTTTTGAAACTGAAAAAATAATTAAACATATAAATAAAAAACCGATTATATAAAAATAAAAATTTAATAAGTAGGTAATTTGAATATGAATAAGTAAATCAACCACCATTTAGCTTTATATATATTTTTTTTTAACTGTTAAAAGATAAAAATTACAGTTAAATATTATATTATTTAATGCTGTATAAAATAATTATTATAGTGTAAGTTAATGTATTACAAAGATCATAATACTAACCATACATTATACTTAAGTCAACATCACTATTATCAATGTTAAGACCTAAAATTCTTGATCCATAAGGTAGGATATCTGTTATAATTGTTTTTTTGTCTTCAGAATTCATTAAAATGATTTGCAACTCTAATTTGATTAATGTAACTGTATCAACATATGGGTTATAATCAATTTCTCTTGATTTAAATTTATCTGAAACACATTAAAAATATATATTAACCCATTAAAACAAAAAAATAACATTTTTAAATATTAAAATAATTTTAACTTACATGGATTGTAATACTCATCAAGTTGTAGAGGTCTCTTAGTATTGATATTATGTAAATCTTCTGAACTAAAAAAAGTTGAACTATATATTAAATCATGTACCTATATTCAATTAAAACATAGGTTTAAAAAAATAGTTATATAGCACCAAATTACATAAATTAGATACATTTTTAACTTTGAAAGAGGATAATAGTGTATTATAATTAAATACATTTTAAAACAATAATAAGCCTTTTGTATGAAAAAAACTCCAAGCAGCTTAATTCCTAAAAAAGCCTCTATTGCTAAGAATTCTATAAAATGTTAATACTTATATCCAAGAAAACTACTATAATAACATAAAAACTAAACAATTAGATACTAACTAAACTTATCAATGATTTTATTGATATTTTACACAACCATGTTCTGATATTTCATATAATGTAGGTAATAATTTTACATATTACAGAATAACAATATGATATGTAAAATAGGTTAGACTAGCACTAACCATGGAATCAGTAATATATATTATGGAATTATTTAGATTTAATAAATATTCATCAATAATTGTCTGTACAAGGAACACATTACATAATTATAGATTAATAATTCTGTAGAAAAGTATTGAAAAAGAGTGCATGTTTTATAAAAATATTAAATCAATCATTAAACTGTTTAAATTCATTCCTTTTTTGTATGCATTAAAGACATTTACAATCTGTACATACAATACAATAAATATCTACTTAAATACATTAACAATTATTAGACTTGGAAAATGTGAGGGAATGGATTCTCCATTAATACTATTTCCAATTCATGAACTTTGGGAGAGTAAATTGTTATAGATTATTTAATAGATCGCAAAGATTTTTATGTTAAAGATAACGTTGAGGGTTATCAGATATTGTGAGACAAAAGAGTTGGATACAAGGGAGGTAGTTTAGTTGAAGTTTTTATGAAATTTGTTACATTGATAGGAAGCAAGTATAGATATTGTTGGTATGTTGAAATCATAATGTAAAGTATGATTTCTACGTTCTATGGACCATTAGAAATGACACAAAAAGTTAATGCTTGAAACAATTGAAATTTAATTAGGTTTAAATTTTTGATATTATACATTATATTATTGTTAGTAAATTAGCGTTTTGTTCTTTAGAGAGATTAAGGGATAATGCCTCCAACATTATCGGAGTAGTGATCTTAATTTATGGAGTCTGTGATGTTTTTTTTAATTTAATATGGCTAGATCAGGATAGTCTTTTGTTGAGGAGGAGATCTAGGAATTTAACAGAAGTATTCATGGAGATTATTTGGTTATTTATGTGAATATAAGGAACAGAAAGATTTTATTTTACAATTAGAATAATTATTATGTATTTAATTACCTGATTTGGTATTGAGCACATTCCTCATTCATTTTTACTAGTTTTCAAAAAAATCAATTCAATAAAAAAGGTAGGTACAGAATACAAATGTATAATCTAAGAAATATTTTATGTAAACAACTTATTTCAATAAGTAATAAGTTACGGCTACTCAAGTCTGAATTTCTGTAGACATAAAAGACATATTATAAACATACAAATTTAAGAAGGTACAAAATATTTAGACTAGTGACTGTGACTTAGATAGTTGATGCCACTCAATACTCACAAATTTGCTATTATTCCGGACCACATTATTTAACAAAGTACGGCCTTCTTTGGTCATCGACAACCCTTGACGTGCATTCTCGCTTTCGTCCTGGACCATGTAAGCAAGAAGTATTGTAGAATTACGATACAAACATAACAAGTAGGTACAACCATAGACAATTAGAATACAAGGTTGGGTACAACAAAATCATACTAAATTATCAGTAAGCACAATAAAAATCGCAGCGTCACGGCCAATGAAAAATGTCAAAATTCCATCCGCACCCATAGACTTATGTAATTAATATAATTACGTATAATGTGGTCCCGTCATATTTCTTATGATAAGTGATAACCTAATTTTAACTTAAAAATTAGTGTTTTGACCGTTTTGGGTTGAGCATTATTACAATCATTACAATATTACATACTCATGTCTCATCGTTAGTGGTTACTCGTGCACCGTGCGAGTCGTACCCGTCATTGGCGTGACCAATATAATTGTATTTTATTTGTCATACTTGCACACAATGTACACTCATAGCAGATTGGTTGCCTATATGTTTCTATTTTTTATTTATACGTCAATAGAAAATACTAGTTTATACTAATATAATGGTAATTTGTACATTGTCTCGTGGATTTTCAGTTTTCCGCTTTGTTCGTAAATTTGTAATTTTGTCTCGGTTCCGACTAGTCGAGTATAGTTGTAATACAATCGATTATTGTATTACGAGTTCGGAGTTTACGATTACTTTGAATCGGATTGCCCATCATTTTTGTTCATATGAAGAATCGGAAAACCAAGTAAGTGCTGTTATTCACTGTTCCGTGTCACCCTCGACATCAGTTCTATTATATTTTAACTTCTCCAGTTGTCTAAATAATGTTATTTTTATCTTCTGGACGCGAGCTAAAATCATTTGTATAATGTATTTACCGATAGTATCCCAAATAAAATATTTATTATTTGTTTAGAAGGTTTTACACGTTTTGCATCAATTAATTAATAAATAATAATTTAAGATAAGATGGCATGCAAACTGAACATTGTATACACAAACAAAATAATTAATATAATTATTTATTGTAATAATGCATAATTTTGTCCAAATGGAAATGTAATTAAATAGGTACATGCATTATTTGTATATACCTAGGTATGTATGTATATAATATATATATATATATTGTTAAAAGGTACTTAATGCTGATTAGTGGCTTATAATGCTTATATGTATATCATTTTTATTTACTTATTATCATTTTATAATCAAAATGTTAATTTTCCATTTTATGTTACTTTTATTTTACTATTAGGTAGGTAGGTATGTATTTTTAAATATTTTTTTAATTCTTCTACATGACACATCAAACCTGTATTTACAGGTTAAATTTAATTTAATATAACTATATTTTATAGTTTTAAAACATGTTAAAATATGTTTTCTATTTGAAAAGTAATTGGTTGGTTTTTGATTTTGATATTTTTTTGATGTTTCAAATTCAAATTTTGTTTTAAGCTATTTATAGACAATTGAAATTTTCGATTTTTCTAAATTTTTTTTTTTTTTTTAAATGCTGATAAAAAAATGGCACATCAAATAATCTTTAAAATTTAATAGAAGGTTTTTTATAAGTTGAACTTATCGTAGTAAAAAATAAAATCAAAAATCTTTGTTCACGATTTTTGTTTATAAGCATTTAAAGTTCAAATGTTTACGAAATGTGTCAAAATCACGAAAATTTTCAAGGAATTTTGAAGTTGAAAATTCACATCATTCTAGCGTCAATATAGAAAAAATTTAATGAGCATATGAAATTTAATTTTTTACGAAATCGCGTAAAATAACGATATATTACAATTTAAATATAGCTAATAATATATAATATATCCTACTAATTATCCTAAACTGACAAATTATCTCCGTTCAGAATCGTTTTTCATATACAACGATACCTGTGTCATTGCATTCAAATTAATTAATTAACATATCCATTATAGTGACCTCTACTATACAGTAGAGCAATACCCACTTGCCACCCTATTTTACCATTTGTTTATTTGATCCATTTTATTGTTTGGTTACTTTAATAATTATGTTGTATTGTTCAAATTTATTTATTACTATAAATTGTATTGTTCTCAATAGAACATTGGGCTCCAAGTCCGTTTATCAATAAATAAATAAGAATAAAAAATAACATTACAATTGATAAATAAAATGTATTATTAATTAAGAAGAAGATTAGTGGGCATTTTTTACTCATATTTTTCGTATTATACATTATTTATCAAAAAAAAACTTTTGCTTTTCTTAATGAAAGTATAAGTACATCAAATAATGGTAATTTTGTCGGGCTGATAGAAATGTTACGAAAATTGTAGGTACGCCATAATGATTTAAAATTAGCTACGCCACTGCCTCCCTGATTAAAATTCTAGCTACGCCCATGATACATAACCATTATTTAGGAAAAACTATACAAAATTAATTTATTAGCATCTCTGTATTTAAAACAATTTACAAAAAAATAAATAAAAAAATAAATGGGTACAGGAAAATACTATTTAGTTATACTTGACAACACACTGGATTTAAGCTAAAAATAAAGATCAGTCATCAATAGTCGGATAGGGCCGGCGAGTTATCAAGTTGAACTCAGTGGGCCGCTTAAAATTTGGGTAGGAATTAATATTAATGTTTATCTTATTGAAAAATGGGTCGTTTACTTTTTTGGGGCCGCTTAAAATCCTAAAACTCAGTGGGCTGATACCTTGCCTATCCAGCTCTGATAGTACCTACTAGTTATTGGTGTTTATATCAATAATATACGTAGAGCTAGTAAGTGAAAAATCATAAAATTAATTATTGTTATTGTGATTGTATTACATATTTCAACGAAATCAAAATGGAAAGCGATAGAAAGGATTACATTTAAGTATCGAATAAGACTTAAATATTTTATTTAAATTGTATTTTAATTTAATAATATCGCTACTAGAAAATTATAGCATGTTCTATTGTTACTTACAGTTAGAGTAATTATTAAGTTCTTAAATTACCTAACTATATAATTTTAACACCACTAACATATGGCCATGTAGATAAATACCATACACTTAACATAATACTTATTACTTACCAAATATTATTTAATTTTAAATGCATTAAAAACTAAAAAGTACATACTATCATGTATGACAAAAGTATTTTAACTGTGAAAGTTATAATTATTTCAATTGGGATACTTAAAAAAAACTTATAAGTACATCTATGCAAAAATTAATGCTGTAAATAATAATATTTGTGGTTCATGAATTAATTTTAATTATATTAAATTTTCAAGAAAATGGTTATTCATACGTAAAATTACGATTTCTCATCAAATAATTAACTTATTTTGTTGCTAGATATTTGAATAAAAATAACTGAACTTCAAATTACTTTTAAATTCAAAATTTTTACAAAATGTTTATAATTACCATATTCTAGGTATGATATATTCAAAATATATTTACTCTTATTGAGCTAACATTAGAATTTTTTAATTTTTTTTAGTTTTATTTCTGTAATATATGTATAGAAAAAAATTAATACAAAAATTTTCCCGGTCAAAAAACTATTGAAAATGTACCTAACACACAAAATGTTTTCATAAATTGTGATGATGATGATCTAGCTATAGTTTAAAAATATTAAAGATACCTACATAAGTATGCTTTTTTTTATAAACATTTACAGCTTAAATAGTAAACCGCTGTTTGTTCAAAATTAGTACCAAATATGTTAAGTATCTAAGTTAATATTCATATTAGTAAATAGCAGTGGCAACGGCATGTAAGAGTATAAGATTTTGTTGACGATAAGTGAATCACTGATAATTTATTCGTACAACAACTTAATAATCTAAACGCTTAAATAATAAAAATTGAAATTATGAAAAAAGGTATTTGGAGAGTCAAGGGATTATGTATTCAATAATCATTAATTACTGTAAAATAGTAAATACCTATTGAATATATATAGCCTGATATAGGTATCTACTCAAATACTTATAGCAGATAATTTTTAAAATTCATATATAGTACCTACCATCACCAATTGATAATGGTATTTAATGCATTAAATGAACATAATTGTTCTAAATAATTTAAGTACATTTCCACTGCCACTGTTTCCACATTGAATATACGACTGACTGACTGAGCAGGTATACATAAATGGATAAATCATAAATGGTTATAATTATATAATTTGCAGAGTATATCATCTAATAAGTATCAGGTTAGGTCAATATATAGTATTATATACCCATATTTAATATACTTATTATTACCTTTATATGTATCTATATGACTATATATCATCATTAGGGCTCAGATTTATACGTAAATACATATTTTTACTGTGACTTGATCAATTAATTTAGGTAAGTGATAAATTCGTTTCAATCCATTTCCAATGAAATTAACTATATTTTTATTTAAATACTTTTACATATTTCTTAATAATTTCATTTTTCTTAAATATTTACAGTGTATTAAATCCTGGATTAAACTGCCTAAAATTAATTAGAGATATACATTGAGGAATTAATGGGGTAATATTGCAGGCTGAGCTCACTTCTTTGGACATTGTAAATATAAAATTTGCACCCATTGGCCATTACCTCTGTTGAAGTTGAGCATTCCTTTAGTCGGTATAAATCTATGTTACGACCAAACTATTAATCATTTAACTTTGACAATTTGAGCATGTATATGATATATTTCATTGTTATCATAGTCAAGATGAACAAAGTTCAATTTCATAATAATTTTAATTCAAGTTTCTTATTTTTTTTTTCATTTTTTTTCGTTAAAAAAGCAATTTTTGTTTTTTTTCAGTAATGTTTTTTTTTATAATTTTTAGATTCTAAACGGAGTGATGAGTGTATTGATTTTACAATGATGTGTGTTTTTTTATTTTTGTGTCTGTCATCACGTTTTGGAGTAGTAGGTAATAATGCTTCGATTTTTGACATCAGCCCCTTTTTGAATATGAAAATTCATCTAGTTGGTACTTTGGGGGGGGGGGGGTCAAAAGTAAAAATGTCCAGTAGTTTCAAATGCATCGGGAAAACCCCTGAAAAAATAACGGAAAAACGGGAATTTTTACGCATAACCACTTTTCGACAAAATCGATTTTTTGTTTTTGCTGTAACTCAAAAACGAATCATTGTAAATACTTGACATTTTCATCAAATGTTTATATTATGGTTATTTATTTATGGTTAAATTTTCAAAATATTTTGACTTTTTTTAAGCTACTTATAGACAATTGAAATTTTCGACTTTTTTAAGTTTTTTTTCTTAAAATTCCGATAAAAAAAATTTGGTTGTCTAAAAAATCTTTAAAATTTAATACAAGATTTATTATAAGTTGTACTTATCGTAGAAAAAAAAATCAAAAATTGTTACTCACAATTTTTGTTTATAAGCATTTTAAGTTCAAATGTTTACGAAAAATATCAAGATCGCGAAAATTTGCAAGGAATTTTGAAGTTGAAAATTCATAAAAATTTTGTGATTTATACTTAAGGTTCAAAAACCCAATACAAGGTTATCCATAAGTTTTCCTTCAAATAACTGAAAAAAAAAATTCCAGCGTCAATATAGAAAACATTTTATGAGCATATTAAATTTAATTTTTTACGAAATCGCGTAAAATAACGATATATTACAATTTAAATATAGGTAATAATATAATATATTTAACTATAATTATCGTTGACTGACAAATCAACTCCGTTCAGAATCGTTTTTCGTATACAATGATACCCGTCATTGCATTCAAATTTAACACATCCATTATAGTGACCAGTGACCTACTCACCATCTCTACAGTCTACTATACAGCAGAGCGATACCCACTTGCCCACTTTTTTATACTTGGTATTTTTATTATATTATCACATATAAAGCGATTTGTTATTACGTATATATTTACATATTTTGATTTTTTTAATACATATAAATCTGAGCCCTAATCATCAGATCAATACTTAACTTACCATACCACATTGAACATCAGTTTTCGTCTGATTATTGAAGTTAAACAATGTCGGGTGTAGTTAGTACAATATATTAGATACAATTGCATGGTTGGGTGACTTCTTAGGAAACACTACCTGTTGCTTGAATTTATTTTATTTAACACTCACATATTATATTTATATAGGTATTATATTAAATAGTTATTTTTAAATACTAAAATACTGTTTCTTTTTACCTATTCAGAATAGAATAAGTAAATAAAATGTACCTAAACCAATTAGTGCGATTGTTTTGGATTAGTAATATATTTATGAATAATAATTAAGACATTAAGTTGATATATTGCAATGGCCTTTGAAATAAGTACGTATTAATAATCTATTAATTATTTGAAATTACTGATAGAGGGGAAATTAGCGAATCAATGATATAGTTTTTGTTTAAAATAAATTGGGTTACATTTTTTAAATATAATATTGAACTTTCAACTAAATTTCATTTAGGGTAGTTTTTGTATTACTGTATTAATTTGTACATATTATTACTACCTACATTACATAATTATAGTTGCTACAGCTTGTAGCCAAAATTTAGTGCATTATATCACCATAACAATACATAGTTATTTAAAGTTTAGGTAATAATTTTTGTCCCACACACCTAAATACGTAATTAGTACTATTTTCTGCGCTTACTGAAAATTTTAGACAAACACATGTTTACGAACATATTATGACATAGATAATAGGTTACATATAATATTGTTCTACTATTCTGTATTATTGTTATGCTTATTAATCATTTCAATATTTTAATATCAAGTAAATATTCAGATAATACCATGATGATTACTAAAATGTATAGCAATTAGCAATCAATATTAGCATTTTGTCGTTATCAGTTATTATATTCTATCAGTATATTACTATAAATTTTATAATAATTAAATAAAATTATTAATACCTAATTATAATTGCAATTAAAAGTTTCAAGTTCATATCTATGAATAATATTTTTTCTAATATAAAAAAATAATTAAAAGCATTATTTTGTTGTTTAAATATTCATAATGTAAATTTTTTTTTTACAATTATTTTGGAAAAAAAATTTGACATGTTTTGGTTTTGACCGCCATAGTAACACCTAGATCCGATTTTACATCAGAAACCATTATAAAAATATAAACCCCTTTTTTAATCATAATGATAATTATTACTTTTAAATTTTAATAGTTGTAATATAGACGCGGGATCATGACATCGTGTTGCCGTCGGCGCGTATTAGTATAATACTATAATAATATATTAATATTATGTTTATATGACGTTCCATACTATAAGTGGTGACGTTAACGTAGTGTTGGCGCGGTAACTATTGAATGTAATGTGTGTGTGTTGTGGGTAGAGCATAATATTATACATAATGTATTTTTAAGTACAAGCTAAGTATTGTTGTTTATTTTTATCTTTCGAGCGGAAAAACGCAGATGAGGTGAGGACCGTAAGGTAGCCGGTCGGTAAGAATTTGTGACGTGATAAAATGTCATAAACTTTAATGTATAATAATATGAATATCTTTTATTATAAATCTACAAAATACTTAGAAACTACAATACTACAATAGTGTATAATATTATTACCTACCTTACCTACTAATTATTATAATAGTCGTAAACGGTAAATTATAGTTGAACTAAATGTGTAGAACTGTAGAAATTATGAAAATAATTAGGTAGCTATTGTTAAGTGGAAATTCCAGCATCTAAATAATATAGCTTTGTTATATAGTGTAAATTGCAAATTTATTGAGTAATAAATAGGTAGGTACTATAAATAATAATATAGGTAATAATAAGTATAATATAACCTAATAATAATCTTAAAAAATAATAAATTATGATAACAATGTAATTAGTGAAAAATTTATAACTATAATTACTATAGTTATTTTACCCGCGACCACTCATCTGTTCATATTTTATCTTGACTCATGAGTTATTTCATATACGTATAGGTATAATAAGTATATAATAATAGAACCCAAGTTCTGAGTTCATTACAGATTATTTTTGTTTTTTTTTTAATCAACGTTTACTTGATATAGTAATAAGCCAGGCAGCCAACAAGTATTTATTTATGCATTGTTATATTTTTTTTTTGTATATTGTTCTTTTACTACTAAAAAGTAAAGACTAAGGTACCTAGTTTAAATAATAACAAATAAGGCACAATAAAAAATCAAGTAGATATAAATTTGTTTTATGTTACGACAAATTCAAATTTGTAATTGTATGTTGCATTTGCTTACTATTTAGATGTACCTACACTTATTTTTAATTTTTAAGACTTTATTTTGAATATTTTACTGCACATTTTTTATTTTCAACTTATTAAAACGACATTCTCTTATTATATAATTTAAATTACGCACAAAAAAAATTAAGTTTATCAATAAATCATGTTATTGAATATTTCCTAATCATTAAAAATAAAAGTTAAGTTAGTTAAATTTAGATAAAAAAATGTTTTTATTTATTTACGAGTAGTAATAGCGTAATATATATTTATGTTCCGTAATTTTATTTATTAATTAAACCTCTAAAAATAATTAAGCACATATTTGATTGTTTTTAAATGTGTAAGTGTTTACTTAATATATCTAATGTTTTTTAGGTTTATAAGCAGTGGTGCAACTTAGGAGGTACAAAAACATCTTTAACACCCTTTGTTTTTTATATTTAACTATTATTATTTTAGTGAAATATTATCAATTGGTAAACTGTCGCAGCCGCGGATCCAAGGGGGCCATGCCCCCTCTCCGTAGAATATGCCATACAGGTAAATTGTAGGATATCTGTTTTTGGCAGCCGATAAAATACGATAGTACATAGTATTTCCCCCCGTAAATTTAGTCTGGATCCGCGCCTGAACTGTCGACAGTTTTAGCACCCCACATTTTAGAGGTTTAGTTGCGCTTGTCTAACCTGTCATTTGCCCACGTAATAATGAATAATAATAAATAATTAGTACCAATACTTGGTACTTACATTATTGATTATGATTAATGATATTGTTTTATAGTATTTAAAAATACACAAACCTTTGCTATAATATGACCTTAAATATAATGAAGTAGGTATGTTAATACAATTTAAAAATATGTACGTGTACAATGTAATACGAAAATATGGTGTTTAACTGACGAGTGTTAATGAGGTTTGGGTATTTATAAAAATAGTAAATATTGCTTACTATAGTTACTAATATAATATAATATATTATGTTTGAGTTGGTGTATGTACCTCTAATCATAAATATTTGTTGTTATTTTAACTACCAACTAGTTAACGAAAAAATGTTCCAATAAAATAATTTATAATAGGTCGACTAGAATAATATAATTTTAGACAATAACTATATTTAAAAAATATAACAAAACTGAAAGTATCTACCCATCATGTAGGTACCTACACACCTACTTATATGTATAAATTATTTTCTTACATAAAATCTATATTTATATGCAATATTAAACAATATATAATCGGATGTAATGTATAAAAACTCTCATCAAATAAAAATGAAAATATGCAAATTAAAATTTAGTTTTTATATAACACAAAACATATTTGTAGCTTACTCTCTTATATTTTTGAGTAGGTACTCAACAAATATATGCAAATGCTAGTAGTTCCATCATTATCTTATAATATTTAAAATATTTTTATTATCATCAATCATTCAATGTTAACTGATCATATTTATGATAATTATGAATAATGATTTACGATTATTGTCTACCATAGTTAAATGAATTAAGTGTAATTCTACATTGAAGTGTGAGTTCTACACTCGTTCAGTAGGAAAATAATGAGTAATTTATAAAGGCATAATATTGTATCATCACGTATTATATCAAAGAAAGATTACATATATTATTAATATAACTATTAAATAGTGTAAGTACCAATTCCAATACTACATCTATAGGCGATAACTTACGTATACAAACATAACGGGGGGTCATCTAATTATGACCCATTTATGAATTTTATATGGCCTACTGATAAAAAATTTATTTTTATATCATTATTTTTTAATGGTAAATTAAATGAGGTTTTTATTATAATTTTTATTTGATGTTTAGATAGATACTGAATATGCAGTAATGAACGTATTAATTTTACAATAATGTGAATTTTTTTTATTTTACATCATGTGTGAAGATTTTTGTACATATAATATGCACGAATTAGTCAAAAAAATGCGCTTTGATCTTCAACTTTGAGAATGGATTTGGAGATGTAGTTGGTAATTTAATTGGTCAAAATTGAAAATTCAGTAGTTTTCAAAAGTATCAGGAAAAACCCTAAAAAAAGCGGGTAAGTGAGTATCGCTCTGCTGTACATTAGGGGGTGGGGTGGACCTGGGACTAGGGTAGGTTAAATTTGAATGCAATGATAGGTATCATTGTATACGAAAAACGATTCTGAACGGAGATGATTTGTCAGTCTAGGATATATTATAAAAAAATCGAAAATTATTTATTAGTAAAACGTTATTTTACACGTGTATTTTTGATTTCAAATTAAAATTAAAACTTTAAACACTCGTAAAATTTTTTGAATTGAATAATTCTCAAACTTTTTTATAATTATTCTAAGCTTAACTTATGGACAGCATAGTATTAAATTTTCAATTCTTAGCTTTTGATAGTAAAATATTTATAAATTTTTAACTACCAAATAGTGAAAATATTCATGATTTTGACGAATTTTTGTCAATATTTGAACTTCAAATGCTAATACAAAAAAATTGTGCCTATGTATTTTTATCATTTTTGAATGATAGTTAGAAAAAGTTATGTGGACCCTTCAATTAAATTTTCAAGTAATTTGTCCCAGCTAAATTTTTTTTATCAACATTTATAAAAAAAAAATAAAAAAAAATTGAAAATTTCAATTGTCTATAAATAGCTCAAAAAAAGTCAAAATGTTTTGAAAATCAAATCACGTAAAGAAAATTGCAATCTATATAACTGGTAAAATTTTCAAGTATTTACGATTTATACTGTTTGAATAACAACAAATATCAAAAATCGTTTGAGGCTAAACCGTTATTTAACGCGGTTTTGTAAAAATTTAAATTTCAATCACTCATAAAATTTTTTTGTCTTAGTCCGGTAGAGTTTTTTTTTCAGATAGTTGAAGAAAATTTTATGGAGAACATTGTACCAAGATTTCAAATCTTAGTTATAAAAGAAAAAATTTTTACGATTTTTCAACCACAAAATTACTTGCCAATTTTCGCAATTTTGACATATTTCGTATAAATTCGAACTTTAAGCACTTATAAAAAAAAATTGTGACTAACGATTTCGGATTTTTTTTTATCACTTTAAGAAAAACTTATGAGAAACCTTGTATTAAATTTTCAAGATTTTCTGGCCGGCCAAAAAATTGTTATCGTTATTTAAAAAAAAAATACTTAAAAAAATTAAAAATTTCAATTGTCTATAAATAGCTTAAAAAAAGTCAAAATTCTTTGAAAATTTAACTGTGTATGGACAACTCTAATATAAACATTTGGTGAAAATTTCAAGTATTTACATCTATTAGTTTTTGAGTTATAGCAAAATAAAAAATTCGATTTGGGCGAAAACTGGTTTTGCGTAAAAATTCCCGTTTTTCCGTCATTTTTTTAAGGTTTTTCCCGACTCACTTAAAAAATATTGAAAATTTTTAACTTTTGACCCCCCAAAGTACCAACTAGATCCGATTTCCTTTTCAAAGAGGGGCTGAAGTCAAAAATCGAAGCATTTTTACTGCCCCAAATGTTGTCGACAGACACAAAAAAAAAAAAACAAAAAAACAAAAAAAAAAAAAAAAAAAAAAAACACACATCATTGTAAAATCAATACATTCATCACTCCGTTCAGAATCTAAAAATAACGATATAAAACGGAATTTTTACGCATAATCAGTTTTCGACAAAATCGATTTTTTTGATTTTTCTGTAACTCAAAAATGAATAATTGTAAATACTTTACATTTTCACTAAATGTGTTAATATAGAAAACATTTTTTGAGTGCACGAAATTTATTTTTTTACGAAATCGCGTAAAATAACGATATATTACAATTTAAATATAGCTTATAACATAATATATCCTACTAATAATTATCCTAGACTGACAAATCATCTCCATTCAGTGTTTTTCGTATACAATGATACCTGTAATTGCATTCTAATTTAACATATCCATTATATAGAGCGATGCAGAGCGATACCCACTTACCTACAATTTTTTTTTATCAGAATCAATGTGATAAAATATTATGATTTATAATAAGTAATAACAGTAATAACACTGATGATACAGATGAACTATATTGTATACCTGTTTTTACTGTAACATATTGTCACAGACCTTGTACCTTATTGTCCTTATTATAAGGTTTATGCATATTCTTAAATAAAAATCAACATTTTTCTGAATATTCGTTAATATATGTAGGTATTTAATCTACTCAGTCTCTCAAATCTGATGTTTAAAAATGTCATTAAGTAAATATCTTTTCCCGATATGGATACTAAAATTTGATATCGTGTAATTTTTTTATCGAATGACATAGCTATCCCCATAATGAAACAAAATATTTGATATTACTATAGGTAGCAGATTACTAATACATTTAAACTGGAATTATAATTTATTATAAACTAAGACCTATATAATATAATATATATTAAATAAATTGTATTGCATGTATCTACAATATGTGTTAAGTCTTAAGTATATGACATATGCATATTATACGTTTTAAACCAAGTATTAAGTAACTATTATGTCTTGTTCATTAAAATTTATTATTTTTTAAGATAAACTGGAAATTCAGAAAAATTAAATAGGACATTTAAGACTTCATGACGAATTTAAATCTGTTTTCTGAATCTCAATTGTATTATTAAAATAAACAGTAGTTACGTAGCTACTTATGTTGTAGACATGAAGTAGTCGTAGTAGATACGTTATAAAACCGAAAATGGAAAATGTCTAAATATAAAATATTGTGCGTAGGTATAATAGAGAAAAATACATAGAATTATCTTCCAAACTTCTAAACTTCTAAATGTTTGATGATAATAACTTTAAACTAGTTAAACCTCCGTATGAAACCGTAAGAATTGCTGTAATCGAGTTGGGAAGGTATAGGTATAGGTTATTTATATGTATCATGTTAGTTATATCACACATTTTAATGATTTATTTTGTTAGTATCATAATCACTAGGTAGGTATTTACTATTTTCATAGGATACATAATTGAAAAATAGTTATTTATTTCGATATTTTTTAAAATACACGTCTATTAATTATAGTGAATTATAGCGTATACCACTATAATAACTATAACTGTATTTACAGTTTAGTATTATAGGTCTGCTAACTCTAAAGGTAGGTAGGTAAGTAGGTACCTACCTACAGAATCTGAATATTAAAAAAAAATAATTTTAGATTCTGAACGGAGTGATAAATGTATTGATTTTACAATGATGTGTGTTTTTTATTTTTTTTGTGTCTGTGTATAGCATAACTAGTCAAAATAATGCTTCAATTTCAAACTTTGGGGGTGGTTTCCGATGGCAAAGTGAATATCCTTGGTGCATTATAGAGGTCAAAAGTAAACATTTTCCAACAGTTTTCAAAAACTAATCACTATAAATACTTGAAATTTTCACCAAATGTTTATGTTAGTGTTCTCTATACACCGTTAAATATTCAAAGAATTTTTTTGAGCTATTTGTAGACAATTGAAATTTTCAATTTTTCTAAGTATTTTTTTTTTAAATAACGATAAAAATTTTTTGGCCGGCCAGAAAATCTTGAAAATTTAATACAAGGTTTCTTATAAGTTGTTCTTAAAGTGATAAAAAAAAATCCGAAATCGTTAGTCACAAATTTTTTTTATAAGTGCTTTAGGTTCAAATTTATACGAAATATGTCAAAATTGCGAAAATTTGCAAGTAATTTTGTGGTTGAAAAATCGTAAAAATTTTTTCTTTTATAGCTAAGTTTTAAAAATTTGGTACAAGGTTCTCCATAAATTTTTCTTCGATTATCTATAAAAAAAAAATTCTATAAGTGTTTGAAATTTATATTTTTACAAAACCGCGTTAAATAACGGTTTAGCCTCAAACGATTTTTGATATTTGTTGTTATTCAAATAGTATTAGTCGTAAATACTTGAAAATTTTACCAGTTATTTAGATGGCCATTTTCTTTACGTGATTTGTTTTTCAAAATATTTTGACTTTTTTTGAGCTATTTATAGGCATTTGAAATAATCTATTTTTTTATTTTTTTTTTTATAAATGTTGATAAAAAAAATTTAGCTGGGACAAATTACTTGAAAATTTAATAGAAGGGTCCACATAACTTGTTCTAATTCTCATTTAAAAATTATAAAAATACATAGGCACAATTTTTTTTTATTAGCACTTGAAGTTCAAATATTGACAAAAATTTGTCAAAATCATGAATATTTTTAACTATTTGGTAGTTAAAAATTTATAAATATTTTACTATCAAAAGCTAAGAATTGAAAATTTAATACTATGCTGTCCATAAGTTAAGCTTAGAATAATTATAAAAAAGTTTGAGGATTATTCAATTTAAAAATTTTACGAGTGTTTAAAGTTTTAATTTTAATTTGAAATCAAAAATACACGTGTAAAATAACGTTTTACTACTAAATAATTTTCGATTTTTGTATTTTTTAAAAAATTACCAAACGTAGGATCTTGAGACTTTTACTTAAATGTTTGAATTTGTTTCAAAATAGAATATATGACAATATTTAAATATAATATATCCTAGACTGACAAATCATCTCCGTTCAGAATCGTTTTTCGTATACAATGATACCTATTATTGCATTCAAATTTAACCTACCCTAGTCCGAGGTCCACCCCACCCCCTAATATACAGCAGAGCGATACTCACCCGCTTTTTTTTTTTACACAGCTTCGTTTATGTGCTCTGTATGAACAATTGTTTGGGGTAATTTGCAATATAATATTAAACATTATTATATTATTTTTAAATTAATATTAAAGATATAAAAGGTAAAGCAAATTAGACAATACATAATATGAATATTGAATAACATCTCAAATCAATAACCAACCTTGATAGTTTAGTTGAACTTGTAGCAATAGTATTTACAACAATTTCCTTATCAACAACATAATCTCTTTCAATATTTATCATTAACATAGCTTCCATAATATCTTGAGAAATCAATGATCTTAATTTACACTACTTATAACCAATAATACTTGTGTGTATGTGTATAGTCATATAGAAGGCTATTAAATTCGTAGAATGACAATGCTATTATTTTAATAATTAATTAACATTTCAAAATTGTAAACAAAAATACGTTTTCAGATTTGAAAAAAAAAATGTTTATTTTGTATTTATATTTACTCTGCGAATTAACAAATAATAAAAATATTAGTAGGTACAAAACCAGGGGGTCCCAATCACCATAATTAAGCCGGGGCCCCGTCCGCAATTGCGGACTAGCGGTCCGGGCCAGTCCGACTCTGACGACCGTATACCCGCGTATTTGTTTTATTTTCTTTCCTATACGCGTTTAAGAATTTGAGCGTTTTGGGTATACGCCGTATACCCGCGTATACCCTCCACTACACCACTGAATATATGACAATAATTAAATATAATATATCCTTGACTGAAAAATCATCTCCGTTCAGAATCGTTTTTCGTATACAATGATACCTATCATTGCATTCAAATTTAACCTACCCTAGTCCGAGGTCCACCCCACCCCCTAATGTAGAGCAGAGCGATACTAACTTACCCGCTTTTTTTTTTATGTGATTTAAGAGATTCAAAGAATTCAAACATTTTAAACACGTCATATTCAAAAAAAAATATATGTAAAAAGAACAGACATATATTATAATAAAGTAGCTACTAAACAACTAAATTGCATTAAGTATTTATGCCAGAAAACGCTCTAATATTAAAGCTAACAGCATTAAATAGATTCTGCTGAACGTAAATTTGCTATAGCCGCTGTGTGTATTGCACGATAGTAAGATGGAGACAGCACATGCGCGTATGACGTCCTTTTAAGTTAAAGTTTACACAATTAAAATCAATGAAAATATCAGTGAGATAGGGAGATAATCGATTATTATTCGATTTTGAATTCAGTTGATTAAGTTGTAAATTGTAATGTACTTGTTCATTAAATAATTAAATATGATATATCAGTGAAAATCATCATTATTCATTACAATTAAAATCGAGTTTGCATGAAAGTAATGTGTATGCAATTACAATAATAATGAAATTATGTTAAAATAATTATATTGCAGTAAAAAATCGCAATTAATAGTTATTTTTTTTCTTATCGGAACTCGACCGACAGTTAGGCGATTGCTGAAGTGTATCGATAACAATATTCCGGAACCGTAACACGGCCTGCTTGCAGCTGCTGCCGTCGTCGTTGTCGTCGTGCCACCGCATGACGTAGCATGTTGTTGGCGAGACGTTTGGTACAGCGGTGGTGTTATCACTAACCAAACGAATATGGTCCGATTGATATCCGGCGAGCATTATCGATAACGAGTGTGTCTAGATCGTTTTCATGTAATATTTTACAACACATTTAAAACGTATTATTATTTCATATTTTATTCGAGTCCGGTCGTGTTTTGGTTAGAGGTTAAAGTTTAAACTTACATATTTGATCGAATGCGATAATTTTAATGTTGATACATTTTCTAAGAACAAAAATGGCTCATTGTTGACCGCACAAAATATGATGTAAGTACTTAGAAATACTTGCGATTTTTTTCGTAATTGCTTTTTGTTTTTCCTTTTGTCAGTGACAATAATAATATAATAATTACATAATAATAATAATACTGATTTCAGTATTTGTGACTGCGACTTGATTATTTTTATGTTACGAGTATTGACACTAAATTTTTGTTCTAGACATATCTTCATGATGCAGTAGCCACACCGAAACTTATAAAAACCACACATCTTTCATTATTTAGCCATTGATGCACTGTCTATACTCGAGCATCCTTACCAAAATGTTTAGTTTTACAAAAAATAAAATACTATTGCCAGTTCAACTCAAGAAACTCAGTGAACACACATATAAATGTGAGAGCCGAAGTCTTACCGATGTATATCTGCACCCTTTTTGGAATTGGCTAGTATTAAAAACACCCATATGGTTGGCACCAAACTTAATTACACTTATTGGACTGATCGTAAATATTGTTACTACACTGGTGATTATACGTTATAGTCCAGATGCTAATTCTGAAGTAAGTGGACATTTGCATTTGATTTAATTGAAATTGATATAGAACAATAGTTAAAAAGAAAAATATATTATACTCAATTTATTATACAAGGTTATTCTTTTAATTGCTATGACTCATTAGTTTTTAAAGTATTAACTTATCTAACAATTTAAAATGTATGCAATTTTAACATTTTGTATTAACCTTTTTCACTTTTAAGTTTTTTGATGATATTGTTAATGGTTTAGATATCAATTAATGCATTTATAATTTAAAAATACCAAATTTTTTTTTGAAAGTGTATTAAAAATAATAAAATAACTGGTTGAATTATTGTTTAATAATTATTTTATACTATAAATGAGTTGATTCGAGATAAAATGGCGGTCATGTGAAAAAAATTATTGTGTAACAGTAGTACTTAAAAATAAAAAAAATGCAAATACAATGAAATCCAAAACTTAGTAGTTTTTCATAATGATTTTACTAACAAACATAACATTAAAAATAATAAAGGTTAGGTTTGAATGTATATTACATTTTGATTTAAATCTGTATCAAAATAATAGAAGTTATATTATTTATTGCTTAATATTTTTTTATAATCTAGTTACAATATAATAGTTGAAATTAGTAAATGAGGCTTTTTTAATGTTAGAACAATTTAAATCATCATCAAAAAGTTTTGTATACCTATTTTAATATTAACTACCTATTCCTTATTAAATATATATCTAATCTTTTAACTATACGAGTTATATTTGAAGATTAATTTTAATTTTAATGGTATAATCAGGGATTGTGAGTTCATGCATTTGCATATTAATCTTGCTAAGTCATATTCAATGCTATGTGACATGGAAATAAATTTCAAGGTACTGTGGTTAAGTATATTATGATGTTTTATTTTGCATATTTTGCATATTTAGAGGTTTGTTTTAACTATTTGACATATTCATGCGGTTTTCTATTTTATTGAGCATATTTAGAGTATTTTTATCAAAATTTGATTAAAATACAATAATTTATATTTTTGGCCAGTTTAAATATATTGAAGTTCTTACAACATAAAATTATTAAAAATAAAATGTATTATAGAGCAGATAAAGAGTGTACAATCGAAGGTATATAAATGTATTCGTAGCTCACATTAAGTAATTATTGGAAAACATGTCATATAAAATAGTCTTTTACTCTAATAACTCTTAATAGTTTTACAGTGATGTATTCTTGATATTTCAGTCGTTATTGTGACACATGTTTTGAAATTACATTAATTATACAAATAAAATATAACCTTTACAAATATAAATGGACATTTTTTGTTATTCCAAAATTTACTTATAATTTCTTCTTTTTTTTATCTACATACATTTGGTACATAGTTTTAGATTTTTAGTGCATAAGTGCATACTTATTTAAGCATTTTTTAGGACACGAACTCACGAGCCCTGGATACAAGTAATATCTCAAGTAATAATATTCAAATACAGCCAGTATATTTTGTATTATTTATACAACACTATTTTTCACATTATAAAAAAAAAATTGGAATGTTATGTGTAAGAAATTGTTAGAGAAATAAGTTACTTTGTACTGCCTTCTAATTATACTGATTAGTGAACTACTGTTTGTTCTAGAATCTAGTATTTTCTGCTTAGCACTAAATGTATTTATAATATTTTGCATAATTAATAATTATATAAACATTCAATTGAAACAAAATTCAGTGTCTTTAAAGTTAACATAAATTCCATTTATAAAATTGTTTGTCCATAAAATAGTTTCCAAATGTTTGGCATATCATATCCACTAATAATTATTTCATGTACACAGTGTTTACCATTAAAAATAATTGATTATATTGTCAGTACATTATATAAAATGAACATGATGTCAGACAAATATTGAAACATTACAAAAACATTTATTCCAATTTTTTATTTTAAATGTATGCAAATCATTACTGATTTAAACTCTTTTTCATTTCTAAAAAAGTTTTTCTTGGGGATAAATACTTATGATAATATTATTGTTATGTTACATAATATTATGTAAACATGATATTTATTTATTTTTCCATTACAGTGTTTAAAAAATATTGTCAATTTTAGTTTTATTACATATATAGAAATTATTTATAAAGAAATCTAATTATTTAGTAGCAATAGTATTAACAATTTTTGAGTTCTACAACTTAATAAAGATAATATTGTGTATTGACTAGTAATTTTTATAGACATTTCCTAAAAACAGTAAAAACACAGAAAAATATTTTTGAAATTAAATAAAAATAATATTCATAATTATTAAATTTTTCAATTAATATTTATTAAATAATAGCAATTGTGTAGATTTAATTAATGTAGTTCTTATACAGGTATTCAAATTCTATAGATTTCAACTTTCTGAAATTATTTTATTTTTTCTAAGATAATACCATTTTAATTTAACTTTAAATGTTGATGTTAATTATTTATTATTCAGTATTCCCCCTCTCCAGAATTTTAATAAATTACTAGATATCTTATTAGTTATCAATACCAAGATTAAGTTTTTAAATATTTGAATTGAAAAAACAAATTAATTTATTAATATAAAATTAAAATTCATGAAGTATGTCATTATTTTACATTGTTAAAAATATGTACAATACATTTTTTATTATATTTTTCAATTATATACTGTTGCATTTGTGTTATATAATACTTTATTTTTATTTTTATCTACTTGTTAACTGTACAAAGGACTCAGCTCATATATATTCTAAAATAAAATTATATTACAATCAATCATATAAATTGCTCTTTAAGTTATAGACAACTTCTTTTTTTAAATTACAATGAATTTTGTGTATGATTTCAAAATATAAAAAAATTAAAATATTTCAAATGATGAAAATTATTTTAACAAGAATGTAAATTGTAAAACAATTTTTAATATATTTTAGGAGACTTATATAAATGTAAAATTAATTAAAATGTTGATTTTATATTTTTTTGTCCTTTGGTTGTTATACCATTACTCATAATTATTAGTATTAATAACTAAATAATATCATAATATTATTATCAAATTTGACATATATTTAATTTAAATGTACAACTATGTATTACAGTTTTATACGAGTTATACAAACCATAAAGATAATTTAGATATCATTATCTATAAAATTATTGAATTAACCGTATTTTATTTTGTTGCTTTATAAAAACTGTATTTTTAGAATCATAGTAATAACTAATTAAATATATATTTTTACAATTCTTACTTTACTATTCTTATTTTTTTTTTATAAAATTTATTTGTATGAATTAAATTAAAATTATGTATTGTTGGTGTTACTTTATAAACATAGTGGTATAAGTAGCATAATTTCAAATTTTAATCTCTTTTGGATATGTTATTCCTTAACTAGCTAAAGCATTAATTGGTCTTAACTAGGTATCTTCAGGGCCAGGGAGATGGTTCGGCAGGAAGTGTTAGAGCCCCAGGGCCTGTGACACTTCTTTCACAAAATTATTTTATAATCATTTGCCGTGGAATAAAATACGATTTTAGAAAATATTATATTTTTAATTCTAAATTAATATATTGTAGGGGGGGGGGGTTGTAATAAAATGTAACTTGTGAAGAATTTCACACTCCCTGAAATGTACTCAAAAATTGTTTAAATAAATTATAATATACATTTAAATTTTAAGTATTAATTTAAAATATTTTTTCCTTTTTTACAAGTATATTTAAAACACAAATAACAATAACGTAAATTACATAATAAGATGGCATAGTGTAAATTTATCTGCACGAGTGCAATAATACGACACTGTGTGCACTATTTAAGATAAAATTTATCTATAAACCGTAGTAGTGTCTGAATACAGCATAACAGAATACATTTTACCAAGACCAATATTATAAACGTTATATTTTTGATGTAAATACGGCTGAGGGAAGATTTTAACACCTAAAATCTCCTCTGGCCAGGCCACTGGTAGGCGATCAGGTACTATCTCAAGAAGCTAAGGATATAATTGTTTTTGTTTTTACTTTTGTTTATTTTTTTCCCTAAATGATTTTAAATAAACCAAATTACTATGTTTTTGATGTTTACATATTATTAAGATATAATAATTGTATTGTATTAAATATTGTACAAATATAGTGTGTATATAATTGTATTATCATGCAAGACAAATAAGTGTAAGTAAAGGGGGCCTAGAATCGATCAGCCCTGGAGCCCACAAAAGTACTTGCAGGCCCTGGCAATCCTCATTCACTTCGTTACCCGTAATAAAATACCACCTCTTATATAGGACTTTTTAACAATGATTTTATTATTTATTAACTGACATTGTCAGCCTCTTATTTACTGTGTCAAATTACCCATCCGCACTACTTGTTTTAGTTAAGCTTTCATTTTTTTTTTCGTTTCTTAAAAATTGTGCAAACACAACTTTATAAATCTGATTGATACTTCCAGACAATATTGCTTGAAAACAAAAAAACAAACGTCAGATTTATTATATTAGTATTGATTATAAGATATTTTAGTAATAAAAAAAATATATTTTGTTAAACTATGAAGATTATTAATAAATAGGGCTGGGATTTTAATGCCCTAAAAAACCCCGAAAAATGTCCTAAAAAAAATGCTTTTATGACCTAAAAACTCTAAATAATGCCCTAAAAAAACCCGAAAAATGCCCTTAAAAAATTGCTTTTATGAACTAAAATTTTTTTAACCACGACGAAACTCGTACTGAACGTCGAACGATATCATCGGACGTCGATTTTACCGATTTAAGATTATTTAACAGGAAATGCGAGTAGAGGTTACTCGATAATACTCCGATAATGGCGACAAACCGATAATATAATACGAATTACGAGTACCTACTTATAATCTGTTATATACTTATATAATATAATATATCATTATATATGGTTTAAAAACCATGTTGGTGTAAAAATCTTAAAATAAAATTTTAAATTCATGCACTTGGTTTCCAAAAACTCAAAAAATGCTCCAAAAACTCTAAAATGCCCTAAAAAATTAAGAAAATGACCTAAAAACTAAAAAATGCCAAAAAATGCAAAAAATGCAAAATAAACTTTCTTATTCTTATTCAAATGTACATAAAACAAATTTGTGACAAGATGAGCATTGCACAGTAAGCTTTGAAAAACAATGCTAAGTGCATTGAAATCCCAGCCCTATTAATAAATGTTCTACAAGGAGAATTATAAATATCTTATCATTAATAATAATATAACATAAGCTACATAATTTGTAGACAACATCTTTAAAATTAGAATTTTATGAATATATTTTTTTCTTTAGAATACATTTTTTATTGTATGATTAAATATGATATACTTGCTATTATCTAAGTGTGCATAGAGTTATTGATTCCTTACATAAATATTTATACTACAATTTCAATAATTTTCTTTGCTAACTTTTTTCATTTTTGTTATAAATTAAGCAATTTTAGCAAAATAACCATAATTGCTGATGAGTATTTTTTTGGTTTGGTGGCTTAAATGGAGAAAGGCATACTGACAACACTTCTGAGTTTGGTTAAAAGGTAATGTCAGATGGTAATTTCTTTTTCTGTTTTTTTTATGAGGATTACTGGGCATTAATTTGGCTAAATATTTTGCTAGGATATTTGGGTAGTTGAATAATTAGTTGTGGTTACATGTGTAGAATATAATATTTTTGTATTTATTTTAGATCTGAGTATAGTATTTATTTTAAAATGTAAATAAGTGCATTTATTATTAAATAAAAAAAAAAATTGTTTTAAGTAATCAATTTTACACATATCTTAATTTGAATGTCCTTTTATTTAACATTTTCAGATTCCTAGATGGGCAAGCTTTTTGTGTGGTTTTGGCTTATTTGTTTATCAGAGTTTAGATGCTATTGATGGAAAGCAGGCTCGAAGAACTGGTTCTTCTTCACCTTTAGGAGAGTTATTTGATCATGGCTGTGATTCTGTTTCTACTGGTAAAATAAATTTAAAAGTTATTTTAGATCCATGTTAATAATTTTTATTTCAGTGTTCATTACATTGTCAGCCTGTGTGTCAGTAAAACTAGGAGAATATCCATCATGGATGTTTATGCAAAGTTTTTTTGCTGTTGCTTTGTTTTATTTTGCTCATTGGCAGACTTATGTTTCTGGTATGTTAACATTTTTTAAAAAAGTTAGAGTATTCTAAATTAGTAATATATTTTTAATTTGTTACTATTTTTACTTATGACTTAGGTACATTACGTTTTGGTAAATTTGATGTCACGGAAACACAACTATCTATTATATTTCTTCATTTAATGTCTGCTGTTTTTGGTACAGGTATTTGGGATTATGAAGTAAGTACTAAATCATATAACAGTGAGTAATATATTAAACAAGATATTGCACTTATACAGAAATAAACATTTTCAAATATTTATAAGTTAATAAGTTAATTAACGTGATCATATAAATGTTTAAACAACAGTATATAATTATTAAATTATAATAGTTAATATCAGCCAGTGTTGCATTTACCAAGGGTGCTGGGTATGTTACACATTTTACATTAAGACAATGTCAGTGCACTATTTGTTTTCTTTCTGGCTTATATGCAACATAGTATATTTACATTAAGTAGAACCCACCTTGTTTAAATATAAGTGAATTGATTGAAATAAAAAAAGCATCAAAATCAAAATTAAGAACATCCATGTTTTTATGTTGGCTTTTTTACAATATTTTAATTTTTATGAGAGTTATAAGTATTTAGGTATATAAAATTTAAAATGCTTATATTTCTTTTTAAAATTGAAATATTGAAAAAAAAAAACTGACACAAAAATTTAGATAATGTTCTTAACTTTAAATTTGATCATAGCTAATTGTATTATAATACTAAAACGAACTACAGAAGATTAGTTCTTCTTAACTAAAATTTTTTTTGTAATGCATTAGCTAGATAGAAAACAAATAGTACACTGACATCTTTTTAATTCATACCAGATGTCATACGATTATTTTGACTTTAAATATATTATAGTATTATTATGGTTAAATCTACTGAAATTGTAATTATAGTTCAACTGTGTTAAAATGTGTTTTTAATACCTATATACTAAATTGATTATTTATTAATTATTAGAGCATGAATTTTATATAACATAAAGTTTTTATATGTTAATATTTTTCTTTTAATTTTTGCCAAAATATATTTTATAAACAAGAAATATTTAATACTAAGTTTTTATTCAAATTTATTTTTTTTTTTATAAAAGAGAAAAATATTGAATAGAGAAAGTCAAAAAGACCTCAATGAGTCCAAATAGTAACTATAGTCATTAGAGTAAAATAGATTGTATAGCAGAAATAGTTAATTGTTTACTTATTTATTATAATTTATGACAGATTAAATATATTTCTTACATAACAATGATTATTATTTATTAATTTATTACTAATATCCAAATAAGTAAAATATAAAAGTACGAAATATTTAAGAAAACACATTTATATCAAAGTAATATGTGAAAATATGTAAAAATAAATATGTTTTATTTTTGGATATTTTGGAACATACTCTTTTTTTAATTATAGTTCAGAAATTTGCATTCAATAAAATGATAAATCTACTTAAAATATCCAAACATATTAATTATACACTAAATGGGCTACATAATATATACTTGCATTGTCACCAATGAATACTGAATGCGGCACTGGTATCAGTGTTTTTATTTATTGTCACTAAAAAGAAATATATATTTTTTATCTTACTTTGTATTGTGTTGTTGTAATAGTTGTTAACAATTTTAGATTATATGTGTACATATGTAGTTTAATAATATTACTTTTTATATCTCTAGTAGTTATATGCTATGTTTGTATTAAAACATTTTTATTTTTAGATTCCTTTTTTCAATGTCAAACTCAAGTTCGTATTACTACTTACAACATTAATTATATCAATGGTTTTAGCCAAATCAAATTTATCTATTATACTTACTGGAGGTGTTGGCAAAAATGGATCTTCAGTAGCTGTAAGTCAAATAACTATTTAAAACTTAAATTAATTTTCATTATTTATTAATTTTAGGGTACCAGTGTTTTGTCTCCTGCTATTCCTCTTATGTTAGTGGTTCTCCCTGGATATATTATTAGTTGCAAGAGTACTGAAAATATTTATGAAACTCATCCTGTACTTTACATAATGGCATTTGGTTTAGTTACTGCTAAAATAACAAATAAACTTGTGGTAAATAAGCTTTATTCAATATAATATTTTTATTTTTACTATATAATTTAATTTTGTCTTCTTTTTTTAGATTGCTCATATGACTAAAAGTCCAATAGAATATATTGATTCCACGCTTATAGGCCCAGCAATGTTATTTTTAAATCAATATTTTGATTCTATTTTGCCAGAATACTACGTACTGTGTGTTTGCATGGTAATAATTTCATATATTTTATTTTTCTGATAAATATTAATGTTAAATATAAATTTATAATTACAGGCATGGACTGTTATTGATTTAGCAGTGTACTCAATGTTTGTCTGTAAAGAAATATGTGATCATTTACGAGTTTATTTATTTTATATAACTACTACTACATCAACTGCAAAATCTGGTGCATCTTATAAAATTACAGGATCAAATAGTAAAAATGGTAGCAACACTTCAAGTGGCATGCATCAACCGTTTAAATATCCATCCACATTTACTAGTTTTATATATCCATCAAAAACGAAAACAAAATAATAACATTTAAGTTAATTGTAGTCTTAATCATTGTTAATCTCATTGTCGACGATAAGCAACCAATATATGAATATTGAAATGTTTGTTGATATTATTTTGGTTTTTTTTTTTTTTGTCTAATGTAATTATATTTGTTATTATATTTATTTGTACTAAGTACGCGGCTGATGCAATCATATGTATATTAGGTGAATTGAATACCTACTGTTGCCAAATTGTACATGAATATAATTAACAATGACTGTTTGTTATTTTATGTGAGATGTAGTCTTTGCCTTATAATAAATAATTTAAGTGGTTACATTGAGTAAATAATGGGATAGGATTTAAGTTAAATATGTAATTGATATTGATTATAAAACATTATTCAGAACAATATTATGGACTTTGTATTAAGATGCTAAATTTTCATGTTTACATTTAGGGCAGCGATTCCCAACCTTTTTATAGTTGTGTGGACCACTAATTTTGTAAAAAAATCTTTGAGGTCCATTAATGACTAATAGCACACTTATATACGTGTATATATAATATGTATAATACTATTAGGTATATAATAAAAATATACAATAATATTATTTTAAATAAATACGTTATTAATGTTATTATTATATGTTCCACGGCCTAGTACTACGCTGTCCACAGTCCACTTGTGAGCTGCGGCCCATAGGTTGGGAACCGCTGATTTAGAGTATTACATTGAGTACAAGTTCACTATTACTAATAAGTCTAAAAAACAACATTTTATAGTGCTTAATTGAAAATGTTATTATGTCTAATATAATTTTTTAATTAAAATGTATATTATTTAAAATTGTAATTCAATTGTATAGATGGTCTATAAATAAAATTTTACTTTACAGTCTTAGTTTGATGTTTTATTATTCTATAAATTAAATCAAATAGACTGTTTAAAATGTAGCCATTATATAAGATTCATAGTTTTTATTGTTAATTTTTTCAATTCCATAGACTTAATATTGGCCTTCAATTATCTATTATAGTAAAAACTCTTTAAAACGAAACATGTTGCAACGAAAAACTCTGTTTAACATAAATATTACATTGTAATGGTTGGTTTGATTTATAATCTATTATATAATTCTTATACCCTCTCTATGACGTAAGAAATCTCTTGGTCTCTTCATATTCTTTATAGAGAATTTTCACTGTAGTATTAGATAAGAGTGCATGCGACTAGTGTTGTTATCAGCTATCGAAATAGATTTAGTCCATAGTCATAATCATAAATATTTAAATTTAAATTTAAAAAAAAAAATACTTTTAAAAGTAATTATAATTGTTAAGGACCACATTATATAATAATAAATTGTATTATTACACAGTGGGACAGGGCTATCCGACTATTGTCTATTATTAATATGCCCATTAAACCTTAGTCATATTTGGGAAATGGATTATTCACAGCAGATAACTGCTGAGTGTACAGAATAAATTATTAAGTATCAGTGACATGGCAAACTAAAAATTTTCTGGAAGTAGTTAAAAATACCCTATATACTCACCTACCACTATTATTACAGTAAGTAGCAAGGGGAAGGGGAAGGGGCTTCAAAAAAATCTTGTAAAGAATCTTTTAAATATTTAAGTTATGAATGCATAAATTCATTATAATATAATACAACTAATTATTTCAAATAATTATTGACTATCTATTTAATATGTCATACCACATTTTCAACTAGGGGACCCAACAGACACCACCTACTGCTCTGTTAAAAAAAATTTCAAAATTGTAGTCTATCTCGCCACTGAAATTATTAACTTAAAATTAGCACCACACATGTTGCACACAACTTAATATTAATAACAATAGATGATAAATAAAAGGTTCATTCTTATGATTTTGTAAGACAGTTTTTAGTAAAATTTTACAAATTTTACTTAATGTTTAAATAGATTTTAGTAATAATCAAGACTCGTACTGTAGATGAGCTGTAATATCGTTCATAATTGGTTGTAACAACACTTAACAATCTTTGAAACTGTTCAAAGTTTTATATTGTATAAATAGTATAATTATTGTTTTTAAAGTTTTATAAATAAATGCAATATATCTTGATTGATTATAAACAATTAATATTCATATTTTTAAATATTGAAAACAATAATTGTTGGGTACACAGCACGTTTTTGTTTTAATTGAACTGTACACGAAACCTCAACTTTGATATGACTCATTAAATTTAATATGTTGTTCACTAAAAAAATTTTTTTTAAATATTTTTACATAAAATATAGTAGGTAGCCCTACAGCAATAATTGTATTAAACAATGCATATGTATTTTATTTGATAAAATTAACACCATATTAAATATATGTTATAGCTATATGTATAACACATTAACAAAGACAATTTTATAATAAAATTTGATACAACTATACATTATTATAATGCCCTAAATATTTGCATGTACCTACAATTATCAATATATATATATTTATATATATTTATGTTCATAACATGGTTGCTCAAACTTGTTAAGTATTTGCAAGAAATTAACAATTGCATAAGTTTAAGAAAATATAACTAATCTGTTATTAGGTACTTTTTTTCTTTACCTAATATTATAAAGATTATAATAAATGATAATATAATAATTATAATAATATTTTTATCCTATACATTAAAAAAAAAGAAAAACATTTAGTAAAGTTATAAATTATCTAAATAAATCTAATTAAAAAAATGGTGTTACGAAAGTTATTTAGCTATTTAAACATGAATAGCCGTTGAACATCAAAACTATATAATAATAAACAAATAGAACTTTCTACTTAATTCTAAATACCATATTTCCTTGTTTACATATTTAGGTATATTAAACACCTGTAATAATGTCCTGAGACATTAGCATTTTTCACTTGATTCGGCTGAGTATGTTGACAATTTTCGTTGTGTTTTGTCTTTATAGGTTTGACTAATTGTCCGTTTATGACCAGCAGCAATATACGAAAACACGCATAGTACTGCATAACAAATTTGTCCAGCCTTAAACAAACAAACATGATAAAGTAGTTGTGTATATAATATGAAATATATTTGTTTTAAGTATTATAGCTGATTCAATGTAGTTCATAGCAATTCAATGCATCAATTAAACTACTACCACTTAATTGATTTTTTTTTTTTTTGAATAAAAAATAAATCTATATTATAACATATATATATAACCTATGTTCTAATTTTCTCAGCCAATTTAACGTTTGCTTAATTTATATTGTTACTATTTGGAGATGAATGCATTATAATTCAAGGAATTTTATACTTGTGGAAATCAAATTTGTTACCTAGGTACTAAGATTGATGGTAATATTTCAATGAAATTAAAATTGTATTCATTTTTTGTTTAAGTGATTCATAAATCGGAATAAGATACCTACATTTTAATTAGTCATATAAACATGCGTTCAAAATTTAAAAAAAAATAGAATTTTAAACCTTTAAGAATAAAAATATATAATTAATAATTTTATAAAAAATATAAATTTGTTGATAAATTTATTAAGTACTTATATTTTTAATTTATATGTTATGTGTTCCAATTACAATTTTAAAATGATTAATTTATAATCGATAGGTTAACCGAATTGACTGAGAAAATGAACATAGGTAGGTAACACTAAGTGAAATAGATCACTCTGTATTAAAGAAGGCACATAATAAAATAATATAATAAAACGTATATGAAAAAAAAAAACAAAACAAAACAAAACCTTAATGTGGGAGTGACAAACAAGAACATTCCAGTTTATATTATAATAATAATTTAGCTCTCCGTGACTCTCATTGTTCTCAGCATCAATGTTTGCGTATATACAATAGACATGATGCGGTGCAAAGACAATAACATTTCTCTAGCCTAAAACAACATAATGTTATCTATAAAAAAATTGTACGTTGTCAAATAATCACCATCGACAATTATGAATATATTTTATATAGCATAATTAACAATTCTTTTGAAACATATTACACGCAAATGCAATTTTTCATGCAGATGCAATTGACTCATATTGCAATAAGTTTATAGGTATATTTTGACTATAACTAAACTTAATGTTATAAGACTATAATTGTGGTAGGTACATTATAATAATGTTAAATAAAATAGAATTTGTTTTAAATTTTTAATAATACGAATACGCATAGGCGTGCACAGGTCTTCATGGTTGCGGTGGTACTAAGAGGGAAGGAAATTAAAGGGTCTTTATGGATTAGCCCCTCAAAGGTTAGCCTCTCCTTTTAATTTAAAGTCATACAAACTTATTACAATTAATCGAAATTATATTATTATATGACTTTTATATAAAATTCAATCTTGAGTTTTGACTAAGACTACTTTAATGGACAATTTATTATAATAAACAATTTTGTTTTTAGAATTTGTAAAGCTTAGATACCTATCTATTGGATAAAACGACTTGTCACTATTGTTAGGGACGTTAGGGTATTGAAACAATAATTAAAATAAATTAGAAAATTAAAATTGTTGATTATCCATCAAAACCAGAAAAATCTTTGATAGTTATTATGAATATTTACTTAAAAATGTAACTGTAAAATATATATTTTGCAGCAAATCTCTCAGAGAAGCATTCTATGCATCCTCTATAGAAATAATTAGGCAGATATTATAGCAATCTATACTTAATCTGCATCTGCACTTATACGGTATTAGTGTATTACACTTCATTTACTACAGGCAGGTAAGTGGTAAGTATAAAAAATATATACATTTTATACTTTTAAATTATGTACACAAAAATATAAAGTTAATGCTTCTGAATTTATCTAACCGTACCTATTTTAAATTAATTACTTTATTATTTTTAGTTAATTAAAATGTATATATCAGTAAAGCTTATTTGCATTCGAGTAGAAATTTAAATTATCTACAGATAAAAAAAATGAAGTTTTTACATAATTCATGTCTGCGACTAATGTGAAATTATTATTAGAGTTTATTGTTATATATGACGAATATTTTAAATTATGTATAATTTATGTAAATAAAAGAAATATAATTGATTTGTATTTTAAACTTTTAAGAAAAATACAAAAATTATATTTTACGAATTATATATCTACCTCTTTTAATCTCATTCACGTAATATCGCATTTTTTAAAATATTAACCCTTTTTGATTTATTAAAATATAATAACACACGTTTGAGTTGAGTAATTAAAATATTGATAGTTAGATTAACTCTAATTAAGGTTTTTATTAATTTATTATTATTAATGATTCAATACATAAACACGCAAACAGTGTATTAAACTATTAGATATGATTATGTACCCCAGCGTAGATATTATTAATTGAGTTAATAATTTTTTAAAAAAAAAAAAGCGGGTAAGTGGGTATCGCTCTGCTGTATATTAGGGGGTGGGGTGGACCTCAGACTATGGAAGGTTAAATTTGAATGCAATGATAGGTATCATTGTATACGAAAAACGATTCTGAACGAAGATGATTTGTCAGTTTAGGATATATTATATTTAAATATTGTCAAATATTCTATTTTGAAACAAATAGTATAGTTTTTATATTATGTTACTATGGTTACTATGGCCAACATTCGCATTATGAGCGTATGAAATTTAATTTAAATTTTTACATATTTCGTATAAATTCGAACTTTAAACACTTATAAAAAAAAATTGTGACTAACGATTTCGGATTTTTTTTTATCACTTTAAGAACAACTTATAAGAAACCTTTTATTAAATTTTCAAGATTTTCTGGCCACCCAAAAAATTTTTATCGGCATTTGAAGAAAAAAAAACTTAGAAAAGTCGAAAATTTCAATTGTCTATTAGTAGCTTAAAAATGGTCAAAATATTTTGAAAAATTAACTGTAAAGAGATAACCATAATATAAACATTTGGTGAAAATTTCAAGTATTTACAATAATTCGTTTTGGAGTTACAGCAAAATCAAAAAATCGATTTTGTCGAAAAGTGGTTTTTCCGTAAAATTTCCATTTTTCTGTCATTTTTTTTTTGTTTTTCTCGATTTTTTTGAAAACTATTAGAAAATTTTAATTTTGACCCCCCTAAAGTACCAACTAGATTCAATTCCCTATTCAAAGAGGGGCTGAAGTCAAAAATCGGAGCATTATTACTGCTCCAAATGTTGTCGTCAGACACAAAAAAAAAAAAAAACACACATCATAGTAAAAGCAATACATTCATCACTTCGTTCAGAATCTAAAAGAAAGAAAAATATTGTATCTAGGTACTTAAGTATAACAAACACAGGAGTTTGTCGGATGGGCCACTGTCAATTTGCAGATTACATTTTAGTTGACCTATAAATAAAAATAACTAAGTGCTCTATTTGTATAGGTAATAATGTAATATGTATAATTGTATATTTTTTATGCACATTGGTCGTAGGCACACAAAGAAATAGTACAGCTACAATGCGTAGGTATAGGTACTAAGATTGTTTTAAACAAAATACTTTAAATGAAAAAATGATGTGGATATATTTATAATATTGGTGATATTGGTGAGATGGTGGATTTTTTTGAATTTTAATACAATAATGAATCATCGCGTTCGAAAATAGATTCTAATAAAGGGAAAAATTTTACTGTTTCAAATATATAACTGATATCGAGTTTGAACATTTCAAAATGTTCAGGTTTAATAATTAATAAATAATAAATAAATAATAATATAAACAAACATAAACATTAATCATGCAATTATATTATTGTGATATAGGTACTTAGGGCATGCATTTTAAAACAGTTATTAACCTATACTATGTGTCTATATATATATATGTAGAACCTAAGTTCTAGAACATAACATCATTAGTTACTACTTACCATAGGTGATTCGTATTGCCTTTGAATAATATGCTTCAATTTCGGATCTTTAAACACATTAAACGGTTATGGTTTTAGCAACAGTTGTTTGAAATAAACTAAATTATTTATAGGTATACTCACTGTATTCTTCCAAAACAAATATTTTTTTCTGCACTGTAAAACACTTTCGCACGTGATCAAGTCGGACGAAAAACTGAAATGAAATAATTAGTTATTAGTTCTTAACGTAAACAATATTTTAAGTGAGATGACTAGATGTGCTGGTGATACTATTTATTATGTATATATTATAGTTGTTTAGTATTTAAATTTACATTCGCTAACGGCATCGGATTAAAATTGTGCACCTAATTTATTGATCTTTATATAATATACATTGATACTACTAATTAATTAAGTTTTTATCAAGACAATCACTAGTCATTAAAATTATTACAACAATAAATTATAGTTAGTCAATCGTTTTATTTATAATCCTATTTTATAATGAGGTAGGTACAGCATTGTATAAACACATAAATCGGGATCGACGTGAAACTCGGAGTTGCCATTGATGGGAAAAATTGGGACGAACAAGATATCTACAGAAACATCAGAAGCCGGAGTGAAGTGCTCATAAATGATAAACGATGGCATTGAAAAAACATTTTTTAGCAGAGCTTAATGAAACCACAGTTTTGTTAAATCGATGCACAAAATTCTTCAAATATTTTCAGCCATTCTTCAATAATACTTTAAGAAATGCTATTGAAAATTGCCATCCAAGCTTGAGTTATAATCTTTAAAAAAACGATCAGCCATTTACTTATGACCTTTCCAAAATAAATATAGCACTTCCAACAAAAAAAAATCAGTCCTACTCATCACACGCGGGTAATGAAAATAATGATCTCGTTTTTAAATCCAATTCTTAAACAGTTTTCGGGACACTGATCCATCATATTGTAATAATTGTAATATGCTATATGGTACTATGGTAGATACGAGATAGAAATGCTCTAAGTTATTTTATTATTGGCAGGATATAGAAAACTATAGGTAATTGAAGTATTATTATTAGAACAAAAATGGCGATATAATTTTTGCAATGAAAACTGGTGCTGTTAAGAAAATATAGAAGATATATAATACTTGGTGATCCATTTAACGCAACACTCTTTATTTCTAAAACTATTTTTACTTTTTCATTGTTACATAATTTAAGTCGTTATAAAACAACATTTTTTAAATTTTTTTTTTCAAACGATAACATGCATTATTAATACTTTGTTCCAAAGTAGAATATATTTTATTAAAGAATTTCGATACATAAAAATCAAATTTTAGACAAGTAGTTTATAATTATAAGTATTCATAGTTTAGAACTGGGGTGGTCAAGAGTACCCCGTAAAATGTTTATCCACTACTAAATACTAAATAAATAAGCCATTTGACTGAAATTTTATTTTGATAGTTCAAATACTCCAAATAGTATTATGATTTGGAACATAATATTTTTCCAAAAATGTTGTTTTATAATGATGTGAAATTATTTAAAATATATATTTTCAAAAAGCCAGTGTCTTGCGATAAATGGATCACTCGTCTAAGAAATAGAATATGATCGTCATATTGGAAAAACAGCGCTATAGTTTTTATACACGTTGTAAATAATTTTTATAAGTACCAATAATAACTCACAACACGTTACATAGGTAAAAATGGATAGGTATCTATTGCTATCGTCTATTGAACCTTAAGATATTTCATAATTTATACCTAGTGTAGATACCTAATAATAACACATACCACATATTTTAATATTTTATAAAGGTAATTATTTAAATTAAATACAGTAATACACATGCAACACAATAGTGGGTAATACAAATTGTAAGCGCAAACTAATTAATGTAAAAACAATTCGGTGCAGCTACATAATATTATAATCATACTATAATAGTCTATACAGGTATGCACACACTTACGGTAATAAGTCTAAAGTTAAACACAGAACAGTGATAATACTTAAAACATATTATACATGGTTGAACATCGTTTTGATAAATATTTTTTTTTATAAATAATGAAATGTAATATGTCGGACAAAAGCACAAACATCAAAAATCAAAGCTTAAGTCAACTAGTGAGATGGCCAGGCAGTTACTGTAAATAATTATATAGGTAATCGTTACACATAGTCATTATCAATACACGTTGATGATACACATATATAAATATATGTATATACATATTTATATATACGTACTACATATAGGTAGGTACATGTAAACATATACATGCGTCATATATGTCTATGTTATATATATTACTGAAAAACTAAGCTGTTATAAAGTAATACATAAACATATATACATATATTTTTTTAAATTATTTCCATCGTCAATTATTTTTACTGAAATATATAGGTACCTGATCGAGTGACTTAGTTTTCAATGACATGCTTACACAGACTAACAGGCATGTACGTACGCACGCATGTCCACACACACACGCACACACACACACACACACACACACACACACACACACACGCACGCACACACACACATACACGCACACTCACTCACTCACACATACACACACACGCACGTACGCACGCACGCACTAACATACACACATATATACACATATATATATAGATAGGTAAGTAAGTACTAAGTATATGTATATGAATACATAATAGGTATGTTATATGCATATAGATGTAGTTATGTAATATGTATATAAGTATAATTGTTTTTTTTTTTTTTTTTGTAATGTTTTTGTGCAATTACAGCCATGCTCCCCGTTGTAGAAACTCCTAAATAAATGCATCATTATTATTTATGTTGTTCGCGTTTAGTGTGTGTGTATAGGGTAGAACGATCGAGGAACAGTAATTTGTAAAACAATAATAATAGAAAAAAAAACAGTGACGCTACTCGTCTGCATAATATATATATATATATATATAGGTAATAAAAGAAAATAAATAAATAAACGAAATATTTTACAGTCCAATCGTATATACGTAATATGCACTAGAGTGGTTGATTTATAGCAAACAGGAAATCAAAACTATATTATAATATCTATTACCAATGACAAAACCGTACTTTTTTTAAACGTAAATGTTGCTAATATAGGTACCTCAAAGTCCTGAACGAGACAACAATCCATCGCGTTATGACATTTCATAAAAAAAAAAAAAAAGGACAATTGAAAATCAACAAAACACAACTAAACATTATGTTTAACACGAATAATTAATATTATTATACATTGTGTTTCGATAATCATTATATTATCGACCTGACCGAGGACCATCTCAAAAGTTTCTTAAACTTTGCAGTTAACAAGAGGAATAACAACAACACGACGTGTTTTTCTGACTGAAATAAAACATTAAATTTAATTCAAGGCGATAACAATAAATTATCATACCGTTGTATACATTTATTGATATATATATATATATATATATATATATATATATATATGTATGTATTCATATATCTATATATTATGTATTCATATATCTATATATTTTTATAAATATTTAGATATAAATGAGCGTTAAAACACGTGTGAAGTATAATATTTTAACGAGCGTGGTGTTATTAATAAAACTTTGAGAATAAAAATAACAATAAATAAATAAATTATAAAGCGTATTGAACATTCTGAATTGTTAAAAAAAAAAATGTAAATATAAATATCCAAAAATATTGAATATTGAATATACTCATACAATACGTCTCAGAAATAATGACCACGATCCATTCAAAATATCACTTGTATTGGTTATTTAATTCAAACAAATTTGGGATAAAAAAATATAAATAAAACTATCTGTTGCGAGCAAGTATAGTTTATCTCCCAAATTTGTCGATATAAAATGTATTAAATATATTATTGATTTGTTAAAGGGACATTTTGAATGGTTCTGTATTTCTAAGACGCAATGTATCTATATATATATATATATATATATATATATATATACACACAAATATATATATGTATATATATATATATATACAATCACACAAAATAAAATATATATTATGTAAATATATATATAAAAAAATATATAGATCAGAAAAGATATAAAGTATCGCATGCCTAATTTTCTGTAAAAATCGCGGTTAATAGAAAGCTTTAAGAAAATATACACGCCTATTCACGATAATGATATAATAATAGGTAGGTACTAGGTACTTTTTATTTTATCGTGTATACATCATGAATTAAGTGTTGTTAATTTATACCAACGACCCGAATTTGAAGTGGGATAATTCGAATATAAATAGATACTATATATTATACATAAATGTATTGCAGCTTCATTTACGTATTTATTGTGTTAATGTTTTAAAATCAACACAACAATAATGTTTTAAGAAAGTTTTGAGAGGTCCTTAAAATATATAAATTTGTAGTAGTAAGTTGTAATTAACAGCTTTCTTTGTATGTAAGTTTATTAATCATAATATAGTTAAAAGAAAAAAAGTTTTTGCTTAAAATTAATTTTGTTGGGTATAGAAAATTATATAGATATATATATATATATATAATATTAAATTTACATTAATAAACATTTTTTGAAAACTTTTTAAAATAGAAAACATATGCAAGATCTAAAAAAAAGTCAGAAAATTAATTCACTACAAAAAGTAAAACAACATTTTATCATTATAAGAAACATACATTAAGATATCTGATATAATGAAAGAAGATATAACAAATGTTAGAAATTTTGTTATTGTAGTTATAAAAAAATAAGGATTTAAGGATAAGGTAGTTAAAATTGTTGTCATATTTTGATGATTATTATTGATATATTGCCATATTTTATATGATATTTATATATTATTATAGCCGTTACAGATATTATCCTTTATCTTATTTATTGCAATTAATAGTTTATTACTATTATACACGAAAAGATATTATTATATATACATATATATCTATGATGTGGTAGTTAACTTGTTTTTCTTTTAACCACAAATAAATTGAGAAAGGAGGGTTTTAAACAAAATACTACCAATAAAAATTATAATAATAAAAAATAAACATATAAAATAATATCATTGATAATAATTAAAATAATAATAATATATATATATATATAAAAATAATTATAATAATAAAATAATAATATTGTAATAATAATAATAATAATAATAATATTATATTAACAATAATAATAATAACAGCAACAACAATAACAATAGTTTTAATAATAATAGTAATATAGTAATAACAATAAAACGCATAATAGTAATATATATCATTGTTGCTGCGACATGCATTTTATTTATTACTTACCTTACTATCAGCGAATAATAAACCAACACCTTCCATGCAAACTTGAAGTATACCACCTTCCCCAGTTGCCATGTCCTTAACAGGAAACTCGCCTCCTAATTCAACTCCAGGAATGATACCTTGTCCTCTCTCTGCGGCTTTTTCCATAGAATGCTTGATACGAGTATACAAATCTTTGCACTGTATAGCGTAATATATAGAATAAAAAAATATTTACTCAATGTTTTGTATATAAAAAAAAAACAACCAATATTTATACTCCATTAAAGTCAAGAATAGGATGACCGAATTGTACTTTTTACCCATTATACATTTTTTCGAATCGAACTTGGGTAAAAGAAAAGTTAATGGTCGAACTGTTACACGTTTAAAAAAGAGGTTTCAACAAAATATTCGAAAAATAAACTAATAAACGTTAAGAAATAATATTACGAATTTTGTTTACGAACGTTATGGCATATTTAATAGTATTATATTGGTTCTCGAATGTTATTTAGATAATTCAGATAATTTTGTCATAGAAAATCGATAAAAGAATAGCCGGATAATATATTCTTAATATAACCAATGTCAGTCCTTAGCCTTTAAGATGAAAGGGAAATTAGTGTTTTCTAAATTTTAACCTTTTAAAATGTACGATATTTTTGTCAAAATATGTTTTTAAACCCGAGTGTAGTTCGACCATTGCCTTTAAGAAAACTTCTCTAAATGGCCGACTTGTGTGTAAGGTCAGTTTTACAACAGACTGTTGATTAAGTGGGGGAGGGGGGGGGTAACAAATGTGATTGCTTGACACCATCTGATGAATTGGTTACTGTATTAACTTGTACAGAGTATAATTCTTTCTTTTTGTCGTTTTAATTAAAATTTAAATTGGATAACCCGTGGTAGTTAAAATTGTTATAGAGCTATAATAATATATTAATTAAAGTAATTTGTATTTTTAAGGACTATATCCAATTAAAAGTAGGTAAATACTTTGAAGTTGGTGATATTAAATAAAAAGTCTACGGCTGATTAGGTTAAAACGAATAGATAAATTGTAAAAGGATGATACTTGAATGTAAATTCTCGGCTCTGCAAAGTCTATTAAGTTCATCATGTCATTGGATAAAGAGTAGGTATTGAAATTGTCACTTACTTTTTTTGTATAATATTTGTTCAGTTGAAGTTGTCCACCGTTGGCGGTTCTCCAAAGACAAAATATTTTACTTCTAGGGCTGTAAGTCATGTTTACAATCCGTTCATACCACCATCTACTGACAATCACTCCGCTCACTGATCTTAAAACTAGTCCGTCGTCTCTAACTTCTAAGAACAATAATTCCCCAGTAGAATCACCGCAGTGTACAGCAAAGCTTTGTCTATGTGCCTGTCTTGAATTTGATGGCTTCAAATCAACATCATTCCCATTCTAAATAGCACACCAAACAAATGGGTATTAAATAAGTATTTAGATTAAAGCATGTTGAAACTTACCAAATTGGATAGTTGAGACATGAGGCTCGTTATTTCAGTCGCGTAACAATTTGTCACTCTACTTTTCCCGACTAAAGTCCTAACGATTTTCATAATACTTTCTTTAGGAACGTTTACCATGATCATAAATGCAATTAAATTGTATATCATTATGGATAGGAGTTTATCTTCATCGTATTCTAGGCGTTTTCGTTCGCTTTGGTTTAGATTTTTATACCTATAAGATAATTATTAAAATACCAATATTTATAAATATGTATACAATATATACAATATACATATTATTTTATGTTATAAAATAAAAAAATCTTTTTATAGACCTTTCCATCATTTCTACTGGTCCTTGGTCCATGCCTATCATGTCTCTCTCTTGACTGACAGCATCAATAAATACATCTTCCCAAAATTTTAATTGGTTCCAAATTGTACTCCGTTCCTTTCCTAGTATACCTGCACAAAATAATTATGACGCGTGTTAGTATAGTATCATAATCATGATCCTATTTTATAGCCATTATACATTTATAAGTATTTTTAATTTAAAATAGTAAATGGAGATATATATAAATACCTTCAAACAAATAAGTACGTCCTGATTCTGGGCTAGGTGATCCAGATGCGGTGTTCAACAAATTACCTCCGTGGTATCGAAATCCAGCGCTTAGTGATGATTTACTAGACCAAATACTTTGAGTACGATTCTTATTATTCGTTTTGAAAAGCTGTAACGGAAAATATTTTATTTTCTATGATTTAATTGTAAAACTTAAGTAATAACTAAAAAAAACATAAAGCGCTAAACTTTTGTACCTAATATACAACTTTTAATTAGACATTTTCAATGTACTTACTCCTGTATTATCAAGTTCGCTGTCCGATACAGCACTTCGAAAGAATGATGCATTGTTTCTGCAGTTATTACTTGTCATCCGTTTCAAATAAAACGACGGATTGTTGACTAGTACTGTACTACTGTTACAACTGGATTCATCTGATACTACTATAGGCCCAATGGATGATCCTTCTCCCTAAATAATCGAGTAGATGTTTTTTTTTAGTAACTCTTAAAAGAGTTTAAAATTGTTGCTATTATTTCACCATCAATAAAAATGTATTATATTTAACTCAAAATACGTATTCATATTGCTTTCGTATATCCGTATTTTAATTTTTAAAATAAGTAAAAATATATAAATCCAAAATCTTAATAGAATTATTTTAAAGTACAAATTATTAAAACGAGTTTACATTTAAAATGAATTCGATGACATTTAATTGCTTTGATATATTTTATTTTTATAAAATATAATAATTTAAAAGAACACAAATTATTTGATTATTGTTTTGAGGTTTAATTGACTTATCGATGAAAATATGGTCTGCTAGTAGTTAGTACATAATTTAACGTTTTTACTTAGAGTTACATTTATTGTTTTCACTCCCCCGTATGTAAAATGTATACAGCTTTTAAATATAAATATTTCAGGTTATGTATTATATATATTTCGGAAATAGATATGATTAGGCTATGTAGGAAAAAAAATCTTCCACATTTTCTAAAAATGTTTTCAAGCCTAAAAGATTAAAAACTTTATTCTAACAATGAATTAATTAAATATTTCTTTTAAATATGTAATGTAGATATTAGGTATGTTATAATAAATAATATAAGTAAATTTTATTGTAGTATTAGCAATATTTTTTGATCAAATAAAAAAAATATTGATATAAAAAAATAATAATACCTATTTGTATTTTGTTTTTTATTTTTAATATTATTTATTTAAGATTTTTTTTTTTTTATTGCATCAAAATAAATTGTTCAAAAATAATTTTAATAATAGGTACTTAAACGAATAATTCTGTATAATTTTGTTTTTCTTATGAGATATTAATGAAAAGTATCTAGATACCTATAAAAATATTTTAATTGAACTCCTACGTCATCTCTTCAGAGTGTAATTACCTAACGCGATACAATATTTGGTTATTACCTTGACATTTTTGACAGCAGCTTTAATTTATATTTAGAAATAATACTCATTCTTATATAAGTAGAAAGTAATTAAAATCATGTATAAAATGTCTATGGTAAATTATACATAAATATACATATAAAACAAATTATTTACTTCATTTTCCAAGAAAGGGTTTGTTGAAATTTGTTCTTGCTTATTGTTTTCGATATTAATTAACTCATTGAACGTTTCATTTAAAGAAACATTAGAAGTCGATCCTTCTCCATCATTAGCTAATGAAAATTCGTGTGAAAATTTTCCAGCTCCACTATTTTTACATTCTAATTAACAATATTAAATAATATTATGATTTAGTTTAAAATTATTAAATTTGAGAGTAATATTTTTATAAGCTTATAATATAATATGAATACAACGCGATTCTTTTAAAAGCACACTCGCATTTTTTTAAAATGTACCTGATAATAGTTTTTGAAATATTTTTATATAATTTAAAGTCCTACATTTTTTAAATCATTTGTATCACATTTTTACTATTTCTATTGTTATATATTATTTTTATTATGCAATAAACTGGTTTGGCCGCGATAGGGTTGTGCGAACAATATTGGTTCAGATTCGAATGGTAAGCTTTTATTAATTATATTTTAATAAATTGTGATTTTTCTGTTTTAACCCATAAACTATAGACAAAAAATGACAAGGACGATTGTAAACTCTACCGATGATAAATTCTCTCACGTCTACTTCAGTTCTACTTGAAGGGTATATGTAATCATTTACGAATCTGTAGTACTTCGTCTGCATATAAATTGCATAATTATAGTTTAAAGTTTATAATAATATAAACATATGAATTTAAAAAGTTAAGTTTATAAATCATAATAGTAAGTAATAAAAAACAATAATAATATAAATTAATGTCTTTAGCTGAGAGGTATAATTATAGTCAAGATAGGACTATAATAAAATAAAAAATCTGATTAAATTGAATATACATTTATTTTATTATTTTTATTAATGTTATCAGCTTGCGTCAACTTTTGTATCAATAAGACGTACCCACGTCTTCGTTTCGACTAATGATATATGTAAAATACCTACATTAAATTGGCCAGAAATGACATATTTTCTATTAAATTCATCAGTTTTACGATTGACTAGTAATAAAAGTTTATTAACAAGGAACTCCAGAATTAAAAGCATTACCCTGTGCATAGCACATTACATAATATCATTGAGTATAGATAATATCTATACTATACTATACTATCTATACTCAATGATAATATGTTTATGTTTTTCGTATATATATATATATATATATATATACAAAAATAAAAATTTTACCAGATAATCCAGATGTACTGGTTTGAGAAGATTTTCTAGATGTTTGATAAACACTTGACATTGGTGAACCAGCAATACTTGGACTTTGTAGTGGTGATTGTACATTTTCACGACTACTGTATGGACTGGACATCTACATATTAAAATAATAATAAAATAGATTGGTATATAAGCGATCCAGAAATGGTATAAGTTAGGTATAATTAACTATTTACAAAAAGTTATAAAATAAAAATAAAATTACATAATATAATTTTATAAATAATTTTTAAGAATCCTTAAAAATATTCTATTTCTGTCAATTAGTTATTAGATCTACCCTGGTAAATTAAATTTATTTTTAGGGATGTGGTAAGTACCTATGTACTAAAAACTTTGCTGATGTAATCAATAAGTACCTATTAAAAGTTTAAAACAAAAATATTTAGATGTTAATTTTGTTTTAGGAGTAATAATGGACAGATTTTGAAGTTGAAAAATGGCATTATTTATAATTTGATAAAACTATGAATTATAAGTTTTCAAACTCTGTTGTTGCTTATAACATTACCAATAAAAACATTGCAAAAACCTCAAATAAATGTGATCATCAAAGAAAGAAAGTTCAATATATTCCAATTAAATGTATTTTTAATATTATAATATTATACTAGTTTTACTATCTGAATTTTCTCAGGTAAAATTGAAAAAATATAAAACATGGAGCTTGGTGTAATTCGGTTTAAGTATACTTCAGTTTCTGGGAGTTTGGTGTTGGTTTACACTTTGTGGAAAAATTCGAATTCGATTTAGTGCTTGATATACTTCGGTTTAAGTGCACTGACTTAATGAAAAAAATAGTTTAGGAGTATGTGAGTGTTTCTGTATATGCTGACGTTTAAAAATAAAGTTGATGTAAAAACAGCCGTGAATATAGTCCTATTGCGTTATTCAATTTTTCGGATACAAGAGTTGAGACAATTAAACTATACTTAACCTTGTTAGAGAATCATGATATCAAACAATCGTCAATCAAACAGTGAAAACCCCCATTCGAGTACATTTAGTGGTTTTAATGAACAAGAGTAACGTGAAAACCGAATCTTATGTATAAGTCGTAGAGACTAGAAAGAGATATTAATTATTATATAACACATACAATTTTATTATACAAATGTTAATAGTAGAACAGTGCTTAGATTTTTTTTTTTAATATTCACAATAAAATATAGATAATATTTTAACTTGACTACTCAAAATATAGATCTTCATAATATTGAAATACCTAATGTGTACCTACTTTTTTAAATTTTGTATATTTAATTGCAAATCAATATATTTAAAATTTTCAATAATCAACACTTACTCATTTAAATAATATTTCATTGAAATTTATGAAAAAATACATATTTGTTTAAAACTAATAATTAATCTATCGTTCCATTATGTTACATATAAAATAACTAAATGTGAATAATTACTTGAGAATCGAAACCAGTCATAGATATGTCTTTAGCCCAATAATGAGTATGAGCTATTTCTAGTACTTGGAATGCAGATGCTAATCCACCTCCACATTGATTGGCAAAAGATACTTCTAATCCATGAATAATTGCTAATAAGGCTTTAAGCATTCCTTTCCAAACAAATCTATTTATATACTAGAAGGAAAAAATTTTATCTTAATATCATAATAATAACATTTAAATTTATTTCATTGAAATAAATGTCAATTATATTAATGAAATAATGTATAACAAAAATGTTTTAAATCATTACCACATCATCAATATGATCACTTGGACTTATTTTATTATCCAGTGTGCGGTTAAGTTTACTGACAACTAAATTTCGGTATCCCTCTTCTTCCATTAACTTTTTGAATCTACTGAGCTTGAGCCAACCTATCCCATCTCCATCAAGAATTTGTTTTGTTACCTAAAATTTACAAGAACCTATTAGTTTATGCATTTATATGTCAATTAAAAATGATTTGTTGATATGAATCATACATCCTTTAGAAACGTTTCATTGTCCATGTGACTATTTGGTTTAACTGATTTTTTGTTTGGTATTTTTGTCGTTTCACTTAGTTTTCTTGGATTTGAGTGACGAATCAAACTAGATTTTTCAACTAAATCATTACGCCCGGCTAAAAGAAAAAATACAAGATATAAATATTGAAATATTAAATTTGTAAAAAATATTTTAGAAAAAAAAATTGATTTACCTTTTGTCGGGAAAGGTCCAGAGGAAGTTCGTTCTTTAGTTTTAGTTACTGGCAACGTGAGCGACGACTTACTATTTTTTTGTTGTTTATTACCACCTAATACATAATATTAAATTTCTTTATGTTAATAATACTTATATTATTTATTATTTATTTAGTATTTAAGCAATTAATAATGTTGATAATTCAGCATATTTTTGTAAAAAAATATGTAAAAAGAAATAAAAGTACTGAATAAAAGATAAAAAACTAAGTAGGTACAGGTACTCAAGAGTTGAAGTAGACAGATAAAAATACATGTACCATTTATCCTAAAATTTGAATCAGTATGTAAAGTAATAAAGTGAATATAGAAATAATTTTATCATGGAATCTATAGTAGGTACCTACTAGGAAATAATAAGAATTATTATTATCTTAACATAGATATGTTTTTGGGCTAGGTACAACGCTATTTTTATTTTTATTACTTATTTTTTTTCGAAGTATTTAGGTTGCCTCTAGCAACCGACACATAATATAAGGGTTAAGTTATCATACCAAGTTCTATAAAAAGGTTTCACAGACAAATTCCTGGTTAAAAGACTTTGATTCATTGTTTTTCCAGTTGAAAAAATGAATAATTTTTTAACATAGATAATATTATGTTTTGGAATGGATATAACTTTTCTTTTTATGACCAATTACTGGTAAAAGATTTTACGTACCTACCTAACGCTATTTATTAAAACCTGTTACTATAACGACTTAATACTCATTATTCTTGGTAGGAATCAAAATATTGATTTAAAATCTATTAATGGCTAAAAATTAATAATGTTTAATTCATAGTGTTTATACCAACCCAAGGACATATCTATAATTCCTCAATTTTTCTTTTAGAGTGAAAATATAAAGTATTTTTTTCTAATCCTTACCAAATAAATCAGTAAACATGCTTGTAGTTTGATTCGCCAATCCATTTATATCGTTTGATATATTTGAAAAAAAATCTTTTGTGGCACCAGTTCCCATCGACGTCACTGATGATTTTCTAATTTCCGAAATAGAACTTGTTGATATTGGATTAGTTGATGGATTGTTGTCATTTATTTCATCATCAAAACTTAGTTGTTGTGAGCTTAAAGACGTTGATTCACCTAATAATCCTACCTATAAAATAAATATAAACTATAAATAAATATATATAAAAATTCAACACAATAATATGTTATTGTTATGTATATTTATTATGCCTATTTATGAAAAAGTATACTACCTATTTAATATAATAATATTTTATATTATTATTATATATTTATTAATATTGTATTCTATATTTCAGTGTCAAAATTGAGAATTACGTTTATGACAACAACGTATGTATCTAAATATGTGTCTGATAGTACCTGTACAATTCATATCTAAGATAAAATATGGTGGCAGTGAAGTATTAAGGACTTACAGATTTTATCGAAACAAAATAAGTTCAAATTAATCTAGAAAGAATTTATATTTAAATATTGAACAAATTTACTATGAAGTTAAATATAAAGGTTATAATTACTTATTATTTTAATAAATAAAATATATTGTAACATATTATATAAAATAAATATTTTATTTATTTTTTACTGTATTAAATTGTATTTAATTTATAATTATTTAAATAATTTTTAAATGCACATAGTTATATGTAATTTAAAATTTTAATAAATATCATCATTATCATTAGTGTTATTGCGACTCATTTTTCCAAATCATCGAATAGTTAAACTGTCTCTATTGCATATTGAAAACTATTAAATATATATTATGTAGAATTTTGAAGATAAATTAAAATTGTTTAAAACAATTGACTTTGAAATAATAAAGCTTAATAACTAATATATTTATAATAATATATAAACAATATAAGTAGCCCCTACCTTAAATCCTTTTTTGGACGCTACTTGTTTTGCACTTTTAGTGAGGTCACCGATTGTACTTTTTCCAACATATGTTAAATCATCAAAAGTGTTTTTACTGACACCAGCCGCTGTTTTACTGGCTTCAAATGCAGTTTTACTAGCTTCGTGCACAGATTTTGTAGCTTCGCCTGCAGCTTTTTTTGCTTGAGTGGTCAATTTGTCTGCTACATGCGCTAGTATTCCTCCAGCTCCTTCTTGACTACTTTGTCTGGCTGTTTCTCTAACAAGTTCTTTGGCTTGAATAGCAAAATGTTCCAATATTGAATTATTTTGACTGGATTGTCTTGTCAACTGTTGGTGTAAGCTATTTATACTTCCCTTTCTTGACGAGGGTGGACTAGACATTACATTTTGTTTCTTTTCTAGTGCCCCCGGTAATGTTTGATAGAATTCGGACTAAAATAATAAAAAAATAATAGCCAAAAATTAAAATTATATGTAAATGAACACTAGGTATTATACATAATATTTATGAAATAATTAATAGTAAATTGTATAATAAATCACTTTATACAGTTTTTATAATAATATAATGTTAAGATGTTAAATATACAGTTTTAGTTTCAACTTACTGTAGATGTTTGCGATGTAGGTCTAAAATTACTATTTTGTTTTTGTTCTACAACTACATGGTTTAAAGCAGAATCACTACCACCTGTGTTATGTCTGCTTAGAAGAAGTTTGTTACTCGCAGCAGTTGCAGCCAACTGTGAAGGTGATTGTTGCAATTGGCTAGATCTAACGATATCCTACAATTTGACAAATATATTTGTGGATAGTATTTATATTTATGATATGATTTTAAAAATGTGCTTGGTTTAGAAATTTATTATTGAGTTGTGAAATGATGGAGGATTAAGAGGTTATAAAGGTATGATACATGAAGTCATTGGAATAAATTAATGTGATAAATGTATATTCTACAATCTACATACCTACCAATGTCATTTGACTATTTAAGCGTGGCAAGTTGAGCACATTTAAATAAATTTAATTTCAACAAACGTGTCAGTCTATAGCTTGTGAACTCTAAAAACTAATTTTTTTTAAGTAAACACTTTGTATGCTTATCATGCTATAGTTATTTTATTATTTTCATTGTTGTGATGCGAAGATTAAATATCATACGTAATACATAAAACAAGAAAATAACTTACTATATGTATATGACTTTATGTTAAAATTATATTTACTATTTTATTAGTCGGGTTTATAATTGGGTAAAAATTAAAGTTTTTATAATGTAGGTGATAATTAATAATTACCTACCTATATGTGTTACATAATTAATATTAATAAAATGTAGGTACTTAAGTATAGTATTGAGCTGGCATGCTATCGAGAAAATCTCCGTGAGCCGCTAAACATATGGGCCGATTATAAGGTTTTATCGTACCTAATTTTATTTTTCTATGAAAACGATAAATTAGTACTAACATTAGTAAAACATATAACTGATTCGAATTATTAAACCATACAGAAGCTGTAGCTCTCATACGTTAGAAATCATAAATCTCAGTAGGTAGTCTAATACTTTGCCTATTTGGCGTTGCGTACACGGGTGACTGGGCTCCACATAGTTGAAAACGAGTGCGAAGAAAATAGGAGAAGATATATACATTGACCTACAACTTACAAAATACTTAGGTATTTTGTATACTTAACCAATTATGTATAATCGATTATAATATAATAATAGGTTATTATTCAATAATTGATACTTACATTAAAATTATGTTAATATAAGTATATAAGTACAGTACCTATCATACATTTAAATAATCTAAATATAAATTGTTTAATATTTGAAACTGATAAAACGACTATAAACAGTAGGTAATTAAATAAATTATAATTAAGTTTTTTTTTCTAGACATGTACTTTTATTGGTAAGTTACTTTTTATATACCTAAGTTTATTTTTACAATAATCAAACATCAATAATGTAGGTAATCTTAATAAATTATTTACAGGAAATTTCGCCTGTTCAAATCGCCACGCTTAATTCACGGGTCTCCGCTTTTTGTGTTGCTAGGTTTAATGTAATGAAATACCTTTCATAAATATTAGTTACTTAATCTAAAATTTACATTAATAATAATATTGCGTGAATTATGAATTACTATTGAGCTATAATATTATCATGAAAAAATATTTTATTTTTTCCGATTATAATTAAATTAATTTGTTTGACATTAGTTTCAATATGATAAATAACTTGAATATAGAAATGAATACGATAATGATATTAAAACAATATTTAACGTTTGAATTTTTTAAATAAAAATATCGGACACAGATATTTAATTTTTTACCGATTAAGACCCAGTTTTTCATTCACATTTATCCGCCAGATAAGTTTATCCGATGGATACGTATTTGGTGGATAACTGAATGAATGAAAAATCGGACCTTAATTGAATGAAAATATTATTAAATGTATTAGGTAATGATTAATATTTTACCGCATAAGCTTGTATACATTATCAAAAGATATAGTTATCCATTGAGTTGTTATTTGATATAAATTTTTAAATTATAGATTACTTTATCTTTAAACTATTATGTGCATTGGTATAGTATCGGTTAATTATTTTGATAGGAAACTCATAAATTCATTAAAAATAGTTAATTCGATAAAAATGTTATTTTTATAGTTATAGTCTAGCACTTATTTAGTTTATAACTGTAGTAGTTTAACTAAAAATACAAACTATTAAAGATTCGGGTTTAAACATGGGCGAGCTCATGTCACTGTGGCTACTGGACGGCGATGATCCAATAGATTTACTGCCAATTGATTCTATGGTCCCATCATCATCTGGACTATCATCAGATGCCAATGGGAATTGTAATGTTATTGGTGGTTCATAAGCAGAGTGTACTCCTTGTATTATTGGTCCAATATTGAGTCTTTGACTTTCTAAATAAATATAATATAATATGTTTGTTATTCGTGTACATTTTAAGGCATTAATATACTATGTATTTGAATATATAGTATAATATTTATAAATTATATAATAAATACCTATTTTTAAAATTTTTTCACCAGTAACACTGTGTTTGAAATCTTCGCGATAAATTTCTGGTCTTTCGTCTTCACTGCTACTAGTATCACTACCGCCACTATCAGACTGATGACTCCTTTCAGCTATGTAAATACAAAATAAGTATATTTGTCTTTTATATATGAAAAAGTATCTAACGTGTCAGAAATTAAATTACCTAACGCCGAAGAAGGTTGGTTAGAATTTACATTTGTATTCATTATATTTTGAATCGAACAATTTTCTTGCCACACGGTAAATATAACAGGCTCTAAGGTATTCGCAAACCATTTAAGCTTATCGCCAATCATAGACGGGTCGTTAACACCTGTTTGAATCCGTTGAAAGACCACATTGTTTGGTGTCAATGCCCATTCGGCAAAATAATCAACTGCTTGTGTTCGAGCCAGTTGACACGTGAAAAGTGAAGGGTTAGGGCGACTCTTTAGAAAAGAATTTATTTGAAAAAATACTACAGGTCTAGGGTAGAGCCTCAGTGTTCGTGAATGTTCTGTTAGATTGGCCAATACGTCACCCGACAAGAAGAAACGAACCATAGCCACTCTAATTGCAATATCCACTGAATCGATATCGACAGTATTGTACGCTGTATTCATCGACGTTTGTCTTCTAAAAAAAAAAAGTTAAAGTATTTAGTGCATTAAAGGAAAAATAAATTTATATGTGAATGGTAAGTGTACTGTGTAGTGGATACATTAAAACAATAACCTTTACTTCAATGATTTAATAATTGAAAAATCAAGAAATTAAAAAAGAGGGGTTATTGAGTGTACCTATTTATAATATTTTGGCGTTAATGTAATAATTTGAGATAACCAATTTATAAATCTAATTTTATCGCTTAATTATTAAATCTAAATATTAGGAAAAAAATTAGACTTCTTGTTTGCGCACATCATATACAGCTGTTGAATAAAAAAAAAATGTGACCATTACCCCAACAAAAATTATCATCTTTAAATATATCATTTTAAAATACTAAGGTATAAAATAAAGTTAGTTAGGATAACTTGTACAGAATGATCCATTTAACATAAGTGATTTCCAAAGTTAATGAAAAATTTTCTTTTTTAATTGAAAATAATATCAAAAATAATTAAAATATTAAATTATTAAGGAATTATCTATGATAGTATAATATTCTGAATAAGAAAATCTATAGACCAGAGATTCCCAACTAGGGTTCTGGGAAATTTATTTAGGGTACCGCGAAATTATTTGAAATATATTTTTAGTGTAAAGTAGAATTCATTCTAATGAATAAATATAATTATTACCTCATTTCGTTTCCTCGATTTGTACTATTATCAGTGTTTACGATATTACTACTTAATTGAAAGTTTTCCATTTTTCTTTTTGAAATGTCTTCACCTGTGCTCGTATATTCTATTGAAGGCCGCGATGTTGACATAACTTCATTTTCCGGAAAACTATTTGTTGCTTTATTATAAATATTTATTCGCGAAAGTCCATTTAAAGCCTATTTTAACATAAATCAAATAAGAATGAATTGTTATATTTACAAGTTTATTAATTGTTATGATGATAATAATTACAGATTTCAAATTATTTTTCAAAGTTGACGCTTCAGACTTGGGTAACTGTGGTATAGCATCTTCTCGGTTAACAACTATTGGTGGTGTTATTTTATTTGAATCCAAATCTACTATCCAAACGTCTTTCGGAAATCTGAAACATAAAAGAATATTTATTATAATTCATACATGATAATCATTAAATCATCCATAACTAACCTGAAATCTCGTTTTGTTGAAAAAAAACTGGACGGAACTCCAACAACATAAGGCACAGGACTCTCGAATAGCTAAAAGTTATAAAAAATGTAATTGAATTATGTAATTTATGATTCAAACGCATGTATTAATATCGATATTAACGCATCGCGTTTTTTTTATTATTTTACCATTTCCGATTTTGGTAAGCTTGTAGGTAGTAATGGTATAACAGTAAACATGTATTGCAAGGGATACATAAGGGCCACTAAAGCCATTACTGACATAGTGAGAGCATTATAATCCTTCGATTGGAAGACAACCTAAAGTTTAACAAAATATTAGTAAAATACACAATATAATTAATAGTGTTATCTTAATCGTTATCTATTATATTTAATAAAATATAATTTATTTACTTACTTTACTTTCTAATAATATAATAGTTAATACGTAAAGGCACGTATCTACTCCCAACAACTCTAATGGTAAATGTAAAGGGAAATCAATTAATGAAAATCTTGTGTGATCGGGTAACGCGAAAGCCAGTGGTGGCTGTCGCTCGTTTTGTGAAAACAAATAAACCTATAAGAAAATAATTTCCATTTAATAGAGGCATATATATATATATATGTATATATATATATATATATATGTATATATATATATATATATATATGTATATATATATATATATATATATGTATATATATATCTTTCTTAAGAGGACGTTATAACCTCATGTGTTGTCTTTGTCTTACTAATATAGATCATGGTAAATTTGCGTTCAGCAGAACACATTTTGTGATGTTAGCTTTAATATTAGAATAAATTTACCTATTATAAAATTTAAAGGTATGAGTATTATCTAGAAAATGTCATATGATTTTATTGATATTATCATTTTAAAGTGGGTTATAGCTATGTAAAATATTACAACTTTAAAATATTCATAACTCACTTTAAAATGATAATATCAATAAAAGCATATGACATTTTCTAGATAATATTCTTACCTTTAAATTTGATAATAGGTAAATTTACTCTAATATTAAAGTTAACATCAAAAAATGTGTTCTGCTGAACGCATTTTACTATGATCTACATTAGTAAGATAGTAACAACACATGCGGGTATAACGTCCTCTCGAATCAATGTATGAATCAACATAGAATAATTAATTGTCTTAAGTATAATAAAAATATAAAACTAAATAAAAGGTTAAAAAAATGAATATTTTTACGGATTGTGTTTTATACATTATGTTAGATTTTTTGAATCAATCTAATTGATACCAATAGATACCTAGGTTATGTGAATCCATTATTTAAGAATTCAGAGAAAGATTGAAAAAAATAAAGTCAGTATAAAATTAATCTACATTGTAAGTTACAAAATATTTAATGCAGAAAAATTACACAAGAAAATATACGATACTTGTGGACTAATCGTTTTTCGAACTTTTAAAAAATTTGTTAAGATTGCAAAAAATTACAAACTATTTTGTAGTTAGGAATTCATAAAAATTGTCTTTTTATATCTAAGTTTTGCTAATTTAATTCAAGATTCTTCATAAATCATTCATTCTGAAACCATAAAAATCTAATAAATATATAAAAAGCAATTATTTTTTATTGACGTTTTAAGCTTATATTATTGCCTTAAATTATCAAACTACCGTAATAATGTTATAGTAATACTATAGGTTGAATAAATTACTTTAACAGCTATATAAAATGTCATATTATAAAACATAACTAGTGATATATGCTGATAAACTCCCTTCGCCTTTCGTCTTCGTTTTTTTTTATATACAATAATAAATCATTGAATATAACACACCCATAATAGTGACTTACTCGACACCTTTAATGTACATCAGGGTGGTACTCTTTCAGTGGCGGACTGGGAGAAAAAAACAGCCCGGGAAAATCATCATTTTAGAGGCCCTCAGTATACTAACGGCCCTATATATATAATATATATATTTTTTTATGTAAAAACAATTTTACTATACATTTTTTTAAATATTTTAATTAATTGATATAAAACAAAATAAAATAACAGTACTATTATACATTTAAAATTTGTTAGAGTATATCTCAAGTAATTGTTATGTATATAAAAATAAATAATAATAATAAAATAATATAATATATAGGTATCATTGTATACGAAAAACGATTCTGAACGAAGATGATTTGTTTGATGATTTGTCAGTTTAGGATGTATTAATAAATATTATATTTAAATATTGTCATATATTCTATTTTAAAACAAATAGTATAGTTACTATATGTTACTATAGTCACTTTATAGTATCTGTTTATTAATAAAAAAACGGGTAAGTGGGTATCGCTCTGCTGTATATTAGGGGGTGGGGTGGACCTCAGACTATGGTAGGTTAAATTTGAATGCAATGATAGGTATCATTGTATACGAAAAACGATTCTGAACGAAGATGATTTGTCAGTTTAGGATATATTATATTTAAATATTGTCAAATATTCTATTTTGAAACAAATAGTATAGTTTTTATATTATGTTACTATGGTTACTATGGCCAACACTCGCATTATGAGCGTATGAAATTTAATTTAAATTTTGACATATTTCGTATAAATTCGAACTTTAAACACTTATAAAAAAAAATTGTGACTAACGATTTCGGATTTTTTTTTATCACTTTAAGAACAACTTATAAGAAACCTTGTATTAAATTTTCAAGATTTTCTGGCCACCCAAAAAATTTTTATCGGCATTTGAAGAAAAAAAAACTTAGAAAAGTCGAAAATTTCAATTGTCTATTAGTAGCTTAAAAATGGTCAAAATATTTTGAAAATTTAACTGTAAAGAGATAACCATAATATAAACATTTGGTGAAAATTTCAAGTATTTACAATAATTCGTTTTTGAGTTACAGCAAAATCAAAAAATCGATTTTGTCGAAAAGTGGTTTTTCCGTAAAATTTCCATTTTTCTGTCATTTTTTTTTTGTTTTTCTCGATTTTTTTGAAAACTATTAGAAAATTTTAATTTTGACCCCCCTAAAGTACCAACTAGATTCAATTCCCTATTCAAAGAGGGGCTGAAGTCAAAAATCGGAGCATTATTACTGCTCCAAATGTTGTCGTCAGACACAAAAAAAAAACACATCATAGTAAAATCAATACATTCATCACTTCGTTCAGAATCTAATAGAAAATGTGTAATGTAATGTCATTGCGAGTTGCGACAGCGCGATGATAACAATTATTATTTTATTTGTTATGCCTATTCGCCTATAACGGCCCATGTAATAACTATTATCGGTTCTATTTTTAAACTTGTAACAATAAGTTGTCAACAAGCCCGGACCGGCCGAACACGAGCCAGTCCCGCAATAATCAGAAATCTGGGTTTTTAACATACTTATTAGTTATTACTTATTAGATAATATTTTAATTTATAATTTCACAATAATAATATTAATAAATATATATTTTATACGAGCAGCGGCCCACCGGGAAATTTCCCGGTATCCCGGTCGTCCAGTCCGCCACTGTACTCTTTCATATCTTTTTTTAATTTGTTTTGTATAAATCGATGTTATAGTTGTTCTTATTTAATTTATCTTACTTCTAATTTGGTCTTTCCTGGTACAGGAACTGGAGTGCTGAGCAAACGTAAAATCCACATTTCAAGTTCTTTGATAAATTGTATAATTCTCGGTGAATTTGCTTGAGTTAAAAATCCAGTCAATAAACTCCATATACATTCTTTTCTATATACGAAAACGTTTAACCATTAATCATGATACATAAAATTCTAAATTTTTCAAGTATTACATTCAAGTGTAATATGTACCTTTTATGTCCTTCTTTTCTGCTACGATTGATTTTTTTATTGCACGAATCGATAAGGCTTTTTAAATAAAACAAACATGTACGAAAACTTGAAAATAATGGATGATGAGAAAGAAGACATAAAGATGTTAGAGAATATAAATCTTGGGATTCCTGAAACAATTAATAACGAAAATTAACAACTTTTTAGGTATACCAATTGTGTCAAGCACGTATCCTGATTAAATTTTCGGGGGTCAGGACAACTTTAATAAAAATAAAAGTCTATTGTTGAACACTTACTGGCTGTGATGGGATATTTTGTGTAACTTTATCGTTTGACTGGTCCGTGGGATGGTCTTGAGACATTGATTTGCCAAAAGAAGTTGTAGAATGACTGTAAATAAAACATATTAATATACAATATTTTATTAATTAACGTTAATTCATATTTTGGATCAAAATATATTTTGTAAAATATGTAAGTATTAAGTTGTTTTATTAAAATCGTCAAGATAAAAAAAAATGAGTTTAATACGTAGTTTTATTTAAAACATGTTTAAGTTTAGTATATTTTAAAATACTTATTATAATCTACCTAAAGTAGTAAAGTTAGTTTAAATTATTATAGATAGGTACCTACCTACTTACAACTATTTAAATTTATTCATCAACTAAAACTTATCGTAATTTTCAAATATAGAAAATCAACATTAAAAATTAATTTAATAATTTAATTATAATTATTAAGTAGGTATTTTATTAATTTGTCTATATGAGTATGTTTTTTGATCTTATTTTACTTATCATTCAGAAAAATAAATAAGTAGGGATTGTTCATAATTATTTGATATGGTTATAGTTAGATAAACGCATTTTATTTTTTATTATGAACTACTCAAGTATCACGATGATATACATTATTCATCTAAATAATTAATAATATGTTTATATGCTTTAACGTTCTAACATATATTTATTTTTGCAATTTAAATTTACTTATTATCGTGTTTATAGTAATTTCTTTGATTTCCTTTTCATTTAAGTGAATATATATAAATATGTAATTGGAGTTAACACAGCTCGTTTACTAATTGAAAAGTTGCAAAATCTGAAAAAGAGACTATTTATATCTATCAAGGTTTTTGTTTTCAATTTCAATTTCGATTTCGATTTAACTCTTACGTTAAAAACACTAGTACGAAAAATAATTTGATTGGATTAAAATACATATAATTCGAACGGTGTCATTTTTTTATTTAAGTTTAATTAATTAATACGAAATTAGGGCAAATGTTATATTTTAAAATTCATTTCAGCGTTATAGGTACCTTTAGTCATATAAAATTATTACACTTATAGTGTATTTTTCGTGTAAGTATATTTTAACCTGTCGTAGCAAATATTGTAAAATAATAAATCGAATACATACTACTTAGTACTAATCAAATAGTCACTAGTAGTAAACTTTTAAAATCTAATTATTAATTAAAAAGCCTTAATATTATATTGATTTATTCTAATGCTATAAAGGTTAATAGGTTTGTATATGATTTTTTTTTATGTTTATATTTTATTATTTAATAGTTAATAGGTAGATAATTATGTTCATTATTTACATATAATTATTTAATTGTTATAAATACTTGAAAACAAATTTGAAGTTGAGTATATTCAATAATAAGAATATTTTTTAATTATTTAAGTATTGCGATAAAATCAATAACTTAATATCAACATTTTTATAATGAAGGAGTCAAAATTAGTTTTGTACTTTTTTAAATAAAAATCTCATGCTACATTTATTAAATTATCTTAAAGTATTACCATCTTAAAAATACCGAAGAATGATTGTTTTGTGGTTTCTTTACACACTGTTCATCATTTATGTTTATATTCTTTGAAGTATTTGTAAAACATTGACCGACGCGTCTGTAAAAATTTACACACACGCCGTATCTAGTTCGGGCTATGGAAAAAAAATATTTATTAAATAAAACTTCCGATAAAATAAAAATGATTAGGTTTCTTAAGGTGAATTATACTGACTTGTATCTTTATCTGTTAGTGTAAATACAAATGATGTAACTTTGTTCGATTCAGATCGGCTATGCTTGAAGGAAACACATCCTTCTGGTTGACAAAAATATGACATCGTTTCCGGTAGTATAAAATCTTTATGGTCTTCTGCTGGATACCGACGAAGTAATTCTGGGTTCTAAAGTTATCAAAACCATCAAGTTAATATAATTTTATAAATTTTTAGTAGGATATTGTAGATATGATAATTTTCAATAAATAAAAAAATGATTTTAATTCAACATTCTTTAAATATCAAGAACAAAAGTTTTAATAGTTATAGGTAATTGAAAGTTGTAATAATACAAATAATTAGAACAACTAGTTTAATTTATATTTTTAATATTATTAGAAATAATCTGTGTTTGGGATTTCGACGATATTATTTTTAATCAAATAACTTTCAAGTAACCCAAACTATTAGTTTTAAATGTTAACTTTTCTATAAAGTAACACGTTTGTTTTTCTTAAGAACTGATTCCTAAGCTTAAGGTAAAACTTTCGGAAAACCTAGAAAATCTAACTATCTTTTAAAAGTGCATTAAAATCAAATTAATTGAATTATTATTAAAGAGCCACTTAATATTTTATCACAAAACGAATATTATACGTCCGATTGGTAGGCAGTACCTATAGGTATAGCCTATAGGTCATCTATTTTTGTGTGTGTCACTAGACAGATTTTCTTGAATGATTATTTATAATGAATAATAAGATGCATAAATGATTGTAGGTACCTGAATATAAAAGTTGTCATCATTACTGGATACCGTTGAACTGATTCCGCTGTATTCATCATTGTTGGTTCCATTATTTTGTAACTCGTATAAAGAACTTCTTTTTGAAGAATTGGGATGAGCTCCGACAATAGCTAAGTAGTCGATCAGCCGAGGGCAAAAGAATTGGCTCTCGCTCATAGCACGTAAGTGTAATTTTTTTTAATAATAAAAAGGTATTTTTGGATAACTAAATGTACTGTCTAAGCAGCTTTTATGTAACAAAAATATAGGAGATATATCACAGTTTGGAGTGTTTGTTTTTTCTTACGTATTTACATACATATAATAAGTATTGCTCAAGTTTAGAGTTTAACAAAAAAGAACACTATGAAAAATTCAACATGTAGTTATACAGTCGTGAGATCATCACCGGATAGCCCTGCCACCGAAGTGTTTGTATCATAATAAACAAATTATTATGATTTTAATATCAATGGCTGTTATTATGTTACATCGTTGAAGATATTTTTTTTATAAATTTTCGCAGCTGTAGCTAAACAGTATTTCTGATTTGTTTGGAAAACATCTTGACATTTTTTGTCTGTCATAATCAAGCATTACAGCCGTTCAAAGTTGTATAAATTGTCGACTCTGTAAAAAATAAAAATATTATTAAAAACAAAAGATTATCAATATAATAATAACATGATTTTAAATTTTATCTAGAGTACGGAAGCTCAGAATAATATTATCAATGTACTTTGAGACATCTGTGCATTTAAAACTTTTAATAACATACTCGTTTGATAATAAGTATTTTTGTTACGTATATTTTCGGAAAATACGCAAAAAATAAATAATCATTTATGTGCGTCAAAATTTCATGAAATATCCTCAAAAAAAAAAAATGTAAATATGCGTTACGAAAGTCTTAAATATGCACTCAAATATACCCGTAAAAATGTTAATGTAGGTATGCATTTATTTCATGGAAATTTTTCAAATATGCACTTATATTCAACAATAAAATATTCAGAGCATTTATAAAACGTACATTTTTCATAAACCTTCCTGTTTTTAATATATAAAATCATACTATATTTTGTATTTCGTATCTAAAACGCTTAAAATTGTTGAGAAATATGTAAAACGAATAAATTATATATTTCTCTTTCAGTCAGTAATAAAATTATTATCAAACATATCTTCAACTTTATTTTACAGTCAGGTCTCAAAATTTAATAACGTGAGCTTTACCAACCATGTCTTACTTTGTCGGTTTACAGTGTTAATATGTTAATGTTCATGTTTTATTTTAAGTGTTGAGATATAATAATTTTTGTTTCATTAAATAATAATAATAATAAAAAAAAAAATCTTAAAATAATTATTTTATAATTATATAATTTATTCGACTATCTTTACTCGAGAAGTTGAATAATTTAATAAATACATTAAACTAAAAACCTATGTTTTGATAATAATGACACAAATTTGATGATAGGCATATATTTTTGAGTTTGATATTTTATTTTCAAATTATTTTTGACTGTTTTGTAAACAATAATTATGGTTTATGACATAACTAATACAGTGTAAAATGAAGGCTTTTGCGTTAAAGGACAAACATATTTTCACAGTTTGTAATTCCCTGGAGAATGGGATTATAAATTAATTTTGATAATATACAATTTATAAGCAGCGGAAAAAATAATGACCCTCGGGGCACAAATAAAAATTATATTTAGTAAATTAATGAAAGTGGATAGTCTTTTTCAATCATATTCAGTAACTGTAGCTTAACGTAGTTTTATTAATTTAAATTATAATACTATATTGTAATTAAACGCATAATGCTAGTCAATTAATTTGTTCGAAATAATTAAAAAAAAAATATAATTAAAAAATTTTGAATATTTTAACTCTTGTTTTTGGACTAAAATAATTTTATTTTAGGTAAATTATTACGTATAATATTTTAGTATATTATAATTTTGGTAAAGAATATAGATATTACCTAAGTAAACTCATACTTTCACTCTTTAGTAACTTATCGCTATAGTTGACTAAATATCTAAATATTATCACTTTAACATTTTGAGCAAAGTTAATGGATAATACCATAGTTGTTAATCGTATACATTATACCTATATTAAAGAATTGAGAAGTCCAATAAATTGTATAATTTTAAAGACGTCACCCCTAAGTGTACACAAGGCGGGCTCCTTCTCAACGTTTAACATATTCTTACTGAATGTAAATTATACGATACAGAGAAAAGAAAACTTCAAATACCTGATCAATGATCACCTAGCGGAAATATTAAGCACAGAGGTATTTGTCATTAGCCCCTCAGATGGTAAGAAATTGTGTTTGTCGTCCTACCTACCATTATTGACATGACCGGATGATACACCGATAACATTATATAGGTGACGATAATATCATAACCGATAATTTATAACTTATAAGTAATAAGCTTAGGAACCACAGTTGAAGATGTATACGAAAATCAACAATATCTAGAATCGTAGTTTTTGGTTATGTCAGGTTACGTATATTCAAAAGCGTATATTTGTAATTATATTGATATCATATACGTAATATATAAAAATTTTGATGCGCAAACGGTCTATAAAAAGGTTATTAAAAATAAAAGCTATGGGAAAATACCCTAAGCTTTTTTTAACAAAAGCGATGCGCAAACGGCCTATAAATAAGGTCATTCGTAACAATAGCGGTGCGCAAACGTCCTACGCCCAAGCACAAATCCATCCAATATCAGTACAACACCAAGCTCAGCCAATTTTTATCAGCAACACATCTCATTAACTTTGTCTATAACGAACATCAACAAACCATCACTCATAAACAATTTATCTATATTAATTGTATATAACCTTTTTTATTTTTTTTTAAATTTATTTAAAAAAACAAATGTTATTCACCATTATTTTAACTAAATTGTTATGACTTAATTTATCTACACTATATGTTGCACTGTTACGTTCAATGATCACAGCAACCGCTCATTATAATAATAATAAAATTGTATAGCAAATCACATTCTATTTTTAAAGATGTTTGTTTGTTTAGTTTATTATGAATGAAAATATTAGATAAAATAAATTAAAAATATTTATGCAATATTAGCCTACTTTAAATTTCATAATACTCTGTTTAGATATAATTTTATAGTTTATTCAATAATGTGAAAAATAAAAAAATCCTAAAAAAATATTTAACAATGATTTTATTTTAATGATTATGGTAAGTTTTAAGTAGGTATCAACTACCAGTCTTAGCTGAACTACTGTAAATGTTAATTGTATAGTAGGTTATCATAAAACTAAAAAAAAAAGTAATTTTTTATCTGATGTTCAAAAACAAGCAATCTAAAATAGAGTCTAAAATGTTGTTTTGTTATAGAAATAAAACGATTTATAATGTAAGTGTACTTATATAGGTATTTATACTAGTCAAGGATAGTCATATTTTAGACATAAAAATTGTACTTTATGATATAGGTTTTTTTTTATAATTAATTAGTATTAAGTGTGTTAAAAAAACACTTTCAAAAAGTATTTAATTATCTATTATTTATTAAATGTATTGAACTAAATCATAAAATGTATACCTACCAAATAAATTTTCAAATTTCAATTTATGCTAAAATATGCGTTCCTAAGTTAGTTATTTTTAACTATTTTTTTTTTCATAGCTTCGCATTTTGATTGTGATTTTGTCTTCTTTTTTAGGGTAACTATTTGTATTAAGATAACCTCTCTTCCAAAGCTTTAAAAATAAACTGTTTTATGTCAACAATAATAACTAATAAGCTACCCACAAATATTTGTATAATGAGTTATAGCTTTATTTTTATAAATTGTTTGCTTGACTTATCGACATAAAATAAAGTGTAGGTAGATTCTTACTACGCAAATAAAACGTATCTCCTAAATAAAATGTTCTTTTTTTAATCAATTATTCATTATTTTATATTACTTTTAAACAATACGTTTAGTAGAAAAAAAAGCAAGTTAAATAAAATAATATAATAAAATTTTTGTATTCGTTATTTAATACCAAAGGGATTGGTGCTTAAAATTTAATTAACAGTAATTACAATAATTAATATAATTAAAATATAATCCACCATAGCTAACTAACTCGTAACAAAAACTAAAGCTTCGACGTGTATTCAATTTAATATAATACTGTTGTACTATTGATCCGTATATATAGATACTAATCAATTATAATTTATAAACGACTACGTACAATATACATTGTGTACTGTAATAATATTATATTGTCTTTGACGCCCGTCGTGGTGTCGCCTTTCCGCCCACGGGACAAGGCTTCGAATTAAATGTACGTTTATTATAGACACATCTAATTTTATCCACAATACACTGTTTATACTTTAAATACGCTTTTAATCCATTAACCTTACTACATTAGCTTTCCGGGTCGTGAATTAAAAAATATATATATATATTAGTTTTTACTTGTTATTTTTAAATCGATATGTCTACAAAAATACATTTTTTTTAAATTGTTACCTGTAGTTTCAGAAACACTCTTCGATGAGATTTATTTTTACTTAATGTTAATATTTTATGTACTTTGAATAATTTTTTCCTACAATATAGGGACGGTGACATTAATTTTCCAGCGGAAATATATTTAACACAACTTTTTTATTATTATTTCATTTTTTTTCTATAATAATTTGTAAGTATTTTTCTAAAAAAATATTTATTTTTTAACATCAAATATTGACTAAATATAATAAAGCAATATACAGTATTATAGTAATATACAACATTAATAAGTAATAACATTATATTGTTCAATTGGGGTAGGTGGAAACTGGAGGTAGTTGCATATATATAGGTACGGTACAAAATAACTTTTTCTGAAAAAAAATATTGAATAAACTTAGAAACAAAACCGAGATTATATGTCAACGTATATTGTTTGAAAAGTTAAAATTACTTTTTGTTTGTCTATGTCCAGACGGTGATGGCGTTCAGCATAAAATATACCTTAATATAATTGAAAATTCTAATGCTATTTATATCAAGTTAAGGAATAACACAATTCTATAGAGACCGTGATCAAATATTTGAATATTTCTACCTTCTAGTGATTTTCAGATGTATAAAATATTCTGTTCCAATAAACCATACAAAATAAATAACAATAAAATAATAACACGACAATAAGTTGTTTTACGATTTTTCATAAGAAAAATAATAGGCTAGAAGCTAGATAATACTAGTACTAGAGAAATATTATTACTTAACTAATGACTTTATGCCTTTAATCATTGATCGTTAATCATTGTTTAAATTATGTATATTTTAAATAATTTTGACAAATTTCTATTCAGAGATATTTATACTTATAACGTGTATATTTCCATACACTTAACACAGACTATTTCTTAACAAACTTACGGAGAAAAATATTATAAAACAACGTTTTGAAATAATATATTATATATTTCAATGTATTTAGACTTTAGAGGCGAAATAATATTTTTTGGAAAAATCCTAAATTCAAAAACAAATTAATTTTCTATATTTTGGTATTATAGGGAAGTATAATATCATTGACCCAGTTGTACTAAAGATTTCCGACAAATTGTAATTCAAGAGTGTTCAAAAACTAATTTGATATAGATCATATACCTACCTACCTAATTTAATTTACGTCTGTTATTTATCTATTGATCGTTTTTTATAAATATAAATTGTTAAAAAAAAAACACTAAATAAATTATTTTTTAGTCATAGAAATTTGAACATGTATACATTGTATACTTTGTACAGTATATTAATATGTGGGTACTAAAAAAAAGTTACAGCTTATACAGAATATGATGGTAAACCTATAGGACAAATGAATACAAATTGACACGATTAATAGGTATAAGTAATATATATATAAAAACGTCAATGTCTCCGATAGAGGTAAAATGTTATTATGTTTGTTTTATAATAAATAAAAATTGAAATTGATATAAATAGCTGTTTTATGAAATATTGTGTAATTAATTACCTAACTAATTACATATCATTTGTATTTAGACTGTAAGTTTTTACTAACTATCAATTGAACAAAAGTGGAAAATAACAATAAATCATAAGTATGAGTACATTACTACTATCATTTATAGGTATTAAAAACATATAATAAAAAAGGTAGTTAAAAAATGGCGCTGAAAGGATCGCTTTTTTCTAACGATTGATATAAATGTATCAAAAGGTATTCCATGTGTACATAAAACAATAATGATATACAGATACATTATTTTTATTTGAATTCGAGCGAATATTATTTAATAGATTTCAATAAAAAAAAAGTATTATATCTTTATTTTATACCACATTTTTATTGGTAAACGTCAACTAACATGTTCATGTATATGTGTGCAACTGTATCGCTGTGTCTACTTAGATTATATTTATATATTTTAATACATATTTAACCGATCGATTTGATACAACAAATTTATATATTTAGATTTGTTTCTTTTTTATGAATATTATTTACTTACTTATTTAAATGGTTTAAGTTTAACACTTATACCGAAAGTGGTTTACGTGTGAATGTCACATTATTAAAATATCTGAAGATGAAAACACTTTGTCACCGACGTTCAATCAGTTTAATTTAATTGTTTTTATTAAGGCAACAAACATAACTAAAACAACTCGATTATTCGATTCACTGTTTTTTCCCCATAACGCGTGAGGCGCTCAGTCACACTAACAAATCCAAACACACATCAAACGATATAGGTATATCGTAGTTACAGCCTTGAAAACGCGTAGGTGTAGGAACCGACGGCCTGCGGTGAGCCGATAAAACAAACAGCAGTGAAACTAGGGCACACCGTATTATTTAAATTATGACAATTTGCTTGGTAGGTACCTCTAACAATGTTATGATTAGTATGCGAAATATGGTTGGTAACAATTGGTATATAGGTATATATTTTTCGTGTAATAATAATTAAAACACATTGCCTGCAGTATATAATACGTGATATAGGTACGAGGTGAATTCTTTCATCGCTAAGCAGATCATTTTTCATCGGTAAGTGTATATTATTATGTGTTTGAAAATTTTTAGACAATTTAAAGTCAAAACACTACAATATTTCCGAAAGGAAAGTATTTTTTTTATAATTTTTACTATTTTTTTTACCGTCGTTGATGTTTTAAGATATTAATTTTAATTACGTCACTAATGTAAGTAACTAATTACCTAATGATTTAAAATTCAATTTAATGAATTAAAATCGAACCTTATTAGTTAATTTTTTATATATTTAAGATAGTTTACATAGGCAAAGCTTAGTAGTGCAACAATATTTAGGAATTTAGGGCGAGAACCTATACCCTCGTGTCGCTCCACGTCACAGTTGCGCCTAAAATTCTATTGACTTTTACCAAATTATGTATCAAAACATTGTTTTCAAACATACATACACACATTTACTGATACATTTATTGTACATACATAATATTATGTAGGTATCCAGTGTATAGCTATTAGCTACACTCAGACACTCTTATTATCTATTATATTTACGTTACCTAAATAAATAAATCGTATAAATTGTTCCTATAATATTTCGATGTTTCATATCGACACAATATTGAACGGCACAGGCGAACACCGTTTTTACATAATATAAAACAATATAGTATAATCTAATGAGTAAATGTTATAAAGTTACTGTCATACATATTATCTACTTAAGTATATAAATCATGCAGTTATATTAATAATATAAATGTTATTATGTATATATTATGTTTAACTTTCAGCATAAATTTATATATTTACGCGTTAAGCATAACACTTTATTTCATTTTACTTTCAATGCGTTCAAAACGATTATTTAATTAACGAATGACTGCAGTGTATATGTTTTTATTTTTTATAGTTTATATCTTACCTTGTAGATCCGTTGTAACGTGTGTATAAAATAATATAATGTTTTCAGTCTTTTCAGTAAAAAAAAAAAAAAAAAACAACGTGAAAATTTGCGATTACAAAAATTAATTTCAGTATTCCTCCTTCTATACCTAAATGACGGAGACCAACAACTCAATATTGTATAAGCGTATATTATTACGGCCAAGATAAGTTCACGGCGGGTCGGTCGGATGCCGCCGAACTTGCGCAATCGCAGTCGGCCCTCGAGAAAATCAATATTAGCCGCCTCAACCTTATTGTGTGACCTACACGCATATAGTTATAATGACATATTTCTACGAAATAATGTAATTCTGAGCCTGGCAGCCCGCACGATGATGATCAAAGTTTTGTCAACGAGACGGGTACTAACTTGCGGTTTTCGTTTGCTGTGTAGCCTGCAAGTTTACAATGTTGCCATTTTTTTTTAAATTTTCTCAAAAAACCGATGGGAAAATGTGATAGAGAAACTAAAAAAAAAAAAATGCTTTATTTGTATGCATAAAATATACATATTATATCATGTGGAGGTGCTACTTAAAGCTTCCGGGATTTCGCTACCGTAATATAAAAGTATATTGGACGAAAAATTAAAACACGTAATTGAATAATCATTATATGACTCCTACGTGTAATTAATAAAAAGTTAAAATAAACATGGATAAAATTATTAGATTATAATACCTATGTATAAATTAATGATGTGTGCTAAATAATACATTTCATTATGTTTGACATATTATTTATAACGATAACATTAAAATATGAAATACAACACATTTTTATCAATTTAAACTTTAATGTGATTAAATTAAATATTTCGCATATATTGTATTAATTATTGTAAAATGTGTACATAATATGCGTAGGTAGGTTACGCTAGCATTATCTCTTGGCCAAATAGTGTACAAACGTAAAAATTGAAATTTCCACTGAACAAATACTTTATCGAATATTTAAAGTTAATTTGTGACAAGTTTATTACAAGTTAATTTTTTTTTCTAACAAATTTGTCATTGTTAAGTAAAATTATATATGACCAATTGGTTTTTTTTTATTTATAGTGATTTGATTTTTTTCGTTGATTATTATTTATTTTTTTATTATTTAATTTTATTATTATATACCTACCTTGAAATTAGTACTTAACATTTATTGAATATTTCCGTGAATCACAATATTGTAATCTCGATAGAAAAATTTGATTTATTAGTGTATGTTTCTGCTGAAAAGTAGAAGATAGTTACTTGGTTGGTTAAGAGATCGCGTTCCATGATATACTTGGACACCAACTTGATTTTTATAACTTTATATTCAATGTAATTTGATGTATTTATTAATGTTCATTTAGTTGTATTATTATCAGCCACAATAAGTGTTAAAATAAAAAAAAATAGATAAAAATTTTTTCAATGTCTTGTTCATGTATTTATATATATATTAGGGTGGATATGCTAATTTGATGAAAAATGTGTATTGTAATTTAAACGTGCTAAATACTTAAATTTAATATAAGATTCTTCATGAGTGTTATTCTTACAGCATTTTAAAAATATTGAAAATACAATTTTTTATAGATATTGAAGCCACATTACTAAATTTTTTTAACGATAAATAATGATTTTATATACCTAGTTATTATGTTGTAATAAAAATTACATTTGTACCAAAAGCTCATGATTATAATTTATAATTCATAATATATATATAGAATTTTTACTGTTTTCCGTTTATACACAACCAGGTAACATAGTCTGTGTTTTGTAATATTATATTATCCAATAACTTGTATACTCCATAGTAATAATAATTATCATTCCAATATATTAAGGACAAAGAATGTTAGAGTAATGTTTAAATTTAATTTTGACACAAGGAAAACTTTTAAATGGACATGAATAGAAAAAAATCTTTAGTTAATACTATAATGAAAAAAAACAAAATAAATTTCAAATATCTATAAATACCTAAAAACCAGTCAAAATATTTAGAAAATAATACTAAATATTAAAATAGGTAAATATTTTGTGAAAATTCAAAGAATTTCCGAGTATTTGTTTATCGATTACAACAAAAAAACAAAATCACTTTTGTTGAAAACTGATTTTACGAAAAAATATTTAATTTAATGAACATTTTTTTATCAACAATAATTGTGAAATATAGGTAAGTAGATACCACACGAGATGTCCAGTGGCTCGCTGTTATGGATATTTGAATTTGAATTCAATGATATACCTACTATTGTATATAAAAAGCAGAGACGGTCAATCAGCCTGTATAGTGATACGCCTATTTAGTTGAATATATTTTATGAAATGTTTTTTTTATATTATAGCTATTTAAGCCACTTATTTCAATTTAAGTATTACGATAGGTTGTTAGGTATAGTTTTTTTTCGAAAATATTTCATTTATTATATTGTTAGTATTTAATGTAAAGTAGTAAAAATAGATTCATAGTATTATAAATAGTAAATACATAATAATATCTTAAAATATCATTGCGTACCTATAATAAAATTTACATAAAAATTTAAATCCCAACGAACGTACATCTATTATAATCATCAGGTACCTAATAATATAAATAATAGTCGACTAATATTAAAGAAAATATATAACATTTAAATCGAATAATATTATATAATTGTGTTTTTCGTTGCGATATTGATTCAGTTTAAAAGTTAAGATGTGACTGTGTATATAATGTTTCTTAATAACGTTTACTAATCGCATTACCTACTCCTATAATGAAGGGTGCTTATAATGTTATATATAAATTAATAAATAAGAAAATCTGATGTACAATTATTTACTTATTACTTATTATTCACGAATATTTCAAAACGAATGCAGTGAGTGTGAAGTAAGATTATTAAGTTTAATAATTAATGCTTAGGAGAGAAATTTAAAATAATTGCTGATATAAATATTTAATTTAAGTAACCCATACGTTTTGTGTAATTGATAACGTGGCGAGTATACAGTTAGCTAGTTCACGTATTTACACGAACCAAGTAAGAATAGAGTACCAGAACAATTAATTATTTTACATCGGTTGTTAAACGTCTGACATTGTACATAGGTACTTTCGTTACTACTAAAAATTTCACTACTTTATTTAAGAAATATCTAGACTTCAGCCTCTATACATATTATACAATATAAACTGATCGAAATACTTAGCCATAAATCAGTTAGATAAATTGATGATACTATACTATAATAATTAATAGGTAGTATAGATACTAAGTATTAACTTAAAATCGGGTATTTAATCTACACAATTTTCCCCTTTAATTATTTTATTATGAAAAAGCGTCAGTGGCTTTTCGTTTCTTACCCAAACGAATGTTTTTTTTTTTTTAGATCTAAATATTGATATTTAACTAAATTTATTTTGGTTTTTTGATGTAATTGGAAAACGATTATCCGTGGATAGGTACTTAACATTTTCAGCAAATGTTTATGATACACATAGTATAATTTTTTAAATATATTAAATTTTTTTATAGGTTTTCATCTATTAATTATAATATTTATTAATTTTATTATACGCGTATAAAGTTAGTGATGTGGTAGGTAGACTTAAAATATAATAAAAATAATACGAGCATAACGTAACAATATAGTATAAATATATATTATTATAATAGTTAAATATAAATAAATAAAAAAATTAATTTGTAACGATACTAAAAAACATATCATAAAATGTACTCATTGATATAGGCTGACAGGCTGTTTCTGCTCAGAATCGTTTTCCGTTAATAGTGATTATTGAATTTAAACACATTCGTAACAGTATCATATCTACATCTACTATACAGCAGAGCGATACCCACTTGCCCATCTATTTTTTAAATTTTTTATTTTTATCAATTGGTTTTTTTTTCAATCAGAGATTTTGTATCCATAGGATATTTTCACCATTGATACTTTGACTTGTATATTTCAGTACATGATATTTTTACCTCGATCAAGTAAGTGTATTATACACGATAAATATTATTTATTTTTTTAAACTATTTAAAGCTATTTAAAAAACTCGCAATAGTAAAAACACATAGGTCCTTCTTTTTGTTGTACAAATGTTTGACTTTGTTTACCTGTATTTCTGGTGGTGTTAAATGTCTGTGTACCATATTTCATGTCAATCGGGCCCCTTGTGTGGTTAGGTTTATTTATCTGCAGTATTTTTTTTATCCGTTTTATGTATGGACTATGGTTATAATATTATATAATTGATGTTCCTACAATATTTTGTTGTGTTTGTACTTTGCAGTCATTAATATTACAAACACATATAACTTAAACAAAACATACTTTTAAATTATACATCCTTCGTTTTATTTTAAAGCAATTAAATGGATATATCATATTATAGAAATAAATCAACGCATATTAATGTATTTTACATTAATATTTTACCGATGAGTTACAATATACAATATTAAATGATACTTTCAGATTGGGTTAAGACTACATTATAGAATTAAAATAAAAAAAATGATAAACTATTATTAAACATAAAATTAATGGTATACATTTTTTACTATATTAAAAATCACAAATATAATCAAGTATTTGTCGACCGAATCGCAATTGCTAGCCTTCGACAAGGGCTCGAATAGTGCTGAAATTATAAAAGCGAACACGGTTATGGTACATTTTTAACAATATGATTTGGTCTTTAATTACCTATGTCTTCATTTAATCTAGACCATCCTATTCGTTCCGCTTTATTTTCATTAATTAGCCAGTGTGTGAGTGGTTTAAAATATTCAATCAAAGGCCGTGCATCGATTTCACTCGTTCTTCCTCCAGTAAGGATTTTAATAACTTGTGGCCATGGTTTTGAATAACCCATTGACATTATTTCACTATAATAGAAAAAAAACATATAATACAAATAACATAATAATAAAATATGATATTATACAGCGATAGGTAACTTATTATTGACATTTTTTTAATTTTAAATCAGTATTCGTACTGACGTCGTGTATGAGAATGAAAAAAAAGTTTCATGTGTGGATTTATCAAAACAACTTTAGTTTTGTCGTATATATGTTACGCCGAATTTATGAAATCAGCAACGTTGTCGTCGAACACGTGAAATCTCAAATCGACAACTCAAAGTGCATAATACTGCCGATTGCGTGAAATCGGCAAGAGCTTTCTTAAAAAAATTATAAAACATAATTTAATTTAAATAAATGTATAAAATGCTGGAAATATAATAAAATCAAATTGTAATAATAAATATTATATGTATATAAAAAATAGAAAAAGGCAAGACTTCTTAAAAAAAATATAAACATAATTTAAATAAAATTTGTGTAAAACACCGGAAATATAATAAAATAATAAATACATTTTAATGTGTAAAAAAGTGAATAAAAAAAAAAATTATATTATATTTAAACATTTTGACAAGTATTGCCTGGATGGAAGGTACGCCGAATTACACATTACATTATTTTTTTACATATGCACTTTTTAGATGTGCAATTCGTACGACAAGTATAACGTCAATGGCTATAATACGATTGAGAACGTTCGACCTTTTTTAGCGTTTTGAGAACGCTCGAAATGGAACAATGAAATAACCACTGACTCCAAAAAACAATACGATTGAGAACAAAATTATGTGCAACGTTGCCGAACTTTATTCAAGTCAAAATAAAATAAAATAATTAAACATTAAATAATATAACTCAAAAATTAGCAAAATATGTCAAATAATAAAAAATTCATTGTCAATATAATATTATAACCTATGGGCTATGGTAGGTTAAATAACCTATAGGTAATACAAACATTTAAAAATGAGTTTAATTTAAATTCCCTGATATATAATATATATTTTCTAAATATGATAAATATTTTATTAGTTCTTCGGAAGACTTATTTTGGAAGTATTGAGTGTAATATTATGATATTATTGTTTTTGAAATTTTTTCTTGTTCTATTTATTAATGCTTTTTAAATAGTGCTCTGTTGAATGTCAATAAGTTTTAAAGCTGTTTCTTCTTGAGTTTCTATTAATTATAATCTTAATTATTAATTCGATGACTATTGTTTTTTTTTATATAGAAACAAAAAACTAATAAAATGCATACTATAAACATATTGTATGTCATATGAAGTATAAGCATTATAACTTAGTTTTTCGTTGGTAAGAAATAAAGTACGCTAACGTATAAAAAAATAACTTTTTTAAAACACCATATAACTTTTTCTTATTTATGCACATTAACTTAACTGAATTATAAAAAAAAATAATTAACTTGGCCAGGCTTGTCAATATTTAAAGTCACTATTTTCGTAATCATATATATGGTTGGATTTTTAGATGGCAAAGTTTGGCAACGTAGCATGGAATTATAAAAATTCAGCATTCTCAATCGTAATAGTCAAAAATGTCTAAAAAAGGTATCGACGATAATGACCGTTCTCAATCGTATTTCTGCCACGTCAATAGCCTTGTCCGGTCCCAACTGACCCTAATCTAACAAGTTCCCATAATGAATATACATTTTTAATCATTCACGCGTACAATTATTGTTTATTTATAATCCACTATTTGTAATTATGTCATAATATTATATTACCAAATTCATGCAATCGGCAGAAAAAAGTCTGCTTATTTCATGAAATCGGCAAACAAAATTTGCCGATTTCGTGAATTTGGTAGCCAAATTGCCGATTTCACGTATTCGGCGACAACGTTACTGATTTCGTGTATTCATTGTAACATATACATAATGAGTTAAGCTTGTTTCTGAGCTATAACAATTAATATAACGGTCATTGGACTAATTGTACTCCTGTATATATACTGGAGAGTGGAGATCGTTTAAAAAGATACCATTTGTAGTGATAATACGGATGAGATTAGATTTTTTTTTATATAACATACAATATACATTATACATGTGTATACTGTATAATACTACTATATTAGTAAAAACTTACATATATTTTTTACAATAATATATTCTGTATGATTATATAGATATTTGTTTTCTTATTGCCGATATATGTCATAAACATAAATCCGTTTGGATTTGTTTTTAAATTTAATGCATTTTTTGTAGGTTTTTAAGTCATTTTACATTTTTTTTGTGAATTTTTTAATAATCTAAATTGTCAAATTGTAGGTCGTATAGTTATGACACTTCTTTCCGGAATATTAAGTTCATCTTTCACCATTTTTAAAATGAATTCCTCAAGACAATTTTTTATTTTCTATTTAACTGCATTTAAAAGAATGAGGCTTGTTCCCTGTACTAGTAATACTTAAAGTTATTTCACGTATCGTGAGCTAGACTATATCTATGCATACGCCACTAGTATGAAGCATTTTGGTTCCTACCTTAATATCCGACCAGCTTCTCTTGAGCGGTATATATCACAAGTATGTAATGGACCAATATGTCCTGCTGCTGTACACAAGGCTTCATGTATTTGAAACTGAAGTATTATACTAATGAAAAATCTGAAATATTTGAATATTCAATATATATTTATTGCTAGAGATCAAGTATAAATTATATTAAAACTTATGTAGTTATATATGAAAATTTAAAATATTCATCGTTTTTAATAAGTTTAGTATTTGAACTTAGCTAATATTTTAATTTACGAAATTAGATATATATATTTAAATAAAAAATAATTATTTTGGTTATTTTATTGTAATAATTAAAAAATATGAAGTGAGTTGACACTTAATTACATATATTTTTCTTTATACCTGCAATTCAATTTTCAAAATATTTAGATTCATTTTAAGTTATTTAGACACAAACCTATTCACACCACCGTTCAAATGGTACATTGGTTGTTAGTATTGACTTATAAGTTATAATTTAATCACAGGAACTAATACAATAATATAATTTTATATTGATTTTTATATTTGTTTTTGGAAAAAAAATACTTCTATTAGAAGGAATACTTATTGAATAAGAAATTATTAATAGCTTTTTATTAACAAAAATACGTAGATCAAACACGCAATTTTTATTTATTTTTTTTATTTTTACTTTAAAATTCAAACAAGTTATGAAATCATGTCAATCTTAAAAAATCAATTTAAACGAAAAACAATTTAAATAGTAAAATTAAATATTTTTAACGATTTGACAACCATTACAAACTTTATAAAATCACTATTACTAATAAGTAATAATAAATATATTTATATAAATCAAATAATAACAATATTTTTGTGTCAAGATATGAAAGTTTTGATTTTGATTTAAATTACAAAATTGCAATGCGCAGTCCAATAAGTATTATATCTGTGCTTGATAAATGCAAATTGACTTTTGTATTACTTCCTTTAAATGAAGGTTAAAACTTAAGATACCTACACAATTGTACAGAAATACATTATGCTAACATAATCTAGAGTATCCACAATTAGAGGTAGCCAGAAATTAGAAAACTACCAGAATTATAATAAAACTATTTTCCAGATTTGTATAGCTTTGTAAAGTTAGTTGTTATATACTTACTTTATATAAGGAGTATCAGCAATCACATGATACTTAGAACTTGGATCAAAATCGTTTTCATCTCTGGCTATCGGTGGAATGATTCCTTGATACAATAATTTTAAATCCCACCAACGGGCATTTAAATTGTGTATACCTTTTGAAAAAACACTCCATCGCCACTATAATTTTACATTTATATGTTAAATATAGACAAGAATGAAAACTTAAAAATGAGTATCGTGATACCAGATAAAGGTTTCTACTTTCAGTCTTGTAAGAGTATTCATATTATTTTTAAATAATTTAATACAAATGTATTAAATATAATTTTGAAAAATGTGCTTGTGGACAAAGTATTTTAAAGAAAAAAGATTTTTTTTTTAAATGATCTATAAAATTAATTTAATGGTGTGAAAAAATGTTTCGGTGATTTATAACTTTTAGTTATTGATTTTATGTTATTGAAACATTTTGAATGTATCTATAAATCATTAGAAACTAGTGTCTAGATATTCGTCCAGTATATAATAATATTTCACTAATTCAAATTAATTAAAATATAAAATAAATGAATAATTCAATAATTTAGATAATGATTATTAAATGTATTTTCATTAGTTACAAATCCATTTCATTTAACTATTAAAATAAAAAAAGTTATACTAATGAGAGTTATAAGTTTTAGGTATAAATCCATAACATGATATGGCTACGTATTATATAATAAAATAATCATTTAATGAATATTAATATTATAATATTTATATTTTAAAAATTGAATAATGTCATATACCTATACAATGGAGTTACAAACGGTTGAATGAGAATATTTAAGAAAGCAACTTAATATATAAAAATTATATACTTAATTAGTGACCATTTCAAACAGTAAATTTAACTTTTTTTAAGTTTCTACAACAAAATAAACAAAAATAAATATCAATGGTGGTTTATTGTAAATTACACAGTTTTTTCTAAAGGTGAAGTTTTTAAAAAGTGTATGTTAATAAATCATACTATATTTATGGTAGTGTCAGTCCTACAATGTTATTACAAATATAGCAGTTTTCAAGACTACTGTAGTCAGATATATTATGCCTTACGCCCATACCTAATATCAAAAACTAGATTAGGTACGTGTGTCTGCGTACGCTTAAGTGTTTTGAATACAAAACTACTATTTTGTGGGCGCATTTATGCACACACCAACGTTCATTTGCTTACCTTATAAACACCTTATGATGAAAACGTAATGATTATAAAGCTATTTTAGAATCATAATGAATTATACCTAGACAACACTCCCCAGAAAACAACCAACTACAACAGAGTCATTTAGCTTAAAAACTATTTTTGTTTTGATAAACATTTTTTGTTTGCAGTAAATACCCTCAATTATCTAGTATTATTATGTATTATTATTCGGAGCTACTTACCAAATCAACTGAATAGGCAAAAGGTAGATAAGCAATTTTGTCTAAAGCCATTTCCATTAAGAAGTCTATTTGATCTTCTGCAAAAATAATAATAACAATTTAATGCATACAATATTTTGTTTTAAATTTTAAATCGCTATCGCACCATAATCGTCAGTTATGTTATTTAATAGTCCAATCCTGTGCAAATGTCGTGGTGTGGAGACAGAAAGAATAATTGCATCACTCAAAGCTTCATGAAAACCTAAATATATTGATTTGTTTGTAATCAATCTAATTAAAAATAAATTAAATAATCATATATTTGTAGTTGATATTTACCAGGATTTGCTCCTTCTTTAAACAGAAGTGGCTGATCAGAATAATGGAGATAATATTGAATATGAGCCATTTCATGATGTGTCGAAAATAGATCGTCCATTGAAACTTCAGTGCATTGTTTTATTCTAAAAAAAAAAAAAAAAAAATTGAATTATTATTTAAATTGTTTTAAATTATGTTCAGGTACTTGTTTATATAATTTATATACTTTTATTTAATAACTGTATAATAATTTTAGTAGGTTTCAGGTGGTATATTCCCATAATCTAATACATATTATATTAATAACAGTATAGAAAATATGTAATAATTAATAAGTAATTAAAATCGACTTTTATTCGAGTAAATAACTAATTTTCATTAATTATTCATATTTTTTTAATAGTGAACTACCTATTGAATATATTTTAAATACCAATAAAAAAAATAATAATAATCATTCAAACAGTAAATGTTTACGTATTATTATAAATTTACAATAGCTTAATTTTTTGAAAATTATTACTTTTATTATTATAATATTATAGAATAATTTTAAGATATTTTAATTTAAACACCAAATAAATACAAGTGATATTCTCTAAATAAAAGATACACAAAATTAACTAACTGATTACTTGTAATTTTTAGTATGTACAATAATATTTACCTGTAATCATATTTATTACAAAAATCCCAAGCAGATGCTTTGCAAGATACTGGCCTATTTGTTGGCTTTTCCAAAATTGAATTATGCCAAAACTCCACTGGCATCGCTTTCAATCCAAGTGATGTGAAAAATTCTTCAGAAATTTGAAACATCCTAATATTATGTAGGATATTCATATTATTAGTATTTATTATTTTTATTCTACAGCAGTGGTCGTCAAAATGTTTAGACTCTAGGGCCATATTCACAAATTAAAAAAAGTTCACGAGTCAGACAAAAATAAAAATTTTATATTGAAAAAAAATATTTTCTAAAACTTAAAATAATAATAAAAAAAAAATCGTCGTTTTAGAATTTCAAGTGGGCCGTATACAATAGTCGCACGGGCTACCGGTTGCCGATCACAGTTCAACAAATAATAGACCCACCAAATATGATAGTGCTTCACGAGACTCTTCCATTACTTAATTACTAAATTGCTGCAATAAAAAGTACTACATCATCTGTGCTCTAATGATAACCAATAGTCACATAGAATCATGGAAGTTAGGATGCTTCGAATTTTTGACCGTAATGATCTTATTCCCTAACAAAAACGTTTTTCTATATTTGCCTCGTTCAAATATAGTTAGTAAGCACCCATGTAACAAATTCACTATCAGTGGCGTGTCATACATGTGTGCGATGTGTGCAAATGCCACGGGCCCTAAGCTTGAGGGGCCCATTATTGCTCAACATTCCACAAAAAAAATAAAAAATAATTAAATAAATACAGTTATGTACGAAAAATTAAAAAAATTGTTTTCAATTTCAAATGGTTCTCATTTTCTCAATCTGATATCAGTATATCATTGTTTTAAAATATAAATTTATGATGTATATCCATATTATTTAGAATAAAAAGATGTAGGAGGGGAGCCTTTTTTAGTTTTGCACACAGGCCCGTTTTTGGGATAAACCGCCACTGTTCACTATACTTATAACTTTAAACGCATGTACAGATAAATAAAGTGTTCTTTTTTCAAATTAAATAAATCCCTTGATATACCAATAAATAATAATGCTGAATTCTGCACGATTAACACTATTACGTATTAATGTATTAGTTTTTAAATTTAAATTGTTAGGGTTGTAAAGTGGGCGTTATGGGTTCAAGTGTATTCGAACCAAAACCATTTCAAATTATTTCAGTTAGTTTTAGGTACCAAACAGAACTATAAGGAAAATGCTTACATAATTTATTTTAAATATACCTAATGAAAAATAGATTAATTTTATGAAATGTAGTAGAGCTTAATTAGGTTTGATTAACACTCCATTTTATTATTGTTAATCATTTAATTATTTAATTAAATTACGATGCATAATAAATATTTTTGTCTTTAGTTGGAAGACATTTGTTATAGTTGAAAGATCATTTATAGTTCATATACAATAATACAGTTTAATGTGTCTTATATCTTGCATTAAACAATATTAAAAATATAATCGAACCACACATTTTATTTTATTTTTATCTTTGGATAATTAATGAATATTTGCGTTTTGCGTAAATTATAATAATCTAATTTTCTTTATCACTTCGATGTATGTATATATATCTACATAATTAAATGGCCAAAAGAACAGTAGGTACTATTGATTTATACACGTTAAAACTTTATGTACATAGGATTTACATTTATCGCGTTTTAGAGGGTTTACTTTGACTTTGATTAGAGCCAAATGTTAAATGGATTTTTCAAATAGGCGTCTACTCCGATTTTATTGAAAAGGCGAACAAAATAGTAATACCAAAATACGTTAAGTACTAAAAAGCAAAAATGTAACGTAATTATTCACTTATTAATTTATGTTAGACTAAGCGATAGCAACAAATAAGTTGTATACTTATGGCAAGTGTCTTAGCTCATAGCTGTATAATATAATTAATCAATAATTATTATGTATTTATAATTTCACGTATTTAGTTACCTAACCTATATTGATAGGCCTCGTCTAAATTATACAAAGACCGCCTATACGACTCACGGATATAAAATTCAGTGGCTTATTAGACTCAAAATCGTCTGGAATAGTCTGTGGACGTATCTAAATGCACTATAAAAAAAATCGGTTATAAGACACACATCATTTATAAGAATCAAATTTCATAAAAAAAAAAAACGGTAAAAATAAACATTTTTGGTTAAAATTTAGAAATAAATTGGATTTCAAAAATTACATATTTTTTCTTATTCGTAAGAGTTATGATATTTGTTGAATTTATATATTTTTGTCACTACTCATCGTTTTCGAAATAATTAGATCCTAATTTATTACATTTTATATTATTATTGTTTTTTTATGGGAGAGGCTGGGGTAATGTACATTTAATATTTAAAATACAACTGAAAATGTTAAGTATAATTCCACTATAAAAAATTAAATTAATCTGTTCATAATTCGATTGGTACGTATATTCAAAAAATAAAAAATGTATTTGGGTCATTCCGCTATTGTTATTTTTTTAAATGTATTAATTCTAATGGACATATTACTTTAAAGGCGTGTATCCTTGACGTAACATTTCGCCGGAAACATCAATACGTCTTTTCTTCGGAAATGGAATCACTAAGTCTATTATATTTTTCCAGTTCTGTGCCCACATGTTACCTTATCAAAAACATAGAATTGCATAAGATAAATTGTAAATTATAATATTATAAAAAAAGGTTGTAGTAGATAAATTAAAAATATGAAAAACAGATTTTTCAAAACTGTTTAACTTAAAATACACCTATTGTGGTACATACTTATTGAATACGATGTACAGTAAAACCTTTTTATAACGGAATAGCTTGGTACCAACTATTTTTTCGTTACAAAAGAGTTTCCGTTATAGATAGACTAAAATACCGATACGGGATACAGGCTATGCGGAGCTGTTGTAGTTTTCTGTTTTAAAGAGATTTCCACCTTGTAGATGGTTCGTTATAAGGAGGTTTTACTATATTTACATTTGAATATAATTATATGGTTTATATTTTCAAATTATTTTGCAGAATAATTTATTATAATATTTTATATATTATATTAGGTATTCACATTGTATTCGTGATATCTACCTAGTAAATGTGCTGGAATTGGTCCATCGACTCGAACCCTACGTGTACCATAGTGAGAAACTAATTTTCGCCGAACGTAAGAGTGAAGATGCTTATAAATCGGCTCTATGGCTGTCCACAAATTGTCAAGTTTTGCTTTAAAATTTGCATCTTCATACATTGCAATTTGTTGCTGACCTGCGTCTTCAAACCCTACAGTTACAAATAAAAAAAAGAGTGATATTTTATAGCACTTGCATGTAAGCCTACAACGTTTTAGTTGTATATTTTCGTGTATATCAATTACAAAATATATTATGTTAATACTACTACAGAATTATAAATAATAAGATTTAAGATCATTCCGGTTACTTTATTTTCATTCACTTTTAAACACAATATGTTATTAATTATTTAATATATACCTACATTATTAAATATAGCGTAACTAATTATTCTTTATTGTTTACAATAAATAAAAATATCACAATACCTATTGATATTGCAGCTTCGTTAACCAATTCCATGTATTTTATGTATTTAGGTCGAATCTCATGTCCAATATTATCTCTCCACGAACGCCAGGTATACAATAGTTCTTCAAAATCTCTTGAGTTAGCCATTACTCTTACTAAATCTTTTTGTATTTTTTTTTCAAAATTATCATATTACTATGCACACGACTGTTTATTATAATATATAAATAATGAATTATTGATACCTGGTTCAAGACTTAGTTCACAATATGATGTCAATCTATAATTGAATGGACATATTTTCGCTTTAGCATAAATATCTTTCATTTCATTTAAAATTGAATGCATCTATACAACGAGAAAATATTAATACATATTTTATATATTTAAATAATAAAGTTGTAATTAATGAAAAAATTTTCCATATCGTGTAATCATATTTTGTATTGGTACTTCAAAAATATATATAAAAAAAAATATAGCTCACGCCCGTCTACGTAAAAATATATTTTTATAAAATGTTATGCAGCTTAGTATTTATTTTTTAAGTGTTTTGATTAGTGGGCGAAACATTCAAACGTCAAAATAGGTATACTATTTATAAAAAAAAAAATGCACAATAAAAGAGATTATTCGAATTCAAAATTTCAATTGTCTATATTAGATACTGTTACTCAATATTCTTGATTTATATTAGAAATAAAAAAAATGGGATGATATATAATCTTAATTCAAAATGTGAACACACATATGTTATTGGATAGCTAATAAGAATTTTATAAACGATGTACCTACCCGATACGTATACGAGAAAATCTAAGCTTGAAAAGCCATCTATTTTTTAAATGGTTTGATGTAAATAATTTCAATGAAATGTTGTGAAGAATTAAAATTTTAAATCCTAATAATGTGCTTAAATACGTACTAATTCAAAGTATCTTATAATAGTAGTTATATACACTCCCAAGTCATTAAAATTATTGCTTACAATAACAAGATTAAATGAAAAACGATTTTGTTCGAAAATTAATGACTATAGCCATAATTAAGAAACCAAAAGTGTACCTACTACCTATACATTTTAATTAAAATGCGTAGACGCATTTATATAATATAATAATTCTATAATAATATAATATAGAATTTATACTTGCTATACTGTAACATTTCTATTATTTTGTTTACATCAATAATTCAAAAAATGGTTATTAGTTTTTTTAATCCATTAAAAACCATAGGTATGGCTCAGAAAATTTTATCTTTTATAGGTATATCCTGTGTAAATTTTATTTATCATTCATAACTGTAGCACGAGCGGTTCTTTTTCAATAAAAATGATTTTCACAACTTGTTTGTCTTACTAATAAATGAGAAATGACAAATATTTGGTTCCTTTAATTTTACTTTTTAGAACTTGTTTTGAGTTAATAAATGTACAACTAGTATACAGTATTAGATTTAGAATTCGATTTTTATTTTTAATGAATATTAATGCAGGTATATATAGTATACACACACACACATATATATATATATATGAGTATATAGAAGATATAAATATAGGTACATACCTGATTTAGTTTTGAATCTGGTATATTGGATTGGCCTTTCAGTGCCAAAATTTTGAGTTGTCTTTGTATTATAGGATCAGATATACGAGTCCACATGAAATCAGAAGCTTTTCTCCAAGATACTCTATTGAACTTTGAGTTCAATTTTTGCTCATCTATCTTTATAGTAATAAAGTTCAAAAGCAATAAATTTAAAAGTTATTACTTATTATTATTACAATGATAGTTATGGTAACAATTACCTAATGATTATTACTTATTATTTACTAAAGAAAAAAACCAATTATTACGTCGTTATTAATTAATAATTCAGTAAAAGCCAAATTTATAACTTACGTATATATTAAATTTTTATATATTTACATCATATTAAACGCATAAATGCATAATATATGTAATAACTTAATGTTAATGTATAAATATCTGACAGTCTGACACAATACATTTTTTTTACACTAGGTATGTGTAAAATATAGTTTTACTACACATTGGTAGGGTAAATTCTGATTTTATTTAATATGCCTGAATATAATGTGTATACCACTTAATAGACAAGTTCTTTATAAGTCAAAACTGACGCATAATATCTATAATAGTATGATCGTTCATAGCACCTATGTCCTATACCATGTATTTGTATACAAAGTTAAATTTGTTTAAAAATAATTATTGTTATTATATTATGATATAAATGATTATAGTGGTCAAATAGTAAATCGTTTAAAGTTCATATTGTTCATAGATTAAAATATTTTAATAAAAAAAAAAAAAATAATAACTAAAATCGTTAAAGGAAAAATCGATATATTTTGTTTAAATATCGTGGTTTTGATGATTTATGTAAAATTTTAAGCTTCAAATAATTAAATAAAAAATGTATTGATTTATATTTTCTATACATTTAAATTACCATAAGATAATCGTATGAGGAGCCTTACATTATATTTTTTAAATTGTTGACCTAGTAAAAATAAATGTTATTTAAATAATTAAAAAATTGTTAAAAATATTAAATGTTATATATTTATAAATTGTTCAAGCAGAACAAAACTATTTTGAAAATTATATCATACCTAGTCACATAGATAGGTAATATACAAATTTGATGACATTCATAAGATCTATGGTTATATTCAAATATTTAAGTTTTTCCGTAATTTTTTTTAGTATATTCGTTTATTTTGAAAAATATTTTTTCAATTTTGACTTCTAAAAGAATCAACAATATTTAATTTTTTACCTGAAACTACACTCAAAATTGAAGATTGAAGCATGTTCGTTTCTTCAAAACGTGATGATAAACAGTAAAAACACATCGTTGTAAAAGTTAAAACTATTAGGCTGTGGGTTAGTTGCGGTCCGAGTTTTTATCATTATATTTATATACCTGTATATATTATACTATATTATTATAGAGTCTATAATATAGACCTAATGTATCTGACAGAAATGATGATGGCGATAAACGATAAACGAAATACTCGACATGCGTGAGTAGCTATTTATGTTGATATAACATGATTAATGTTATATTATATTCTACAATAAAAATAAAACCAACAAAACAATATTATTTATATGAAAATCGGAAATTAAAATGTGAAATATTATATTGTTGATTAAAAAAAAATATATTAATATTAATATTATTAGTTATATTACTATTTTTTTAAATTTAATATTTGAATATTTGGAAAATACGTAATATTAATAATTTATTTAGTAAATTACTTTTTTTAATGTACCTATATATTGTGATATGTATATATTATATACCAGGGGGGTCGAACTTTTTTTGGTCACGATCTACTAAAAATATACTTCACCTTCGAGGATCGAATTCTATAGAAAATTTTTATGATATATAAAAATTGTACAGATAAAACTTATCGACAATTTGTTCACTACAACCTCGATTAATTTTCGAGCGCGTGGCCCAAAAAATAAATTCTAACACGATCGACTTTAAAATTGTCCGCGATCAACTGTTTGGCCGCCCTTGCTATGTACTATAATAATACATTGTGTGTCCGTAACTCGTAATTTATTTAGGAATTGGGCGATAATTCACCAATATCAGACCCTTTTATTCATCACAATTTACAGGTATACGAATATCTTCTACTAGTTCTACTGTTATTTTAATTTGTTAGTGGACAACCACTATTTAACAAAATCTATGATACACATCTTTATCTTAAAACTTAAATTTCAAAATATTTTAATTTTTATAGATTCACCATTTGCTTTTTATTGTATTCCGTTATATTTGTTGCGTATGTCCACTGTGCCATTGCCACTCTATTGCACGAGGCTATTGCTTCATTTTCCCATTCACGAAGGAATTGTGTAGCTTCTTCCATATTAGTATTATACCCCTAAATATTGATAAATGGCTTACTATTAATAGTAGGTATTATGTTAATAATACTGGCTTACTATTATTATTTTACAAAAATAATAATTTCATATCTAAAATTTAATTTGATTTAAATATAAATAACAAATATACAGTGTTGATATTTTATGAAAAAAAATATTTAGTTTTAAAAAAATAAGATTATAATAGATGTTTAATTTTTAATTTTTTAATAATTAAAAATACTTATTATATTATAAGTTATTATAGCTAAATAATTATATTTGTCTATGGTTAAAATATTTTAGTCAGTCTCCAAGTTTCATCGAATTAAATTCACATTTTCCTACTTTTTGAATTTATGATTTATTTATTTGTATTACTGTTCAAGTAAATTATTACATATTGAATAAAAACTATTTAAAACTTTTAATTGTTTAACGATAATTCAAAATGTTTCATTTTTTATATTTTATGTTTTATGTTAAATTCATTTAAATAAATGTATCTGGGTCTTGAATCTAAAAAAAAATTATCTGGTTGTATTATATATGAATCATAAATAAAACAACGTGCGTCAAAATTTTTTTGCATATTAAGTAAAAACAAATTAATTATATAAAATAATTTAAAAAAGTACCTGTATTTTCGAATAATCTAATTCCACTGAATATTTGATTAGGTATACTGCAAAAACTAGAATAATCTTCATTGGGAAATTAGAGGTTTTCATTTTATCCTATAAATGTGTTAGATAATTTTAATTTTAAATAATAAATGTATAATAAATATGTTGTGTACTTGGCTATATTTGTTTTAAATTTATTTTTACATAATTTTCAATTTTTTTTTTATATAGATAGTTGTATTGTACAAGTACAACTTTTTCATAAAAAAAATAAATCACACTTATAGAAAATTTGCAAAATATTAATTTAATTATGTTCACTAAAATTAAATAAATTACACAGAACGACGTATGTATGTCCTATTTGGATCACAAATGGCAACTGTCAAAGAAGAATTATTTGAACGCACTTCTTTAGGTTTATATTGTAATAACTTGTATTGTGATCATCATCTGTAACGGGCAACAATTACATTATAATATACCTTCACTATTTTCGTCGTTGTTTAATTTGTGATCATATAGTTTAAAACACTTAAAAAACAAATTTCGTTTTGTTTAGAAATTTGAATAATTTATTTTTAATAAATATTCGTTTGATATACAGCTGATCTTCAAAAAATAAATATTAATAAAATGTCAAAAATATACATTGTTATTTAAATATATGTCAGGATGTAACAATAAGATATTAATTTACAAGTTCAATTTAGTCAAGTTACGTTAATAAATATCTGTAAGTATAATAAATAGTCTAGTAAGTGTTAAAGAACACCAATGTTTAGAACCTAAAATAACACTGGTGAAATTCTTGTACTTTCAAAACATTAATGTTTTATGAAACGTATTAAAAGCTCAAATAAACCTGCAGTTGGCCCGCACACTTTTCACTATCATTATACAGTAATTATGAGCAATTGGGCTATCACTGAGGTACAATAATAGTTAATAATAATCTCGGCACTTATTACATTATGTGATTAATAAATAACGATTGTAATAATAATTTTTATTTGATAAAGTACATATTATACATCATAAATCATAATGTATACAGCTAAATTAAATTTTATAGGTAGTTGTTTTGTACATTATATTGAAAAAAAAACATTTAAGAAATATATAGGTAATCAATAATCATGCTTATTTTTATATACATTTAAAGTTTAAATTTGTCGCTGGATGGCCTCTTCAATTCAACTATTTTTCGTGTAAAATATAAATAATAATATAGTGTACAGGTATAAATATATTATATGCTATTAAATAATTAAATATTATTGGCAATCTTTTTTTAATAATATATTTTAAAGTATGTATACCAATATGAACAGTCCATTATTATCAATATAATTATAACTGTTTTTTTTTCTTTTCAACCACCCACGTAACATGCTGTGTCCTATTTTTTATATTTATAAAATACCTATAGATCCAAACAAATTTGTATAAATTTATAAATTTAAACATACGATTTTAACTATAAGTACATAAAATATATTGTGTAGGTACTTAAAGGATTTTCAAATTGTTGTTTATAGTTTAGCGACTGTGTCCTATTGTGTTAATTAAAAATGTGTATTAATACCACAGAATACTGGTACATTTTATTTTTTGAAAATAAATAAAAACAATGTAGCAAAAAAAAAATCATTAATAGGTACCTGTTTAATGTATAATAGGTCTAATAATATCTATCCCCTACAGGAATTCACAAATAGTATAATTATTAAAATATATATTACATAGGTATTTTTGTAGTGAAAATTATAAATTACACTTCACACACTATTATTATTATTTTTTTATTTTGTTAAATTTGTGTTGCATACAACACTCTTTGTTAGCGACAAAAAACACACAGTATCGCCGATCGCTGATTTAGACGAGGGCACGGAGACGGATACATTTATATTTTATATGTCATTGGATCAAATGTAGGAGGCTCTAACATCTATTTTTTTTTTATTATTAATTATCTGATCAAATTGCAATATAGATGAGCAAATATCGAACGGCATATAGGTAGTTTACCTACTTTTCCCTGCTAACAATAATTAAGTAGTACAGTGTACGTATATGTGTGCGACTGTAGAGGACACGAGCCGTCTCGCTATTCGCTCACACCGGTGAAATATATATGTTGTTAATGCGTCACGTACTTGTATTATATTATTATAATATACATTTGAAATCAACGAAACGATAATATTTTGTACATTAATAATTACCTCTGCGACAGCAAGCACAAGTTGACAGTTCGTAATTTTATTTATTTTTTTTTTTTTTTAAGACAATTTATGTATAGAAGAACTGTGCCTTCAATATTTTAATAACAGGAAGTGTAATTTCCTGCAAATGTTTATCGGCCTGAAACGCACAGATTATAAGATGGCTCTACTTTTTGTGTTATGGTGCTTTGGCACAATGCAATCCCGTTACAATTTTTTAAAACAATTATCTAGTCTACGATGATTTATTTTTAAAGAAGATCTTAACTTATAATATTATGTACGACGTACATAGAAGTATAATATATTATATATTATACCTCCTTGTGTTTTCATATTTAATTTATTTATTATTGCCAAAATATATTTTTTAAATATTTTATTTAGAGCCTTATAGAAAATAAATACGATTAGTTCATATAAACTTAGGACTTAGCTGTATTTTGAAAAAAGAAATAAGACTACTCTACTGTCTAACTTAGGTAATTTCAGTACGTAATTAATTTGCAAATAATATAATAAATTTAACTGTAATTGGACAGCTGTTAAATGCACATATAGGTAATTCCCTAAATTGTTTAGGTTATTTACGGACAGCTGAACTCCTTTACACACTTTACTCGCGTGTTGTCAAATAATTTGTCAGTTAATCTGTACTTTTATTTTAACTCTTTTAGTTTTTTTTTCTACACAAGGAAAAAATTGTAGGTACCTGGGTGTGACAAACTACTATGCTGGACGCTGGTTAGTGATAAATTGATAACTTTAGAATAAATTAAATTTATAGGAAATGAAAATGTTTTTTTTTTCTTAGTTTTTAAACGTAATAATATTTTGTGATATTGATTTTAAAATTTTAAGTGAATCTAAAACCGGAAATCGGTACTGGTTATTTAGTTAATTAAACTTATATAATATATGATCAGTGATCACATTTTTCAACAATATAGGTACTTAAATTTTATCGGGCAAGATTTTATTAAACGATAGAAAATGTGGAGTTTTTCATGGGTTTATGACTTTTATTTTACATGCCTAATTCGCAATTTATCATTGTTTTATAATTTAATATAACAAAACTACAGCACTATATTGCATCAATATGATTGAAGTGAGACGAATTCCGACCACTTAGCATTTCAAATTGAAGTATATACTATTCTTAAATCCCTTCTGCAGTTCTACTTTGTTGGTTTATCATCATATGAAGATTATTTATATTATACTTAATGGTTATTACTTATTGTACACCTAGGAGTAATTTTGTTAGACATTTTTGCTGCAACAAAACTAAAAAAACATTGGCTGCAAGCTTTAAAATTACCCGGAACGTATCAATCTACAATACTATAATATACAGATGTAGTAAAAAAATACGTTATAGTTATAGGGACAAATATACTGAAATTCCGAGTTTAATATTATCATGGTGTTCACTATATTTTTATTTCATTGAAATTTAATCCAATAAATTAAAATTGTGTGAGTTTACAATTAAATATTTGCTATGCATTTCAAATGGTAACTAAACATAATTTATGCATAGCTATAAAAATTGAATATTTCATAAAATTTCAAATACAATGAATTTGCAAATTTTTGTAATTTTGACAAACTTTGTCAACATTTTAATATAAACACTTCCAAAAAATACATTTAAGTTTAATTCTTATATTTTAGTTCTAGTAATTAAAACTTATGAGGAAGCTTGAATTAAATTTCCAAGCTTTTTGATTTAGCAAATAATTTTTTATTGATATTTTTAAAAATATCTAAAAAAAAAATCGAAAGTTTGATCGATTTTGTCAAAACTGGTTTTGCTAAATAGATATATTATTCTTAATTTTTTTTTTTTGTATTTCTGATTATTTTAAAAAATACTGAGAATTATTAATTTTGACTTTTTTAAAGTACCTACTTACTAGTTTCGATTTTCTATCAGAAGCCATCATCAAAGTTGATGATGAAGTATTTTTCTGCTATAAATCGTATATATATATACATACATAAAGAATGTATCATACCTAAGTTGGTACTACATTTATATGTCTAATTGTTAACGTTAAGGTACTTAAAGATATTTTTCTAGAACATTTATTGAGTAGGTATTAATCATAGTATTTACTGTTTGCGGACCCTAAAAATAAGTAATAATATAATAACCTATTATATTGTTTTTTTGTAGTTAAAAATTAAAAAAATTTATATTCTTTACTAACTTATTATTTCAGTTTAATTATTAACACTCGTTATAGACTAAATTAGTATTTGCTTCAATTAATAGGATAAATATGGTCTTTTGTGGTGTAACAGCTGATTTTCCCACAAAATGTGTATAAAATTGATGATTAATAATTATTAAAAAATATTTTTTATTAACTGCTGAGAATTGTAAAAATTATAAATCAAATCATATAATAAAAAACCATTAATAAATACACTAGTTTTTTTCATTATTGAACAGTTTAACTATAAATCTTTCTATTTCATAAACTATATTATCCAACTTATAGTTTCGTGTGCTTTCTACAGTATTACTAAAATTAATTTCCTTTTTATCATTTCTTGCATATTTGTAGTATAAACAATAAATGTATAGGTATTTAATGTGAATTCTGATTATAATATTATGGAATAAGTAATTAATAGTATAAGCGTAAAAGTACACTTAACGATTTTACCACTATTAGAAAAGAAATATAAAATAATTTTTGCGAAGTACCTATTTAAAATAATGATAAACCACCAATTATAGGTAATTAAAATTTAAGGTAGATCACCTGGTACACGAATACATAAATATATAATTTATATTATATTTCTACTTCATACTTGAAACCTTATAAGCATTAAAATCTAATTTTCACGGGTAATAAGTAGATATTCAATAGCTATAAAGACAATCTATAGTCCTAGTTAAAAATTCAAGTGATCGCACCGCAAAAATAGAAAAGCTTTTATTATGAAATTTAAATTTTATTTTTTCGATATTAGGTATCTACTATAAACCGGAAAAAGTTATTATTGTTTTAGAATCCATTATTTTTACGTTTTTAAACTGGAATTATTTTTTTATAAACGTGATATTGAAAAAATAAATACAATATTGCACAGTAAAAGTTTTTTCATTGCATAACGAACATTTAGATTTTATCTAGGGCTTGACACTGCCTACAAATTAAGTGGTTATCTTCTCGATTCTTTCTTTCGCGGAACATATTCAATATTCGTTTATTAAAACATATTCAAAATTTAAAATGTTGATAATCATTAAATAATTTTATATATATTATAATATTCCTTTAAGTAAATGCGTGATGTCATCTTAATACACTCAGTATTAATAATTTTATAAGTAACATCGATATTTGTTAATACATCGAAAATTGAATTATTTATAATTAAAATGATATAATTATTTTATAGGTTACAATGACAACTAAACAATAATTATTGTTTTTTTTATTCAGGTCTTATCATTAATCCACTATGGCCGTTTTTTTAAATTTAAAATACATTTATTAAAATGAAAATAATAATTTCTTACATAAAATCAATTTATTATAAGCAACGTAAAAACACGTGTTTGTAAAATTAGTATAGGTACACACCTACCTAGGGGAAACAATCGAATTTAAATAATATAAATTTTGGGTTTTTTTTTTCAATTAGGGTAGTGTATGTAAACTATACGAGGGTGAAAATGAAGAAGAAGAGCGATACCATAGTCGTTTTCATCAAATGGCTAGCCAGTAGAATATAGTTTTATTCCTCTCTCGTTGATCATTAATCACAAGTTTTTACGAGCGTTTTCCCCTGTGTCTACCACGTTTGCCCGCAGTTGGACCGGCTGGAAAACAGTTTTAATTAACAGCTAAATGTCTCTAATAGCTCCCTCGACATTACTTTAATCTGGAGCTAATTAGAGCTGCGGCGAAAACTCTCCTCCTCCCTTAAACGCCGCCTGTTCACATTGGCACGTTGGTGGACCGCTGCTTGCTTGCTCCGCCTAACATAAAACCACTTTTTAATCTCTGAAGGAAATTGTAAACTCGCCCTATAGCTCATTTGTTTTCTTTAACGGGACCATCGTTCGTATGTATTTAGGATCAACGTCACACATTTAACCTATTGAATTAATGCATTTATACTGTAATTAACGAGAACAAATTTTAATCTTGTAAAATATGTTATTAATAACACAATAAATTTGAGTACTTAATTGAATTCACCAGCATCGCAAAATTATAACTTTTACATTACTAGTGTCCCGTAAGTCCGTTTAATGTATTATTGACGTATCAATATAATAGCTTAATTCGTATGCCAAAAATTTGATTTTTGATTATTAAAATATACGAGGTAAATAACAATGAAATAATTCAATATTCATATTAATAACGTTAATATTATTATTAAATATAGATTATAGATATTTGCTTACGTCTATATTATATAACACATAATCTATTCAAATTAAGCGCGGGATTACTAGACTAATAGTGTACCTAATTAAATTATTTAAACAAGAATTTCTCAATATTTGTACCATTACAACCTAACCATTGTAGCTATATAAATATTGTATTGCGTGATGGTACTGTAATATTAGGTAGGTTCCTGAGCACGGTAGTAATTATACTGTATAGTGTTGTATGGTGTATTAACATATTATAATAATGTAACTATAATAAATTCAAGTGTAAAGTTTTAAAATTCTCTTGATATACTTAATGTATATTATTTGTATATTATTATTAGGGTTTAGATGTTTATTTACGACCTTAAAAACTAAAAAAAATGCACATAAATATGCCTAAAAATTATTAAATGATCTTAGAACAATCAAACATGACATTATAAAATTCATTGAGATATACATTTATTCACTGATTTTTTCATAATATGAATTTATTCCTGTTAACTTCTAAATATAAAAAATAAAATTTAATATATCTGAATCTATGTAAAAAAAAAAACGTATTTATTACATATAGTCTGCAATGTGCACGACTAAAAGAAAAAAATATATAAAATACATACACATCCAACCTTATTAATTATAATACTAATATAATAATCATATAATATTATGTATATTTATTGAGAAAAATTTGTTTTATTTAATTATAACTGATTTGTTCAAGTCGCTTTTATCACATTTGATTGTAATACCTTAAGTTTTTAACACATTAGGATATTTAAAGGGTGACGATTAGCGAGTCCCCCTAGAAAATGGACGTAATTTTTCATTTTTTATTAACACTCGTTATTATTGTATCTAGTTAATAACACAACTTGTCAAATCAGGATTGAATAAAATAAAATATAAAATAATGCTGTCGATTAATGAGAGGTATGGATTGCAAAAATTCTATTGTAAAAATTGTTAGCAATTTCCCAGATTTAACTTCAATTGAATAACTGCAGTTTAACACTTCGATTATACAATATAAGGTAAGGTATAATCAGTAATTACCAATGAAAATACTCAATTAGTCATTAATGTTTTTTAAAAGAATCGTATGTAGCCTGCCGATAATAAGATATATTATTATGTCCATTAAAATTAATCTTACGAAGGTATAAATAAATTAATATTGTTATAGTATTTATCAAATAAGTACATCGGATATTTGGTGAGAAATTGAAACGCTCTTATTTTAAATAATATGTAATTTTTATTTTTATTAAATATTCACATATCATGTAGTTATTTACAATTCACATGAATAAAGCGTGCACTTATACAATTTTCAGATTTTGATTGAGTACTATCATTTATCCATTAAATATGTTTCGTATTATCTATTATTAAAATATTTCATAATAATATTAAATTAGTAGGTAGTAAGTATGAATAAAAACAGTCACACAAAAACATACAATTATCTCTCTCGTATAACTAAAATAAATAATATACGATATTGTTAAAGAACATTAAATTTATGTAAAAGTAAATATACTTGGTAAATAACAATATGTTTTATATAATATGAGTATGCACGAATGCACGATGTGTGTATCATATTATAAATCATGATAACGATTTCAGACGATTATTTTAAACAAATATATTACTGGAAACCCAGATTAATATTCATTACATAAAATTAAAAATATTTAGGTAGGTATACTTGTTTTATTAAATATAATGCTTTCCAAATAAATTCTAAATGTTTAGTAATGTGTTTAGATGAATACATTACTTTTTAATTGTTTTGTTAATAAATAATTATGTTATTAAATTATTATTTTATTCAATAGTACAATATTATGATATATAATATATATAAAAAAACAGTATAATATTATGTATAATGTATATCGATTTGATCAATTTATTAAGTTATAAAATAATTAAAACCAGTTAATAATGTCTATAATACAAAACGATCAACGTTGTTATTATTTTGATCGGAATTTTATACACAAAACAAATCTACTCGAAAGTCTGTTATGATACGTACGGTCTGTATAATGACTCGCAATTTCCGTCTTGCTCGTGCGATCTAATATTGTTTAAAGTGTGATAATTATGGTTTAGTTGAGCAGTAGAATTGTGATGAGATTGAGTTTGAATTGTTGTGGCAGCGGAAGATGTCGGACAGTCTATTTTTATGCGAGATTCTTCGGGAGATCTGATGTTAGCATTACTTTGAAGATCATTACTCCCAGTGCCGCATGTTCGAATGTTTACGGTTCCTCGTTTTTCCAACGTCGTATCGTCTCGCGAAGCTATTTTAGCTTCTTGCTGAGCCTTTTTACTACGTTTCCATTTCATTCGGCGATTTTGAAACCAAATTTTTACCTAAAATAAAAATTATTTAGATTACAACAAACTATTATCTGTAATTAATAATTATAAGTAAAAAATGTATATACTAATTTAATTTCAATAAAATTAATTAATAAACATGTCATAAATTGTTCATAAATTAATATATGTCATTATATGTCGTAAGTTATAATATTCAATATAAATTAAACTACATTTCATATTGATTAAAAAATAATGATTTTTTATAAGTTTTAAATAATAATTATATAATACTAACTTAAGTCGAGTTATAGTATAATTCTATTATTCTGCAGAATAATTTCTATTACGAGTAGGTTAGTAAATAGACACGAAGTTATGCATAACATTGCGTTACATGTTTTTACTGAGATTGTATTATACACCTTCAAATACATATTTTTTTATTTGTAAATGAATAAGTAGGCATGCACCTATGCAACATTTGTTACCGCATAAAAATGCATATTTCAATGTTAAAGAATTCGCCTAATTTGTTCAACAAAATGTTTTATAAATAGGAATATTATTATTGTTGTTATGTTTAAAATCTGATTATATTTTTATTATCACCAAAAAATTAAATTGAAATCGATGTTTAGTGAACCATTAATTTTGTGATATAAACCATTTTTAATTTTTAATAATATAAAATACCTTTTTATTTTTTCACAAAAAAATTGGGAGATGTGGAATCGTGGACAGACACCAGTTTTATACATATTATGAATTTGTAGAGAGCACAAAACCATGTTATTCTTTAAAGGCTTGAACTTCTAGTGTCTATAACTCTGTAAGTCTAACTCATATAAGAGAACAAATTTAAAACGTATAATTCCTAATACACTAAACCTAATCCAGACAAAATTAATTTATAAGATATGAAAAAAATTAAGTTTTCACGTATATAATTAATAATTTACTCAGCACGACATTTAGTATATTATATTATCAATAAGATCCATATTAAATATTAAAAAGGCTTATTGTTTTACGAAATACTATGTTTTTTTATAAGTATGATAATTTATTGACTATTTTTGTTGTGTGACATAGTCCCGAGTCTATCAATTGTTGATGGCTACCTAAAGGCTAGAAATACCTACCAGCTATACTAATAACTAATAAGTACTTACCTATACTGACGAGAATTGATTATATATTTATTGGAATACGTTTTTTTTTTAAATACTATATATTTACTTAACGACCATGATGTGTGCGACTGTGTGAGCTACTGAAATATTATACCTAACTTAAATCTACTCTTTCAATTACTTCATATTTCTCGATGGTATATTATTATATTTTTATGTGTGCACTATACACGGATAACTACTTTCTGAAGCAGTGTAAAAGCGTGGTCGTGAAATTATAACGCTCAGCTCTCTATAGTCTCTGTACACCTAGCTACTACTTGAATTAGCATACGTATAATATATACATTTCAGGAAATTTAGCAGAAAGGATTACATATGTCTGAAGGGGACTCCATGATGTGAATGTATGTACAATGTATTCACATACAAAGCTACCCATAAATATTTAAATGTGTATATAATTATAAAAATACAAATATAGTATGAAGAAAGTTCTCCGAGTGTACGAAGTTTCTGTTTTATACATAAACCTAATTAAATATTACTAGTCTGAGATGAATAATGATGAATATTTTTATTGCTGCACTTTCAACTCAAATAATTTATGATAATGTAAGTTAAAAACATAAATACATGCGCGAGTATAAGCATTGATAGGTAATTATTATGTATTTATGTGTTATAACTTCTAATATAATAATATAATATTGATGTATAATAAAAATCCAAAATGATTATTAATATATAATAATAAAAAAAAAGCGGGTAAGTGAGTATCGCTCTGCTGTACATTAGGGGGTGGGGTGGACCTCGTACTAGGGTAGGTTAAATTTGAATGCAATGATAGGTATCATTGTATACGAAAAACGATTCTGAACGGAGATGATTTGTCAGTCTAGGATATATTATATTTAAATATTTTCATACATTCTATTTTGAAACTAATTCAAACATTTAAGTAAAAGTTACAAGATCTTACGTTTAGTAATTTTTTTAAAAAAATTATTTAAATTATTTAGTAGTAAAACATTATTTTACACTTGTATTTTTGATTTAAAATTAAAATTAAAACTTTAAACACTCGTAAAATTTTTTAAATTGAATAATTATCAAACTCTTTTATAATTGTTTTAAGCTTAACTTATGGACAGTATAGTATTAAATTTTCAATTCTTAGCTTTTGATAGAAAAATATTTATAAATTTTTAACTACCAAATAATGAAAATATTCATGATTTTGACGAATTTTTGTCAATATTTGAACTTCAAATGCTAATAAAAAAAAATTGTGCCTATGTATTTTTATAATGTTTGAATGAGAGTTAGAAAAAGTTATGTGGACCCTTCAATTAAATTTTCAAGTAATTTGTCCCAGCTAAATTTTTTTTATCAACATTTATAAAAAAAAAATAAAAAAAAATTGAAAATTTCAATTGTCTATAAATAGCTCAAAAAAAGTCAAAATGTTTTGAAAATCAAATCACGTAAAGAAAATGGCAATCTAAATAACTGGTAAAATTTTCAAGTATTTACGACTTATACTGTTTGAATAACAACAAATATCAAAAATCGTTTGAGGCTAAACCGTTATTTAACGCGGTTTTGTAAAAATTTAAATTTCAAACACTCATAAAAATTTTTTGTCTGAATCCGGTAGAGTTTTTTTTACAGATAATTGAAGAAAAATGTATGGAGAACCTTGTATCAAATTTTCAAAACTTAGTTATAAAAGAAAAAAATTTTACGATTTTTCAACCACAAAATTACTTGCAAATTTTCGCAATTTTGACATATTTCGTATAAATTCGAACTTTAAGCACTTATAAAAAAAAATTGTGACTAACGATTTCGGATTTTTTTTTATCACTTTAAAAACAACTCATAAGAAACCTTGTATTAAATTTTCAAGATTTTCTGGCCGGCCAAAAAATTTTTATCGTTATTTTAAAAAAAAATACTAAAAAAAATTAAAAACTTCAATTGTCTATAAATAGCTCAAAAAAAGTCTAAATTCTTTGAAAATTTAACTGTGTATGGAGAACGCTAATATAAATATTTTGTGAAAATTTCAAGTGTTTACATCGATTAGTTTTTGAGTTATAGCAAAATAAATAATTCGATTTTGTCGAAAACTGGTTTTGCGTAAAAATTCCCGTTTTTCTGTCATTTTTTTTTTGTTTTTCTCGATTTTTTTGAAAACTGTTGGAAAATGTTTACTTTTCACCTCTATAATGCACCAAGGATATCCACTTTGCCATCAGAAACCACCCCCAAAGTTTGAAATTGAAGCATTATTTCGACTAGTTATGCTGTACACAGACACAAAAACAAAAAAACAAAAAAAAAAAAAAAAAAAAAAAAAAAAAAAAAAAAAAAAAAAAAAAAAAAAAAAAACACACTTCATTGTAAAATCAATACATTCATCACTCCGTTCAGAATCTAAAAAAATATATATATTATTATTATAATTTAATGATAATGAAATAAAAGGTATACAGACCAAAATATATATTTTTTAAAATGAACGCGTGAATATGATTATTGCAGATTGTCGTGCCAATAATAGTCACGGTAAACAGAGCAATCTTTTGTAGATTTAGAGTAGTAAGTGTGCTATTATAGTTTTACATTAATGAGTGATGACGGCTATTTTTTTTTACGTTTTTTCCTAACAATTCTTAGGTACAATAAAAACAATTTCAAATTTTAAATAATTCTCTATCTATTAAAATGTTCTCTAGTGCAAATAGCAATTATTGCATGCCTATTGTCGTATTCTTAAAAAATAAAAAATGTTGTGAAGACTTTTAATAATTTCAAGTTACGAGTATTATTGTTAAATATTACTACTCAATTATAATGTAGTGACAATATAATTCAAATTTAGCCACGTATTGAAATTTAAAATATTAAAGACTACTTACTTGATTTAAATAAAAATCATTATCATGATATCATATAAGTAAGTACCTAATATTAACTAAAAATGCTTATAAAAATAAAATGATTAGATTTAAAAATGTTCATAAGTAAATAATATAAAAAAAAAACTAAAAATATATTAAGCACATAAATGTTAATTCAATATATTCTTCACTGTATTAGTAACTGTACTCAGAATCTAAAATCCCAGCGGCCCTTCCCTGCGCATACGAATAGGTTAATTATACGGCCCTACAACGCACATTGGGCGTATATTATTATTATTCATTATTTAATGATCTATTATGTAATTTGTGTATCCGTGTCTGTGTATTTAATGTTTATACTTAAAACAAATAGTAAATAATAACATATTTGGTCTTTGTATTTTAGTGTTAAACTTTAGTATTTAATATTTATCCATATTATAATGTTCATTTTTTCATTTATTATGAGTAGTTAAGTTCGAGTAATTTACAAAATAATTATTTAAAAACAAGAAATGTTCCAAAGTCCGAATTTATATTTTACATACAAGATAGATTATTTTAAGAGATTATATATTATATTATTAATGTTTAACTATCATAAATTACACTAAAAGATAAATATAATACTATCTTATGTTTACACAAATTCCTACGTTATATAACGTATCATTTACCAATTTTTTTTTATTTTTTAGTATACTATACAAGTACCTAGTAATTTTCTTTATTAACTTCTTTTTTCTTTTGGTATATGTTTATTATATTAAAATTATTGATTAAGTTGTCTTTAGATATTTGTTTCCCATTTTTCAATAACTTTTTATTGAGATTTTTTTTAAATATTATATGACATTTAGTATTTAGATTCTAGGTATATTATTTATGTATATAATATATATAATAACAGAGACACGTTGTTTTTATGCATTCATATTATTGTATTATAATAAAATTAGTTACACTTTGTTTACTTCAGCAATAGATTTTAGAAAAGAATTATAGGTACCATACAGTTATAACATCCACGTAAATTAAAAAAAAAACTTAGCATTTTGAAATGTTAGCTTTTTATAAAACTACATAATATTAGACAATAATTTAGTAATATTTTAGGAAAAATAGAAAATTCTAAATAATCATTGTATCGTTGTATCATTTATTATTATTAGTTAATTGAAAAATACCATGATATGTATCATCACACACTAGAATAACTTAACGCTTACCTATCGTTAAAATTTAAAATGAATTTAACATAGTTTAAATTTAATTAAGCAATAAAAAAATGTTCTAAAAAAAATATTGATTCAATATCATAATGTATTTGTAAAAATATATAATCTTATTATGTATTAATAAAGTTCCAAAAATATTTAGGTATAGCCGTATGGGTAATAATTATTCAACTATTCTTACTTGAGTTTCAGTGAGCATTAAATTTGTAGCCACCTCGAATCTTTTAGGTCTAGATAAATATTTGTTTTGTCTGAATTGTTTTTCCAACTCTAGAAGCTGCTGACTAGTGAATGCAGTCCTTGGCCGTCTTGTCTTCCCCAGTAAAGTATGTGGATGTGGACCTAAAAAAATATAATCGTTTGTATATAATTAAAGTTTGTATATTTTTTCAATGTGCCATAATTAGGTACATAAAGATAATACAATATAATAATGTACATGTCCACAGACTTATTTGCACAAATTAATGACTTGTTTAAATATATTTTTTATTCATTCTGCAATAATTTTACGTCATATAAAATTAGATTGTCGGTGTAAAATATGTCAGACGGAATCTTATATTATAGTAACCGCATACGACATAAAAACACATATATCGATTTTTACACCTTTACTAACCAGAATGTAAAATTCATTTATTCTTGTTGCTTTGCTTGTATACATTTTATTATTATTATTTATTTTTTTTAAACCGATCACATATACAAACAGTGGGTGTTGAGAATTTGTCACGCTTCATTCACCATTGATTCAGGATAATGTTATATTATAATTTTTGATTTGAAAGCAATGATGAATCATCGCGTTCGGAAAAATAAAACTGAGGGAAGATCGGTTTATTATACTGTTTTTTCAACTTCAAGTGATCAAAAACTAAATTTGCATAACAATTTCTGAGGGTCTTGTTAATATTAATAATATTATGTATGATTAAAGTAGGTAGGTAATCGATAATACTGAAACTAAATGCGAGTAAGTTAATTATGACAAAATTAACATTGTCGTGATATGAATAAATTTACCTATAAATCAAACTTTAAATAAGAAAAATATTTGTACAAAATAAGATAATATAAATTTATAATCAATCAATAATTATTTTATAGTATAATACGTATATATGATTATATAATTTATAACGTCGTATTAAAATGTCAAGTCTTGAGTACACTTTAAACATTAAAGCATTATCATACTGTAATTGGAAATTTAAACAATTTAAATAATTTTTAATTCATTATAAGATTATAGTTCTTAGCTAACAAACCAATTTTTTAAATTTGAAACTGATTGAAGTAAATATCTTGCATATAATAAATAGTATAAGATAACAATAATAGTTACAACATATTGTATTATTAATTGTAGTATTAATATGTGTAATAAGTAAAAGTAAAAAATAAATTAAATGAACACTTTTTTTCATAGTTAAAGTTTAAAAACCAATATGATTCTGATAGTATAACTGTAAACACATATTTAATGTTCATTCAAATAATATGCTCATTTGATATGTTGAAGACTCACATTATAATTTAAAAAACTATTTGTGATTTTATGTATTAAGTAAATAATAATTTACCTCAGATACTAATTCAAATCAAACATAACAAAAATATTTTTATAGCATCAAAATACCAACATTCAATTAATTATATTATATTAATCTAGAACTACGAATTATATTGTGATGGTTATTAAAAATCCAAACAAGTATTACAAATAAACTGATAAGATACCTACATATTATCTTGTATTTTATTCCAATTTTTTTTTTACCATATAACTATTTTTAGATTTATAGTAATTATAATACTCGTACCTAGTACCTATGCAATTATTAATAACACTATATTCATGCTTTATTTAAAATTTCTCTCAAACTAATATTTTTTTTTTGCTCTATAATAAGTACAATATATTATGTAACTTATAATAGTAAAGTTCATACTAAATTTAAAAATGCAATAGAGTTGGGAATTTTTAGATTTCAAGAAGAGCAAAGAACGTCTAAATTAACAATGATGGACGTTATAATAATATTTTCTTTCGTTTATCAACGCAAAAAAAAGCGGGTAAGTGAGTATCGCTTTGCTGTACATTAGGGGGTGGGGTGGACCTCGGACTAGGATAGGTTAAATTTGAATGCAATGATAGGTAGCATTGTATACGAAAAACGATTCTGAACGGAGATGATTTGTCAGTCTAGGATATATATCATATTATATTCTATTTTGAAACTAATTCAAACATTTAAGTAAAAGTTTCAAGATCTTACGTTTAGTAATTTTTTAAAAATAACAAAAATCGAAAATTATTTATTAGTACCTAAAACGTTATTTTACACGTGTATTTTTGATTTCAAATTAAAATTAAAACTTTAATAAACACTCGTAAAATTTTTTAAATTGAATAATCCTCAAACTTTTTTATAATTATTCTAAGCTTAACTTGAAAATCAAATCACGTAAATAAAATGGAAATCTAAATAACTGGTAAAATTGTCAAGTATGTACGACTTATACTGTTTGAATAACAACAAATATCAAAAATCGTTTGAGGCTAAACCGTTATTTAACGCGGATTTGTAAAAATTTAAATTTTAAACACTCATAAAAATTTTTTGTCTGAATCCAGTACAGTTTTTTTTACAGATAATTGAAGAAAAATGTATGGAGAACCTTGTACCCAATTTTCAAAACTTAGTTATAAAAAAAAACATTTTTACGATTTTTCAACTACAAAATTACTTGTAAATTTTCGCAATTTTGACATATTTCGTATAAATTCGAACTTTAAGCACTCATGAAAAAAAATGGTGACTAACGATTTCGGATTTTTTTTTATTACTTTAAGAACAACTTATAAGAAACCTTGCATTAAATTTTCAAGATTTTCTGGCCGGCCAAAAAATTTTTATCGTTATTTAAAAAAAAAAAATACTAAAAAAAATTAAAAATTTCAATTGTCTATAAATAGTTCAAAAAAATTCAAAATTCTTTGAAAATTTAACTGTGTATGGAGAACGCTAATATAAACATTTGATAAAAATTTCAAGTGTTTACATCGATTAGTTTTTGAGTTATAGCAAAATAAAAAATTCGATTTTGTCGAAAACTGGTTTTGCGTAAAAAATCTCGTTTTTCCCTCATTTTTTTAGGGTTTTTCCCGACTAATTTAAAAGATATTGAAAATTTTTAACTTTTGACCCCCCCCCCCTCAAAGAACTAGATTCAATTTCCTTTTTAAAGAAGGGCTGAAGTCAAAAATCGAAGCATTTTTACTGCTCCAAATGTTGTCGTCAGACACAAAAAAAAAAAATAAAAAAATAAAAAAAAAACACACATCATTGTAAAATCAATACATTCATCACTCCGTTCAGAATCTAAAATAATTATAAAAATGTTTCATTTTTCAATTTTGAGATGGTTTCTAATAAAAAATTGATTTTAGTTGGTTCTTTTGAAAAGTAAAAATTGAAAATTCCACGTATTTTTAATTGGGAAAACCAAAATTTTTAACTAAATCGAGTTGTTATGTAGCTCAATAACGAATCACCTTAAATACTTGACATTTTCATCAAATGTTTATAATAGCATTTTTTGTACATAACATAATTTTTTAAATATTTTGACATTTTATACATTTATTATTTATAGATATTTGACATTTTTGGATTTTCCTTACCTAGGTATATATGTTACGGTTAATGATGTTAACGTGGTAAATGTCGTCATTCTCCGGTAAATGACATCATTTACCTAAAAATTGGTAAATGTTGTAAATGTAGACATTCCCCAGTTATTGACGTCAATCCCTAGTTTAATTGGAGAATGATGTTCAATACATTTATGGAAAGAATTGTATCGAATTTTAAAAAATAGTTTTGACTTAAAAAATAATGTTAAATAGATTTCAATAACGAAAATATATTTTTTTTTCAATTCAGTGTTTATAAGTGAACATTGTCCAATCTATTCATTATAAATTAAATATTTAATTTATTATAAATATTATGTGATTTATTTAAGTAATAAAATGGATAACTTTTTTAGTAAAACCTAATAAAGGAACATTATACTCACAAAAAAAAAACTATTAATTAATACTTAATTATAATAAAATTAATATTATTATAAAAATTAGTATATTAATCAACTACTTTAAGCCAATAGCCAAGTTACTGTAGCTTAAATAATAATAATAATAATTATATTTGATTGGATATGATATATATATATTATATTTTCGTCTTTCACCGTAACATATACACAAAAAAAATTTTCATGTAAAACTAGTTTTTGACAAAATCATTTTTCTTATTTCGTTAAAATCAAAAGCGAATAATCGTAAATGTTTGAAATTTTCACCAGCTATTTATTATTTATTTTTCTACACATAAAATATTTTATATCTTTACTTTTGACATATTTACATAGTTAAAAAGTTTTGATTTTTTTTTTTATATTCATGTTGATTAAAAATGTTAGGCTTTATCAAAAAGCATAAAAAACGTATAATACAAGATTCCTTATAAGTAGTCAATCATAATTCTAGTATACCATGAAATCTACTAAGACACTAAGATAGTAATCTATAAGCCGACAAATCGTTTCGCTCAAAATTGTTTTGGTATGTAATGATTTATCATTTAATTCAAATATTACAGTGACTTATTCAATGTCTAGATAAATATGACAACCGTTACCTACTTTTCTTTTTATTATATCGTTTAAATTATTTGTACGTTGTAGGTACCTATAATATGTAGCATACAATAAAATATGTTATAATAAAAATTCGTTTAAAATAAGTACATTTTTTGTCTCTAGCAAACGCTAGAGCAAAACTTAATCAGTAATTTAGATCAATATAACTAACATGCTACATTTGGTTATAATATTTAAATTGTACGTGTATAAAGTCGTACATATTCATCTCACAATATCGTTCATTCTCTTTGTTTTTTATATGTTTAAGCATGATGTTTGAATCTAACGAAACGAGACTAATGTGCAACCTCAAAAATGTTATTATTTATTTTACCAACTTTGCAGGTATATGTATACCGTAATATTATTATGTTACATTACGCTGAAACCGAGCTTACTAAAACAACTGCATAATTTTTAACAATTATCATACTTTTATAACTCTTTAGTTACAGAGGTTCCCAAACTGTACGCCGCGACGCCCTGGTGCGCCGCGATGTGTAGTCAGGGGAGCCGCGGCTGCGGAAATGAGAGTAGCAGTATCAAGTTTGATCCCAAGATTTTATTTAAAAAAGGTCGTTCATTCTAATAAGGGCACCATGAGCAAATTTCAGTTCTTAAAGGGCGCCTTGAGTAGGAAAAGTTTGGGAACCTCTGTAAAGCATAAATTATATACGATATGTTTAATATGGCCAATTTTTATTTTCACCTATAAATTATATTAATGGCCATAATTACATTATGGACATTATAAAGTAATACTGTAATAATATAATCTAGAGAATCTTATAAATAATTCAGTCTTGAAACACTTTAGACCTAAAAATCAAAATTATATTATTTAATATTTTACAAAAATAATATTGATAAAATTGTCGCAGTTTTTAAAAAACACACCATAACATGAAATAATTAACATTAATTCAAATTCTAACGCTTATAAACAATTGGCCAAAGTCAAATCTTTCCGGTTATTGGTTTATATCTATATAAGTATTAAGTAATGACATAATATAAACAGATAATTGACATTATTTATTTTGTTGCTGGTATTTCAAGTTAAAATCGGTACGTTTATAAACAAAAACCTATAAATAAAACCAAATTTTTTGTATAATATCTCTTTATATAAATCAAAAGATCGCTGGAAGCTATTTCATAAATAATAAGTGAACATAGGATGTTTTTTATATTTAAATTAAACCTTCATCTGGATAAGTACCTAATATTAATTTTTTTTTATTTAATATATAGGTAGTACGTACAATACTTGATAGATTTTTTTTTCATTTTACATAATTGTATGATAATATATAGATGTCGCTAATGTGCCTTATACGTTTTCTTTGAGAAATAATAAAATTATTTTTAAAGAAGACCGAATGGTTTACGAGGTAAAATATAAAATATAACTACATAACTTTTTAATCCCACACTATTTTCAGTTCTGTCTCTTGTAATTTTTAAAATCTTATCCAATGAGATTATGAAAATTAATTGCATCCCTAAAATACATTGTACATGCACATTTTATTAGATTGTCAGTATTATCGGTAAATTTTCTATTTTAACTATAGACATACATTAATATGTTATATTGTTATATCTATATTCTAGTATTACGTATTTTTTGTTTTATATTATAGGTAGTCTTAAAATGTTATTTACTTCACAGATACATATTTATTGTTTAATTAAAAAGATAATGTTTTCATAATGATATGAACACAAATATTTAAAATTACCTAATAATATTATAAACTATATAAGTTTAATGTATTCCATAGTTAAGGATTAATGCTTTAAAACATAGGATTAATGCTTTAAAACATTAATAATAATAATAAATTATTATTATAAAAAAAATGTATTTTAAATTGTAAAAAATATTCACATAATTATCTACCACATTATTATAATCAACAATTTAAAACAATTAAGTAAATACAGACGTATAGTATTCTTCAACGAGTTTGGGATTCAAAGTACAAAATGTATTATTGGTTACTGCAAAAAAATTATTTTTAATCTGTATCAAATAAAATTATATTATTATTAAAAATTTTATTAATATTAAAAAATAATATGAATAAACTTATAAAATACACATTGAAAAAAACTTTAAATAAACACATAGCTTATGGTTTTCAACTTGTATAAACTAGGTACTATAAAATAACTTAACTAGTAAACTTTAACTCCAATATGCTGAAAATATACATATGCAAATGCAACAAACTTAGAAAAAAATTTATTTTTCCATTTAATTTAAAGATATAAATTAAACGTAACTACTATAACACTGCATATTATTATTAAAATATTAAATTATAATCATTTATAAGAATTTTTAAAATCATATGCATATATTAAAAAATATTCAGGCACACATTTGTATAAATAACTGAGTTAGGCGTTAAAAGTTTAACAAACGATCATCGACTATTTATTTTTATTTGGATTCCGAATAAGTAGGTACATCGAATCAAATGGAAATAATTGAAAACGGGACGAGTGCAGATCATATTATATAGTAACATTTAGCCGTTTCGACGTACATTCACAGCATTTCAGCATGTACCACTGGCGTTCTATATTAAGTATAACACTATAATAGCCAACACATGGGGTAGCTAAACAATTTTTGTTTGTATAAGATCTTACGAGTATATATTTTTCCACAGGAGATCAAATTTTACGTCAATATAAATCATTATTAATTAGTATTAATAATACTTTTGAAAACCGTACAGATAATTCAATTAAAAAAATATATATATATATATATATATATAGCAAGTAACTTAATCGAAAATAAGTATTTATAGTAATACAGTATGTCAATATACAACACTACGATAAGTATAAACTAGGGGGCTAGAGGGGGCTAAGCCCCCCAGTTTTCATGTGACTTAAATTTATTTTGTGCCAATATAGTTGATAACAAAGCAAAGAAATTTGTTTGAGGCTATAGCCCCCCCAGAATTTTTACCTTAGTTGCGCCTATGAGTCGATAAGATGGCATTTAGTTGAAAAGTAGGCGCATGATAGATACCTCGTGATAGATCAAAATTTGGATAATTGTCGATCGATACTAATCGAGGCCACCTTTTAGTATGATGTAGATCGGTGTTTAGATTTGATAATAGTTTCGCGGTTTTAAATCACAACAGACAATTCATACATTTTAAGACATTTCCGACGACCCATGAAACCATCGGAGATCGACCCCGTTCGTTCTCTCATCCCTCCCGCCACAGACGTATCGCGACATATTTAAATAAATACAGATTAAACGTGACGATATCATATTGCTACGATTAACAATTATTATAACAATATACATCGCAACGTCGTATTTTACGCGCGCGCCGTCTGCCGCTCGTTTAAAATGCGATCTTAATTTGTAAAGTTGACAAATTCGTCACTCTGTTGTGCGCGGCGGCGGTGTGTACACAATACATTATACCGAATACGATCGTAATATTATTATTATTATTATTATTATTGTATTATTATTTATTATTATTGTCGTTCGAAAAGAGTTTTGTCGTCGTCCGTACACCACCACCACCGCCGCCGTCACTAGGCCGGAACAATCGATAATGAGAGAAGTGCGCGCGACGGGGTCAACCGGCAGCGGTGGTGGTGGCGGCGGCGGCGGGCCGACACGATAGCCGTCGTGAACCACATGCCGCGAGTAAACACAAGATCACGCCAAATGACGTCCCATTGTGGCCCCGGCGGATGTATATATATACATAATAATATAATATAATGTTCGTGCGTACTGCGTGTGTGTGATGCTGCTTATTATGGGGCGGTTGGCCTTTTCTAATCGCACACCCTTTATATAATAATATATTATATGATTTGTGTTTATCCGAGAATTAAATTATCATAACAATGGCAACTGTCGCGAACAATGGTTAAACGTTTAGTCAATGTTGTCGTTATCTATTAACCACCTCCCCCACCCCTCACTTTTATACCGGTGATGGTTCTTGTCCGTTTTAAGCCACTACTCTCGCGACCCTCTCGCGATTAATTGGACGCTCCTCCTAATTGCAACGGCGAGGGAACGCGCGTACTGTGATGTTCATGTCCCGTATATAATATGTATATATACATATACATATATATATATATGTATGTATATGTATATACGCGTATGAGTCAGTATAATAAAGTATATATTATAATCTTGTGGTGACACGGTATATATTATTATTATTATTATTATTATTATATTGTTATGTGTGTACACACGCGACAATATTATAAAACGCCATACTCGTCGTGTGTATGTGTTGAATAGTTTGACTGTTTAAACGCGTGTAAGACTATAATGTTACATACCCGCGCGCGCGCGTTCATATTATTATGCGTACCTACACACATTTGACTTTCGGTCCGGTTTCTCGAGTGCTGACAATATTATTTATATAATATCTAATACAGTTATACCCATTACAATTATTATACGGCCCGCGGGTACGTACGACGCATAATGCGATCTATATACTCTTCGGCTATACTATGTGATAATTCAATTTAAATCAAACGGCCGTTCGCGTAGGTCACACATAATAATATATTGCTCACTTTCGGGCGTACCTTTTCCCTTTGATAATTGATGAAATATATGACCATATATACCTATTAATTTATTATATACACCGAAATAATATTCACACGTTTATATTATATATAGGTATTATAATATATGCGTACATATCGTGTGTGTACTATAAACGGCCTAGACATTGTTTTAAACTCTTAATTGACCGCATGTCTAAATAATAAAACAGTGACAGTCATAGGTAGCAAAAGTTCGTACAACGATGAAAATTGAATTTGACATTTATTAATAATTAACGATCGATTTATATGAGTAAATAACTGTAAATGATAATAATCATAAAATAATAGTAATAGTGAAAACGCCATCGAATTAATGAATCAATAATGAAATAATATTAATATATATTATATTGTTTAAGTAGTAACGAAGAGTTAATTTTAGAAGCTAGAGTTTATAAATTGATGGATAAACAATGTCGAATTAATGGGTCATCATTATCCCGTTGATGAAACTGATTTAAATTAAACGTCCGTGTCAAGTGCTTCGGTTTAAACGATGATTGTAGAAACCAATATTACATAACATAGGTAATCTGATGTTATATTGTGATATTCCATGACCAATATAACTATATCTAATATATTATATTATAACACAGCCAGTACAGATATATTAAAAATTATAAATTATACTACTAAAAAGCTCAGACTACTGACTAATAAGAATTCGATCATTTTTTAATTCAAATAATTATAGATTATTCCATAATATTTGTATAATCTGTAGTACAACTACCCACTGTGCATTTATTACTTATATCAAATTATTGATGCACTTAAATTTTTATTTTAGACAACATCAATCTTTCCTTAAAATTAATAAGCGCAGACCGCAGTACATATAAATATAATCGTATTGCGTTAAATTAAATCTCGTTTAATATTGAGGTATAATAATATTACAATGAAAATTAATTAAGAAATTATACAGGATTTCGTAACTATGATAAACTTATGATAAAAAATTCATTTATACCCTATAATAAAAAAAGTAAATGGCATTTTTTGTATGTATACCTACGTTGATTGGAAAAACGTCTAAGACCTGGAAAGTTTAAAAGTCAATAATAAGCGCGCGTTATATATAATTTTATTTGCTCAAAAGTTTTACGTATAACCACCACATACCGTATATGCTATGCACCGTTAAAGTATATAATAATATATGTCTTAGTGGATACATATACTCATTTTATATATTTTTAAATTTGCGACTTTTCTATTCAAGAGGACTGAAACAATCTATACTTATTTTTTATGCGTTTAGATCAATAAATGGGAGAAAAATATGATTTAAACAGCTCGATTTAAATTTTGAAAACTATATTTGGCTTGTATGCCCCTTTTGCCTTGCTATTTGCTCGTAAATAAATTTTTAACAATTTTAATTTCGTGATTATCTATAAAACTACTCAAGTGTAAGATATTTAAAAAATAAGTTATTTTACTCATACTTTATATTATATAAGATAGTTAAAAATAAAATAAAATTAAAAATCTATTATATATACCTAACAAACCTAGAAAATAGATTAATGAATTCAATTTATTTTTCATAATTAATATTATTCGTTCGAAAAAAGTATATTTTTCTTTCACGTTTAGTACTGTTTATATATCCGACTTGTACAGAGTATTGGTCTAGGACATTTCTATAAGAATTTTAGTATATGCGCAATAAAGATAATACTTATTATACCTACTCGGCTACCCCCATGCCAAACGATTATAATAAAGTTATTGACTACTGACGACCAAAGTGATAATACATACTAAGTAATAAGCAGTGGCGTGCCCAGGGGGGGGAGGTTAGGGGTTATGTCCCCCCCCATTGACTTTTTTTTGCTGACTTTCGGAAAACAAATTATTAGATATTAAAGTTGTTACTTTTTAGAAAGTCATTGCTTTTGATTATTAGTAATAAGTTATTGCTTATAAATCATATTTATTATAATATATATATTTTATTATAATTATTTTATACTTTATATCCTCTCATTCTCTGCCTATTTAATTTTATGATGCAAGTTTTTGCAATTTCTCACGTTTTTGGATTTTTTTTTAATATGGTGTTTTAATGAACAAAATACTTAACTAAACTAAATTCATTATTACATAAATAGATTATTTTACAATAGTAATTAATTTGAAATATATAAAATCTAAGTACATAATATGCAATTTATTTCGTTTATTTTGGGAAAAAAAAAGCTTTCTTAAAAGTAATACCATCGAGAATAAATAAATACAGAAAAGAAATGCCGGGTATACCTTTACCTCCCGATTCTCAAACCTATTATTACAAGGTCGGAAACATGGTTATTTCTGTAATTTTCTATGCAAATAATTTTGAAAATTTTTTAATTGTGATTAAAAAACGATGTTTATCCCCACCAGTATGAAAAATCTGAAACAACTTGTACAATATAAATATATATTATATAATGTAATCAAATGTGGTTTATAGTATTCATACAATTACACTTATCAGAGTTACCCATTAGTCTGAAAAACTTGGAAGAATCGAATAGTAAGCTATTTAAACAGTATGAATACTGAATAGGTTTAGAAAAGCTGAAGATATTTTAACAAATATTCCTGGTCCAAACGAAAAAAAAACTATAGATAAATGTATGAATATATAATTGAAAAAAAATAAAGGATATAACATATAAAACTATTAAATCTTACTATGTCATGTTGGGTAAAGCAGATGTTTATTTAGATATAACACCTATAAATTATTGAGTTTTTTTTTAATATACACTGATAACTAGTGTAGTAAGAAGAAAGTATTTTTTCTTTGTAGGTACAAACATAATTCAAGTAATAAAAGATTTAATTTTAATGAACATAATTTAGAAATATATTTAATTATTAATTTTAATTCAAAAAAATAATACATTCATCAATTTTTATATGACTTGTATTTTTACAGTGCAATTTATTATGCAATTTGTATGTATTTTTTGGTATAATTATACAGTTCTTGTGTGTTTTTAATGGAATTAAATCCGGTCTTTTCTTATAACATATATCCCCCCCCATAGAAAATTCCTGGGCACGCCACTGGTAATAAGTATCTATAAAATTAATAGACAACAGAGTTGATTAATTTTCAAATAAAGTACATTTATAATACGACAAAACAAAAAAAATAAGTAATTTTTTTTAACTATTCAGTTAGTATAATCAAATTGTTCAGTGATGTTTTCAAAATGAACGAAGACTGGCGTTTTGGTAAAAAAAAACCATGGCACTATCTGTTTGCACCGCGATAAAAACCAAAATTGGCTAAATTAAAACGTAAAAAAAACTTTTTTCCTGCAGTTTGAAATCGACAACGTCGCGGGAATGTTTTCGCAGTACAACCGCGTAGCAGCCAAAACATAAAAAATAATCTAAAGATCGTTAGAACAACAACAATGAAGTAATTATTACAATAAGTACATTGATTAATTGATTAGTCAAGACTAATATGATTCTCGTCACATTGTCTGCAACTGCCACTAAACTGCAACTATAATATATATATCTGTTTATAATGAGCTTATTATCAATTTATTAATTATAGGTACCAAAAACAAGTAACAATACAATTTAAAAAATAGTAAATGGATTAAACTAAAACGATTATGGCAATTTTGTAAAATCCATAATATTTATATTATATAACTACTAGTTAACTAGGTAATAATTATGCATTAATTAAATTAATATAAGATTAGTACCTATTTGAAAACATTTTAATAATATAATAATATATTACGCTCAGATAAAATTATAGTCAATTAATATTTCATATTAGAACACTCTCGAAAAATGTATAGTTAAAAACTATAATGAATTAAGAAAATAAGTTTAAAAAAATACCTCATCTAATGAAAATAAACACAAACAAATATGATGGACGTGTATTTTAACGACAATAATGTCATAATAAGTTCGGTCCTTAAATGTTATGGGTTTTATACTTAAAAATCATAAACCATATAAAACTACCATATTATTATATATTATACAATTATACCATTATTAACAATTACTTGTATTAGTAATTATTAAGTTTTTATTGTGTATTTTATTTACCCTCTATACTCTACCACAGATTGTACGTATAGTACATACTGCTTGATGTGATTATCGGTGACATATAATATGATCGTTTTAATTTGTTCATAATAATAAAATTGAATAACGTATCGTGTTAATTTTCTGTATTATTATAATGTACCTGTTATTAATGTGATACTTTTGTCTCGTACATTTTTTTTAATAACTCGAAGCAGGACTGCGATACTATTAGAACGTAGCTAAACTATATTTGTTTTCTATTTATTTTTGATAACAATCGCGCTGTAACGAGTGTTGAACTGTACATTTCAATTCCTAATTTATAATTTAATTGTGGTAATTTTGGTTCTTGCCTATACAGATTAAACATAGAAGAATGATGGCATAATTGATAGACGCTTTTGGGGATGTAATTTAGGACGTTTGCCGAATGTTTACAAAGAGCAAATTGTCCGCATCTGTTGAACGTTTTTTTCTACCAGGGTTTCAAAGTAATATAAAAAGGGACGACGCCCGGGAGAGAACAAATAAAACTGGTCGCTGCGTAGCACTCTGTCGAGCCAAAAGCCATTTAGAAGACGAGGGGAGGAAAGGAGCGAATCCGGACGACGGGATTGCCTACTTAATTTAATCACTTAGCCTTTGCTGTGGACCATCACAACATGAATTGAAGGGAAAGAAATTCAAAAATTTCCAATACAATCCACATCAAACAACATATTAGAAATTATTATATATATATATATATATATTATATACAAACGTATTAAAATAGCTAGTTCCGGAAAGAGAAATAATGTTTCTTATTTAATTTAAACGTTTTCAAGTATTTTATTTTATGATTAGAAATAATAAAAATATATTTTTATAAAATAGATAATTTAATTTAGTTATATTAATATTAAAAAGATCTTTCAATACTATTTAATCCCACTAAGCCAATAACATTAAAATTATGTGTTTAATATTCAAAATTTGATTTTTTCTTGTTATTATCATAAAACAATTTCAACAGTAGAAAATTAAAAATAAATATATCTCGAATGTCCAGATACTATTGGACAATTCCTATAACCATATATTTTTATTTTTTTTATACGTTATTACAATCTGATAGCGATAAAGTTATTGATCGAAGCTTAAAATAATATGTTTTTCTTTTTTTATGTGCATACTTCTTTTAGTAATATAAATATTTCAAGTTTTATGTATGATGATATTCTATATACTATATAAGTTTATAGATTGAATACATAAGATATTTCTGGAATAAAGTTTTCAATAGTGATGTTAATGCAAAAATAAAACTATAATATGTCACTGGTAATTTATTTTTTTGTAAAACTTTGAATATTTTCAAAACGTTTTAAACGTTCAATATATATATTAATAAATATAATGTTTTGTATCGAACACTTCTGTTACAAAGTCGTTATAATTATTTTGAGAATAGTCATTTTATATAAAAAAAAAATAAATTATCATAACACATTTTTGTAGTAAAATTGAAACTTAATTCCGTTAATTTTTCTATAAATGAATTAAAATCCCACACAACAAATTGTTTGACAGATAATTATTTAAAACATTTTGAAAATTGGTTATAATAAAATACAGTAAGGTGTTCTAACATTTATTTGGAAAAAGTCGCGGCGTTCGAGGTTTTCGGTTTTTATAAGGTAATATATAAAATGTAGTTATATTACTTTCACAAAAATATTTTATTTTATTACTCAAGTAAATTCAATTTAGGAAACATCTTATCCGTCGATGTACGTTTTTATTTGATGTGATTTCAGTATTTTATTGATTTTTATTTGCTCACTATAATTCACCATATTATAAATATATCTAATAATGTTTTTCCTGTATCAGATTATCCAATTATTGACCGTAAATAAATACAAACAGTGATTTTATATAATTGCGTATTACTCTAACCTCCTGCTAATAAATTGGTATATATATTATTATCATGCTTGTGCCATGCGCGCACACCATCTGTCACCATTACGAGTGTCGAGTATATCAATATTTCATAGATTTGTATTCTGCATTTAGTATTTCTGTTGAGTAAAATGAAAACTGAAAAATTATCTGTATGAATGTTTCGAATTAAAAATTTGGATTTGTAAGTACAATAAAGTATTTTAAACAAAACCGCAAAATTAGGTATAGGTAATATACGTATATAAATTAATTTAATTATGCTTCGGAATAGTTTTTATTACTATTTTACATTATACGATGTAGGTACGTATTATTGTTAGAAAATATTTTGGGTATTATAATGTAATCAATTACCATTAACTGTATCTTATATAATAGTACAAAGAGCAAAAGGAAGGAACTAAAAGTAAGGGGAATTTAAGAACATTTTGAACTGCTGAAAAACTGATCGTCTTTGATTGTATATGTTTTGTAGTTAAGCTTTGTTAACTGTTTATCTGTCACTGTTAGGGTTTTCGGTATACTTAGCATAATGGCTATAAATTTTACATGAAAATCCCTCGAGATGTTTTCTCTTCAGCTCAGTCGTTTTATCGTCCCTGTTGCAACTGCCGTGGAAAAAAAATCTGCAATTCCAAATAGTCTGGCATATGAAATCTCGTACATTTTTCCCCTATTGTTCAGAATACATGTTTCAAAACTACACAAACTACTCAGTTATGCTAGCAGTAATCAGAAAAAGAAAAGATGAACTTTGTGTATAAACAATAAAATGTTTGTGTCGCCATAACGATTTTCTATTATATATAGTAGACAATTACTGTTATTTTGTTTTATTTAGTGAAATTCTTGATAAACAAATCTTATAGAAAGTTCAACGAAATTATAACATATATATTTATAAAATATATAGGTGCTTGTTGTAAATTGTTGATACTTAAAACTATTCAGAAAAAAGAATGATGAAAAGCACATCGTGAAAATCGTGAAACACTTCAAATTATCGTAATGAAAATCTTGTATATAATCCTACCAGATTTGGTAGGAGGTGTACAATTTTTATTTTCCATCAACATTTCAAAATAAGCAATTTAATTATTTCAAAGGTAATTCTTAATGTGTAACCATAGTAATTACATTCCTAGTTACAGTTTGTAATCAAGAAAAATCTCTTATTAAATATAAATAGTGTTAAATTATATATATATATATATACTATACTATAACATAGGTACGATATATAGTATTATACGCTTGTTAAATATTTTTTTTATTTAATAAAAGTCGTAATTTTCCTTAATCTTTGAAATTTTTTTTTCATTTTGAAGGCAAATCGTTGGTGTAATTAAATGGCAATCATTTATAAGTTATAATTTATATTGAATATCTACTCTGTACATTGTTTACTACTGGTGTTTTTTATAATCTATTATACGTTTTGATGATTCTATGGTTTGTAAATTATAAATATTTGTAAGGTATTTTTAATATTGAATATATTTTATTCCATTTGTAGAAGGTGAATGATTAACTCAGTTATATGAAAATGTATTATTTTATTTTTAGAAGTTTATAATTATACTAAATATGTTTGAAAAAATACATTAATTAAACAAAAATAAAAATTATCTTTATAGTTTTAATAGAAGTACTTATGTTACTTATTTTATTCATCATAGAAAATAAGATTATATTACCTAGTTGTAAAAGCAAATTAGTAACTAGTTACAACAATTTTATAACAATGTACTAAATTGACAATATGAAATTTTACTCTTCAGAAAAGTAATTAAATATAATTTGCTGTTTAAGTTAATACGACACCGGAACATTTTTGAATGAAATGTATTGTTTTTTTTTTTTTTTACAAAATAAACAGTTTTATCAGATTCTACGAAGGTGAATCAAATACATGCACATAATACATACAACTATTTTTATTTTTATGAAACAAAATTATGAAAAAATAAATAGTTGTTTTTAAAATGATTATACTTCACTCCAGATTGTGCCCGTCAAGCCTTTATTAATAGTCGACTCGGTGTTTTTACCGTATAAAATAAATTATTGTAAATTTCTCTTTATATTTTTCCTCTGCCAGTTATACTATAATGGTTATCATTTATCATGCACTAGTTAAAATTGAAAAATAGTTTTATAAATTCATTATTTATTAGTATATAATATAAACATCTTATGCTTATTATTTAAACAGCTATAAGTTAATTTTATAATGCCATTATTCCTAAATAAATATTTTTATATTAGGTACAATAGTATATCAAATACATTTTAATAAATATTATATCTAAAATACAATCTGCGTTGTGTTTTGTAGTGCAAACCTTTTTTTTTTTTAATTAACACGATTAAAATTATAATACTACTCCCGGTTAAGATTACCTCAACTGTTGTATAAATAATGACGACAAGTCAGAATTGCATAATGAAAGTTTTTATTTGAAGTATACACATTCATTATCATTTCTAATTAAAGACAAAGCAGCGCTGTTGTAGGTTTATACCCTCATCAAGAATTGAAAACTGACGTTGGTCGAATGGTTATATAGTCTAATGCTTTTCACCATCTGCATAATAATTCTAACCGTTGTCAATATACTCTATTTAGTTACCTTCAATATTTAACTGAGTTAAATTCAATTAATAATTTGTCCTTTAATTTTTTAAATAATGAAATATACTCTTTTGTATATTACTTAATAATTAATAATAGGTGTATGACTGATAATTAACTTGATATTTATTACAAGAATACTCAGTAAAAGCTCAAAAAAGTAGATACAAATTCAAAATTATATTCAATTACCATTTAAAACTAAACCAAAATGCTATGATTTAAGATCACTATTGATTTCACTCTTAATTGTGCTATGTGAGAATATGTAAACGGTGCTAATAAATATTGTGTAAAATATGCATCATAACTCATACTTAGATTACTATGAGATTGATATTATTTATAGGTACGTGCAATTTTAAACATAATATCTGTAGGTACTATAAACGTATTAAAAAAATACTTACCGTATTCAACAAAATTTAATCCAATATTATTGTTTAATTTTGTTCGCTTAAGTTATTATGGTATAATATTATCTCATTAAGTTTAGTATTAACTAATTAATGAACTTGCAGATTGTGAATTATGACTAATTGTTATAACAATTGTAGGAAAACATTTTTTATTCTTAGATAATATTTTAAATAATAACAGTATGTTATTGGTAGATAAATCATAATAATATAATAAATTTAACTTGAGTTTTTACTTATATGTCGCTGTCCGGTATACGGAAATTAATAAATTAGTAAATAGATAAATAGATAAATATCAATTCAATAACAAAATGTGCTACTCAACATTTAAAAGTATTTATTGACCAAACAAAATGTTTTTTTCTTAACTCAAGAGTTACACTACGTATCTAGTAACTTACTCAATCATTTATCACTATAATAGATATTTTATACATTCTTGTATATCTACTTTATGTAATAATTATTTTAGTTATTTTGCTTAAATTTATACAATTATCTTACTTATCTGGAATTTAAATTGAAAGTTAAACTTTATCTTCGATTGCGACTTATGAAAACTGTACTAATCATCATTTATCATAATATTTAAGAATTATAATCTATTAAATATGTATTTTAAAGTATACAAATAATTCTAGTTATAGATATGCATATTTATTTATTGACAAACTAATAGAAATTTCTCAGATTTAAATCGAAAAAAATTGAATTTACCGCGCGTTTATACCAATTTATTATTTAATAGTACCTAACGATACCCATAAAAATTAAACGTAAAATATTTTATTATAATCTCAACTCAATCAAATTTGAACTTTGCTTACATTTTTTGTAAAATATACCTACATAAATTATATCTTTATAAATATACTCATTATTCAAGAGAAATTGTAAATCTACTATTTTCTATTAAATATTTGTTATTAATTCTTAGTAAATAACTATAAATAATTTGTCATGCATTTTATTTGTTTTAAAATTAAAATTTAATTGCAATAATAAAATTGTGTACGCGTACCTATTGAAACGCGTGGTATAAGGTATAATGTATTTAAAGCTTTATAAAAATATTCTATTTTTAAATTTTCATAATAAAAATGATTAAAGAATATAAGCTTATGTACCTAATTTAATTACCATTATTTATGATAATTTCAGACGTTATTTCAATGAATGGCTTGATACACCTCTCGGTGTTATATTCCGGAATGCGAAGGGACAAATGGTCAAAGGGAGGAAAATATAATTATTACCATAGCAACCCTGCAGTTCTCGCACAGTCATGGCGGCGGAACCAGACGACAAAACCAATAATATTACTTTAAAACAAACACCAAATTTGCTTTTGGATTGTTAGTATCAGATTATTAGTTTTGATAACTAACTAGATTCCATTTTCAAACTCGGTATTATGAACAATTTGGAAGGTTTACGTAAATAATTAAATAAAGGCAATTCGTAATTTGAAATATAGAGTGATAGTAACAAATTAACAAATAATTTGAATGTAGGAATAATTAATAAACTGTATTCTTGTTGATATCGTTCTTGGTTTATATTGTTATAATAATCGATAATTTAATTTTTTTTGAGAAACATGTTAGTCTAACTTGTTTATTATATTTAAATAAAGTATTAAATTATGTTCAAGTTAATTTACTTTGTCGGCCAATAGTAACTTTATTTTCCAGGCAAAGCAATTATTCACTTTTTAAGTAATATTGTATAATAAATCATAAGACAATTTTACAGATTTAATAGTGAACTTTTTACGGTACATAATCCATAGTAAATTGTAATTAAGAACATTATAAAACAACAAAAAAATATATAAAAAATAAAAATAAAATAACGATAGTTAATAATTAGGTATTTATTTATTTTATTTTATTTAAACGCATAGCTCATTTGAACGTCGTGAGTTAAGTATTGCAGTTTTATAATCTACCTACATAAGTTTTGTGTTTAGGCATTTCACAAAATTGAACTTTAAAATTATCAAAATTACAAACATATCTATATTTGTATATTATTCACAGAAATAATAAAAACTGTGTTTATAAATACAAAAATAACGACAGAATTAGTAGTATTTTAACTGAAATAGCTTTAATATGATTAAATACGTCTATTAATTATGATCACTTTATAGAGATATTAAAGTATTTCAAGTTTTATTAGGAATTAATAGATATACTAAATATGACTTTTGAATTATTTTAAAAATTATAAAGAATTTATCCATTAAGAAGACACGCAATTTAAATTATGAAAATAAACAAATTTTTTGAATTGTTTTAAACAGTTAATTCGGCACAGAATATTGTTAATTTAGATTTGAATGTTTATTATTTGAAAAACAATTCAGTCGTTTATTTAATTTAAATATAATTGTAAAACATTTGATCAATACGCATGCTGTTCTTTTTTATTTAGACTCTCTCAAAACTAAAAACCGAAAAATTCAAATAAAATACACATAAAAAGTGATACAATTTGCTGTATTTGCCTCCACTTTATAGAAATTCTTATGGTAGACTGAAGTTGGTAAGTTTTTTTCAATATCATAATAAGTATAAGCCGACAAGAACAAAAACATAACTACTCAAATTAAAAAAAATCAAATAAGTCTTATTTAACTAATCTGAATTTATTAAATTAAATTTTTTCTTCTCCTGTAAAATTTACGATTTTGGATATACAACCTTTACAGTTTAGGCTGAAGATATATCATCGCTCTGCTAAGAATTTAAAATGTAATATGTATTTGAAATTTTTATGTAAAATATAGTTTTGAATATACCTATTACCTTCTTAATAATTAATGCAATAAATTAATAGTAATAAAATTGTTAAGTAGTAATATTATTACTAGGTAGGTAATAACTACGGCTGTGAATTAATAATATATTACAATGGATTAATGTTAATTTTCTGTAAAACATAACTTCCATAACACGATGAATTAAACTTTAAAACTTTTATTTTGCCGTTTTTTGAATTTTTGTAATACTTGATTTATTAAGTTTTTTTAGGTCATTTTTTAAATTTTGTATATATTATAATATATTTTTAATAATTTTATCGATAGAAACTTTTGATATATTTTTTAGATTATTTTCTTCAAATAAATAACTCACACATTCTACGCGTATCTAAAATATTGTGTTCTTGATACAGTTTTAGACTTCTTAAATCATGATTTTTGTATAGGTACTTGCAGCGCATTTTAAAGTGAATTTTTGAGATTTCAATGCATTAATGCACTTTTTGAGATTTATAGTGCATTATATTCTATGTTGACAAAATTTAAATGCATTTTTAAACTATAAAAAATGCATTAAATTCAAAGCTTGAGTAATAATATTTAGTTCCATCATTTTCGCCCAATTGTCCATTAAAATTAGTACTATAACCAATTACCACTATATGCAAAGTATACTTATCATCATACCGAAAATTTACCACACATTTAACTTTTGATACTTATAAAACCGGTGGTTAAATCAATAAAAATTTATTAAGTTAAGACATATCGAGAAATCTGTTAAAAGAAATAATGATCGGATAAATGGTCGACTACACGAATGAAGAAATAGGAGTAGGTATATTATATGTACATTATACATTAAAACATTTTTTCGATGTTTTACATTAAGTATATTTGATAAATTACACTTGGAAGATTTTATAAAAATTGTATGGACAAGTAAAATATAACAAGTTAAAAATTTCAAAACACACTTGGTAATATAGGTATTTAGATTGTTATTTTAAATGGACGATTTTCATACATTTTAATTTTTTATCACCATGAAAAATTGTAAAATCTATTTTCAATGTAAATATTTGGATATGTCTTTAATACTTTAACGTTCATTAATAATGGTGCTTTAATTGAAGAAAAACTTATTATAATATTATACAAAATACATAAATAAATGAACGCACAAAATATATCAAAACTTATTCTATGTACGTATTGTTATCACTCTATAACTCAAATATGTTTTATTTGTACATTTCGAATATTGTAAACTCTTTTGTTTACTTTTAAATTGTATAATAATAAACTGATTAAAAAAAATGAATTAATAATCGTGATATAAATAGACTCTATTTGAAATCAACGCGGTGTGCGATATAGCGTTTGAAGAGAAGTTTTTCGTTTGCAGATGTTATTTTGAAATCAATACTTACTGAAAATGAGCTGAACGAATTACAAACCAATCAAACTTTCAATCAACTTAGAAAGAATAGAACCACACTGCCTACAAACAAATTTATTTACCTAGTCACACATTGCCTATCTAAACAATCAAATCAAAGCGGCCGTAGAATATAGAGGACAGCAATTTGTTCAAAACTTAATATGTGCTTTCGGCTGAAATGTAAAAAGAAATTCATAGATACCTATTTATAAAAAAATAGCAGTCAGAATGTTAGGTCCTCGGGTATTTTTTCACGTGTTTATCTATTTAATTGTCAACATTAATAAATATAACCTCCTTAGTTCAATCTGAAATCGAATAAAGACGGATCCGTTGTCGGCCGGCCGGTTGACCGCTTTCTTCAATTACAATACCCACTGACTATGACTAGAAAATCGGCGGAATCTATACAATCGCCTTTTCACAAAATATCACTATCGGGTTCGTATTTTGTCGTATCACTCGTATCATTTACACTGAAAAGAACTTCATAAAAAAAAACCAAGGAATGCGTTTGTTTACACGTTCGCTTGACGTTGACTGAAATAATACATAAATAAATAAAAGCGGAGCACGAATAAGATGTTTGAACAAGGGATTTGAAGGAATCATTCCTTAGGAATGAAATAGCTGAAGCATACTTGTATATTCAGAGTTCACACACTCCCGAATTGATACCGATTCGTTTTAGTTAATGTCGATTTCAAGTCGATTGCTTACACGATTAGCGGGTACCTATAATGCATGTTTAGACACAATTATTTTTGTTATTTTTCGATTAATTCCTATACAAACACGTATATTATGTATAGGTTCAATAAAATATTCATTTTAAAGTTCAGATAAACATCTACGGCCATTAGATTATTTGTTTTCACTCATCGTGAGATGAAATTTTTGTTTCTTTCTATTTGTACATGAGTATCGATAAATTCATTTTTGTGATTTGAACAAAAAAATCGTTTTTCAGTTTAAATATCATAGTGTTATGAGCAAAAACCACGTTGAAATGGATAGAATATAATATAATATGAATCGATGGTTGATTTACCGGTTTAATATATAAGTTAGTCGTGTTGGTATTACAGATAAACTAAGACACCAAAATTTATATTTTATTTTAATCTGCTGTTGTTTTCAATTGTTAGTTTATCACCAATAGATAATTCGTTTACAATCATCGTCCATCAATATTATATGAACGTAGATAAAATAATAGTTAATTAAAATATGATACAAAACACAAATATAAAATACATGCTTAGCCGCTTAGGATTTTCCGATTTGATTAAATGTTACACGAATAGCAAATAACACCAATAGGTGTAGATAATATGCATTGGCCCAAGAACAAATTTAGGAATGATGTGTACGAAACAAAACATATAAATCTATAGAAAATCTAAATTATTATTAGTTTAAAGGGATTCACATCATACCTATACCTAGTCAATTTATATGTACTTGTAGATTCAGATTTATACAGATAAGTTATTAACATAGGTTGGGCTAGATTTTAAAAATTTTTTTATGAAAGTTCCGTCTTTAAAAAATAATAATAAAAACAAATTTATGTTTAAAATACTTATTATTCGATATTGCAAAAAAATAAATAAAGTAAATAATTTTCTTTTTTCCACCAACAATTAACATTTAACTCATTTAATTTTGTTCGTTTATAAACTAGTGTAGAAGATTTTGTTGAATTTTGAATTAAGTGTCTACAACTTGAGAGTTCATGGCGTGAATCAAACTTAGATTCAAATAGGATGAACGGACCTACCTTTGAAATATTTAGTATTATCAATAGATTTGATTTGAAGATAATAATTATAGTTAGAACAAAAATTAATTGTATTGATGACTAAAAACATTATAAAGTGAAACATAATAATAAATTAATCTATAATCGGGACCATAATATTTTTTAATAATACATTTTTTCTAAATAGATACTTATACCATTAGGAGGTAATTCAATATTTGAAATTCAAAGTAAAATATATATTTTTTAACGGGAAGTTTTACCGTAAAACTGTATTATAGATATAATAATCATAAAATGTAGACAATAGTAAAACTTTGATCTAGAGATGTGTTATAATATGATAAGCCTTAAACTAATTTTTTTTTATTTTAAATATAAAAAATAACTTTATTAAAACAATGATAATAATATCTAACTGACTTATTTGATCTTGTTCTATTAGGTAGTTAAATAAATATCACATTTACAGGTATTTGAAAAAAGTATTACTATTTTTATAAATAGTATATTTATAATTAGTATATTACTATATTATTTTTATAAATAGTATATTTATAATTAGTATATTACTATACTATTTTTATAAATAGTATATTTATAATTAGTATATTACTATATTAGTATATTATGTTTTTTTAATATACATTTTCAAATGAAACCTTTAAAAAATATAAATATATTAACTAATTACAAAGAAATATGTATTAAATAATAAAAAATTGGTTGGGGCAAATATCATCTTAAAATTTAAATAAAGTAATAAATTCTCTACTTTTTATAAGACCTATAGGAATTTAAAATATTATATTATTATTTATTAAACTCTATCAATCTTTATTTCACGAAAATTATAATACATTTTAATAGTTTGAGTAAACTTTTAGTTGTCGTTGAACTTATTTGAATAACGTTATTATTACACTGTTCGTTAAAGCGAAAAAAAAATAATTTAAAAATATATTTTACCTGTCAAATCGTGTAATCTTGGTCCAGCGTAAAACATTCCTGCTCTAGCAAACCACTCAAGTTGCATCTGTTGCAATTGGCCAGCAGAAACATTGGAACGATTGGGATTTGTAGTTGTTGCCGAAACTGTTGCAATTGTTGAACTCGGCGAATTATTGGTGTTAGTGTCTATACGAGGTAATGGCTGAAATGCTGAAGATCCGTGAATAAATCCAAAACTACCATTCCGTCTATGGTCACGAGTTAAAACGTCGGCAGCTGAGGAAGTGATCGGGAAGTCAGATTTCAAGTAGTTGGAATTGTAAGTTAATGATCTCATTGTTGTAGTCGAAATTGCATCGTTCTCGTCGCTGTGTTTACCTTCATATCCGAACTGTTGTTCCGGCCCAGGAGATATCGAAGCACTACGGCTCGAACAAGGAGTAGACGAACAGTCTGATGAGGCGGTCAATGATGTCTTGCGTGAAACTTCACGATGGCCAAGCAACGCTTCTATACAAAATGAAGTTTTCTTTGACTTTGACGGAGAGTCGCTTGTAGGTTTCTGTTTCAAATCCAATGGGCTCGCCGAATACCGTACTCTGGGGCACGAGTCTTCTTCGATATCGGACCGTGACATAATTGAATGTTTCGCGTTTTCAGTGATTATGATTAAAGTAATTAATATGATTAATTAATTTGTCTGGTTTTATTAGGCGAAATAACACTATGCCGCAGTATCAATTGATGTGTTTCTACAGTGCACATGTGGTCGACTGTTACGAGATGGAGTTTATCATACAGAGAACGATTGTAAAAACCATTCGGCTACTTAACAGGGGGACGAGGGTTGGCGATACAGCTACCAGTGCATAGGGTGAGAAAAGGGAAACGAACGGAACGACCTTATTGGTTGCCGTTTTGTATAGTGGGCCACGCCTCTATCTCTTATTCTTTAGTAGTTGGCATATATGCGGGGTTACGGGCTTTTAACAACTTGTTAGTATCTTTACCAAACGCATTGGTCGTATTATTTGGCTTATTCATTTCTGTTCACGAGAACGATGTGATTTTATATCGTATTATTTATATGGGTTTTTATTTTTTTATTTTTTATTTTTTGTCACGCTTATAAATCTAATAAACATTATTCGAGTAGCCAAAAATATGAGTAACCGAATTACGAACACTGTTCTCGTGTTTAAGATTTTGTATACAAGCTTTGAGAAATAATTATTATACATCTGTGTACTTATGTTATGCAATATATTATGTATATTATTATTATATTTCAATCGTACTAATAATTGTCATAAATTAATAGATAATATTATGTACACATATAATACTAAGTTGGCTTATAATAAGTTAATGGTGTATGATATACTGTGATTGCTCCTCTATTACAATTAAAATACGCATTTATTTTATCTTTTTAATTTACACATTTTTTTTTACGATTTCCCATGGTATTGCCACTTTATTCTGCATTTTAATTTAAGTGCATTTATGCGCGTTTTCCTGATTCAAACTATTGTTATTGCATGTACCTACCTACGTAATATTATAAATAAACTTTTATTGATCCCGTAAATGTGGCTTTACAGTCGACATAAAAGCTGAAAGGATTATTTTTATCTTTATATTCTTAATTCTTGTTCTATGGTATTTTACTAAATTTACAAAACAAAAGAAAATAAATTCAATTTTATAAGTATAGTACAATCATATTATTATACCTATTGGACTTGCAGCAAATAGGCACTATATAAGATACTATACTTATTGGCTATATATTATAGGCATTAATTTTATATTTCACCTATTATATTATTAGTTTGCAGTTAAATTTTATTTCATTGCATCATACCTAAAAGTCGGCTGAAGTATGTTTTAAAAGACGACGACGCTGTTCCGTTATTGGATACCTACCCATTTTGAGGCTTACGTTCTATTTTTTTACTCTGCGAAACTATATGTTGAGTAAACAAGTGTGTTTGTGCCTTGTTGGCGAACATCAAGCTCTAATATACCCTGCAGGGACTACGGGTAATAAGCGGCGGATCTGATCTAATCAGAGTCCGCACGGTCTGCCGAAAAACAAACATAGTTCTCGTAATTCCAGTCACGTACGAATGGGAAGGCTGGCGTGCGAGTATTAAGCTATTTATCGTTTTCCACGACGACTTATAGTTAAGTTTTGCGTCGTTTGCGCATGATAATGTATACGAATTCTCCATTGTGATCGTTCGAATGAAATATTACAACTGTTTGAACTGAATAAGTTGTTCAGTTCGAGGCTAATATAAACGGCTGTTTTTGAAATCGACAATAATTTTCTTTTGGAATTCAATTTCAATGCTATCGCTTAACAGCGTGTAATTGAATTGTTGCGTTATGATTAGCGTTTATATTTAGATACACGTATTTACGCTTATATTGATTGCTGGTATACCTGTATAATATGGTTAAATTGTAGTTTGATTATTAATTTGTCAAAATGAACCATAAAACTCGTAAAATCGACTTTACAAAACTAGAACTGTAACGTTAATATATTATGAGAAAAAAAGCTATGTTCACTGATAAACGAAGATATCATATTTTATAATATTTATCGTATTGATACGTACATCATATTATGGTACCGGTAAGTCACTGGTGTATGTGTAGATCATTATCATGTTTAAAATAAGTATACCTACTCTTATATAGTTAATATACACGTTAATTAACATGTTTAAACTTCTATAAGTATGTTATTTAAATTTTAAATTGTTCTGTTTTTAAATTGTTGTATAGAGCTTTGTCCGTTAACATATATAAATAAATAAATATTATATTATAATGTGGGCTAATAACATGTGTTGTTAAGACCTTAATTTAATAATAATAATAATAAATATATTGTGCATTATCATATTAAAAAAGAAAATAATTCATCAAAGTCACAATAATTTGTAAACCATTATTCTCTAAATTTGTAAGAAATAATAATTTTAAATTATTAAGCGCATGTGTGTAAACCACATGTATTATGACCTTATATTTATGTGCTTGGTGCGCTGAGCTTCAACGCTTATTTGGTCGTATTCGTTATGTAGCATAATTTCCCAGTGGGCAGTTGCTCGTATAAAAAATACATTTATTAATATTATTATTCTAAAATTATAAATTAAAATATTACCTAATAAGTAATAAGTATGTAGTGTTATTTAACATAAAAACTCAGATTTCTGATTATTTTAAAATGCGGGAGTTTTAATGGCTTGAGTTCGGCCAGTCTGTGCTTGTGACAACTTATTGTAAGGTTAATACAATCTTAAATAGTTATTTATTTTATTTTGTTTTATATCAATTAATTAAAATATTTAAAAGCTAAATTGTGTTTACAAAAGTTTATAATAATTATATATATATCAAGTGCCATTGTGTACTGAGGGCCGCTAAAATTATGATTTTCCCGTGGTGTTTTTTCTCTCAGTCCGCCACTGCACTTAATATGCTTATATACATTCGCTATCTTTCTCATAATTTTAAATGAAGAATATTGACAGTGATACTTTTTGTCCGGACTCATTCCTCAGTAAATGTAAATATGCATTTCTTTTTATATTTGAAATCAATAAGATACCAATATTATGTATTCAGCAATTTCAAAATGATTTTAAGAAGACCTAATAAAAGTATAATGTTAATATAGGTATGTAATAATTGTTTTTATGTATTACTCACTTAAATGTTTATTTACTAAATAAAATTGTTTAATTTTTCTAAAAATATAATGTATAGTCATATCATTTGTATTGTTAAATTAATATTTTCAAGTCCATTCTATATTGAAAATATCAATTTAAAAAAAAAAATTGATTTATTTTTTATTTAAATATTCTGATATAGATATCAGAATATTATCTTTATTTTAAATATTAATAAGTCTATATTATATAAGGTACTTGAGACTACTAGATTATAATATTAGATGTAGTACTGTAGTTTATAATAAATTTTGGTATATACTGTATACATATTATTGTTTATAATTTTAAATGTTCATAACAGGTAAATAATAGTATGTATATTGTAGGTACACATGGTTGACTTTATAATCCGTGTCATGTATACCTACTAAAATTTATAGGAAATTCTTCAATTCCATTACACCCGTAGATTTACGCATTTAAACTATTAGTTATAACTTATAATTTATAACGTATAAGATATTGTTCTATGCCATTATATGACAAATCATATAGTACAGCATTTAAAATAAAATTATTTAAATGTTAGTAGCAACCTGGCAAATGAGCTAAATAAACGTAAACATTTTAATTAAGCTAGTGTAGGTACTTAGATACTGAAAAAAAACGTTAATATCAATTTAAATAATTGAACTGAGAATTTAGCCCCATTTTTACTGTAGTATGTAAGAAATCACATACATATTATAATAGTACCTATGATATAAATATAATAAAAATACTAATGGTGTAATAATAAAAATAATAATATAAAACCATTTTTCATCGTATTGATCATATTTCATCGTTACCATTATTGAAATCTATAGAGAGGCGAAATTGTACAGACTTACTATATGATTAGCCACTATTTTAGATTAGCCTTTGCACAGTATGGTATCTTCATTTAAAATTCGAAAACTGTAATTAATAAAACATTCTAAAACTTGCGTTTTCATGAATTTTTTTCACCTATAGTTATTGGAAAATAATTGAATGACTGAAAACAGTCACATGAATAATTTTTCTTTGTTATTATATAAAATATAACCTACACGATTTTTAGATAAAATTCATATGTTATATTCTTACATTCTATTGATGATTTAGGCTTAAGAATTTTTAACATATTTGTTTTTTTTTTCAATAAACAGTAGAGTCAAATAAAAATGTTAATTATAAGGATTCCACTAATTCAAAATTATATTTTACACATTTGTGCATACCTATTATTTTAAAGTTTTACTTTTTATAAAGCAAAGGTTAGGTATTAACACATTATCTATTATTTAGTGTTTATACATTAACTATTCCACAAAAGTAAAAATCCATTCATAAAAGCGTAGGTAATTTAAAAATTAAAAAGCTTACAATTTATAATTATTAGGTACTTATATATAAATTTGCTTTTCTTAAAATTTTTATTTGAGGATCGGATTTTTGGATAACATTAATATAAAAGTGATATAGCTTTACAAAAAAATAAATAAATAAATAAATAACAACACAAATAAATAGAAATTAAAAATTGTAATAATTCAACAATATTTGTTTAAGAACATGGGTATTTTTTGTAAAACATTTGCTTATTTTTTAGTATGTATATGTATGTTTTATAGAGTATATAAGTCCCTACGCCTAATGATCACGTTATATGATATAACTTCATTTAAGTTAGTACAACATAGTAAAAATATTAAGTAAGATATACTATTATAATATTAATTTATGATATTTATAATAGTATTTAACTACCTATCTCAAAATTGTTTTAGAAGTAGGAATAATATATGTACAATGTATACCTACATTATTATAATATTTTATACCTTTATATACATATATATATTATTGAATCAGAATAATAATAATAATAATAATAATAATAATAATAATAATAATAATACATGTTCACACAACCACGTGTATATAAAAAAATATTAAAATATTTAAAATTTAGTTCTTATAGTTTTATATATATAAATTACACGTTACTCATTTCTATTATTATTTGATACCTGATCCCTTTAACTAAAAACTTGTGGTAGGATCGGGGAAAACATTAGCATATTTTTCATTTGTATATGTAATATTGTATAAGTAGGTACTTACTGTGATATTACTGTGAGAATTTTCGAAAAACATTATAAATCGTTTAATTTTTATAAAAATATTAATCAATTACGTTCCGTTTCTATTTATCGATAACATTAAGTTTAAATTTGAAATAACTCTTACTAACACAATATTATTTTTCCAATTATGTAATAAGACCCATAACTATTATACGATCTTTGAGGATCCTACAAAAAAGTCAGCATCATAAGTCTATAACAGGTTATTTATAAATGAAGGCGTGATACTATTATAATATTCGCTTGATGTATATAAAACAATTCAATATAAAAACGATTCGTGATCGGCAGAAAAAAAGAAGTCTCATTACGAAGCCGCCATTTTGAAATGATGATACGTAACTTGGCACTGAGCTCAAGAAACAAAATAAAATCTAACGAAGCGTTACATAATTTGATTTTAACCTACGCCTCCCTTGCTTTGTGTAACCAGAGGGAAAAACAATTTTCCCACCACACTATATATACGTAAAAGCTTACTACTCATATTTTCATTTACGCTACAGTTATTTTCAGTAGTGTGGTCGCGTAGATATCCAGAATTTTTTTTTGTGCAAGTTCAAATATTTCTATTCACCCTCAAAAAAAAAAAAAAAATAGTATCACTGATATTCATATATATTTAAACATATATTTTATTTCAAGTTGATTATATAATCCGATAGTAGGGTGGCCGAAGGGATGAATATTTGTGGTTATATATTATTATATGTTTGTATACATGTCTATATATTTATTAGATAAAAAATATACAAAACTCAATTACAATACTTAAAAAGGTAAATAAAATTAGGTTATCGTTCTACTGTACACTGTACAGTATATGTGTCGAGTGTATACCTCATCATTGAGTAAGTCACCGTAATGTACCTATGTGTTCAATTTGAATTATAAGTCATCGCACACAAAAAACAGTTTTGAGCGTATATTATAGTTTGTCAGCTTATATCGACTACGTAGCCTATATCACAAAGTATTATATTTTATGATACGTTTTTTTATATAACTACATTAAATTGTTTTATTTAACTGTTAGTATTACACTATTACGGTATGATGCTTAAATTTTTTCCAAAAATAAGATTGTATTTATTATACTATTAATATTTAATCTTATATTAGTATAATATATTTATACAATATTATACAATTGTTATTAACTTTTGTGTATTTATTTATTTATAATATATAAACGCCAAACGGCAATTTTAAATTATCAGATTAAGTGTAAGTTTAAAATTAATAAATATAATAATAATATAATACCTAATACAAATACACACAAAGACAGAACATATGGAAAAACACAACATAATATAAAATAAATGGTAATACCTTAATATAATAATATAAAACTATAGTAAATTAAGTATTAATGATTTATAGTTGAAACAAGGTTCGATCTTCAATTTTAAGGGTGGTCTCTAATAGACAATTAAAACTACATAGATTGATACTTTTGGGAGGTTAAAATATATTTTTATTATAATAAGCTGACAGACGTTTCCACTAGGAATCGTTTTTCACATGCAATTATTTATCATATATATCATATATCATATTTAAATTTGGCACACAATACCATTACAATGATCGACTCAATAACGAGGTACCTACACTCGATTTCCTATATTGTGTACCTACAACAGAACGGTTAGCTACTTTTTTTATGGATTCTGAGCGAAACGATGAATGTATTGATTTTACAATAATGTGTTTTTTTATGCATGTTTGAGGGAGGTTTTGGATAAAAAATTGAATCTAGTTTGTACTTTAGATAGGTCAAAATTAATAATTCCAGTATTTTTTTTTAATTTTGGTGTAACATAAGAATGAAGGTACCTGTGAAATTTGACATTATTCATTAAATGTTTACATTAATATTTTCTTTATATTACGATCAAATTTCTAAAATATTTTAACTGTTTTTGATATACCTATTTATAAGCACGAGAAATTTTTAATTCATTATAGTTTTTTTCTTTCTAAAAATGACGATTAAAAATTATTCTCTAAGTACAAATACATACTAACACCCATTTTTCAACAAAAAAATATTGAAAATCTATAATCACAATATTTTTTTATAAGCGTTTAAAGTTTAGAACTTGACAAAATTCGTCAACGTTTTAAAAATGTACAAATTATTTTGTAGTTAGAAATTTATAAACATTTTTGTTTTTATACCTAAGATTTGAAATCGTTATTATAAAAAGTGTTTTTTATAACCATTTGAACTGATTGAAGTTAAAATTTTTATAACAGCGGATACTACCCTGTAATTAATAACTATTCCTTTCCAAATAATTTTTGTTATAATCCAAAAACGAATTATCGTAGATACTTAAATCTTTCACAACATTTTTATATTATAATTTTCTATACATAGTATCATACACAGTATTTTGATTCGTTTTTAGTTCTTTTTAGGTATGAGAAATTTTCGATTTTTTTTTTTAGATATTTATCTAAAAATAATAAAAAATTGTTCACTGGGCAAAAATTATTAAATATAATATAATCTATATCATTACTGAAAAACACGCTCTTGCATTATCTTACCCTATTAGTTATTTAAAAAAATTTTGACTTTTTTTCAGCTATTTATAGACAATTGAAATTTTTAATTTTTTTTAGTATTTTTTTTTTTAAATAACGATAAAAATTTTTTGGCCGGCCAGAAAATCTTGAAAATTTAATACAAGGTTTTTTATAAGTTGTTCTTAAAGTGATAAAAAAAATCCGAAATCGTTAGTCACAATTTTTTTTTATAAGTGCTTAAAGTTCGAATTTATACGAAATATGTCAAAATATAAATTAAATTTCATACTTTCATTATACGTATGTTGCCAAATACTTTTTTTATTAATAAACAGATACTATAAAGTAAATATAGTAACATATAATAACTATACTATTTGTTTCAAAATAGAATATATGACAATATTTAAATATAATACATCCTAAACTGACAAATCATCTTCATTCAGAATCGTTTTTCGTATACAATGATACCTATCATTGCATTCAAATTTAACCTACCGTAGACTGAGGTCCACCCCACCCCCTAATATACAGCAGAGCGATACCCACTTACCCGCTTTTTTAAATTTTTTTTTTGGCCGGCCAGAAAATCTTGAAAATTTAATACAAGGTTTCTTATCAGTTGTTCTTAAAGTGATAAAAATAATCCGAAATTGTAAATCACAATTTTTTTTATAAGTGCTTAATGTTCGAATTTATACGAAATATGTCAAAATTGCGAAAATTTGCAAGTAATTTTATGGTTGAAAAATCGTAAAAATTGTTCCTTTTATAACTAAGTTTTGAAAACTTGGTACAAGGTTCTCCATACATTTTTCTTCAAATATCTGTAAAAAAAACTTTACCGGACTAAGACAAAAAAAATTTATGAGTGTTTGGAATTTAAATTTTTACAAAACCGCGTTAAATAACAGTTTAGCCACAAACGATTTTTGATATTTGTTGTTACTCAAATAGTATAAGTCGTAAATACTTAAAAATTTTACCAATTATTTAGATTGCCATTTTCTTTACGTGATTTGATTTTCAAAATTTTTTAACTTTTTTTGAGCTATTTATAGGCATTTGAAATAATCAATTTTTTTTTATTTTTTTTTTTATAAATGTTGATAAAAAAAATTTAGCTGGGACAAATTACTTGAAAATTTAATTGAAAGGTCCACATAACTTGTTCTATCTCTCATTCGAAAATTATAAAAATACATACGCACAATTTTTTTTTATTAGCATTTGAAGTTCAAATATTGACAAAAATTTGTCAAAATCATGAATATTTTTCACTATTTGGTATTTAAAAATATATAAATATTTTACTATCAAAAGCTAAGAATTGAAAATAAGTCCATAAGTTAAGCTTAGAATAATTATAAAAAAGTTCGAGGATTATTCAATTTAAAAAATTTTACGAGTGTTTAAAGTTTTAATTTTAATTTGAAATCAAAAATACACTTGTAAATTGACGTTTTATTACTAAATAATTTTCGATTTTTGTTATTTTTAGAAAATTACTAAACGTAAGATCTTGAAACTTTTACTTGAATGTTTAAATTTGTTTCAAAATAGAATGTATGACAATATTTAAATATAATATATTCTAGACCGACAAATCATCTCCGTTCAGAATCGTTTTTTGTATACAATGATGCCTATCATTGCATTCAAATTTAACCTACCCTTATCTGAGGTCCACCCCACCCCCTAATGTACAGCAGAGCGATACTCACTTACCCGCTTTTTTAAATATGAAGTAGGTATTCGATTTTTTTTAATTTTACAGATTTTTTATTTAATGGTAGGTATCTAAGAACTACTTGGTACTTGGTCCGGCTCTGGAACTTTTCCCGTAAAGATAAAATTATAAATCTCTAAGTATTATTGTATAATCATTTACTTATTTAAATATATAAAATATTACCATAAACAGCAATTATAACTCTAAATTAGCAAAATAGCAGTAAAAACCACCGTAAATATGCAAAAAATAGCAAAATAAAATTTTGTGTATGACATCAGAGAAGTGTGAAACATATTTGTATCATACTTTGGATGTTCTAGGACGAACCAAAAAAAATATGCATTTGCTAAAACTTCCGAGCCCTGATAATAACCATAACAATATAATAAATGTAATATTTTTGGAAAAAACTGTATCAATCTTGAACCTATTACATGTTAAAATAAAAATAAATGACTTAATAATAGCTTTATAAAAAAAAAATCATACGACATACTTAGTGAAAAAGGCTGAATGATAGTCTTCGTTCAGAATTGTTTTTTATATGCAATGATATTTCACTGAATTCAAATTTAACACACACACACATAACAATGAACCACTCCATCCCTAAATCCTAATAAACAACAAAGTGGTACTCAATTGGTAATTAACTACCTTAGTTATTTTTTGCTAGATTTTAATTTAGCATGGTAGATTACCGAAACTGGAGAACGGATTTTGTTATTTGGGGTCTTCTTAAATTCTCGTGGGCTAGGAGAAGTGCTGTGAAGATTTTCAGAACATTATCTTCAATTTTTAACTCATTACAAAGCTATAAAGCTAAAAAACATAAAAAAACGCCCAATTAAATGTATTTTAATTTTTTTTGAAGCTCTATAGTGAATTAACTATAAAAGATAAATTTCTAAAAATCTTCACTGCACTTCTCCTAGCCAATGTGAAACTAACAAGACCCCGAACAACAAAATTCGTTCTGTGGTTTCAGAGATCTAAGTTATCTCACTAAATTAAAATAAAAATAAAATACATTATACATTGTATTTTATTGCATACAATTAATACATTTCTTAAAATTGAAAATCATAAATGTTTACACTCCAAACTCTGGCTTGGCAAGCGTTTTTTCTTTAGTACTTAATTGAAACGGAATTGTAATAAGTGTAATATTTCTTTTTAATAAGGACATAGTGTTAATAGTAATTTTAAAATATATACTAATATACTAAAAACAATATTGTAAATAGCTTTAGATAGGTAAATATTATAGATTATATGTGCCAAACATAGTATTATATTTAAAGATAAAACTGTTTTGTAAAGAACGACACCATGTAGATTGAATATTTTTAAAATTATTACATTTTCATTTTAACACATGACCAAACGCCACGCTGGTATATTTGTATATAATTTATTTCTATTATAACAATAGATATTATAATGAATAAATTAATATAAAAAAAAATATTGGTATAATAAGTCTTCGTCTGCTGAAGGATAACTTATTTCTAAATAAATCGAAAGGTAAAACAAGTACCTAGATCCTAGGCACTAACAATGAGAAAAATAACTAATTCCAATTACTCACTTAGATGATTAATATGTTATAAATATGTATGCTGTATGCAATAGGTACTCATATAATTAATTTAAAAAAATATCCACTAACTATATTACCTATATATTTAACTAAGGTAATTACTAATAACCACCAGAATAGTTAGATACTTATTGATTATGATTGTTTTATGCGTATCAACTTTATATTAGTTAAAATATATATTTTTCCCAGGCGCGACATGTAAATATTATAATACAATTGTAGATATATGTATTCAATGATTTTTTTTTACGTTGGATATATTAACTGATAATACTACATATGATGTTTCCAAACAAAATTTAATCTCGTTAGGAGTTGTGTGCGAACAGACTGAGTGATAGTTTTATTGTGCGTGGCGAGAATGTGAGGAACCAAACTGCTGTTACCAATCACCGTAATCTAATCACGTGCGAATACAAAAGTCACATATGGGAAATTGTTGTTTGGCAAACCTTATACTGTTAGTGTTAGATAAAATGATACAATTTGTGAGTGTATATATATGTTTTTTATTATTTCTTGTTAACATTATATGTTGTATCTACCTACCTAGATCTGTATTTATTTCAATCAGATTTTGGTATTTGAAGATTTGTTGGCATTATTTTATTTTGCTATTTTTACACTATACTTTAAAACTACGAGTGATCCATATGTTGAAGAATGAATAACTTACATGGAAGCAGTGGTGTAGTCAGGATTTTTGAAGCGATTTTCATAGACCATTAAAAATTAAAACAATTTTTAAATTTTCTTGATATTTTTTTTGGGGGGCTGCATCCCTTCAGCCCTCTCTCTGGCTGCGCCATTGCGTGGAAGACAATCGAATTTTAATTTTATTTTTATAATTTAAAAATACCTATTTAATTCATGTCTATACATCATAAATACTATTTAGAAAAAGATATTGATAAAATAGCGGTTTTATCTTAGACCAAAGTCGTGGTGAAAAAACTCATACCAAAAATGGTAAAAAATTGAACAATTTTGGTTTATTATATAATTAATATAATATACTGTCTAATTATATTAGGTAAAGCCACTTATTTTACCATCAATAAATAAGGATTGTATTATGTTAATATTTTAAAAAAGGCGGTCAAGTGGGTATCGCTCTGCTATATAGTAGAGGTGGAGAATAGGTCACTATACTGGATGTGTTAAATTTGAATGTAATGACGGGTATCGATTCTGAACGGAGATGATTTGTAAGTCTAGGATATCAGTGGCGCAACCAAGGGGGGTGTTTTGGGTGTCTGGACACACCCCTTAAACCGTGTAATAGGAAATTTATATTTAATTATATTCAATAAATATTCAATAACCATTGAAAAAAAATATTCAATATTTTTTTATATTTATAAAGTTAGCTGCCGTCATAATTTATTTTTAAGTATCATTAGAAAGTATTGTTTAAAATATTATTAAAACAGAATGCAAATGTGTTATCTAATCTAGTGTTATAATTTATAACTTATAAATGTTACTATGTATTTCGTCCATAGTTTATCGACAAATTCGGAAAATAATCATAAGATGTTGACACGGCTACAGCGGTAGGTACTCACTGAGTCCGCGGTGAGCCGGTCAGTATAAAAGAACAACACGAATTTCACTATTTGTACGGTGTATTTTTATTGATGATAAACAACGGTACACAATAGCTATTTGTCGAATGTCACTATGTCAGGTGTTGGCGACATAAAAAAGAATACACATTTTATGCTCTACGCGGTCTTATGACTAGGCGACGTTGTCGCCGTTGTCAGTAAGACGGTTCATGCAAGAGAGCGAGATGGCCGGCGGCCGGTACTCGTCCGGACCGACTTGTCTTCCCGTCCCACCCTGTGCTTTTACGGCGCGGGGGGAGAGTCGTGTCGTCAAAGCCCGTGGTGGCGGTTGATAAGGCATAGACCGGTCGCTACGGTGCCTGTACTTTGTTATATGTATAATAATTATTAATTTTGTAAACTTCTTGAAAATTGCTAAAATTATATGTAACTTTTATCTAAAGTCTAAACATACGTGATATAAATTGTTCATTTAATAAAACGTTGGACATCAGTAGTGCATTCAGAAATAATTATGGTGGTAGTTTGATTCAAATCGTTTGAATAAAACAATATAATAGGTAAATATTAAATAGCAGTCGTCTGAAATTTTCTACTCATTAACTTTACAAAAAATAATTAGGGGAAATTGTATACGCTACTGGCGGACACCTCCCTTGAAAAAATCCTAGTTGCGCCACTGTAGGATATATTATAATATTATATTATTAGGTAGGTACCTATATTTAAATTGTAATAAATTTTTTTTTTATACAAGTAATTTATTTTTCTCGACTATACTGATTAAAATTTCAAGTTTCTACGACTTATACTTTTTGAATAACAACAAATATTTTAAATCGTTTTAGGATACATCTTTATTTTACGTGATTTTCTAAAAATTTAAATTGTATACGCTTATAAAATGTTTTCTATATTAATTAATGTTGGAGTTTTTTTTACAGTTATTTAAAAGAAAACTTATGGAGAATATTCGATTGGATTTTTAACATTAGGTATAAATCACAAACATTTTATGAATTTTCAACTTTAAAATTGCTTGCAAATTTTCGTAATATAGACATAGATATATTTCGTAAACATTTGAACTTTAAATGCTATTATAAACAAAAATTGTGACTTGCAATTTTTAATTTTTTTTCTATGATAAGTATAACTTATAATAAACCTTCTATTAAATTTTAAAAATTGTTTGGTAGGTACGCTAATTTTTTTTATCGGCATTTCAAAAAAAAAAAAATGTAGGAAAATCGAAAATTTCAATTGTCTATAATAGCTTAAAAAAGTCAAAATATTTTGATATTCGTAAATAGATCACGCTAATATAAACTTTTGATGACAATTTCAAGCATTTACAAACGTTTTTGAGTTACGGCAAAATAAAAAAATCGATTTTGTCGAAAACTGCTTATGCGTAAAAATTCCCGTTTTCCGTTACTTTTTTAGGGGTTTTCCTGACGCTTTTAAAAACTACAGGACATTTTTTACTTGTGATCCCCAAAGTACCAACTAGATTCACTTTCTTTTTCAAAACGAGGCTGAAGTCAAAAATTAAAGCATTATTATTACTTCCAAAATGTGATGAAAAACACAAAAAAAAACACAGATCATTGTAAAATCAATACATTCATCACTCCGTTCAGTATCTAAAATGGATTGATAATGTTTTTATAAATTGATATTTATATATATATTTAAAGTATAATAAATGCAACAATATTCAGAAAATTGACAGGTCCCCTACCCCTTTGTTCATAAAAAAATATTTTTGTAATGTTACTCTTAAATATGATAAAAGCATATTATCAGCAAGAATATTTATAAATTTAAACACTAAATAATTTTTTTTGCTAAATATATATTGAGTTATTTTAGATTCTGAACGGAGTGATGAATGTATTGATTTTACAATGATGTGTGTTTTTTTTTTTTTGTCTGTCGACAACATTTGGGGCAGTAAAAATGCTTCGATTTTTGACTTCAGTCCCTCTTTGAAAAGGAAATCGACTCTAGTTGGTACTTTGGGGGGTCAAAAGTTAAAAATTTTCAATAGTTTTTAAGTGAGTCGGGAAAAACCTTAAAAAAATGACGGAAAAACGGGAATTTTTACGCAAAACCAGTTTTCGCCCAAATCGAATTTTTTATTTTGCTATAACTCAAAAACTAATAGATGTAAATACTTGAAATTTTCACCAAATGTTTATATTAGCGTTCTCCATACACAGTTAAATTTTCAAAGAATTTTGACTTTTTTTGAGCTATTTCTAGACAATTGAAATTTTTAATTTTTTTTAGTATTTTTTTTTAAAATAACGATAAAATTTTTTTGGCCGGCCAGAAAATCTTGAAAATTTAATACAAGGTTTCTTATAAGTTTTTCTTAAAGTGATAATAAAAAATCCGAAATCGTTAGTCACAATTTTTTTTTATAAGTGCTTAAAGTTCGAATTTATACGAAATATGTCAAAATTGCGAAAATTGGCAAGTAATTTTGTGGTTGAAAAATCGTAAAATTTTTTTCTTTTTTAACTAAGTTTTGAAAATTTGATACAAGGTTCTCCATACATTTTTCTTCAATTATCTGTAAAAAAAACTATACCGGATTCAGACAAAAAATTTTTATGAGTGTTTGAAATTTAAATTTTCACAAAACCGCGTTAAATAACGGTTTAGCCTCAAACGATTTTTGATATTTGTAGTTATTCAAACAGTATAAGTCGTAAATACTTGAAAATTTTACCAGTTATTTAGACTGTCATTTTCTTTACGTGATTTGATTTTCAAAATATTTTGACTTTTTTTGAGCTATTTATAGACAATTGAAATTTTCATTTTTATAAATGTTGATAAAAAAAATTTAGCTGGGACAAATAACTTGAAAATTTAATTGAAGGGTCCACATAACTTGTTCTAACTCCCATTCAAAAATTTTAAAAATACATAGGCACAATTTTTTTTTATTAGCATTTGAAGTTCAAATATTGACAAAAATTCGTCAAAATCATGAATACTTTTCACTATTTGGTAGTTAAAAATTTATAAATATTTTTCTATCAAAAGCTAAGAATTGAAAATTTAATACTATGCTGTCCATAAGTTAAGCTTAGAATAATTATAAAAAAGTTTGAGGATTGTTCAATTGAAAAAATTTCACGTGTGTTTAAAGTTTTAATTTTAATTTGAAATCAAAAATACACGTGTAAAATAACTTTTTACTAATAAATAATTTTCGATTTTTATTATTTTTAAAAAATTACTAAACGTAAGATCTTGAAACTTTTATACTTGAATGTTTGAATTTGTTTCAAAATAGAATATATGATAATATTTAAATACAATATATCCTAGAGTCTAGACTGATAAATCATCTCCGTTCAGAATCGTTTTTCGTATACAATGATACCTATCATTGCATTCAAATTTAACCTGCCTTAGTCCGATGTCCACCCCACCCCCTAATGTACAGCAGAGCGATACTCACTTACCCGCTTTTTTTTATTATATAGTGCAAGTTTAAAAAATATAATTTTTTTAATTATTATGTAAGAACTTGTGTATCGTAGTATTTTATAAGCAATTAGCAAAGGTAAGATGTTAAAAGCAATGGTGTTCAACTTAAATTATTTTATTTTTATAAAGTTGTTTAAAGTGTTGATGAAATCACCAACATTTGCAAATTATTTTGTAGTTAAACTTTCTAAATTGTCAGTTTTTATTCTAAGACTTGAAAATGTAAGACATGAGATCTCATAAATAGCTGTTACAAAAACCTAAAAAATAATACATGTGTTCAATTATTTTTATAGATATTTGAAGTAATAGCACAGAATAATTATAATTAATAATTATTCTGTGGTAATAGTATACATTTTGATAAAAAACTACAGCTCTAGTTATTTCATTGTAATTTATATTTTTCATATATTTACCTATTATAAGTATATTTTATACTATGCCTATGCAATGCCATTTTCAAATTGTTTTTATTAATTTCAAGCTATTTATACCATTAATCTATAAACTATAAGTAGGTAGTCGATATCTATTAACTCAAAAGTAATAACAATAATATAATAAAATGCAATGTTTTGGCAATAATTAATCTAATCTACCGTATTATTTCTATGTTAGTACTTAGTTATACGGTAGGCTGAAGGTTGAATTAATTTTTGCCATAAACAAATAACAATTTTAATATATTTATTATTAAATATTAACTGTTAATAAGTATAGGTAACTATTAACTTATAAGTCAATACCAACGTACTACAGAACAGTATGAATAGATTCATAGTAAAATTAAAGATAAGTATCAATAACTTAAGTACTATTAATATCTCTATAAATTATAATATGTATATATAGTACAACTTGTGAAAAATATTGTTAAAATGGCATCTATAGGTATAGAAAATGATAACTAAATCAAGAAAATCAAAGCCGTAATTAAAAATAAATTTTGAGAGGGGTCCAAATTTTTTAAATATTAATACCGAATGCTTCTACTGATGTCTCATTGGGCACTTAAATAAAAGCCATGAATAAATTATTTTGACAGTGTAATTCTATCTAAAAAAAAAATACAGGCACTTTGACAACAAATCCAAAAGAATCTCTAAAGAAAAAAAAATTAAAAAACAGTTAAGGAACATTATTTATGTTTAAAAATGGAAAGACAAAAGTATGTTCTTTGTATAACGACCAAATACTAACTAAAAAGAATCTCCATAAAAATAAATAGGTATAGACAAAAGAAAAACAAAAATGCGTTTAAATAGCTCAATTTAATGATTTTATATGTGGTTTGATCACATAGATCAAATGATGAGTTATTAATACTATCCTCGCAAAGCAGGTAAGTTGTGGTATAAAAAATTAAAATTCCACTTATTATAAAGATATTAAAGTATGAAACAGACTTTACATTTATAAAAAAACATTCGGGATGTACAGATTTTAGATTCGAAAAGTTCAGGGATTCGCTTATAAAATATTTGATTCAGATATCATATAACACAAAATATCACAATGCATTTGATATTCACAAGAAGGAATTGAAAAAACTTAGCACAAATAATATTTGTGAACACCAGAACACCACTATAAAGAACCTATACCATTTCCACTTGGCTATAAAAGGAAAAAATATTTTGAAAGCTGTACATAATGTTATATAAAAATAAAGAGAAAACATAAACGTGCATAGATACAGTGCAAGATGTGTACATTCCTCTGTGCTTAGTTTACTTCAAAGAATACCATGCTAATTTAAAATGCAATTATGATTCAACATTCTAACACTTGATCACATTTATTATTTTTTTTAAATGAAATAATTCATAGGTTTATTTCTATTTTACCTATAAAAATGTAGTGCTTATTTGGTTTTGATACAAATTAAAAATAATTATTTCTTATAATTGTTTTATTCAATTTTTTTATATGATAAAAGTTAAAAGGTGTTTGAATTAGTTATCTACGGTGAATAAAATAAATTTAAATATAATAGTAACAATAAGAGTAGATTATAATAATTGCAACTGATAATAGAAATTATTTTTATTAAGTTACCTGAATATATTACTGCTAGTCATTTTATGAATTTGACATACATATTATTATATCAAAAAAATATGTAAAAGATTAGTAGGTACTAGCTTTTATAGCGGTAATGAAGAATGAAAATAATTTAAAATAATAGGAAAATAGATGACTATATAGTATATACAAAAATATTAAAAATAGAAGACAAATCATTATTATAAATATGTAATATAAATAAAAGGGGTCCAAGATGCAAACTTTGGGGTACTCCAGAAATAAATATGTAAGTTTTAAAAATATTTGTTCAAATCCAATAACAACAGCAACATTTAATAACTGACAACATATTTTATTATTTGCTGCAATTAATACACCACCACTATAAGATAGATTCTGCAAGTTAAATTTCAATTATGTTTTTATAAATTATATTTTATTAAACTAATTTTCTCATCAAGTACATTATTATTTAACCATTTTTCATTAAAAAAAAATATATCGTAATAAACAATTGATAAAGTATTACGTAAAAAAGGAATAATTACTAAAATACCGAGGATATTCTGGTAAAAAATATTAATTATAAAAAATAATTTAAATAATTAAAATCATGAGTATTTAGGTCGATTATTCTTGAAACCGATTTTCAGTTGATTTTATACAAACTTAATAATTAAATGTACTTCTCTATTATTTCTTCGAAACTTTAATTCATCAGGAAATTTTTTTGGAAAAGTATACGGTCAGAATTGATACAAATAATAAAAGGTCATTGTAATGATATTCATTTTTTTTTTTTTTTGATTTTAAAATATTTAATGACATCGACTGGTGAAAAAAATATAGCCTTCATCGAATAGATTTTATTTTGGTCCAATAGTCATGTTCATTTCATTAAGTATGAAATCTTTAGAATGATGTCATCTAAAATTGTAGGTTTTTGAGTTTTAAGATCATTAACTTAAATTAATGGACTATTAATTAAATGTTTCAATTTGGGGATATCACATTGATCATTATTACAAGATTTGCAAATAAATTTTAGATGACGATTTTTCAAAGTGACACATTTAAGTTCACTCACAGTTAGACCTGAACATTCATTGTGAATTAATTACTTACAACCATCATAAATTGATAAATGAATCAAGCTTAGCAAATAAGTACAAGATTAAATTTGTAACAATTATTACTTAACGACATTGTTGTATATAAATCCGTAAATTAAAATTTAATTAGACTAGGTACAACATTTTAAGAACTTGATTTCATATTATTTAAAGTTTCAAGTGTTTCAATAGAAATGAAATAATAATAAATATGTTTTTCACACGATGCGTAAATTCTTCTACAAAAAATCAATTATAAACATTGGTTTTAGTACCTATTAATTTTTGTGAGCAATTTTTTCCAATATGTTTTTAAAATTAATATTTGCAATATTTCTACATTTTTTTCTCTACATTTTTCAATCACTTATAGTATGCATTAGTTTGTATCAACATTTTTAAAATCTTTTAAAGTATTTGATAAAATATGCTTATCAGTTTCAGTTTGTTTGTGAAAATACTTCAATTAGGTCAGATACAGTAAATCCAAATAATACTTTTTCAAAAAAAGTTGATACAAGCTTTACTAGAAAATATCCATCCTATGAAAAATATTTTTGCGATTGTTATTTGCTGTAAATGTATTAAATTGTATCACTTTTTGAAACAAGGTATTTTTAAGTTGAAGTCTTATAAAAACTATCCCAACACTCACTAAGCACATATTTTAATATAACACCTGAATTTATTAAGTTTTCTGGTTATCTATTTGGTAATATAAGTTCAATAGTAATAGATACACAGGTTTTATCAATGTTTTCAATTAAGTCTAATAAACTTTGAAAAATTCTTCTCGATGTTGGATTAGGTGAAGATGATTTTTAAATTTATCAATAGCCATTTTTAATCATATGTTCGAATTGTAAGTAAGGCAAAAGGTGAGGGAGGCCTTGAATTAGTTGTTATTGATATATAACTGATGTCATATGATAAAAATAATTTACTTCCATATGTCATATGTGGCAGTAACTAGTGCATTAAAATTATAATTACGATTTACGATTATGTGATACATCATAATAGTAGAATTAAAGTTATTACTAAAGACCGGATTCCCGTGCAATTGCATCTTTTTATCGCGTTTTCTTAATTCTATAGAAACATTCTACAAATCCAAATCAAGAGATGTAGGTTAATTTAAAGAAAGATTTATGTTATACAAAATTGCACGTTTGGTTTTTTTTTATAAAAATGTACTTTTGTACAAATATTTTTTGTATTATTTGTGATATGAAGTATTGGACTTTTGTATATAATAAAATAATTATATATATATATATATTCGATATTCGATATAATATGATGTAATTAAGATAATAACTACTACGATAGTCAATAGATTATCGATTATGTGTGCATACACACATACAGTACTATAGTTTATCCGCAGCAGCCGTAGTCAACTCATATTTTATACTTTTATAGTTGATACTTATTACTTGAAATTATTTAATTTAAAATGCCAAAAATTGGTAGTAGTCATTGTTCTAAAATAAAGTGTTGGATCGAAAAATATTCTGTATTAAATTTTTTTTTTTTTAATTTTATATTTTAATATGATAGTTAATGCCAATACTAATAAATAATAATATAATAAAAAAAAAGTGAAATAAAATTTGAAGTACCTATAGTAAAATTTTGTTTTTGCATGATTTTGCACATTTTAACATTTTAATTGCACGGTTTTTAGATGTTAGCTGCACAAAAATCCGGTCTTTAGTTATTACATTCATCATTTTTAGGTGGATATTCATGTACAATATTTGATATTGTTATTGAGTTATCATGATAAATATTTCAAATGAATCTTGAATTATGGAATTAAAGTTACAATTTTCACAGCAATCAGCAGTATATTTTTCTTTAGCTGCCAACTAGAACTTTAATGATTTTAATCCTGTTAACATAGCAAATAGTAATACAATTAAACATGTTAAATTATAAAATATAATATTATTTACCTTTTTTTTTGTAATAGTTCTAAAACTTTGTATGAATGAAGTAACATTAAAATAAAGTAAATCAATTTGAAAATTGACTGACCATTGGAATAAAATAAAAGTACTGAAGCAATTATTTTATTTTTTTTTGTTAGATTCTTTCGGCATCATTATATTTCTAGCACCTTCTCATTTATACAATCCTAGAACATAAGAAATAATTTAAATTTAATTCCCTTTTAATAGATTTTGAATAAAATAAAATAAAACAGGTATTTTTATAAAAATGGCTATAAATTAACATTTTCTAACTAAATTTTAAATAATCATTAGAATAAAATATTTTATATTCCTTAATAGTTGTTATTTATTAAGAGGACGCCATACCCGCATGTGTTATCATCTCTGTCTTACTAATGTACATCTTAACATTTTGTTCAGCAGATTACATTTTGTGATGTTAGCTTTAATATTAGAGTAAATGTACCTAGTATCAAATTTAAAGGTAAGAATATTATCTAAACAATGGACATTGACATATGATTTTATTGATATTATTATCATTTTTAAGTGAGTTACAGCTATGTAAAATATAACAACTTTAAAATGTTCAAAACTCACTTTAAAATGATAATAATATCAATAAAATCATATGTCATTGTCCATTGTCTAGATAATATTCTTACCTTTAAATTTTATAATAGGTACATTTACTCTAATATTAAAGCTAACATCACAAAATGTATTCTGCTGAACGAAAATTTGTCATGATGTACGTTAGTAAGACAGAGACAACACATGCGGGTATGGCGTCCTCTAAGTGTTAACCAAATTCAAGTATCAGTGATAGTAAACAGTTTTACTATTGTTTATCTTTTGCCAAAATAGACATCCTAATAATATGCTGTTTTTGTTATTATTACGAATTACTACAGTGAGTTCCGCTTAATGTGATCACATTAATTCTATTCACTGGTTGATTCCATTAGACATTTTTTTTATTGATGAATTTATATTTATATGTATGTTTAAAATTAAATTAAAATAAAGTAAAGAAACTACCTATTTTTGATAATATTTGAGAATTCATTGATTTCAGTTTCATATTAGCTTAAAATTAAAATCCATACTCAATTATTATAATATATACATGATTTTTAATTATTTAAAATTAAATAAATAATAATGTATGCACATTGTACCTATAACTTTTGAAACTGAAAAGTATCGTTTTTGACATATTTTTAAATAGCTCTTTTTAACTTTTTCAAAACAATTCTTGTTTCTTTTTGGTGAAAGTTTGAAATACCATTAAAACGATAAGAATGTTCTTAAAAATGATTCAATTATCCGGTACTTGGTGATTCTATTAAAAGGTTAATTTATCATTAGTAATATAAGATTTGGTTTGGGATTTTCAATTTTGATTTCAATAAACGATTCAGTCTATAACCAGTGATCACATTAAGCGGAACTTACTGTATTACTAATACTATTCTGAGATGTCAGAGCACTAGGCACCTTCTCACAAAATAAAAAGGTTTATATCCTCGAGACAGAAATTGTTAAAGGTCTAATACAAAAATGGTTAAGTTGCAGTAAGTAAAATACAAGCTGTTAAAACTTGTTTACAATATTTCAATAAATTCTACACCTGTGTTCTTACACACTTGTTAACAATTTTTTTTTTCATATTTTCCAATTATACATTATAATATACGTTCATTACATAAGTGATTAAATACTTATTATACATATATGTTGGTTAATAGTTAAATTATTTTTCATTAATACAATAAAATATGTGGTTAGTGGATTTTATAATATTGTGATTACATTTGTGATTAATAAAAAAAATGATTTAATCTTATATAATAAGATGGTTTACAATAAATTAGTAGTATTTCATTAATATAGCCTTTATGCTATCTTAAATATTTTATACAATTTAATATTAATATTTGTTGTATAGAGTAATGGTAAAATTAAGTATAAATAAAATTATTAATTTCAAAAATATCTTAACTCTTACTATTTTATTTATATATTTTTCTCTAATATTCATATTTATTCACGATTTATTTGAATAAAATTAATCTCAATTGATTATTAAGTTCATTTGGTCAATCCTCCTCACGCATTTAGATTTTGATAGAACACGTTCCACTACATATGTGTCATAAATTCAAGTGGACTCGGCGCACAACTCCAAATAATTTTTAATCTTCTTGAATTACTATCAAATCAAGTCACATAAGCAAACACCAACTCTTATCTATATATATGAGTATTAGTGTGTTGCTTACATAAATCGAAGTGAAGGTTTATTCCATAGAAATTGAAGTTCGGTTTTACGGTGAAAAAGCTGAAAAATTATTACAATATTAACAGTTAAAATAACTGATGGATTCAACATTATTTCTAAAAAATAAATTAGTTCATAACAATACGGTTTAATCACATAGAGATGTGTATACATATCTGATAAGAATTTTTTTGATGCAAATATTATTCCCATATCTATATCTTCCTCGTATGGTACTGGAACGGACATATTAGCTGACTATATGATTATAATAATTAATAGTCATAGCAATTGGTAAAATTATGGCAACCGCCCTGTTCTGGATTTATGTAGTATTGCGTTTCAATGTTAATTGAAATTTCTGCGATAAATTGTTCCATACTATTTACTATGTTTTATTTAATTGGATTTATTGATTTGGAGACAGTAATTAATTTAATCTCTGAAAATGAATTTTTATGTTTTTTAAGTATTTATTTAATTTATAAAAATTTTTATAAGGTTCTCGTATCTGTGTTTTCGTATAACAAAATTGGATCATGCACATAAGTGACTATGTATATAGTTTAGAACAAATCATGTCATGAGTCTCTACCAAGTTTAGTAGGCGACCTGATTTGTTATATGTCCCTAGGGAACATCATAAGTAATCTGTTTTGTATTTAACTTTTCAAATTGTATAGTAAAATTATTATTGAACTGTTTGTCATAACCACTAATATTTTAAATTGAATATTTAGCTTAATCTAGCCTATTTAGGAAGTTTTTATCTGTTTTTGTCCGTTCCACACTACAATCACATTATTTTTATTTCCTCTTAATATATGGTTGTACATCGTCGGTGTTAAATTGTTTTTTGTAGTATTTAGACTTTTATTCAACTGGTCAAGACATGCATATCGTATCTACGTTTTATATCTAAATATTCTTTTTATCTCTTTAATAGCTACCTGTAGCTCTTGATTTCACATAGGTCTTACCTCTTAGTTGAGGGGTAACAATAAAGGTCTACCTTCAAGTTTTTGAATTTTGAAGCAATCCAAGCTATTTGAGATAGCATCGGAGTAACCATCATGCTTGTTTTATTCACCATTGAAAATTGAAAATTCATTATTATGAATTTTAGTGTCTCTTTTCTGTATACAAAGAAATTATATTAGTTTACATCAATATTACTATACATATAATATATTAATATTACTATACATATAATATATTAATATTAATAATATTATATAATTTACTATTTAAATTATGTTATTGATTCATGGATACTACTACGATAATAAAACACTACAAAGTTATTAAAACCACATATTAATTTAATAAAATAATTCAAATTTCTACTAATAACCATTATACATCATAAATATAACATAATAAAAACTAAAATTCACATTTACTAAAATAATAACAATGACGTTGGCCAAATATTATAAGACCTTTAGTGTAGCAAAGAGATTATGGGAGATGCCATATTATATTAGAGTTGGAAGTAGAACATATTGAAATAAACCATAGTTGTTGAGATCCAAACACTTAAATGCCTCAAGACTATTATGATTAAACTATAATAAATTACCTAATGTTTAATTTAATATATTAGTTTGTTTCATTTAACCACGGCAATCATCTAAATGTAATTGACTACTCAACCTTTAAAAACTTCATATATGGTTGCTGGTACGGTACCTATCATGTATTATAACTATATGTTTAAAGTGGTAGGACCTAGCTGATTGTTGGAAAGTTAAATTAAGTGTTAGGTCACAAATTGATACAAATATTCAACAGTACGTCACTTATTGAACCAGAATTCAATAATTTGTTTTGTTTTCATGTTTTATTTCTGTTATACTATTAAAATCTACTAATAAAAAAATGATAGGTAAATTAATTTAAATCATATACTTGTGAAAGATTACATCATTAGATTTTCTTTAAGTGTTTTTTGATTTGCCGCTTACAAAACACTATGATTCGAGGTGTAATAACTCGTAAAACTGAACACTTTTAAAACTGAATATAACTGTATATTATAAGTAATTAACTAATCTAATAAATAATAATGAACAAAATAAATAATAATAATATGACTTTAAAGAGTAAATTATTATCGCACATCACAGAATGCGAATTATTTAGTATGAGTTATTCTGCGATATCATTTCCAAATTCGAAATTAAATAATTTTGATAATAAAAACGCGAACGGTTACATACCGCCTAGATCCCGCGACAAGTAGATCCACATACATAAACTGGAACCCTTTGGACATTTAGAACCTCAAAACATTTTAGATTGGAACACTACCTTTTGTTCCACAAATTTTTTTTTCAAGTCAACTTATACCAATGATATTTAATTTCCACATTTTACATTTGTTCCAATGTATATTTTGTCGAAAGAAATTTGTTCCAATGGACATTTTTTCCGTTAATTATTTCATCCAATTATATCTTTTCACATATTATAATCTCTTTTCCATGTATTATTTCTTTATTCCGATAAAATTTATTTGTTCCACAGGATTTATTATCCAAAACATTCGGAACAAAATATGTTCATTCGCATTAATCAGAAAATTCATGCGCGGGAAAACATTCAAATTTCAAACTGCATTTTTTTTTTTGAATGCATTTAGACCTTACGGCTTACACTAGTTACACTTAAATACTTAATAATACTTTATTACTTTTATAAAGTATTAAGGTTTGGAAAAGGCAATGGCTATTTTTTTCCGTATAGCTCATGTTTAAATTTGAACTTAACTACTTACTGTTATGGGGGGAAATGGTGAATTTACCATTCATACATTCATACATTTCTCATACACGCTTATATTTTTATTGTTTTTATTAAATAAACATTATATTACTTTATACTCTATCTCAATAACCAGTTTCTCTCTCTCTCTTCTGCCCAATGTACGTTATCTTGACATTTACATTGACCGTCAACTTAATTGATAACCCCACATCAAAAATAAACTTCCTTCCTTAAATAACCATCTTCGACTTCTACAAGTGGCATGTTAATTTGTATATAGAAAGTGAGAGAGAGTCTTTTATAGGGTAAACGGAAAACTGGTACGATCTGTAGTTATTAGATTATATTAAATTAAAATAATTTCAAAATTTTTTTTTTCTGGCTTTTACGTTTGAAAAGTCTGTTATTATTTTATCAATATTGAGTTCAGCGGTCCGTTTACTTTCAATATTCAAAACAGTAAACACTTATATTCTTCAGTCGATCTTGACTATGTAGGTGTCACTGGTTCGGAATAACAAATAAATACACACGTCGCGTCAAACGTTACGAAGCGTCACTTTATTAAGGTTTATATGTAGATATCTTATGTGGTTACAATATAATAATAACGTACGCGAACGTGAATCAATTAAGAGGACGCCATACCCGCATGTGTTGTCTCTGTCTTACAAGTACGTAACATAGCAAATTTACGCTAAGCAGATCACGTTTAGCTCCATCAATTTAAAATTTAGAGTGAATCGACCTATTACAAAACTTGAGGTAAGAAAATTATCTGTGTTTGTATGTTGGTTTTTTACAATTATTAAATTTTTAAGTGAGTTATGAGCATTTTTAATTTACGCTATGTTATATACGCATAACTTGTTAAAAAATTGAACTATCGTAAAAAACCAACATACAAACACAGATAATTTTCTTACCATCAAGTTTTGTAATAGGTCGATTCACTCTAAATTTTAAATTGACGGAGCTAAACGTGATCTGCTTAGCGTAAATTTGCTATGTTACGTACTTGTAAGACAGAGACAACACATGCGGGTATGGCGTCCTCTTAAGACTGCCGCCTGACCCCGCGACTGGCCCGGTCACGGGTCGTGCTCTCGCGAACTTAGATAAGCAGTCACGGTCGTTGCGATAACGACCGCGACAACTAGAAGAATTTCGAAGATAATTTTTTATTAATTTAAGCTTTGAAAAGCTGCATTCTGCAAACGCGAATGTTATTGGTAGAGTTAAAAATATAAGACATGCTGATAATATTAAATACCTATATAATATATATATTATATCTAGATAACAGATCCATTTCAAAATAAATACACATAACACATAGATCTTTAATAGTTTTTAGATTTTGAGATAGAACTCTTGTTTTTATGCACATAATTTGCCGCGTGAAATCTGAATTTATATCATCTTTATAAAATTGAATGAAATCATAAGAAGATTTAATTAGGAAAGACTTATCATTGTAAAAGTTTGATTTCGGGGTTAAAAATGTAAAACGATCAGAAACACATTTCATTCCAATATTCCACCGTTCTTTGAATTTAAATATTTTACAATATTATATCAGCATTTTCACCTTGATTTATATGAGGTATTTGTCCTTGTATTCAGTGGCGCACACTGGAGGGTTCAAGGGTAGCAGCTGCTACCCCTGATTTTTTTGGTGGGTGGGTGGGTGTCCCCAAGCTACAAAAATATCCACAACGTAACAATATTCTACAATGTATAAAAATATTTAAAATATACTATTGAATAATATAGGCTATGGCTATTAGACTAAAAGCCAATATAAGAGGTAAGTAGGTAACTGACTAAATACTAATGAGTATTTTATCATTCATAACATCGCAGAATAGATTCTCATGGTGGCATGTTTTCACGGTATTACAAAATACAATCAAATCGGTACCTATTCGGGATTGACATTCCTACCGCGCGTCCGCGCGAGGTGCGAATTACGTCGGAATATTTAATAATAAAAATAATTTGTTTGTAGTTTGTGACTCTGTGCTAATGCATAAAGGTGAACGATTTGTCAAAATTATGTTATAAAATATTTTAATTTGTATTATTTATTAACATTGATTACTGATCAATGATTTTATAAATTATAAATTAATTATTAAATCAATGGTTCGTATAATCGTATAAATGTCTGGATTATACTTCTATTTTCGTTGAACAACATAATAACATATAATATAAATATATTGTAAATTATAAAACGAGCATCTTCCACCACCGTCTGACTTCTATTTATAAACAATAATGTGCGTATATTAGGCCTCCGTTGTTCCGTAGTCCGAATCATGATATCATTGTGTAGCGACTAGCAAGTATCGACGATCGACCTATTATTTCCAAAAATACACGTATAGTGTATTGGTACTATAGATACAGATATGCAGCTCCAACTATGAAATTTCCTAAACTGGATTTATATTTAATTCACAATAATAATTTTGTACATCATAATATATCGATGGAACGACGACGATACGAGACGTACAATTGGCAATATTGGCATTCAGTATTCACTTCACACAGCTCGCAGAGCTACGTTATTACTATTTTTTTGTTATAGTGTTGTGAGTTATTGTTTTTCATTATTATTTATTCTAGTGGCATAGTACACAATCATAATATTTTTGAAATTTCTTACATAATGTCGAATTCAAATATTGGTTTAGACTTGGTGTGTTCATGTGGTAAAAAAAAGTTGAACTTAAATGAAACGAATTGGAAGCGACGTATTTCGTCCTGTAAATCAGTAGAGAGACTAAAAATCTCAAAAACATGCAATAATTTAACTAATTATTTTTCAAAAAAAAGAGATAATTCTACAGTGATTGATGGACTTGATAGAATATCATTGCAAAAGAGTAAGTACCTATTTGGCTATTTAATTAAATTTAAGGGGATTGGAGCGTAATACATTCTAGGGAGTAAAAACTATGCGTTTTATATTTCAGTTTATATGGGTCTTGAATATGTTTAAAATAAATGAATATTAGTAAATCAGTAAATTTAATTATTTTGTAGATCGATATCACGTTGTATGTGGGCATCATATTGACCGGAATGTACGCCTGTCATTTTACCTACACGCATGCACGTGATATATTGTTACAATACCAGTTGAAAAATATTAAAATACGTAGTTACAATTTTTTTTTATAAGCATTTAAAGTGATTTTTATGCTTTATATTATAAAGTTTATAACGTTATAGATGCCTATGTGAATGTTTAAATATTACCACATTTCAAATTTCATCAAATGTAATCTGTTGTTTGTGAATTTTGATATTGAAAACAATATTAAATTAACAAAATTTAAATTAAAAAAACCCAACTTATTTGTCATGTAGGTGTAACCACTATCCGGTACCATTGAGTATTTGAGTGTTAGTTATTTGGCTTAATTATTGAAATTTTAATATTTATATATATTACCTACTTTTAATACACATGACAAAAAGGCCCACACTAGTTAAATACACATTTTTACATTAACTTTTATATGTTAAATAGGAAAATCAAATGTGCACAATATTTTTAATCAAAACCACAAAGTCAATGATTTAAAAGGTAGGTAATTTAATTTTTTTTTTTTTTTGTAAGAATTGAAATGAAATTAACAGTTTTTTATGTTAACAAAAATGTTTGAAATTGTTAATTAATTGTTAATAACCAGACCCCTTGCTAATTCATTAAGGTATTTATTATTTATATTTATTTATTTTATAATATATTGTGTTTATAGGCACAACAAGTGAACACGGCATTGTTGTCAATGAAGATCACATTTCTGAAGTTGATAATTTAAAAGGTAATTTAATTTTATATATACCTTATAATAGTTTTTAATTTGTTTATTTAATAGGAAATGAAAAAGCATGTAGAATATCTAATGAAGACCAGATCCCTGAACTTGCTAAATCATCAGGTTAATTTTTATTCAACTATTATATTTTACTTTTTATTTATATTTATTTTATGTTGTGTTATTAGGTACAACAAGTTTAAATGACATTGTTGTCAATGAAGATCACATTTCTGCAGTTGATGATTTAGAAGGTAATTTAATTTGATTTTATATATACGTTATAAAAATGTTGATTTAATTTTAATTTGTTTTTTAAATAGGAAGTGAAAAAGTTTGTGAAATTTCTATTGAAGACCAGTCTCTTACTATTTCTGATGCTACAGGTTAAATTAATATTTTATTGCTATATGTTAAGTGAATATTATATAAATTAATTTTATTTCATCGAGGAAAAAATTTATTATAAGTACCAGGTTTTTACACAATAAATAATTTTTTCTTTTCGTACGTCATTTCTCTAGTAACTTAATTGCTTATAGTCCAGAGTAGATATCAAATTTTATACCATTGTAAAAGTATATAAAATTTTCTCATTTTTAGAGTTTGGTATCGAAGAAAAAGATCCTATCAATTCTTAAAGCAGGGAATACATTTGTTGCTACGAACCGTCTAATTGTTGCAGCAATTATTGACGTAATTCTCTACCTTGCTCAATACTCTTTGGCTCTACGAGGTCACAGAGAAAATTGGGAGTCCAATTTGCGTGGAAATTTTAAAGATTTGGTCTGCTTATTGGGAAAGTATCACCCTGTTCTTGGATCATACATAGCTGGCCAACGTTTAAAAAAAAAAAAAAATATGATTTCATATCGTGGAGAAGGCAAAATGAACTCATTGAAGCAATGGCTGGATACACTCGTGGTGTAATTTTAAAACAAATTAAGTTTGCTAAGTTTTTCAGTATAATATTAGACAGTACATTCGATAATTCTAGAAAAGAGCAGCTCTCCTTTGTGATTCGCTACATACATGATGAGACTGCCGAAGCCCATGAAAGGTTAATCAGTATGAAAGAATGTGCAAATACTTCGGCACAAAATATATTTGAAATAGTAGAACATATATGTGCCATATATTCTTTAGATTGGAAGCAATACTTGGTTGGAAAATCATTTGATGGTGCAAGTAATATGCGTGGTGCATATAATGGACTTCAGGCCATAATTAAACGTTCTAATCCGGCTGCAGTTTTTGTTTGGTGCTATGCACATTGGCTGAATTTGGTTGTTATTGATGCGGTAAGCTGTTCACCCAATGCAAATGATATGTTCGGTATTTTAGAATCTATTTATGATTTTATATGCTCAAGTAAGAAACGAGTGGCCTTATTTGATGAATTTCAAGAAAAATATATGGAAGTACACAACGTAAACGACGCTTCAAGAGAGTAGAAACTACTCGTTGGTGGTCCCATGATCATGCGCTCAATACTGTTTTAGACACATTTGATGCTTTATGTGATACCTTACAAAATATCCAAAATAATGAATGTTTAAGTGATCGCAAAGGTGCTCATCAGGCTCGGAGTTTAAAAGAAAATATCATGTGTGATAAATTTTTAGCCACAACCACAGGGGCGGATCCAGGAATTTTCTGTGGGGGGGGGCGCACATTTTGTAGATATTTATTTTGTAATCTGATGAATAGTGAAATATTATAAATATAAATAATATAAATAATTAATTTTAAATATCATAAATATCTATTTCAATTATTACGATAACGGCGACTGGCACCGTACGTCGTGGACCGAAAATAATCTGAATGGAATATTTATTTTTAGATATTATTCAAATAATCATCAAAATAATAATAATAATAACATACGTAAACAGTTAGAAACTACAGAGTAGAGATAACCTCGGTTAAAAATAATATAAAAATACGTATTATTATATATTAATACTTATTATATAATACGTCATTATGCTTACACACAATCATTTCATAAAAACATTTTACAATTTTTAAATTGTATTTTAAAATGTAATTTTTCAACTAAATAAAAGCCGAGGTGGTGGCGCGCGCCTCCTGCGCCACCCCCCTGAAATCGCCCCTGCACAGCCATCATATATAAAAAAATCTTTCAAATTATCACTCCTCTCAGTAAAATGCTGCAGGCCAAAGACATAGATCTTATCGGAGTTATTGATTTAGTTCAAGAAAAAATAAAACACTTAGAAACATGTAGAAGTGACATAGAATTTTACACTGTCCTTAACGAAGTCAAAGAGTTCAAAAAGTGTTCAATTAATGAATGTGAAGATTTTAAGCCAATTCCACATAATCGAATAAGACGGGTACCACGTAAAGCTGACGATATAGTTGTAGACGAAGTTATTGAAGACACATTGCAAAATTTTAAAATTAAAACATATTTTATAGCATTTGATATAGCTATTACTCAGATAAAAGAAAGGTTCAATGAAATAAACAGCGGATCTGTCATTATTTTCTCGACGCCGCACGGAAGAAATATCTAATGATCTCAATAAATTGCCAGTTGATGCATTTAAAGTATTTTCTGATACATGTAGTAAATTTGTTGATAAAGAAGATTTAAAAAGAGAATATTTACAATTCATAAAATGTTATTTTAATCTTGAAAAAGTTAAACTAATTCCTACCCGTCTTCATGATTCTCAATCAGGCAGCGAAGATGAATCTATTGATCATTTAGAAAGCGACTTGGAAGATTATCAGAATACTCAAGAACCAGTAGAACATTTTTCTATCACCAAGCTTCCTTTAAATGGATGCAGTTTATCAACAGTATTGAAGGTCGTTAAAATAAGTGGTTTACAGTCTGTATATCCTGTCCTAAGCATAGCTTTGAAAATTGCTGTAACATTACCGGTTGCTAGTACTACACCAGAAAGAACATTTTCCAAACTAACAATAATCAAAAATAAACTCGCCTTGAAAATTTAATGGTACTTTCATGTGAAAATGACGTTAAAATTGACTCAGACACTGTTATTAATACATTTGCCAATAACAGCAGCTTGTTGCAAAAAGCTTTATTATATTAATTTGTTATACAACAGTATGTAACCTTTAGTCCCAGTGTGTATAAATTGTATTTATAGGAAAAATTTGTATTATATATGTATTAAAAAAAATATATAATTATATTTAATAATTAGCAGAGAACATAATATATTTTATTTAAATTAGTGTTTAATACTTTAATATTAAATTGGTGAACATTAAATAAAAAATTTAATTAAATTTTTTATTCAATTTTATATTTATTATTACTTCTTAATACTATAGTGATATTTACGAACAAGGTTATATTATACTACCTAAGGGGGTGTGGGGGCGAAGCCCCACGGATCTGTTTTTGAAAGTTATTTTGTGGGTGGGTGGTATTTTTCCATTCAATATGCTACCCCTGTTTATTTTTGAGTGTGCGCCACTGCTTGTATTGATCCACAATTTTCAGGGATTTCAGAAACATCACAACCTAAAATAAGTTCTTAATGTTCTAAACTGTGATTTATCTTGTGAACTAAAAGTCTAAAACCCATATGGTCATATTATTTATTTAAAATTCAATCAAATAATATATATGTTTACGCGTATAATATTTTAATATCTAGGGCTGGGATAGTGGGATTTATATGTAATAAAAAAACAAGAATTTGTTCATATATATACAGTTAAAATGGCCAAAATATGTAGTATAAAATAAAAAAAAGCGGGTAAGTTAGTATCGCTCTGCTGTACATTAGGGGGTGGAGTGGACCTCCGACTAGGGTAGGTTAAATTTGAATGCAATGATAGGTATCATTATATACGAAAAACGATTCTGAACGGATATGATTTGTCAGTCTAGTGCTACGTGCTCTGATGTCCTATACCCATAATATAATACATAAAGGGGGCAACACATTTTAGGCTTAACTATTAAGATAACAATCGCCCATGAATATTAATAAAAAGACGTAGGAATGAACATACTACCAAACAATATGAGGTGTGTAGCCATCATGCCATAAATGGTGTTACCTAGGCCTGGAAAACAATAATAGTAAAACAACTTTTTGACTCTAACCCACATACAGGGAAACGAATAAACTTAATGGTACGTCAAACCTAACCCAACCATAAAACACACAATCATATGTAATATAATTTTAAATCATATCGCGAGTTCCGAGAACTCGGATACAGCGCTTGTGGTTGACCATCTGCATGTGGGCGGACGGTCACCGGACGTCATCATGCACGCGCATCCTGAAATGACGGAAGATCTCCGGACGTCATCATCGCACGCGCATCCTGAAATGACGGAAGATCTCCGGACGTCATCATCGCACGCGCATCCTCTGAAATGAGTAATAGCGTGAGAAGTGAATGACCTGATTACGAATAGGCCAGAAGGAACCTGGGTAGGAGATCAGGGGACACTGACTATACAAGGGGGCCTAGAAGAGGACTCCCTCAGACGTGATATTCCAGAGTTAGCGCAAGCACCTTCACATCACTTTGCACCAGAAATCGTTCATTGGGACTTAGATTATTTTTCCAATTAAATTAAATATTTGGACTTAGAATAATTTTCAATCAGTTTAATAAAACACTTAGAAATATTTGGACTACTTTATTTCGACACGACCTGTATTTTTCGACAAGCTGCTGGCCCACTACACTAGTATATATTATATTTAAATATTGTCATATACCTATTCTATTTTGAAATAAATTCAAACATTTAAGTAAAAGTTTCAAGATCCTATGTTTGGTAATTTTTTAAAATTAAACGTTATTTTACACGTGTATTTTTAATTTCAAATTAAAATTAAAACTTCAAACACTCGTAAAATTTTTTAAATTGAATAATCCTCAAACTTTTTTATAATTATTCTAAGCTTAACTTATGGACAGCATAGTATTAAAGTTTCAATTCTTAGCTATTGATAGTAAAATATTTATAAATTTTTAACTACCAAATATTGAAAAATATTCATGATTTTGACGAATTTTTGTCAATATTTGAACTTCAAATGCTAATAAAAAAAAATTGTGCCTATGTATTTTTATAATGTTTGAATGAGAGTTAGAAAAAGTTATGTGGACCCTTCAATTAAATTTTCAAGTAATTTGTCCCAGCTAAATTTTTTTTTATCAACATTTATAAAAAAAAATAAAAAAAAATTGATTATTTCAAATGCCTATAAATAGCTCAAAAATAGTCAAAATGTTTTGAAAATCAAATCACGTAAAGAAAATGGCGATCTAAATAACTGGTACAATTTTCAAGTATTTACGACTTATACTCTTTGAATAACTACAAATATCAAAAATCGTTTGAGGCTAAACCATTATTTAACGCGGTTTTGTAAAAATTTAAATTTCAAACACTCCTTAAAATTTTTCGTCTTAGTCCGGTAAAGTTTTTTTTACAGATAATTGAAGAAAAATTTATAGGTACAGAACCTTATACCAAATTTTCAAAACTTAGTTAAAAAAGAAAAAATTTTTATGATTTTTCAACCACAAAATTACTTGCAAATTTTCGCAATTTTGACATATTTCGTATACATTTGAACTTTAAGCACTTATGAAAAAAAATTATGACTAACGATTTCGGATTTTTTTTTTATCACTTTTTTGAAGAACAACTTATAAGAAACTTTGCATTAAATTTTCAAGATTTTCTGGCCGGCCAAAAAATTTTTATCGTTATTTTAAAAAAAAATACTAAAAAAAATTAAAAATTTCAATTGTCTATAAATAGCTGAAAAAAAGTCTAAATTGTTTGAAATAACTGATAGGGTAAGATAATGCAAGAGCGTGTTTTTCAGTAATGATATAGACAATACATAAAATTGTAATATTTAAATAATTAAATAATAAATGTTTAATAAAGTGAATTAAATAATAAATATATCTATCAAAGTGACTTATATATATCAAACGAGTACTATTGTCGAAATATAAATGTATAATAATATTACCAAACCACCGAAATTGTCAAAATTTAAATATTTTACAAATATGTTAAAACGTGTATTTATGACGAAATATGTAAAAACATGTATAATAAAATATGTTTTATTTTATTGCAAATCACTTGAAATGAATTTATCATTTGCAATACTTAATGTACCTATCATGTTTTAGTAAAAATATTTATTTATATCCAATATCCAAATTCCAGCCCTATAGTAATATCAATATAAATATAAAAACTAAATTAAAAACCATTTTAAGGGGATCGGTGGCGGACATTTATTTTAGCCAAAACATCCAATTTTTATTCCATCATATTGATCGATGTTGTAATGCTATAATACTTTTTAAAACTGATTTGAATTTGTTATTATGTCAACTTGAGATCGGTCAGTCTATTTTCCCCAATTTCACCCCCCTAACAACTACAAATTTAGTTTGAATATTTTTAAATTTCGGCATTTTCAAACGTTGATTATTCGGAATATAACACTTTTTAGACTCATATAGTGCACGATGTAATACAGCGGTAAAATCGTATAATTGTGGACCAAAATATATTAGTAATTTACATAAACAAAATTACGAATACTAGCCCTGGATTATTTACAAAACAATATATAAAAAGAGTAGAAAGATCAAAATTAAAACTAAAATGTAGACGTTTAAATTTCGAAAGGTATTATATAATAATTTAAATTTGGTTATATTAAACATATGGGGAGGCTAAATCTATATATAACTAGTTCTTACATAGCTTATATTATACAGGTACTCTTAGTCTTAGATTTGTAAATTGTTATATTATATACTTAATAATATAATATGCTTAAAAACAAATAATATAATATATTATAAATAATATTGTATATTCAACTAATTTTTTTTTCAATTATAAATTATATGAACGTTTCCAAAGAGAATAAAAATTATTGACGGACCAGATGAAAATTATGGAGCTGTAAATGAATTAGCGATACTCACTTATCAGCTGTTTTTAATTTAAGTTTTGAATACAATAAATTTGATAAAATTAAAATTAAAAACATTTTTTTTTTCAATTTCGATATTTAGTGTGTTACGAAAATCTTTTTGATAAAATTAAAGAATTTCATATTAAGACAGGTCATGGAGGTAATGTGAAATTAAGAAATGCGTTACATGATACATATTATGTACCTAGACCACCAATTGAAATTTTTTTAACAGTGTGTGAAACATGTAATTGTAAAAAACCAATGAATAGGAAACTTGTAATAAAACCTATCACAACTGCAGATTTTAATGAAAGAGCACAAATTGACCTGGTGGATTTCCAATCGGTACCAGATGGTAAATTTAAATGGATACTAAATTATCAAGACCATGCGACAAAATTTGTAATTCTTAGACCATTAGAAAGTAAAAGAGCAACTGAAGTTGCTAATGAGTTATTATCCATATTTTTGACGTTTAGAGCTCCTAAAATATTACAGAGTGACAATGGCCGCGAATTTGTAAATTCAGTCATCAATGAACTTAAAGACCTTTGGCCTGAATGTATTATCGTGCATGGACGCCCTAGGCACCCTCAAAGTCAGGGAAGTATTGAGAGGTCTATTCAGGACGTAGAACACATGTTACGAGCATGGATGGCTGATAATAAATCCAAAAAGTGGAGCATTGGGTTAAATTTTGTTCAATTCCAAAAAAATAGTTCATGTCACCGAACAATTGGACGTTGCCCTTATAAAGCTTTATTTGGAAATGACCCGAAAATTGGACTGAGTACATCAAATTTGCCATCTGATTTGTTGAAGAAATTAACAACGGAAGAAGATCTCGAACATATATAAGGGAAATTGAAAAATGCTCAATTGCCTGCAGCATTTGTAAAGTTGAAGTGAATTTACAACTATCGGAGATTGCTGAAAATAATGAAATCATTTGCCAATTATGTGATTCAAAAAAAAAAAATACAAATTCAACGTGGTCTTGGACGTGAGGGTCAAATTAAAGCTGCAGAAAAAATGATCAAGGTAAATAATAGAATACAATTGAAAAAAGAATTGTACTTTTACTTCATATCTTAATTTAAATTTATTTTTAACAGGGAAACGACAGAATAACTGAAGATTTTAATATTAATCAATGTGTTATATTCGGAGTACCAAAAGTTGATAGGGGACCTACAGATCCTCCAAACATAATTTGTGTGATCACGGAACAAAAAAAAAAGGATTACATAAACTGGGAACAAGATATGGCTTAATAAAAGGATGGTTCAGTAGTGAATGTTTGAAAAGATCAGCGACTCAATTTCTAACTCCTGACCAAGTTGATAAAAATATTGAATTATCGGTGCGAGAAATGATTAAAAAAATTTCAGGAGGGCAAGGATTTTTGTCTTGTTCGTGTAAGGCAAAAACTCCTTGCCAATCAAGTAGGTGTGCCTGTTTTAAAAACAATATGATATGTAACAGCCGATGCCATAATCAATTATCGTGTAAAAATAAATAATAAATTAGAAAAATGTATCTAGGTATAGTTGATTAATTATTATTTAATTTAATCAATTAATTATTTTGTTAATAAAAAAATATACTATACTATAATATACTATAGGTAGTTAAGTAATATAAATATAATTAATTTCATGAATATGTATTTCATAATACTTCATAGGTAACACTGTTGTTTATAAATTATAAAAAATATAATGTAATATGATATAATTTATTATGACTATTATTGTCATATTTTTGTTCATAGAACAATATAGAAAAGTATAGTTATAATACTATGATATCTGGTTTTATAATAATTACACAAAGTTCACAATATAAGTATTGTCCGTTTCATGAAATGGATGTCCATATAATGTATTTTCGTCAAAATTCACGATCTGGATGAATTTCACTATCTGGATATCCAGTTCATGAAATGAGTGATTTCACTATTTGGATGCGACATATATACTTAAAAATGTAACTAAAGAAAAATATTTTAAAGGTAAGAAGAATTCTGGGGGGAGAGGGGTGCTATAGCAGCTCCCTTAGCCCTCCTCATTCTACACCTATGAGTTTATCCGAGATATCTAGTGCACACGGCACACCGATCGGCAATATATTGTATTATTTTGGGCGGTCGGGAAATTGGATCAAATGGGAAAAAAAATTATTGGAACAAACGGGTTATTCCAAAATTATTACTGGTACATTTTGTTCCAATGAACTGTTTTGGCAATCTTTGTCTTTGTTCTGATAAAATTGTTAAAATCCAATGAATATTTATTCCAATGACATTTGTTCCAAAGGATATTTGTTATAAAAACATTTGTTCCAATGTCCTCTTGTTCTGATTACATTTACTCCAATGAATATTTGTCCCAAAAACTTTTTGGGACAAATATTCATTGGAACGGATTAAATGTGGAACATAAAATACAGTCTCTTTTAGATTCCATATTAACTATAATATCCCACGTCATTTGGGCGGTACTCTTTTCGCCCAAATATTTTAAAACTACTTTCCCTTTTCGCCCAAGAATATTTAATAGCACTTTTCGATCAAATTTTTATAATACACACTTTGGGAAACACTTACTTTAAATTATTTATTTGTTTTAATTAGTTTTATAAAGCCATTTAGCATTACCCAGAGAGTACCACGAGGAGGCGGCTTCTATTACTCTCCAAAAATGTATTGTGTTTTTGTACAGTTTTTGTGCATTAATATAATTTTTATATAATACATGAGTAAGTTTTTATCAAACGTATAAAATAAATCGTCAAAATTTTGATAGTATAATATTAAATAGAATAGTTAAATGACATTGATTATTTATGTCTAACATATATCTACAAACGACCGCTTAATATCTTAATCTTATTTTTATAATATTTGGAAACTATAAGTATATAATTTCTACAATGGTCCGCCGTGTAGATATATCGATCTCAGTGTAGTCTGTTTATTATTTTACAAAGATAAGAAGATAATAATTATACACTAGCCTTAAGAACATGTGAAGTTTCATTCACATTCGAGTAGAAGTGTTCCAGTGCGTTTTTCGACAGTTATTTTTTTATTAAACATTGTTGACGATTTTATTATTTTTGTAAATTTAAGTAAAATTATGGAGTTCTTAGAAAGTAAACGAGGATGTCGTATGGTAGTATATAATAATTTTAAGTATAACTTTGGATCGACAAGTAAAAAAGATTGCTCTACTCGTTGGAGATGTGTTACGAGAACTTGTAGTGCACTAATATACTCAGACAAGAATGATATTTTTCTTTCAACAACTGGAGAACATAATACGAATCTTACGATATAACAAATATTCATCGTCAAATTATAAATGTTGGATGTAAACGTAAAGCTGTAGAAGATATGCATATACAACCGAAAAAAGTAGTATTGAAGGAAATTGCTCATAATGACCACGCAGCATCAACATTTACTGTAAATGATATTAATAGGCTGAGAAAAAACATTTATAAAGCTCGTAAAAGTGTTCTCCCACCTAATCCGACTAATATTAATGAAGTGCATATCCTTATTGATACAGAAAAAATAATTACTACTAGAGGAGAGTCGTTTTTATTAGTCAATGATAAAAATAAAAATGTATTGATTTTTTCACGTGAAAAAAATCTATTATTCTTGAACCAAGTCGAAAATATATACGTAGATGGTACTTTTAAATATGCGTCAAGATTTTTTAATCAAATGTTCACTTTACATGGATTTAAAAATGGACATTATATTCCGTTAGTATTTTGTTTGCTCATTGATAAATTGGTCGAAACTTATGAATTTGTGTTTACTATGATTGTTGAAAAGTGTAATACACTTGGTTTTTTATTCTCACCAAAAAACATTACCGTTGATTTCGAATTAGCAATTCATAAAGCTATTGAAAATGTCTGGCCGAATATAACAATAATTGGATGCCGATTTCATTTAGCTCAATCATGGTGGAGAAATATTCAAAAGTGTGGTTTAACTTCTTTCTATAAAGACGAATCATCAAAAATTGGTAAGTGGATACGGTACACATTTGGTTTAGTATTTTTAAACCCTGATGAAGTATCAAATTGTTTTGTTGAAGACCTACTATCTGTCTGTCCAGTAAATGACAAATTAAAAAATTACTGTGACTATTTAACCGATACTTAAATCTCTGAAGATAGTTTATTTCCACCGAGTATTTGGGCATCTAATACGTCGGAATTAATAAGAACAACAAACGCGTGTGAATCATTTCATTCTTTTTTTAACAAAAGTTTTAATCATATTTCTCCACCAATAAGTGCCTGGTTAAGTGTTATTAATGAAATTCAAACTGAAGTCTACATTAAATTAAATAGTTTACATTTACAAAGGTGTCCCAAAGATAAAAAAATTATAGATCGACAGCGAATAAATGAAGAAAAAATACAAAATTATAAAGCAGGAACAATTAATCGGTATGATTTTATTAAATCAATGTCATTTAACTATTCTATTTAATATTATACTATCAACATTTTGACGATTTATTTTAAACTTTTGATAAAAACTTGTATTATATAAAAATTATATTAATGTATAAAAACTGTACAAAAAAACAATACATTTTTGGAGACTAATAGAAGCCGCCTCCTCGTGGTACTCTCTGGGTAATGCTAAATGGCTTTAAATTAATTGTTAATTAGAACTAATTAACACAAATAAATAATTTAAATATAACGAATTTATTATTATGTTAGATATAAATAATTTAAAGTAAGTGTTTCCCAAAGTGTGTATTATAAAAATTTGGTCGAAAAGTAGTGCTATTAAATATTCTTGGGCGAAAAGGGAAAGTAGTTTTAAAATATTTGGACGAAAAGAGGCGTGGGCGAAAAGCGAAGGGTCATTTTTGGGCGAACGGGGTCTTGCCCCGTCATTTAGATACCCAGATATCGGCGGTAATTTTAAAAACTTGTCTGAAAAATACTTAAATAACAATTTAAATTTTAAAACTATTATAAAGTAATAAGTATAAATAAGTTACACGTACGTGAAGTTGGCCCACCCCCTTTGGAGTAGCGACTTAAAATCTTCACCAATAGATTGCGAGTTATTTGCGAGAATTTGCGAGTTCACTTTTAGAATTTGCGAGTTAGCCGTTTATGAGCAGTAAGCAAAATAAAAATGGGTGGGCCAAATTCACGAAGCCCACCCATGTCGCTCTAAAATTTCGAAATATATACCAAAAGATGCGTAACAATTTGCGAGAATTTGCGAGCCAACTTTCGAAATTTGCGAGTCGACCCTTTATCCACAAAACCCACTTTTTGATCGTGAAGTTGGCTCACCCATGTTGTCCTAAAACTTTGAAATTGGTATCATACCATAGCTTAATATTTGCGAGAATTTGCGAGTCCACTTTCAAAATTTGCGAGTAAGCCGTTTGCAAAATATTGATCGGTAGGCCAAATTCACGAAGCTCACCCATGTCGCTCTAAAATTTTGAAATATACTCGTATACCAAAAGATGCGTCACAATTAGCGAGTTTACTTTTAGAATTTGCAATACACCCTTTTCATCACCAAATCCGTTTCCATAATTTATTAAAAATTTAAATTTGGTTCTTTTTGCCATTATTTTGGGGATATTATATATATATTTTTTTTTATTACAACAATATATTTACAATCTGTATACATTTGATACAATAAGTTAGTTTAGGTTAGGTGTAACATTATATTTTTGCGAGTATGTTCTTATGGTTTTTAATTGTTTTTTTTTATTTTTTTTTAAGTTTTTAAGGTTTCTATTGTTTTTTTTTAAGTTTTGTTTAGTTTTTTAATGTTATTTCAAATTTCAAATTGGTTACTTTATTTCAATGTTACTTTACAATTTCCAAATGGTTTTTGTATTTTTTAGATTTTTTAGCATTTATCAATGTTTTTTATTTTTAAACTTCTTAACTGCAATAGCAGTATCATATAATGATAATAATTCATATAAGCATTATATCAACGAGAGTGAAAACTTATTATTGAAATTTTCAAAAGACTTGGCAATGCAAGGACCAAACAAAATTATTTATAGAAGGAGAGTAGATTTGTTACTAATGCACTTTGACAAATCAGAGATCTACCCAAAAGTTATAACTATTAATTTAGAATGTAATGTGACAAAAATTATTCAAAGCTATTTAAATGATGAACCCAGTGCCATAGAATATGTTTCTTGTAACAAATGTGGAGATATCATAAGACCATCGCCAACTATAATTTTACCATTAAACAGCGATATTGCACAACTGCAAACATTATTAAATGGATATATAGAAAACAGGGATACTAAATGTTCAAAATGTGGAGGTATTAAAATTTCATCAAGAATATTAGGTGAACATATATTTATCGAGACAGATTTTTTTTATTTCACCAATACAGTTTCATCATATTCCAAAAACATTAAATAAAAAGTAACAAAATACACCTTTCTATTATGAATAAATATATTTTTTTAAATACTATTTTTTTATGATTTCAGCTTCTTTCTGACAAGCATTGTTGATTTTGTATCTGGAGGTTACTATATCACGTATGTTAATAGAACACGAAACCATACATGGGAGCTTCATAACGACCTTGATAAAAAAATAAGTGTTTTGAAAAACAAAAATGTTGTTTTAAAACCTCACTTACTTATGTATATAAAAATATAAAAATAAATTATATATAATTACAATGGAAATAAAAAAATTATTTGGAATAAAAACTTGTTTAAAAAGAATACAATATTGGTTGAAATTTTTATATCATTGAATACAAATAACTATTTGTTTTCATATAGGTAATTACATAAACAGTAAGAAGTCCAACTTCAAAAATAAATTAAATTATACGCAAGCTTTGGTAGAAAAAAAACATCAAACGTGGGTCATTTGTTAAGTTAAAAAAAATGAACTCTAACCAAGGAAAACAAAGAAAATATTTCTTCTGTCTATGAAGATCTAACGAAAAATGTTTTATTTTTTTATAGCCAGTCAACTATGAACATAACTATCAGGCCTGGCCATAGGGAAATCTTCGGTGTTCCGTTGGGCCAGTCCAACATTTATCAATAACATTTCCACTTTAAATTGAAAAAAAAAAATGAAAAAAATGTGCTAAACTATTCAAAATATGTGGAGCTAAAAATAGATACGTGAAAAAATCATTTAAATAATTATCTGTATTCAGGTATTAGCTCAATGCATAAATAGCATTTTAAACGTAAAAAAAAAAGATAAAACCTAGAAAGCAAAAAATACTGTTAATAAACACAAAATAAAATAAGCAATCTTGAATATGAAATAATATAAAAAAACTGGTCCTAAAAACACAAGATAAAAAAGTTTTAAAAATGGTAAAAATTATAAAACGTTAAAGTTAAGAAGTTTAAAAATAAAAAACATTGATAAATGCTAAAAAATACAAAAACCATTTGGAAATTTTAAAATAACATTGAAATAAAATAACCAATTTAAAATTTGAAATAACGTTAAAAAACTAAACAAGACTTAAAAAAAAACAATACAAACCGTAAAAACTTAAAAAATAAATAAAAAAAAAAAGCGGGTAAGTGAGTATCGCTCTGCTGTACATTAGGGGGTGGGATGGACCTCGGACTAAGGAAGGTTAAATTTGAATGCAATGATAGGTATCATTGTATACGAAAAACGATTCTGAACGGAGATGATTTGTCAGTCTAGGATATATAATACTTAAATATTGTAATATATTCTACTTTGAAACTAATTCAAACATTTAAGTAAAAGTTTCAAGATCTTACGTTTAGTAATTTTTTAAAAATAACAAAAATCGAAAATTATTTATTAGTAAAAAGTTATTTTACACGTGTATTTTTAATTTCAAATTAAAATTAAAACTTTAAACACTCGTAAAATTTTTTAAATTGAACAATCCTCAAACTTTTTTATAATTATTCTAAGCTTAACTTATGGACAGCATAGTATTAAATTTTCAATTCTTAGCTTTTGATAGAAAAATATTTATAAATTTTTAACTACCAAATAGTGAAAAATATTCATGATTTTGACGAATTTTTGTCAATATTTGAACTTCAAATGCTAATAAAAAAAAATTGTGCCTATGTATTTTTATAATTTTTGAATGAGAGTTAGAACAAGTTATGTGGACCCTTCAATTAAATTTTCAAGTAATTTGTCCCAGCTAATTTTTTTTTATCAACATTTATAAAAAAAAAATTAAAAAAAATTGAAAATTTCAATTGTCTATAAATAGCTCAAAAAAAGTCAAAATGTTTTGAAAATAAAATCACGTAAAGAAAATGGCAATCTAAATAACTGGTAAAATTTTCAAGTATTTACGACTTATACTGTTTGAATAACAACAAATATCAAAAAACGTTTGAGGCTAAACCGTTATTTAACGCGGTTTTGTAAAAATTTAAATTTCAAACACTCATAAAAATATTTTGTCTTAGTCTGGTAGAGTTTTTTTTACAGATAATTGAAGAAAAATGTATGGAGAACCTTGTATCAAATTTTCAAAACTTAGTTATAAAAGAAAAAAATTTTACGAATTTTCAACCACAAAATTACTTGCCAATTTTCGCAATTTTGACATATTTCGTATAAATTCGAACTTTAAGCACTTATAAAAAAAAATTGTGACTAACCATTTCGGATTTTTTTTTATCACTTTAAGAACAACTTATAAGAAACCTTGTATTAAATTTTCAAAATTTTCTGGCCGGCCAAAAAATTTTTATCGTTATTTAAAAAAAAAATACTAAAAAAAATTAAAAATTTCAATTGTCTATAAATAGCTCGAAAAAAGTCAAAATTCTTTGAAAATTTACCTATGTATGGAGAACGCTAATATAAACATTTGGTGAAAGTTTCAAGTATTTTCATCTATTAGTTTTTGAGTTATAGCAAAATAAAAAATTCGATTTTGTCGAAAACTGGTTGTGCGTAAAAAATCCCGTTTTTCCGTCATTTTTTTTATGTTTTTCCCGACTCATTTAAAAAATATTGAAAAATTTTAACTTTTGACCCCCCAAAGTACCAACTAGATCCGATTTCCTTTTCAAAGAGGGGCTGAAGTCCAAAATCGAAGCATTTTTACTGCTCCAAATGTTGTCGTCAGACACAAAAATAAAAAAAAAAATAAAAAAAAAAAAAAAAAAAAAACACACATCATTGTAAAATCAATACATTCATCACTCCGTTCAGAATCTAAAACGCCCCAAGAAGGATGCAGTTAAAAGATTGGAGTCATAATAAATAAATAAAAAAAGCGGGTAAGTGAGTATCGCTCTGCTGTACATTAGGGGGTGGGATGGACCTCGGACTAGGGAAGGTTAAATTTGAATGCAATGATAGGTATCATTGTATACGAAAAACGATTCTGAACGGAGATGATTTGTCAGTCTAGGATATATTATACTTAAATATTGTAATATATTCTACTTTGAAACTAATTCAAACATTTAAGTAAAAGTTTCAAGATCTTACGTTTAGTAATTTTTTAAAAATAACAAAAATCAAAAATTATTTATTAGTAAAAAGTTATTTTACACGTGTATTTTTGATTTCAAATTAAAATTAAAACTTTAAACACACGTGAAATTTTTTCAATTGAACAATCCTCAAACTTTTTTATAATTATTCTAAGCTTAACTTATGGACAGCATAGTATTAAATTTTCAATTCTTAGCTTTTGATAGAAAAATATTTATAAATTTTTAACTACCAAATAGTGAACCATCATAGGTATCATCACGAAAAACGATTCTGAACGGAGATGATTTGTCAGTTTAGGATATATTATATTTAAATATTGTCATATATTCTATTTTGAAACAAATAGTATAGTTACTATATTATGTTACTATAGTTACTTTATAATATCTGTTTATTAATAAAAAAAATATTTGGCAACATACACATAATGAGAGTATGAAATTTAATTTAAATTTTGACATATTTCGTATAAATTTGAACTTTAAGCCCTTATAAAAAAAATTGTGACTAACGATTTTGGATTTTTTTTTATCACTTAAAGAACAACTTATAAGAAACCTTGTATTAAATTTTCAAGATTTTCTGGCCACCCAAAAAATTTTTATCGGCATTTGAAGAAAAAAAACGTAGAAAAGTCGAAAATTTCAATTGTCTATAAGTAGCTTAAAAATGGTCAAAATATTTTGAAAATTTAACTGTAAAGAGATAACCATAATATAAACATTTGGTGAAAATTTCAAGTATTTACAATGATTGGTTTTTGAGTTACAGCAAAATCAAAAAATCGATTTTGTCGAAAAGTGGTTTTTCGTAAAATTGTCGTTTTTCTGTCATTTTTTTTTTGTTTTTCTCGATTTTTTTGAAAACTATTTGAAAATGTTTACTTTTGACCTCCTCAAAGTACCAACTAGATTCAATTTCCTATTCAAAGAGGGGCTGAAGTCAAAAATCGGAGCATTATTACTGCCCCAAATGTTGTCGTCAGACACAAAAAAAAAAAAAAAAACACACATCATTGTAAAAGCAATACATTCATCACTCCGTTCAGAATCTAAAAAAACAATTAAAAACCATAAGAACATACTCGCAAAAATATAATGTTACAAAATTTACTTATTGTATCAAATGTATACAGATTGTAAATATATTGTTGTAATAAAAAAAAATTTAAAAAAAAAAATATATATAATATCCGCAAAATAATGGTAAAAAGAACCAAATTTAAATTTTTAATAAATTATGGAAATGGATTTGGTCAGTGGCGGATTTTCAAAATTTTTCTGGGGGGGGGTCCAAAATGTATTATTTTTATTTTTACGCAGACAAACTCACTATTGCAATACAAAAGAATATATGTATATACCTACTATGTATCAGTGTCTGGGGGGGGGGGGTCCAGACCCCATGGACCCTCCCCGTAAATCCGCCACTGGATTTGGTGATGAAAAGGGTGTATTGCAAATTCTGAAAGTGAACTCGCTAATTGTGACGCATCTTTTGGTATACGAGTATATTTCAAAATTTTAGAGCGACATGGGTGAGCTTCGTGAATTTGGCCTACCGATCAATATTTTGCAAACGGCTTACTCGCAAATTTTGAAAGTGGACTCGCAAATTCTCGTAAATATTAAGCTATGGTATGATACCAATTTCAAAGTTTTAGGACAACATGGGTGAGCCAACTTCACGATCAAAAAGTGGGTTTTGTGGATAAAGGGTCGACTCGCAAATTTCGAAAGTTGGCTCGCAAATTCTCGCAAATTGTTACGCATCTTTTGGTATATATTTCGAAATTTTAGAGCGACATGGGTGGGCTTCGTGAATTTGGCCTACCCATCAATATTTTGCAAACGGCTTACTCGCAAATTTTGAAAGTGGACTCGCAAATTCTCGCAAATATTAGGCTATGGTATGATACCAATTTCAAAGTTTTAGGACAACATGGGTGGGCCAACTTCACGATCAAAAAGTGGGTTTTGTGGATAAAGTGTCGACTCGCAAATTTCGAAAGTTAGCTCGCAAATTGTGACGCATCTTTTGTTATACATTTCGAAATTGTAGAGTGACATGGGTGGGCTTCGTGAATTTGGCCCACCCATTTTTATTTTGCTTAATGCTCATAAACGGCTAACTCGCAAATTCTCGCAAATAACTCGCAATCTATTGGTGAAGATTTTAAGTCGCTACTCCAAAGGGGGTGGGCCAACTTCATGTACGTATAAGTTACATAGCGTTAGTAAAATCTCTAATTCTATTAATTATGATATTAGATTCGATGTTTTAAATAAGTAGCAACGTTTCATTATATTCTAACATACACGATATATAAATTATTGATTATGTTAATGTAGAATTTATATATAATTTTTAAAAGAACTTACTCAAATACCTATTTTATATTTATTATAATATGTTAGTACATTAAAACCTATTCCTAGTATACAAGGTGACTATACTTATTTACAAGCATTATATGGCCGCTTATTCCTTTAATGTTAAATTTATGTTGGACTTTCAAATTTTAAAGTTAACTTTGTCTAAAGGCCATATTTTTAAATTCAAATCTTCAAATCCACAGAGGTTGTACACATAGGCGCAATTTGGGGGGGGGCTTGGGTGTGCTTAGCACCCCCAAATTTTTTCACGTTTTTTTAGATTTTAATAGTCGGCATGTATAGAAAAACCGTTTTTATTGTATTATTGCATTTAATCATGCGATGAAACGTTTTTGTATACTGTATGCAGACAGTAATAAAATAACGTGTAATTCTATAATCGGTGTAATCACTTCTTATAATAATATTTTACAGTTAAATCAAAGTGATAATTTAAATTTAGATTATTTGATGTTGTTATTTTGTTAATGTAAATACCATAGAACATATTCCATGTAAATACCGTACTTCCAATCAGTTTAGCTACTTGTGAACGATCATTTTCGACCTTGAGAAAAATGAAAACTTGGCTGAGGGTATCAATGGGTCAAGAGAGATTGACAGATTTTTCTATATTGTATATAGAAAAGGACTTAACAAATAAAATTGATATAAAAGAAGTGATACGTATTTTTGCTCAAACTGAAAGAAGAATAATATTAGAGTGAACTAATTTGAAGCAAAAATATCAATTAATTTATATCAATACTCAGTTTTATAAAAATAAATGTTCTTGTATAATGTTATAGTTATTGCACTTATTAATTAATTTTTAATTAAATAATAATATATTTATCTTACGTGTTCTTATGCTGTACTTAGTTAATATTAAATTTGTAATTATTGAATGGGTATTGTATGGGTTGCAGCCGATCCAGGTATCCATTACTATGAGATAACATAAAAAAATAGAGGGGCTTCAGCACCCCCAGTTTTTTCATTGAAATTGCGCCCCTGGTTGTACATTGTTCAAGTTGTGTTGTGTAATGGTATAGACTTATTTTTTCTAATGAGAAATAACCTTTTATTGCGAATAATTCAACAAATTTTTTTTTTAAAAATATTTATTAAACTACATCCACATAATAATCTTAAAAAATGGTTTTAAAAAACTTAAAAATAGAGGTAACTATATAAGTAATATTTAATCTAGTAATAACAGTAAAACAGTTTTTGCTAAGCATAAAATATTGATGAATTTATACTACCTAATCAATATAGGTACTTTTTAAATTAGCATAGCCCCATAATTTCCAAAACTATATACAGTAGAACGTCGATTATTCGCATTAATTGGATCGAGTGGGTGCGGATAATCAAATAAGCATTAAAAATAAAGTTAAAAACTAATTTACTGTGTGTAAAACTTACCTATAATATGATACATTAAAGTGAACCGTAGGCCCATAGTAGATAATAAAATAATCTCGCATTTCATGTAATATAAACACTAAAACACGACAAAATAAACATAGCTAACGATAGAACTAAATTAAATTAAACTAAAAATACATTTGTACAACAATTTTGTGGTGCGGATAATCGACGTTCTATTGTATTATCATGGATGGACGGTGGTCTTAGCTGCGATCTTATTGCGGGGTCTGGACTACCGGCAGCGTCGTCCATACAGAAAAATATTAGTGTTTATTTTTAAAATTAACCGTATACGCTCGTCGTTATCGGTTGCTAATCGCTATTGTTATTGTCGATTATTATCTTTAAACATTTTTATTATTTATAACACTTTAATAATAAAATAATATATACATGTATACATGCGTGTACATTTGAACTGCGGTCTTATATACGCGTTTTTGACGACTGGTAGCGTCATCCGTGATATAATTATATATTATTATAATATTATTTTAATTTCTATTTTCTTCTGCGGCCTGCGACTAGTAGGAAGCAGATTGTCGTTATACATCTTATAACTTGTAAGTGAAAAATTTATTATTTTTTTATTTTAATTATTTCAACATGTCGAATAGTGTTCATAATCAGTGGCGGCTATCACGTATCTGAAAAGGTGCTCAAGCACCCCTTTCATAATTGTAATGGGTGGGTAATAACTATTGGGTACCTACATCCAGACCCTGGTATAAAATCACAAGACACTTAATTGTTTAATAAAATAATAATATGATTAACTGTCGATGGAAACAAAGGTATATGTAATTAAATATATAATACCATAATATTATAGATTAATTGATTAATAGAATATTATCTATGATAGTATGATATGTCTACGGTCTACGACGGCCGTCAAGTGGAAACACTAGAATCCACTGATATAGATCATATAGTATATCTAGTATATCTATGATATAGACATAGACCTTATACTCATAGACGGAACAAGCTAGTAGTTCTCGCGGTATACAGTGGCTGCGCTGCACATTCTTGCGCATGTGCGTAGGACAAACCAGGTTGCGTATAAAACGCTTATTATTATCGTATCGTATTAGTTTAAATGCTATCCTTAAAACCAAATACTTATACAGAAAATTGAATTTTATAAACGTATTAATAATTTTTATACACAAATTTAATTTATTATGTAAATAATTAAAAAAATTCCTATTTAAAAAAAAAAAGATAAAATATGCAGTATAAATTTTAAAAAATATGCATATATAGGAAAAAAGTTGGAAATAGGTAGTTATACTTAAATATGTGCAAAAAACTTTTAAATTTCAAATCTAGACACCACAAAACAATTTATAATGAATCAGATTTATTCTATTTGCTTTCTGAACAAATTTTTTGCGAATTTTAAATTTGGAAATGCATAATCCCGAACCCTAATAATTATGTTACTACATTAATATCTTAATAATATAAATAAATAAACATATTTTATGTTATCAGAAATGACAAAACTGCTAAGAGGATAGCTATGACCGCACCACCCAATCCTGCCAACCAGTGATGCTCCGTCTATGAGTATAAGGTCTATAGACATAGATACTAAATCTATTACCAGTATTATCTTATTCCGGGGCGGAAACCAAAATGTCCATGATAAGAGTGATTAAAGTATAATAATATTGTGATAATGGTATTTCAAAACTATAAATAGAAACTGAATGCCAAAACTATTTTGTAACTTGTAACTAATTGTTACTTGTTAGTTGTTGATAGTTGATTACAGTTTTTTTTTATTTAACACAATTTATTATATTACAAGTGTATTAGCGTATTTGTTGTATTACCGTGACAATAATAGTCAATAGATATAATGGATACGGACACTTGTGCTTGTGGAAGAAACATAACAAATTTAAATAAGCAGAACAAACAATTGCATATAAATACTTGTAAAAAAAGAAAATTGTCGAGCACAAATTTAAAAATTAACAAATATTTCAAGACTAATAGTGCTTGTTCTTCGACACCCAGCTCACATCCAGGTATTAATATTTAATTTAAAATAGAATAATTAATTTTATATACCTACTGTAAGTTTTAATTTGTTCTTATAGTTGATAGTAAAAAAGAAAAAGATAGCGTTACTAGAGGTGTTTCATTTAACAATGATATTGAAAATGTAGTATATTGTGACAATAATTTAGCATCTTGTTCCTCTACACCCAGGTATTAATATTTAATTTAAAACAGAATAATTAATTTTATATACTGTAAGTGTTAATTTGTTCTTATAGTTGATAATAAAAAAGAAAAAGATAGCGTTACTAGAGGTGTTTCATTTAACGATGATATTAAAAATGTAGTATATTGTGACAATAATGTAGCATCTTGTTCCTTGACATATAGTTCACATCCAGGTATTTAATTTATGTAATATATTATTCTAATGTTAGTTAGTTAGTTTTAGATTCTAAAAATAATTATACTGGTAAAAAAATTAACAAGGAATATAATATAAATTTTGCAGATCAATTAACACTTTCTAATGATCCCAGTACATTTTGTATGCTTACCAATTTGCCTCACGATATGATAGAGTTTTTAATACAAAAAGGCCCAATGCAACCTTCAGGAGATGATTTGCCCCAAAGTAAATTTCCTCCTAATAAACAAAATCGTAGTTTTCAAACCAATTGGTATTGGAAAATAATGCCTGGGAATATACATGTCCGAAGAAACTGGTTAAGCTATTCCATTGTTAATGACAAAATATACTGTCATTCATGTATTATTTTTGGAAGAAATGTCAAAAAAGCGTGGGTTAAAGATGAGTTTACTGCTTGGCATAAAGCCATAGAATGTATGAAACTTCACGAAATTTCAGAAGCTCATGTGAGTGCAGCATTAAAATTAAAATTGAGACAAACTGCTCTTCCAATAATTCCATTAATGAGAGAAAATAAACTGCAGAATAAAATGTACAATCGTGAGATTGTTAAAGCTTTAATTGATCTCACTATTTTTAGCACAAAACTGTGTAGCATTTCGAGGACATCGTGAGAGCTGGTCAAATATTGGTAACCAAGGTGATTTTTTGGAGCTTACAGAGATATTATCAAAATATTCCTCACCTCTTGCTTCATATTTAGAATCTTTAAAAAATTCAGTAAAGAAACCAAAAATAAATTTTACATCAAAACTTCGTCAGAATCAGATTATAAATTCTATATCTACATCTATAAAAGCCAGAATCAAAGAAGAATTAAAAGATGCCAAATTTTTTAGTGTATCTATGGACTCTACTTTTGACTTATCTCGAAAAGAGCAAATTTCTTTTATTGTTCGCTATGTCACAGCATGTGGAAATGTAAGTGAACGTCTTTTGGCACTTCACGACTCACCCATAACTACTGATGAACAAATGTTTAATATATTTGAATTAATTTGTAAAGAATTAAACTTAGATTAGATAAATTATTTAGTTGGCCAATCATATGATGGTTCTCAAAACATGAGAGGCCAATATAATGGACTGCAAACATTAATTAAAGAAAAATGTCCCACAGCAATTTTTGTTTGGTGCTGTGCTATTAGGCTGAACCTAATAGTTTCAAAATTAGTAAGTTGTAATTTAGATCCAGTTGACCTTTTCGGAAATTTAGAAACTTTGTACAATTTCATTTGCGATAAAAAAAAAATTGTTCTTTGAATAAACAAGGTCGTCGATTAAAAAGAGTATCTACAACATGATGGATGTCTCACAATTATGCACTAGAAGCAGTTCTAGAAACATTTGAACCTATTATTGACACTTTGCAACATACCAGAGACACTGAAGGGCGTGATGGTCATAATGTAGGACATATGGCAGGGTATTTAATGGACTACTTACTTTCAAAACGATTTGTTATGTCTGCTATTTTTTTTAAAAAATTATTTAATATTTTAGCTCCATTTAATACATTACTTCAAAGTAAAGATTTAGATCTATTAGCTGCTGTTAATGGAATCGATGAAGCACGAAAAAAGTTAACCCAAATAAGACAAAATGATAAAACATATGATAACTTTATTCATGAGGTTAATCATTTTATCAAAGAAAACAATCAGTTCATTTTTTCTGAACTTAAAATCAATCGCATCCGGAAAAAAAGAAAATATCTGGAGAGATGTCTAATGATGAACCAATTACAGATCCAGTTAATAAATTCAAATGTGATACATACTTTAAATGCTTGGATATAACAACTACTTTTATTAATAATTATTTCAATGCTCAGGAAATTGGTATATATAAAGATTTGGCACTTTAAAAAAAAAAAAAGAATATTTGAAATAAAAAATAATCCATCAGCACTTCCTAAAGATGCTTTTCAAGAATTTTGTGCTGTGTATGGAAAATGTGTACAAAAAGATTTACTATGCAAAGAATATGCTCATTTTTGTCAAATTTTTCATTTATTTGAAACCTCTACATTCCTACCCAATGAACTTCAGTAGTATATATTTGTATGTTCTGAGCACTTTTGAGCAGGGAGATTTAAAAAGTTTAAGGCGGACTTTCCCCCTCAAGCCATTTTTTTTTCCCTGTAACACGAAAAAACACTGTTTTTCAAAAACCATAATGTATGTTCTGAGCACTTTTGAGCAGGGAGATTTAAAAAGTTTAAGGCGGACTTTCCCCCTCAAGCCATTTTTTTTTTCCCTGTAACACGAAAAAACACTGTTTTTCAAAAACCATAATGTATGTTCTGAGCACTTTTGAGCAGGGAGATTTAAAAAGTTTAAGGCGGACTTTCCCCCTCAAGCCATTTTTTTTTTCCCTGTAACACGAAAAAACACTGTTTTTCAAAAACCATAATGTATGTTCTGAGCACTTTTGAGCAGGGAGATTTAAAAAGTTTAAGGTGGACTTTCCCACTCAAGCCATTTTTTTTTTCCCTGTAACACGAAAAAACACTGTTTTTCAAAAACCATAATGTATGTTCTGAGCACTTTTGAGCAGGGAGATTTAAAAAGTTTAAGGCGGACTTTCCCCCTCAAGCCATTAATTTCCATCCTTGTATATTATACATGTTGGTTACACTGTATTTTTTTTTTTTTTTAAAAGTTATAAATTGTTTATTTAATACACTTTTAGTTCAGTTAGTAATAATCCTTCGTATGATCAAGTTCTGTTTTTTTTGTTTCAAATTTTTTCTTAGTAAGTGAATATTTTCAGTTTAAAAAATGAATTTTCAAAAATTTAGCAACAATTTTTGTTCACTTGTTACTTTAGTACGAAACAATGTATATCCTGCACATCCACAATATACTACATTTTCATCAAGATTGAAAACATTCAACTTATTTCCACTAACTTCATCTCAAGATAAATATTCATTAGCTGAATGCGGTTTTATATATTCAGGAAAAAAAGATATCGTTGAATGTTTTTGCTGTGGACTTATCTTACATAATTGGGAAAAAGATGATAATCCATGGATCGAACATTCAAGATGGAATCCGAAATGTATATATGTACTATTATCAAAAGGAAATCAGTTTATTGAAAATGTGATAAAAAAATACGGTAATATTAACAACATTTGTGAATGTAATTGTGAATCTAGGTCATATGATACTGTTTGCTAACAAATTGTATGATTAATTCTAACTTTTTTTATGTTATGATAAATAAATATTTTATTATTATAATAAATAATTTAAATGTGTTAATACATGATTTAATACCTCGTGAACATGTGGCCTAGTGGGATAACGCGTCTAATTTAAATTAAATATGTTAATGTTTCTAAAATTTCAGGTTCTATGGTTAGGTAAGTAGGTAAATATAATAACCCTTTACTCGCTATCTGACTGGGTCATATGTTCACATTTTTTTTTTTTTAATGTCTATCCCCCCCCCCCACAGGGTTAGTATATAATATGTAGAAGTATATAAAAATTACTAGTTTAAGCTAAGCTTCCTACTGATCATATTCAAACTTCAAAACAATACCGGTTTACTACATTTTTTTTTTATTTTTTTTTTAATATTTTAGAAAATTATTGTTGTTCAAAAAGTGTTCACCATTGATAGAACTCATCATCATATAATATGAATCCATCACTCGTTGTATCAAAATCAGTGTTCGATATCCGTCCTTTTAGCAAGAAAAGTGTGACGGTTGGACTTTTAGTTAATAAACAAATTTCAATTATTATATTATTAGAATGTAAATTAACTAAAAAAGTTGTAACGCTTGATCTAGAACAGTGGTGTACATTAATGTGTGAAAACAATTTTAATACAATTATTAATAATTTACATACTCGATGTAAACGTGTTAGAATTTCAGACAACTTTTTCTACTCTGTTAACGTAAACCAATCAACTATTGTTTTATATTCTAATGATAACTACATAACATTATCTCATGTTGATCTTCATCGTTTAAAACAATTACAACATTGTATAGACTTGTATATAGTTGAAAAACAGAAAAAGTTGGAATCATACCAAAAAACATTCGATACAGCTTACGCGTTAATCAAGGCTGACGTAAACGGGTTACCATTGTCTTGCCAACGAAACGAATTTACAAATCAATATATTCAAAATTATGATTTCAGCTATAGTAATATACAAAGTGATGATATTTCATTCATGTACGAGCTATTACAATTTCATTTTAATTCTTTATCAAACATGATTTTGCAGGATTTAATAATATTGTAAAATATATATATATTACCTAACTGTTAGTAATAATTTTTATATTATTTTTTTTTATTTTAACCTATAAATGTATTATTTGATTTATATTTAAATAAAAAAACAAGACATATAATATTGTAATCAAAGTTTTATTATTTATTTAAATGATTTCCAGCCACCACTATTATAAACATAGTTTATTTATAATACATATCAAATTCGTGTAATTTTTTTCTTCGAATCTTTCATGAAGCGGTCGAAAAGTATTTGAACCAATTCGTTCAGCTCACTCGATATTGTTTGATCCTTTACCTGATCGGTTATTGCAAGCTTCATTGAACATTCAGCATGTTTCCATCTGTAAAAATTATTTTTATAATAATATCTTACTTAAAAAATAAATAACTATAGTATTATTATTGTATATTATATATTATTGTATACTATAGTTATTTAGTTATATTTGAAGCGCGATAATAAAGTAATATAATATATTTTACCTGTCCTTGGAATCAACATGCTCAATGTTTTTCGTTTTATAATGTGACAACGTCCAATAGTCAGTAGATTTTTCGTCAGCAGGTGCCTTTATAATCAAAATCCCGTCGTCTTGTCGAATGCTCATTGAATTTGTAATTTCCAATCCAATTTTCTGATCTTTCATCAATTTTCCAATTTTTTCTCGATAAGAAATATTCTTTAAAAAAATAATTTAATTATAATTTTGTTCACTTGATCGGTTATGTAAAATCACTCACTTTTTTTGATTTTTTTACATTGTTTTTCTTCTCGTAGGCCCTCTTTTGACTACCCGGTTTTATTCCTGTTTTTTTGTCTTGCGTGTCTATCATATCAACCTATAACCATAATAAGCGATTAGTTAATGTTTTTTTAGTTTATAAACAGTTTTAATTAAATGTTTAATAATTTTAACATTTAAAAAAATTATAGTAACATTATATTTATCTTTACCAAGTATGACTTAATATTTGATTCTATTAAAAAAATAAAAAGATATATTTTTTATTTATACTTACATCGCTTACAGCAAAGGATTCTTCATCATCACTCCTGAATGAATTGACCGACATTATTTTATTTTTGAAAAAAAATTTAATTTATTAAAAAATGGAAAACTATTTGTATAAACACATGGACTCGCTGTAGACTCGTTGAAGTAGACTGAAAATATTATATCAAAAGGATTACTTATAAACGTATTCTCTCCTGGTCTCAAGTAGTCTGAAGTTCATTATACGACCACACCCTTGTTATTACATTCTTCAAAAAAAAAAAACAGGTTTCTTTTTTTTTACCTATTTAATACATTAAGCAATAATAACCTTTTCTTATTTATAGATAAGCAGATCTCATACTTTAGTATATAATATGCAAATAACTCAAATTAATAATAGTCATGAGAATTGGCAGTATTTTCGAAACATGTTTGTCAATGTTTTTTATTTTAAGTTCATTGTACGACCACGATCTCGTCACTATATATTCTTTAAACCTATGGTTTTTATACCTATTTAATATATTTGGCAATAATAACCGGTTTTTTTTATAAAATTCATTAAACGACCTCGACATCGTTACTATAATCTTCAAACCCAGGATGTTTTTATCTATTTAATATACTTTGACATTTAGCAATAATAACAGGTTTTTATTTGCAGAAATGCGGATTTCATACTTTCGTACTATATAATATGCAAATAACTCAAATTAATAATAGTTCTGAGAATTGACAGTATTTTCGAAACGTGTTTGACAATATTTTTATTTTAAGTACATTGTACAACCACGATCTCGTTACTATATAATATTCTTTAAACCCAGGGTTTTTATACCTATTTAATATATTTGGCAATAATAACCGGTTTTTTTTATAAAATTCATTAAACGACCTCGACATCGTTACTATAATCTTCAAACCCTGGATGTTTTTATCTATTTAATATACTTTCTATTAACTCAATTGATTATAAGATTTTAAAGAGATGGAAAATTGGATACTATTTAATAAGGAATCCATTTTTTAAAAACCCTCAGTTTTATTGTGAACACAAGTGTACGCAGAACACCAACATTTTTTTCAAACATATCTACAGAAACCAAAATGTAAGTAATTTTTGTTATTATTTCAATTTTTAATTCTATTATATAAAATTATTTATAATGAATCTAAAATTTATCTAAAAAAAAAAAAATAAATAGTTAGATATAATATCAACTTTTATCATAAAAACGCTACAGTAATGTATCTATTTTGCCTATATTATACGCCAGGTTACATTTTATTTAAAAAACAAAGTAAACGATAGTAATATGATGAAATTTGATATTTTTCGTTCTTAAACAGTGATATGAACTTGGTTTTATTATTAAGGATAAAAGAAATATCTATAATATTATAACCATTAAAATAATTTTAAAATGATCTAATACAAGTTTTTTTATTTTTTAAAATTTTTTTTTATCGGTCTATTTTAGTTAAATATTGTCTATTAATAAAATAAAATAAATTAAAATTTTTTAACTATTTATACTACTCATAATAGTTCCAATCTATATGTAACAATAAAAAAAAAAAATATAATATAAATACTTATAAATTATAGAATAATACAATGGATTCTCAAATTGAATATGTCAACACACTAATCGAGGAAATATTAAATCAAAGACAGCAAAATGATGAATTTTCAGATAGGGAAGAAGAAACTAAAAAAGAAAAAATTAGAATAATTAATAAAAAAATTCGTCAGATATATAAACGGAAAGTACTGAACCCAGTAGAAATAATAAATTTAAGAGATGAAAAAAATAGTATTTTAAGCGAGTACAATTATTTTAATTTTATTGGTTTACAATGCGATAAACGCATACGTAGACAATTATCAAATTTGTATGATCAATTAAATGATCTAAAAAATGGTAATTGTGAATTTGTTTCTATATTAAATTATAATCACCCGATTTCAGATCACTGATTATTCAATTAGCCATATTTAATTTAGTTTTATTTTAATGTTATTATTATTATCACTGTTTAAGCTATTATTAACCCTTCGTTAGTGTGTTAACGGTTTTTTACATCTTTAATGTGTTGGGGTTTATTACACCCCATAATTTAAAATAACAAAAAATCAAAATTATAGTTCAACTTAATAAAAAATGAATTTTATAATAACTTGTTAATATAATAATAATATTAAATAAAAAAATAACTATTTTTAGTATACTTTTTAGAACTTATAAGTAAATAAAATTTGTCAATACCTATTTTAAATGAAATACATTAGACAAAATTATAAAATAAACACATTTATAGTATAATTAATGTACTAACTAAAAAAGAAAATCAAAATAATTAGTAGTATCACGTAAAATCTTATCACGTAGGGTTTAATAAACCCCAACACACTAACGAAGGGTTAATTGTTATTTTATAAATAAAAATAAATGTATCAACATTCTGAATTTATTTTTTTTACCTTAACAAATGAAGAATATTAGATATACACTAAACCTAAACAAAAAAATCTTTGCTAATGAAATGAAACTGTTTTAACATAAATAATTATAAAGATAAAAATAAAAAGTTTTTTTTTGAAAGCAGAAATTTAAGTTAATCATGAAATAATGTATACTATTTGTATCATTAATAATAAAAATATTAAATATTATAATTATGTTTTTATTTTTTTTAAAATACTAACAGAACGATGACTATACCAGATGAGGCAATGTATTCATGTGTCATTCCATACGAGCTATGGCGGGTTATGGCATATCCATTTGCGTATAGCGAAAGAGATCTGTTAGATTTGTTTAATAATTCGAATTATATACTAAAAGAAGTATATGTTGAAATTACAATAAATCATAGATCTAAAAAATCATATTGTTCTATGTTTTGCGTACTCAATGATAACAATCATGGTAATATAAATAACATTTGTCTCGTTGGTTATCATAGACAGTTTCTAACAATTATGGGATTACAAACATATTGTCAATTCCATAGGTGTATGAAATGTTCAAAATATTTAACAATAGTTGACTTATATACACAATTTCCATTAGCAACCAATCCATTTACGACATATACATTTATACCGACACATGGAGATTTGATTAATACCGTTCATTCATAATATATAACATGTAATACATTAATTTTTAATCATAACTCGTCAACTATTGATATGAATAAGACAAGTATTGTTTTTGTAAATAGTTCATATATTCGTAAAATTTTCATAGAAAATGACCTTCTGTAGATGTGGTCGGTTGTATGAATCAATGAATCTAGCGTACAGATGGCAAAGCTCCAGTGACTTTTATAGTTCCACAATACACTCGTTTTGTGTGTCGCATAGATGATTCGTTAACATTTATAACCGACCCGAATCCGATAATTCGGTGGCTACAACGGTGTGGAATAACATATGAAACTATTTAAAAACTAAGTTTTATTCAAATCAATAACTGATTTATAAAATATATTTTTTTTTTTTAAAAAGTTTTCATATTTTTTTTCGGATAAAATATATAATAATATAAAAAAATAATTTTTATAGAAAAAATGGATTTAGAAATGGATTATTCACAGGATTTATTCAATCACATCAAAAATGAAATTAAAAGACTAAAACAGCAAATGGTTGAAAACGAAGAACGAGAAGTACAAGACCAAAGAGAAAAAAGAAATTCGCTAAGTTTAATTAAAAGAGATTTAAAAATGTTAAAATATGAAAAATATTTAGCAAAAACAATTTCATTTGATCCGGAAAAAATAAAAAATATAAAAGAAAGAATAAAAAAATTAAAGGAAACACAACAGCTTGTAAAAAATTATTATGCCTTTTATTCTCAAACAAGTTTTGAAAGAGATCAATCCACTTATAACCTACACAACAAATTTACTGTATTGTTACGCGACTTAAAATTATTAACAGAACCGTATGAAAGTATATATTAAGTATATAAGTATTAAATTTATATTACTTGAAATATTAGATATTATTTATTTTACCTAATGATTTTTTTATTTAATAAAAATAAAAATATACATATATATTTAAAGAAAAAAAAATATATGTTTTTTTATTATAGCCTCATTATGAAAAGAAAAGTAATAACGAAATATCAGCGTATGAATACGTCGGGAACTGGACTGATTGAAATCGAGAGATTTAAAAAATGTGCAAAAACTTACATCATCAAGAACTATAAGAAATATACAGATTATAAATCATTTTTTAGTTATATTTCAAATAAGCTAATTTGTAAGTTGAAACAATCATGTCTAAATACATCCATAAAATTTAATATACATGTTGACGCTGTTTACGAACGTCCAGTAACCCATGATATTCAGGATATGGCTTTTAAAACTTCAAACATTTTAGCATGTAGTTCATCTGATTTTACTATTTTATTGAACAGAATGTTTAATAAAATATTAACTGAGGAATCAGAATTTATTGCAAAAGGTTCAGGTTGGTCACTTGTATCAATAGATGGGTTACAATTAAGAATTAATTTAGTAAACCCTTTGAAAGGAAGTTCATATCTTGATTTACCTATATTTATAAAAAAAAAAAAGCCATAATAAATGTTAGAAATAAAGATGTATATTGTTTTAAATATTCTATACTTAGCAAATATGATCAACGTTCGAATAAATCACGATTTAACCAAACGTATTTCAATATTCTAGAAAAAAAAAAGTGGATTAAATTTTAAATGTATTGATTTTCCGACACCAATAAAACAAATAAAAAAATTTGAACGTCTAAACAATGTTTCAGTTAATGTTTATAGTTTAAATAATAAAAGTAATATTTTTCCTTTATGTATAAGTAAAATAGAAAGAAAAAATCATTTTGATCTATTTTTATATAATAACGATAAAACATCGCATTATTGTTATATTAAAGATTTTTCAAGATTTATTAGAAGTCAGAAAACTAAAAATTGTTCTAAGTTAATTATTTGTAAGAGATGTTTTACAACTTTTGGGAATAAACCGTGTAAAAGTAAACTTTGGGGTGAAGAAGGATTGATTAAACATAAGCAAATGTGTGATAAGAATGAATTAGGAAGACCAATAATGTTTGAAGAAGGAAAAGATGATGAATTCATATATTTTAAAAGTTATAAAAAAACCAATAGAATACCGTTTGTTATTTATGCTGACTTTGAATGTATTTTGAACCCTAAACAGACTATAGAGTTGAATAAAAGTAGTAAAAAATCTAAGGTTTCTAAAACCTATATTACTCATTTACATGAAATTATGAGTTATGCGTTTTATGTAAAAGTTGATTATAACAGTATAACAAAAAAGCTATTGCATCAATTTAAAATTCCAACAAAGATAATAATGTATAGAGGTAAAGATGCAGCAAAAAAGTTTATGGAAAATATGATCGATATTGGAAAAAAGATAAATGATGTATATGAAACTAATATACCAATGGCTACATTGACTGAAAAGGAAGAAAAACAATTTCAGAGAGCGGAGGTTTGTGAAAAATGTTTATTATCTTTTAAAAAAAATAATTTATTAAAGGTTAGAGATCATTGTCATTTTACTGGTAAATATAGACAATGCCTTTGTTTTAAATGTAATTTTGTAATAACTAATCCATCATTTGTTCCAATTTTTTTTCATAACTTATCATATGATAGTCACTTTATAATTCGAGAACTTGGTTGTGATGATAATGATATTCACGTTATTCCGAATTCATCGGAAAAATATATATCCTTTAGCAAAGAAATTGTTCCCAGATTTAGTATAAAGTTTGTTGACACATTCCGTTTTATGGCCTCCTCATTAAGCGAACTTGCACAAAATTTGTCTGAAGATAAATCAAGATTTAGAGAGACTCTAAAAATATTTTCTTATAAAAAATTAGATTTAGTCACACGAAAAGGGGTTTTCCCTTATGAATATATCGATAGTTGGAGTAAATTAAATGAAACTCGTTTGCCTCCAAAATCTGTATTTTATAACTCTTTAAAAGATGAAGAAATTAATGATGATGATTATTCTCATGCTGAAAAAATATGGAAAGTATTTGATTTAAAAACTTTGGGTGAATATAGCGACCTTTACTTGAAAACTGATGTAAGTATATTAACGGATGTATTTGAAAATTTTAGAGATTTATGTTTATCTACTCTTAAACTAGATCCTGCTCATTATATGACTGCTCCAGGATTTGCTTTTGATTGTATGCTTAAATATACTAAGGTTAAATTAGAAAGATTAAAAGACTTTAACATGCTTTTGTTTTTCGAAAATTCAATCCGAGGTGGAATAACTCAATCAACTAAAAGATATGCTAAAGCAAACATACCAAACATTAGAGGTTTGAACTATAATCCGAATAAACCAATTACATGGATAACGTATCTCGATTGTGTAAATTTATATGGAAAGTCGATGTTAACTGAACTACCTTTCAAAGATTTTGAATGGGTTGATGACTTAGATATAGATGTTACAAAAATTCCAAACGATTCAAAAGTTGGTTATATATTAGAAGTCGATATTGATTACCCTAAATATTTACATAAAAAACATAACGATTTTCCATTTTTACCTTTAAACGAATGTCCCCCAAATTCAAAAGTTAAAAAATTAATTACTACGTTATCACCGAAAAAAAATTATATTATACACTATAAAAATTTAAAACAAGCAATTGCTAATGGACTTAAATTAAAAAAAATTCATAGAGCTATCCGATTTTCTCAGAGTAAATGGATGGCTTCATATATTGAACTCTGTACATATATGAGAGTAAAAGCTAAAAACAACTTTGAAAAAGATTTTTGGAAGTTATTAATTAATAGTGTTTTTGGTAAATGTATGGAAAATGTGCGTGCTAGAATTTCTTTAAAATTGGTTTCGTCAGCTAGAAAAGCAAGTAAATTAATGATGAAAACTAACTTTAAAGATAGAACTATATACTCTGAAAATCTTATGGCTATTCATCAACATAAGGAAACTATTAAATTCGATAAAGCAATTTATGTAGGATTTGCAATTTTGGATGTTTCAAAAACATTTATGTACGATTTTCATTATAATGTAATGAAAAATAAATATGGTAACAAAATATGTTCTTTATACTCGGATACAGATTCTATGGTATATGCTATTCGAACACACAATTTTTTTAATGATATAAAATACGATTTATCATCGTTTTTTGATACATCGAATTATCCTATCAATCATTATTGTTTTAGCGAAATTTATAAAAATCAGCCCGGTTATTTCAAAGATGAAATGGGAGGAAAAATTTTAAAAGAATTTGTTTCATTAAGACCAAAATTATACGCTTACAGAACTGTGGACGATGTTGAGGTAAAAAAAGCTAAAGGTGTGAAAAAATATGTAATTAAAAAACACATGCAATTTAGACATTATATAGAAATATTAAATGCATACATAAACCATAAAAATGTTGATGATAAACAAACACGTAGAAACATGAATTTTATTCAATCGAATAAACATATTGTTCATTCTAAAACAATGAATAAACTTGTACTAAGTGCTAACGATGATAAACGTTATATAATGAATGATGGGATTAAGACACTAGCGTATGGACATTATAAAATTAAAAAAATAAATAATAGTAATAAATAAAAATAAATTATATACATTAAAAAATCTTTATTTTAAAACATCTGTAGACGATATCCACGAATTATGACTTGAATCGAAACCCATCCATTTAACAAGCATTTTATCTTTAACTTTTTTTATAATACGCTCAATTAAAAATGTGTTCGGGAAATCAGTTAATTTAATTTCTTGTTCATAAAAACCTCCTAGAATTATATTATCTGATTCATCCTTTAGTTGATAAGTTATCGGGTTTGTATGTAAAACTTTTGATATTGTAAAAATTTCCGTTGTCCAATTCGGTGTATATCCTTTACTAAATATATGTTTGTATTTTGATATTCTTACTTTATCATTAATTTTAAGTTTTGGTTTATGAAATATTTTATTATATATTTGTACATTTGATTTAATTTTACTTGTATTCATTCGAGCTTCATATGGTGTACACTTAATTGTTCTATGTTTTGTATGATTATAATTATTAATAATTTTTGATATTGTATTATACCAATTCCATGTACCTGTCGCAGTAAAATGTTTATATATATTATTTTTAAGTGTTCGTATAACACGTTCGCCAATTGAACATTTGATAACACTATACGAACTGTAATGTTTAATTTTATATTTTTTCATTAAATCTTGAAATTGATTATTATAAAATTCTGTACCATTATCTGTTTGTAATAATTTTGGATTAGCTTGTTTTAATATATTAAGCATACCTTTTGTACATTCTTTTCCTGTTTTATTTTTCAATGATTCTACCCATACATATTTTGTGTATGTATCTATAACAACTAAAATGTATTTAAAACCAAGATTTTGATTAGAATGGGATTGCATGTCCATTAAATCAGCTTGCCAGAGGTCATCTTTAAATCGTGTTATTACACTACGTCTGGGAAATATTTTTCTTGCAGGTCGATGTAGCTCATTAGCTATACACTCTAATGTAGACATTATACTATTATATTCCTTTCACGTAATTCTTCTAAAATAGATATGATTTCATTATTTACACCAGTATTACCAACAATTTGAGATGATGTTATAAGATTCAATCTAGTAACTAATTCATTCGGATCATCATAGTACACTAATTGTGTTTGAGGTATTACATCTTTATATAAACCAGAACCTTTCTTAGTTGTCGGCGATAAACTAAATTTAAATAGCTGACCTGTTAGAGGTTCTGTAATTTTAGAACTATTCATAGGAGAAGAAAAATCAAATGGATCATTCCTTATGCTCGAATCATCAATAACATTTCTTCGTTTAGCGCTTGAACTAGATAAAAAGTTATCGAATTGTTTTAAATTGAATTGAGGAGGAGTTTTAATTTTTGCGTTATTAATTTTTAATAATTCCTCGTTTAATTGTTTTTCTTCAGTTTTCATTCGTTCATAAAGAGGTTTTACAACGTTCATCCATTTGAAATATCCTGAGGTTTTAGGTTTTCCATCTGCTTTTAAAAAGACTTTAGTTATTTTTAAAATATTATAATATGATTCCATATCTTCCATAGACATATTTTTTGGTACTTTTTCACATAATAAAGACCAAAGTCCTTTAGTCCAAGGATAGTAATTATCGAGCAAGTGTAATTTACCGTGTTCGAAAGTAACAGGTATATTTGATATTTTAAGTTGATTATTAACCGCATCGTAATGCATACCATAAGATTTATCATAACGTTGTAATTTAGGATTTGAAATTAAAAAATTGTCAAACGATGAATTTAGTACACTATCGCTATCTTCACCACTAGCGTACACGGTTTCTTCTTTTTTGATAGTGTCGGATAAATGTGTAGTGTTTTTTTCTGACAGTGTACTCAATGGTTCTAGTAAAGGTTTAAATGTATCACGAAAATAGTTATCAGAATCTATAATACCACGCTTCATATCCATTATTTTACGTTTGATATTTTTTTTTGATGTTATCAAATTTTCTAACAAAACTTTATCTTTATTCATTGTAAATAATAAGCTTGATATAACTGATTCACCCAACGTTAGATAATACTATGTAGATGTTAACACTGTTACAACTGTATTTATATTATTATTTTATTTTAATGAAAGAATGGAAACCACATCTATATCTACCTTCATTCATTTCACGTGTTTTGTCTATAACCATAAATCCATAATCATTATGATTCCAACACAGATGAGACATTTTTCGAAATTCAGAGAAATCCATATCTGCTGATGAATGGTCATTGAAGATATGTCGTAAATTCGTATCATCTTGTTTAAGTATTATTAAAAAGTTTGAGTTATCTCTTACTAACTGTTTTGGTATTTTAGAATATGTTTGCGCTAAATAAAATACAGAACTAGCACCTGAATGTCTACACATTGAGAAGAATTCTCTAATTACAGATTGTGGATCACAAATCACGTCATCAAAAATTATAATAGAATTTTTCTTAGTTAAGTTTGGTTTAATAACTTTATCAGCACTTGAAAAAATGAAAAAATTGGCACCTTTAATATCATCTATTATTTTTTTTAATAAAACATATTTTTCTTGATTAGAAGTTTTAGAGTATAAATAGATATTCTCAAATCTTAATCCGTTTTCATGTGTGATTAGGTTATACATTATATTTGTTTTACCTGAACCACTAGGACCAACTATAATAGCACGTATAGTATCAGGTAATAATGGTCCGTGTCTTGATGGTTTCTTTATTATTTGAGCATCTACGTTTAAAATATCTAATTTATCTTTCTGTTCAATCAAATCCATTTTCTTATAAATACTCTAGAATTTTCAAATTATAATCAGTTATATGTGATGTGTTCAACCCGTAAGTGGGAATCAGATAAGACTGGTAAAGGTTTCGTAAATTTCCTTATAAATAGTCTCCCGTTTGAAGCCCATGTTCCAAAATATCAGTATTGTGGACCTGGTACGAAATTAAAAAAGAGGTTAGATCGTGGTGATAAAGGAATAAACCCATTGGATACTGCATGTCGTGATCACGATATTGTGTATGCAACTAGTAAAAATTTAGAAGATAGACATAACGCTGATAAGGTGTTAGAACTCCGTGCTTGGGAAAGATTTAAAGCAAAAGATACACCTAGAAAAGAGAAAATTGTAGCGTACGCAGTAGCTAACACAATGAAAGCTAAAAGAAAAATAGGTATGGGTTGTAAAGGTAAACGGGGAAGTGTTAATAAAATTAAAAATGGGACACGAGCTGCGATAAAAAAAAGAAAGGTTAAGAAAAATTATAGAGGTAAAAGACTGATTTTAACACCAGGTCAGACAGGTGGTGCAATTCCCTTAATACCTATTTTCGCAGGATTATCGGCACTTGGTAGTTTAATGTCTGGAAGTGCTAGTGTGTATAATGCAATCCAAAATTCTAAAAAAAAAAAAGGTAACGGATTATATTTAAAAAATAAAGGATCGAAAAAAAAAAACTGATGAAAACGCTACCTAACAGACCACTTACATCTAGAGATATTATAAAATATGTTACAAAGTTTAATATCAGTCATTTCCGTGGCGTCTTTTCACGAGATGACTTACCTAAAAAACCTTATCAGATTGAATGTGGTATATTAAACTTGGACGTATCTTCAGGTGATGGAAGTCATTGGGTAGCGTTTTATAAAAATAAAGATAAAGTTATATATTTTGATAGCTTCGGTGATTTACCTCCACCAATTGAATTACAAAAATATTTTAAGGGAAACAAAATTATATATAACTATACAAATTATCAAGATTATAACACATTTAATTGCGGACATTTATGTCTTGATTTTTTACAATGTATGAATCGATCACATTAAGTTTGACAGGTAATGATACAACATTATCTGCAAATTATTTTCCATCTCTAAACGTTAACGAGGACTCGGAAATAGCTTTGATATGCTTACAAACGTTTAATTCATTTCCGAACATAAATTCAACTAATAACAGATTGGAAATAGAAGTTATCGGAGATGGGGATAATAAATTTATTCAAGATGCGAAATTTAAATATGAATTTGAAGAAGGATATTATGATATTCAAGATATTAACAATAAAATTGCTAAAGAGTTATTAACCTTTAATAAACTAAACGGAACATATTTATCATTCAATATAATTATGGATCAAATAGATTTTAGATCATATATAAAATGTGATGGAATACTACATTTTGATATTTCAAACAGTATATGCTCTGTATTAGGGTTTGAAAAAAAACAATATTTTTCACGCAATGATATTCACCGATCAGAAAAAGCTGTAAATTTGAATACAATTAATTCTATAAAAGTGATGTGTAATATAGCTCAAGGATCATTCAACAATCATCTTCAAAGTCATTCGATTTATGAGTTTTTTCCGACCGGTAAAACAGGAACAAAAGTGACTCAATTACCACTAAACCTTATATATTATAAACTTAACAAAATAAATATTGATTCAATAACTATTCAATTAGTTGATCAGAACAATAAACCGATTGATAATTTCAGCGAGACATTAACAGTTGTTCTACATATTAAACGTCACGGATCTTAAAATTAAATTAAATTTAAAGGTTTTCTAGAAATAAATATGAATGAATCAATCACATTGAGTATAACTGGGAATGAAACCACATTATCTTCAAATTATTTCCCGCCTCTAAACGTGTACGAAGATTCTGAAATAGCTTTGTTATGTTTACAAACATTCAATTCGTTTCCAAACATAAATTCTTCTAATAACAAACTTGCGGTGAAAGTAATGTCTAATAATAATAATGATGAAGGTATATGTTATATTGCATTAAAAACGGGATGTTACGAAATTGCAGATATTGACCGTCAAATTAAGAAGCAAATAAATTCTTACAATGAAAAATATGGTACAACTTTAAAATTCGATATTTCAATTGACCATAATGATTTTAGATCATACATAAAATGTAATGGTATAATTATGTTTGATATGGTTAATGGAATAGCACCTATATTAGGATTTGAAAAACGAGACTATTTTCCAGAGTATGAAACTCATCGATCGGAAAAAGCTGTAAATTTAAACACAATTAATTCTATAAAAGTGATGTGTAATATAGCTCAAGGATCATTCAACAATCACCTTCAAAGTCATACGATTTACGAGTTTTTTCCGAGTGAAAAAATTGGGACAAAAGTTGTTCAATCACCGTCAAATTTAATATATTATAAATTAAATAAAATAAATATTGATTCAATAACTGTACAATTAGTTGATCAGGATTTTAATCAAATCCAAAATTTTGGTGAGACATTAACAGTCGTGTTACATATTAAACGTTACGGTTCTTAAGATGGGGTTAAAGTTCAATATAAACCCATTACTTCACATTAATCGAGCTAGTCATACGACTAAAGCGTTACCGATAACATCGACTAAAGTAAAAAAATTAACGGTGAAAAATAAAAAAATTCTAAAGGCTCTTGGTTATAAACTAAATAAAAATGCCTGAAAGTGATATTTTGGATATAAGTTCACGGTTTGAAACAGATTCTAAAATTACAAAAATTGAATATCATTCATATACACCGTATACGACTTCATTTAATAATAATGATGAAATACGTATATCAATCCAGCAAACGGATGTTTATCCATATCTACATGATAGCTTTTTATATCTAGAGGGAAAAATAACAGAAGCTGGTAAAGTAGTACTTTCTAATAATGGTTTTTCATATCTCTTTGATCAAATACGGTTAGAAATCAATGGTATAGAAGTAGATAGTACACGTGTTCTTGGTATCACTAGCTCCTTGAAAGGATACTTATCAGGTACCCCAGTTGACTATTATTGTTATGAAAATGCAGGTTGGACTTTTAAAAATGATACAAAGTCTACGAATAATGTTGGTGAATTTAGTGCATGTATTCCGTTAAAATATTGGTTAGGTTTATTTGAAGATTTTAAAAAAATATTAGTTAATTCAAGATTAGAACTAATATTAACACGAAGCCATAGTGATTTAAATGCTATAAATGTAAAAAGCGAAGGAAGTGCCACCACAGGTACAGTCGATTTACAAAAAATAGTGTGGAAGGTACCACATATTACTGTTGACGATGAAGAAAGGTTAAAATTATTTAAAATTGTAGAAAAAGAAAAAAGTTTGTTTATTCCTTTTAGATCATTTGAAACATTTGAGTACCCCGAACTGGGAACCACTACCAAAGCTGTGTGGAACTTAAAAACTGCTTCAAAATTAGAAAAACCACGATTTATTATAGTGGGTTTACAAAAAGGTCGAAAAAATCAAATAGCAAAAGATTGTAGTGTATTTGATAACTGTAACCTAACAAACTTGAAAGTATTTCTCAATTCAATAGCTTATCCGTATGATAATTTAAATGTAGATTTTAACAAAAACAATTTTTCAATATTATATGATATGTATGCATCATTTCAAGAATCGTACTACGAAAAAAGTATACGCAATCCACTGTTGAGTCCTTCAACATTCCTAGAAAATGCTCCTATAATAGTTATCGATACTTCAAAACAGAATGATTCAGGTACAGCCTCATCAGTAGATGTACAATTGGAGATTGAGGCATCAAAATCACTTACAGGTGTAACTGCTTATTGTTTATTAATTCATGATCGTATTGTAGAATATGTACCTTTCACTAGGGAAGTAAGAAAACTAGTATAAATAATTTAGAATTAAGGTTACATAATATTTAATGAAACAACATATATTAATAAATGATTTTTTATTTTAATCAAACAGTGTTCTTATTCAATTATTTATTTTTAAAAAGTGTTTTCAGATGTTTTTTTTGTGTTACAGGGAAAAAAAAAATGGCTTGAGGGGGAAAGTCCGCCTTAAACTTTTTAAATCTCCCTGCTCAAAAGTGCTCAGAACATACATTATGGTTTTTGAAAAACAGTGTTTTTTCGTGTTACAGGGAAAAAAAAAATGGCTTGAGGGGGAAAGTCCGCCTTAAACTTTTTAAATCTCCCTGCTCAAAAGTGCTCAGAACATACAAATATATACTACTAACTTCATCCTAGTAATGAACCTTTTGAAACTGAGTCAGATGAAGACGAAGACGAAGATTTGTCACAGAGAAAACAGATAAGCACATCTAATGAAAATAGTATAAAATCTATGTTTAAAATTTTCATGAATGTTAGCTAGCATTTTTCCAACTTTAAATACAAGTCTTTTAATCGCATTAACTTTACCTGTGTCCAGTGCATCGACAGAAAGGTCGTTTTCAAAGTTAAAGATTTTAAAATCTAGACTGCGAACAACTATGTCACAAACACGTTTGGAAGACTTATTGATAATTAGTTGTGAACGAGACATTGAACCAAACATAGAAAATGTAATACAACATTTTAAAGAATAATCGATAATCCTAACAAAGCATTTATAAATTAAAATAGTTTTTTTTTTGTTTTTAATAATAGCCCAAAAGTTGTTTCTTGTTATAAATTTCAGATGATACTATCAATTTAAATAAAATATATAATGTAATTATGTAATGTTCATTTAAAAAAATGTACCTACTATTTTATTTGTAGCTAGGTAGCTAAAATCTACATACCTAGACGGCTAGACACCTAGTATATTAGTTTATAATACACTTAGAGTTAAAGAATATAGAGCATTGGTATACTCAATCTTTTTAAAGACATGAATCAAAATTAAAAATTATATTTTTCGTGGAATATAAAATAATGTTATCTACATGTATAGGATGGATATTAGGATGTATTATGTATTGGTGACCATAAATAATCAGCTAACAACTAACAAAGTGGTTACGACACATCAGTTGAGGATAGCTAGTGTAGTGAATAATAAAATGTATTCACATTCACACATACTTAGTACTTAATAGCTATAGTACATATACTCCGCACACATTAAGACATGACCAGTTAACATGGGAAAAAAACTAGGTTAGAACGCGAACTGGTCATGATTTTAAAGTGGCAGTGGGGAGTGTAATATATGTGAGGTAAATATATTTTAAAACCTAACATTTTTGTTATTATCAGTTGTAAAAAATTAAAAACCCCCATTAAAATAAACTTTAAATGTTGGTTGGTTAGAAAGTTTTTTTATGAAATGAGTAATTTTTTGGGTTACCAAAAATAGGCTTATGTACTCACAGAAAACACAAGTGGTAGTGTTGATATGGCTGCAGGTTTGGTTGACCCAACTTATAGTCCTATTATAGTAAATGAAGACAATGATTATTTTATTGAAGATGTTGTGTTAGTCAATACCAATTATATACTCACTGAAGAAATAAATGGTACTGATATGACTGAAGATGTATCTGATCCAACTTATGATCCTGAACTTGAAGAAAATAATAGTTATCTCATAGAAGATGATGAGTTGATAAATACCAATGATGAACCCACAGAAGAAACAATTCATGTTGAACTCACAGAATTAAATGTAAGAAAAAGAAAGAGATGAGGAAAACAACAAGATTGGAATAAATATAAAAACATTAAAAACAAGTTGGGTAGGAAAGAGTATAATGGGAAAAAAAAAGTTAATGGAGAGTGGTCATATGATATAAAAAAAGCTGCTAGAGCATTAAAAAATCCATTTAATTGTATTCTTAAAACTAAGCGTAATTGCAAACTAAATTGTCAAGATATTTCTGAATTTTAGAGAAAAAAATTGTTTAAATATTATTGGGTCTGGATAGTGAAGAAACAAGACTAGAATTTTTAAAAAATATTACTAATATGATGCCAACAGCATGAAAAAGAGGTTTGTCATTAACTAAAAGAAACTGTTCACTACAATATTTTTTATTAGCAGATAACTTAATATCCAAAGTAAGGGTTTGTAAAACTATGTTTCTTAACACCTTTGATATAAGTGAAAACACAATAAAAAAATTGGTTTGTAATATTATAAGAAACACAGAAACTACAAATTTTGTATGTGAAGACAATGAAGATGATAATTTAGAACGGGTTGTTACAAATAATAAGGTTGCTAATATTTCTGATAGAAAATCTTTTTTAAATACATTTTTAAAACAAAAAATTAGAAAGCCACTACTGTTGGGCTAGTATATCCAAACTTTATTTAGAGCCAGTTTGGAAAACTAAAACAGCACTTTACAACTTCTACTGTAAAGATTTTTGTCAGCAATATAATAGTACTCCAATGAGTAGCACAGTATTTGATTTAACATTGGAGGAACAAAACATTTAATTATTCAGACCAAAAAAGATGCATGCGAATTATGCACAGCATTTGAAACTGGTAAACTTATCAACTGAAGATAAACAATTACATGACCAAATGAAAATTGAGGCTAGGTGTGAAAAAGAATCGATACATGAAGTATTTATAATGGACTTGCGAAGTGTATTACTATACCCAAAGTTTAATGTATCTTCTCAATACTATAAAAGCAAACTAATTGTTCATAATTTTATTGTTTATGACCTCAAAAGAAAAATGGGATACTGTTTCTTGTGGAACGAAACTGAAGATGGTTTAACTGCTCACGAATATTATACATTTTCTACAGAAATTTGTAATAAATATTGCCAAAGAAAAAGGAGTCAGTATAATTTTATACAGTGACGGATGTACTTACCAAAATAGGTGCTACGTGCTCTGATATCCTACACCAATAATATAATATATAAAGTGGGCGATACAGCGTAGGCCTAAGTAATAGGATAGTAATCACCCATATATTATAATAACATAACTCGTAATAAGAATATTACGACGTGGGAATAAATAGCTACATATAATGGGGGAGTACCTACATACCTAAGAGGTAACAGGTTAGGCCTAAACGAAATGATATACGAAATGAAGAATAATGATAGGAGTAATCAACCTTTAACATTTAAATACTTTTAAACATTTAACCTTCGGAAAAAAATGTATGTGCTCCTTTAAAGGAGGCAGTTGACCAATGTATTGTCATCACAAAATTATACCATTCTTATAATTTTATTACACAATATATTTCATTAAGAAATAAAATAATGTATGACGAAAAACCTATTATGTCCAGATTCTCGAACCTTGTAGTGACGGAAATGATTTCGAAATTCAGATCCTACATCAAAGAAGTAGAGAATTTCGGACATAATATATATATTATACCGTGTGTTCAATTTTAAAGGTAACAGGAAATATTTCGATCGTGTGACCTTGAATTTGATTCGGGGTGTTTATACTGCATATAGGACTTATAAATACATATTTTTTTAATAAATTCAAATTTTTAATTTTTTTTTATCAGCGCATGCGCACTTAAATAAAAATTTCTTAAATAGCAACCACTATTTTGGAGACCAGATTTCGATTTCTTTATTTTTTCTGAACAACTTTGATCTTTACAGTTTGTTGATATCTTCAAAATTGCCATTTTTATGACGGTCGGAAGTTTTAAAATAGTTAATTCGTAAATATCGCATTTTTCAAAGGTATCTTAATTTATAGGTATTTATAGCTATTGTTATAACAATTTATTTTTATTATAACTACAAGGTGTATTTATTATTACATCGAATTTATAAAAAAATATCTTTACAATTTATTCGATAATTTATTATTCAATGAACTGTTCAAAGTTATTGCCATTATTTTCAACGCATGCTTCCATTCGTCGCAGTAGTTCTCTTTGTGTAGCTGTTATTATTTGGTTTTCGGTGAGTTCACTACACGCAATGATTATTTTGTTTTTCAAATCTTCAAGATTAATAGGCGGATTAGCATAAACTACTGTTTTTAAATGTCCCCATAAAAAATAGTCTAATGGTGTTATATCTGGAGATCTAGGAGGCCATTGTACTGGACCATATGTCCCCATCCATTTATGGCCAAATGTTTGATTAAGGTATTCTCGAACAATTATTGCATTATGGGCGGGTGCCCCATCTTGTTGGAAAAATAAATTCATGCGGGTATCTAAGTTGAATTCATCCAAAAATGTTGGTAGTGTGTTTGACAAAAAGTCTAGGTATCTCCTTCCTGTCAGAGTACCGTTGTAAAAGTAAGGACCTAGTAATCTACCACATAAAAGCCCACACCAGACATTCGTTCCCCACACATGCTGAAAGTTTGAATCATTTGTCCAATGAGGATTAGTATCCGACCAATACCGGTTATTTTGTTTGTTGATCACACCATTATTAGTGAATTTTGACTCATCAGTCCAACAAACATAATTTAAAAATAGTGGTTCTTCTTGAATTTTTACCATTAACCACGCAATAAATGTAAGTCTTCTATCGGAATCACCGGGTATTAAATGTTGTATTATGTTAGGTCGATATGCGTGAAATTTATGTTTTTTTAAAATTGAATGTGCTTTCCCCACAGAGACACCGACTTCTCTAGCCAAATTTCTAACAGAAGAACGAGGATTTATTTGAATGTATGCTAATAACTGTAATTCTTCATTTTCATTAGGTTCATGAACTCGCGGTCTCCTATTGCGGCGGTGGTTTGCAATAGCTGAAAGTTCTCCGTTTTCTCTAAGATTTATTACAATACGTAAAAAATAATTGTGTGGTGGATGATATCTCTCGGGATATCGTTCAGCATAAAGTGCCGCTGCGTTACGCGAATTTTGATGACATTCTCCAAAAATTAATACCATATCGGTTTTTTCGGAATAGTTTGCCATTGTACAGAAAATAATGTGTCACGCGTGACTTACGAAAAACATTTGACTATTCACAATCAATTTTAGAATGCTATCAAAATATCTTATTCACACAGGTTAATAGTATAACTTTCATTATAATACTATTAAAAACAAATAAAGATAATAGTAGTAGATAATTTAGTAGTTATAAATTGTAGTAGTAGTATAAATTGTTATAATAATACCTATAATTTATAGGTATTTATAGGCTATAAATACCTATAAATTAAGATAGACCGTTGAAAAATGCGATATTTACGAATTAACTATTTTAAAACTTCCGACCGTCATAAAAATGGCAATTTTGTAGATATCAACAAACAGTAAAGATCAAAGTTGTTCAGAAAAAATAAAGAAATCGAAATCCGGTCTCCAAAATAGTGGTTGCTATTTAAGAAATTTTTATTTTACTGCGCATGCGCTGATAAAAAAAAATTAAAAATTTGAATTTATTAAAAAAATATGTATTTATAAGTCCTATATGCAGTATAAAAACCCCGAATCAAATTCAAGGTCACACGATCGAAATATTTCCTGTTACCTTTAAAATTGAACACACGGTATATATTCGATATAGACATGATGTAAATACAAAATAGTTTTAAAGAATAATTTCATTAATTGTTTTTAATATTTTATACTCATATACTTTTTTTTTAAATGTTTGCAGTTATTCAGATTATACGGACCACAAAGTGGTAATCAATTTGGCTAAACACGACTACGCTATCCAATTTGACACGTTTGATACCATAAAAATGGAAGCAACCGTAGTATTAGCGTGTTTAAAGCAACTGACAAAAGTGTGGGGTAAAGACTTAAACAAATTAAAAGTAAGGCATAAACCTGCTACTAAACTAACTAAAACTAACTAACTAAACTAACTTATACTACTACACAATTCACTCTATATACAACTTAATACTTAAATTAAACTTAAAACATTTTTTTTTACAACTTAAATGTATATATAAATTATACGCATAATGTACACATGATGATGTATCAGAGGATAAGGTACCTAAGTAAATATTGCTACACAAAATGTTTGGAAAACCTACTTTTAATGCATTCAGAAAAATATATGAATTATATGTTTTGTTTAATATACCTTAACTGCATTTTGTTACTCTTTTATTTTAATATTTTAGGTGTATTTTTAAAATGTGACCACCTACCAAGACTGTTAGTTTGTTTTATTTTATATTAATTTACTACAATAATTATAATATGCATTTGTTACTATTATTATTTAATATTGTAAGTGCAACCCAAAAGACTGGAGTATTAGGTAATATGTTTATCTTTATATTTTATGAGTATCTTATTTGTTCATAGTTTGATTTATTTTATCATATTTTTAATTATATTTTGTTACTCTGTTATTTTATTTTAAATATATTTTTAAAATATATTAACAAAGGCTGATGATATATTTTGTTTTATATTCATTAACTATAATTATATGAATTTTGTTACTTATTGTTTATTTAATATCGTAAGTGTAATCCAAAGAGACTGGAGCATATTTAGGTATGTTTATCTTTATAATTTATGAATATATAATTTAAATATTGTGATTAAAAATACAGTTTAAAACTATAATAAAAAAATACATGACTTTTAATAGTACCTATTGTTGATTTCGAACATAGTTTCAAAGTTAAAATAAAACAAAAAGGAAAGTAACCTAACTCCCAAAAATTGTGATTTTTATTAAGAAAAAGTCTTAACTCCATTTTAAAATCTTTTATTTGACTTATACATTGAAGTTATTAAAAACAACGTCGATAAAAATCATAAATAATTTACACATACAAATTGTAGGTTTTAATTAAGTTTTTTAAATTAATGAAACGTTTTTTCTTTCTCCTGAAAAGTTGTTATTTTGGAGTTAGGTACGACAATTGCGAATTAGGCCGACGCATAGCTTCCACAGCAAGTTACACAGAACGAAATGTCATCATTTATATTAACAAAATTATTTTATTGATTATTGATAAAATCCTAGTTTTGAATTAAACAATATTTTGTTAAATTAACATTATATATTTGTTAAAATTGAAAATCCTAGTTTTGAATTAAACAATATTTTGTTAAATTAACAGTATATATTTGTTAAAATTGAAAAATATTATACATGAACGCCGAACGGTCTATTTTTAGAGTGGAAAATATTTTTTCCCATAAAAGTCGAATGTTCTCGAAGCGCTCTCCGCCTCCCCGATCAACAGCTTATCTTATCGAATATTGGACGTCGTCTCATCAACGGTTTTCGCGACGTCTGTCTGTCTTTTTCTCGCGGTTGAGCTGAACCCAACGTCGCGTCCGCTCTCCGCTTACCGTTCGAACCAAACTTACTTACTATATAAACGTCGTGTTCACTTTTCATTTACCGTTTGTGCGTACCACTAAAGATATTTTGTGCGTCGTCGAAGTACCAGCCGTTGCAATTGCAATTTGCAGCCTGTCGAGTGTCGGGTCTCTTACTTAAGAGTCTTTCACTATTGATCAGTAAGTATATATATATTTATAATTATTATTATATAGGTTATAAAAACATTTTAATTTCTGTATTTCTATACTTCGCAAGTCGGTATAGCCAATCTCCAAAAGTTTCTAGGAGCTATACGGCATAGGACAGTATACGAAATTGCTACCTATAGTCAAAACATTAACAGCATTTTTTTCTTACACTAACTATCTACTACTAAAATGATTTGTTTTATTTGTAACGTAAATACACCTACATTGCCTTCACTCATCTCTCATTTCAAAATCATACATTTACTAGGACCTCATAGTTCTTACACATGTAAAGAAAACAATTGTTTTCAATCTTTTCAGACATTGAGTAGTTTTAAAAAACATGCACTAGTAAAACATAAATTTGTAAATAATACTGATGAAACAGTTACTTCTAATGAATTTCTAATTAATAATGATGGTAATAATACTATTGATGTAGAAATAGTATGTAGTGACAACAATATTATCCCAGAAATCCCTAGTACAATAAATGAATCTGAAACATCTGAATTATCTAATAAAAATATATTTGATATTAATAAGAGTATTGAACAGTTACATTTGTTTGCAGTTCAATTTTCCTTATCATTACACAACAATAATAACTTTTGCAGAAGTGATGTTACAAATATCCAAAATGATATTGAGAAAAAAATAATTAAGCCTATTATATCATTATTAGAAGGTATAATTAAAAGTGAAATTACTGACCATATAATTTTATCAAAATTTTCAAAAGCTACTATAGCAATTTCAGATTCTTTCAAACTATGTAAAACGGAATATTTATTAAACAAGTGTTTAACCAACAATGATCTTTTAACTGATACATGTAAACAATTTACAATAAACAATGAAGTAAATTTAGTATCCCACAATGGTCAAACAGTATTCGATGAAATAAGTACAAAAGCAATTTTAATGCCACTCAAATTCCAATTTAAAAAATATTTTGAACTAAACAATAATCTTAATTTGGCTATAAAACGTTATAATTATTTGATAAATTGTCCAATTTCAGATGATAATTGTCCAATGACAAATTTTATTCAAGGGTCTTTGTGGAAAAATAAATTAATTTCACACCAAAATAAAATAGTAATGCCTTTTTTTATGTACATTGACGATTTCGAAATAAATAACCCATTAGGATCTAAGTCAACATGTCATGCTATTTCTGCTGTATATTATAGTTTCCCTTTGAGTGAAAATAGTTCAAAACTTACAAATATTTTTTTAGCATCTCTTATAAAATCTAAAGATTTAAAATCATACGGAAATGATTTATGTTTTAAACAGTTAATTGATGAATTAAATTCATTAGAAAAAGATGGGATTATAATACACACACCCGATGGTTGTATAAAAGTATATTTTATTCTTGGTTTGATAATTGGAGACAATTTAGGACTTAACAGCATTTGCGATTTCGGTAAATCATTTTCTTCTAATTATTTTTGTAGATTTTGCAAGGCCCATAAAACTATAACACATACATTAGGTGAAGAAGATGAAACATTACTACGTAATGTTAATAATTATGTACAAGATATAGAAACAAACAATTTTTCATTAACTGGGATTAGTCAAAATAGTATTTTGAATAATATAAATTCCTTCCATGTTACAACTAATTTTTGTGTTGATGTAATGCATGACATATTTGAAGGTGTGTGCCATTATAACATGTGTCACATTATCACTTATTATACTGAAACAGTAAAAATATTGTCTCTAGAAACTTTGAACTTAAAGAAACAACATTTTAACTATGGTGAATTAGAGCAAAAAAACTTATCACCCCCCATTGAGAAACATCATTTGTCTAAATTTCACTTAAAAATGTCTGCAAGACAAATGATGAGCTTTGTACACTTCTTTCCATTAATAATAGGTGATGTAATACCTGCAGATGATGATGTTTGGATTTTTTTTTTAGATTTTTTAGAAATAATTGAAATTTTACTAAGTCATGAGTTATCACAGCAAAGTTCTGTTTCACGATTAAAGTACTTGATTTATAAACACAATTCAAATTATGTACTATATTTTAATGATAATTTAAAACCCAAACATCACATCTTAACTCATTATCCATCAATAATACTTAAATCTGGCCCACCCAGATATTTTTGGTGTTTTAGGTATGAGGCTAAGCACAAAGAACTTAAAATGTATGCTAGGTCAATTACTTCTAGAAAAAATATTTGCTTAACATTAGCCATAAAATATCAATTGAAATTTGCACACTTTTTACTTAATCAAGATGCTCACAAAGATTTTTCTATTTCCATTAAACATAAAATTGATTCAGATCTCGAATTTCTGTCAAATAATTTGAACATGCCATCTAACAATTGTATTAGCTATTCTAAAATTGATTTTAAGGGCACAGTTTATAAAATAGGAAATTATGTTAGTAGTTTTAAGCATGAAATTTGTTTGTACAAAATACTTGAAATCATTATAATGAATGATAGTGCTATATCTTTTATTGTTCATCAAATTCAATTAGAATCTTATTGCTCTCATATGAGAGCATATGAAGTCAACAAACATAAAAACATAATTTCAAAGAGCATTATTGGTATTGAAGAGATAAGTGGTCCTCCAATAAATATTAATCAAGTCTCCAATGGAAGACTCATGATTAGACTAAAGGAGTATTTTTAAATAAATCTTTTATTTTATGTTTACTTCATAAAGTAAAATAAAACAAATCTTTAGATGTATATAGTTAGTTCATATAATTAAGCTTTTTTATTTTATGTGTTGATACAAATTTGTATAATTTTTGTTTTTTAGTTTTATTTTATCTGCATAATTTTTTTACTATAGCACATTTGTTATTGTTTATATTTTGTTTAATTTCATCCCTGTCTATGTATATATATAAAAAAATTGTCATTTTAACCCATATGCATACATAATATAGTAATTGTTTAAGATTGAAAATGAATTTTAACGATGGTTTGTTTGGTGGTCGCAACTCATTATCTGAGCTCAGTGGTCAATTTATTCTTGATGATAATAGCTTAAGTAATGATGATTTGATAGAACTACAACCTGCGTCCACTTCTAATAATCCAACACCATTGTCAGAAGATGAAAAAAATAGTATCCGAAATTTGCTTGATGGTTGGAACATGGCATATTTATTTCAAACTTGTCTTGGTGAGTATAAATTCATTACAACGAGAGCCGCAATCATATTATGCAGTGATTAAGCAAAATAAATTCATGGTTATTTAAATATAAATGTTTAATTAAATTTTTTCAAATTTTTTAAAGATGCATATATGGACGAAGATGCTTTTCGGTATATAAATAGTAGGCAAATTGAAAAGCTACTGCAGAATTATCCCCTCGGTGTTCATATAAAATTTGAGCATTGTATAAAACAGTGGCAAAATACCAATACTTCAAATTCAAATTTGCCTACGCCTTCATTTACATCCCCTACAAGTTCATTATTAGCAGGATCATCAGAACCATTACTAGAGTTTGCCCTTGATGAAGTTTTAAAAAGAAGTACACATGGATCAATGATCATTAGTTACTATGAAACTAATAAAAACTTAAATGAAACATGCAGAAATCTATTGGTTGATTTGATAATAGCCAGTTTGCTTGAAAAAAAACGTCCGATGTCTACTACCTTGGCTAATCACATCTCAGATTTAATAGTTGGAACATTTAGTACAGAAATAAAAGTACATTTTATATATTAAATATGTATGATAAATATTAAATATTATTACATTTTTTTGACAGGAAATATACTTTGAAAGAAGCGGACTGAGAAAGTGCCCAAAAGGAAAACTTTATGCAAAGTATTTTAACAAACTCAGAAGCTTAAAAAATCATGGATTGATGTCTTCCCAAATGTCGAAAGTGCAGAAAAACAATGAACCGCCCTCTAGGAATTCCAGAAATACAAATGTTGAAACAAGTAACTACCTATATCATGTTTTATATGCATTTAATTAAATCTAATTATTTTATTCCTGTTTTATTAGTTATTGAAGAAGATGCGGAAATTCTTATTGCCAGATTGAAACACGAAGAGTTAACTTGGCCTGATATTGAGATGATTTGGGCAAAAACTTCTGGTTACCGCTTAAATCATCTTAAAAGTACTAATTTTTCACCCTCGGAAATCCATAAGACATGGCCTCAATACATGCAGCCATTGGGGTATAAACTTGTAAGTAAATTGATACTAATATTTTGAACAAGTAAAAAGAAAATATACTGTTATTAAGAGTAGGTATACACAAAATAATGATGTTATAAAAATATAATATGTAATAGTTGCCTACTTAACTAAAAAAAAATTTTAGGTATCCTTTACTTTTTTTTTTATATAAAAACCAGTTTTAATATTAAACTATGGTTAATATATTATTATAAAAAAATTTACAAATTATGTTTATTTTATGTTTATCATATGTATTTTACCTACACATTGGCCATTACTAATTAATAGACCATACAAAATCTTAAAAAGAACATATTGATAATAAGTTAAAAGTAGGAAAATGGTTAATACTTAATTATTAATTTATAATGATGATGAAATTTTGAAAATCTAATTTTTTGTATTGTATTATGTTGTACCTGATTAAATCATATTTTAATTTATAAATGTATTTTTAAGATTGATATTGATTTCAAACGTCTTTATGAGAAGTATTCAGACTTATTAAGTACTTACGAAAAATCATATTTTAAGCTGGTACAAATAATAGACGATCGTATAAAGGACCCTAGTTGTCGAGAACTGTTAGAAAGCATGATGAATATGAATAATGCAACAGAAAGTAAGTTTAGACCTCAATATTATAACAAGCTATGTTATATTTTACAACATTGTTTTTTTTTAATATAGATAACGACTATATGTGTTAATTTTTTATGTTTATGTATATTTTTGTCACATTCAGTTTAAAGTAAATACTAAACTATGATAATTACTGCATCTTAGAAATAATAATTTTCTCTTTTCCTGCTGTCCTAATTTGTTTTATAACGATACAATCACAAACACAATATTTTTTTGAACATTTTGATTTATAGAAAACAAATATGAAATTTATTATGTATTTACAATTAATATTTAGAATAGTGGAATAATGTGCATGCTGAAATTAACAAATCCATCTCATATTACATCACCTTATACTTAAACTTTTAATGCTTGTACAGTACTATTCTAATACCTATATAATTATTAATTATTGGTAAAATATTTATTTTTCATTAATCACTATTTCCTGAAAAATGTTTTAAATTTTCCCTAGAATGTAAATAAACACATTTTAGGCTTAAGTTTTTATTTGTAAAAATAATTATTTTTCCAGATTATAAAAATGCTACGGTGTTGTACGTTCTTCATGCTCTTTTTGTTCCAACTACAAAAAAAACCTTCACTGATGTTAATGGAAGAAAATGTTTGCATAAATTTTCAATTAAAGATTCTCAGAACAAATTTATAGTAGTTGCAAATACAGCAATTGAAATTGAAGAAATATTGAAAATTAGAAAAAATGGCAAGGATCCTATCCAACCGTGTTTGTTGATTGTGGGTACAATATCAAATCCATCACAAATTATGGTTTATTTTGATGAATCAAAATATGTATTTTTTTCAATTATTAAAGCCTTGGATATGTGTTTCAAAATTTACCATCTGTTTAATATAGAATACCCATTAGAGTCAATATCTGTATGGTTGTTTATTCAACGTTTTTTTTATAATATTAGACTACCATATGATAAACCATGTCCATTAATAAAACAGATAATATCTGAACTTAAATAGTTATAAGTACTTTTTATAAGAGAAATTAACAAATAAACTTATTCATTTTTATTCAAATAATTAATGTATTTTATATTTTTTCCACCTTGTTATATTATGATGCTTAGTGCTAATTTTTCCTCATATGGTTTCATGGCAAAAATGTGCAGATAAATAGAAATGGTTGCCATTTAAAGTTTGAATGGAAATAAAGAAACTACATATTTTGAAGTATTTGAAAGTTTACTAATCATATGTTTTTTTATCCATGGACCATGAGATATAATGACTAATACTACACAGAAACAACTATTTCAGGAATTTATTAGAGGAGGGACTGTAATTTGAAAAAACCATGGTAAAATCTATATTTGTTTTTTTTTGTCAGTGATGGGTAGATTTAAAAAATAACTAAAGTGGTATTATAAAATAAAAAGGGGAATTTTTGACTCACCTGCCTAATTAAGTTTATATTAACAATTAAGCGTCTTTAAAACAAACATGCTTTACTGTTGAATTAATAATGAAAGTATTTACAAATTAAATGGCAGTTGTATCAATTTTACAAAACATACATTGTTAACTTTATAAAATGATTTGTTAATTTGATAAAATTATTTGTTAATTTAACCAAACTATATTTCCGTTGACTGAAAAATTGATAAGCTAATATTGTTGAATTAAACAAGATTTTAAACAAAATAACAATGCTGTTTGTAAATCTGGAGATCAACAATATTACAATTTTGTTATTAACAATGCTGTTTGTTGGCCCTATGTTAACAATGCTTTTGTTGATTTAACTGTTATTTTTGTAAATCGTAATGAGGTTTTTTGGTTCTGTGTACACCCAAGATTGCAAAAAAACTATCACAATTTTTTCTAGGCAACGCCGGTTAATTCAACTAGTCTACTATTATAGTAGTAACATAATATTACATTTTATGATATATTATTATTATAAATTATAAGATAGAGTTGAATTTTGGCTTATAACTCGAATTGTTCGACATACGCATTAACGAAAATTACTGAGATAGGTACAATATATATGAATATAATACGCGTGCGAATACTCAGAGTTTGTACATAAATAAATATAGGTAATCTGGATAATCGATGAGGAATTGCCAACTATTATTCTAGGTCTCTAGGTCCGGCAATAGATGGTTTAGTAAACCAAGTTTACAGGTAGGTACCTAGCTAGTACACTACCAAGTACCTACGTAAATGTGTATATTTGTAAACAACCAGAAATTTCAGACCATTTTCGCGTGCTTAACTTAATTGAAAACTTTACAGATAGGTCTTTATCAAACACTAAAAAAATATAAATAAACTAAATATTAAAGTTTATCTTGCATTTTTGCTGTATGTAATTTAATAATAATATTTTATCTAATTAACGCGAATATGTGCCATTGTGGTGGTTACCGTAATACCGTCCAATATTTTAGTTGTATCTCGATGATTAAAAATGGACAAAAAAAAACTTATTTAGTATTTTTAATATACCAAAAAAGTACAGTAGGTATTCTTACAGTTGTTACTATTGAAATGAAATTAATCCAGACGATTCTCCTAGTTTTTTGGAAAGCATGAAAGTAAATAAATTAAATTAGGTATTTATTTGTGGGACTGCAACACCCCTAATATTTGAGAATTAGTTTCGACAATGGCGTTATGTAAACTAATAATATAAAAAGTAGTGTAGCGCGTGCAGACGATTAACATCCGAGTAAACTACTGTTTTTTTTAATAGGTGTAAAGATACCGGCACGCGGACATAAGACATTGATACCTACTTGTAACTTGAAAGCCCATTGCCCCACTGCCTATATGTATATAATTATAAATTTATACATGACGAATACTGGAAAATAATAAATGAGCTTATCACTTTTCAAGTATTTTATAGAAAACATAAAACGCCTGTATATGATAGGTGTACCTAGTACCTATAAAAACGGTTATGATTTAATTTTGGTTTGAATATTTCAATGTCAAACATTCTAAGACTAAATCTAAGTATTAAGTTATCTAAGAAATATACCTACAGAAACATTATGTTATAATGTTTATAATTTAAAAACTACATATATATGATTTTATTTATTGTCCAAGCATCTTAGAAATGTATACCTAAGTACCAGCCTACCTAAGAATATAATTTATTATATAGCCGAATATTTTGCCAGTATAAAACTATATAAGACCCACTGAGCAAATTTTATTTTAATTTGGTTTAAAACTTTTCCCCCAAATAGTTAAGCCAAAAAATTAGTTCAACGTTTATATAATTTTAATATTATATTTTAATTAATTTAAAATATGGAAAAAATAATTTCTGTTACAAAAGGATCAAGAGGTCAAGGAAATACTTATAAAGATGAAGATTGGTTTGTTAATTGGAAGAAATTGGACTGTAAATTTTATCTTACTGTCAGATGTCCGTTATGGAAATCCGGGTAAATATGTTTTATCTTCATAAAATTACATTGTTTGATAATTTCTTATTTTTCTTTTTCCAATATTATTATATGGATGACGGATGTATTATAAAATTTGCGACAATAAATAATTATTACGCCTCACAATAGTTTCAATTATATTATGATTTTAAAGTAGAAATTATAGTACCTATCACAAGATATCTATTTCTTAAAAATATATTATATTAATTAACTTAAAGTCAAAATTATTTAAATTAGTTGTTAATTAAACATTATAAGTTGCCAGTTATTTTTACCTGGAAGTTAAACTCAAATAAATCTATAGAACATAAATTGTTTTGATATATTACTGATTTTAATATTGTATTATTCTTTTATTCTAGAATGAAATACTTGTTATACTTATAAAGTTTATATAAATAAAATTAATATAAATTTATTAAGATAGTTATTAGTTAATTGTATTATATTGTATATACATATATATATATATACATTTAAAAATGGAGAGATACTTTTTTATTAATTTAAAATAACACATTTAGTAATTTAGTAATTACCGGTCAGGTCTCAAAATAATAATTATGATAAAAGTTGTTGGAAAACAAAAACCTGAAGCCTAAGCCTACTTCATAGCTGAAGTTTTTTAATTCTACAAAACCTTTTTCATACAGCAATGTTTTCTCTTGTTTTAGGTGTAAAGCAAAAGGAAACATTTTTAAAAAAGACATAACAAAATTGGTGTTAACTATTGGTCATGAAAATAATAAAGTGACACAATTTAGAAATATTTGTAACGAGCGTGCAAAAAATGAACGTACTTCTCTTCATATAATTTATAATGAAGTAAAATTTTTTGTTATTTATTTATTATACTTAAAAATAAACATCAATATATTTTGCATATTAATCATTAAAATATATTATTAATATCTTAGACAAGTTTTATGCCAGAGTTCATTGGTATAAATGTTGGTTCTTTTGTATCTCATCGACGAACAATGCAAAGGTATAGATAATCAAAACAACTAACACCACCGCGAACCATGAACGATTTTCACAATCAATAGATTGAAGATTATGTTCATCTTCCTGTAATAAATAATGTATCAATCTATATTGGAAAAATTGGTAATAATCACGAAGAAGAAACAACATTGCTATTTGTACAACCAGAAATTAAAAAGTAAATACAATTTACTTAGGAAATTAATTAGCTTAATATCTATGTGAACAAATTATAATAACTTAATTGTTTAGGTACCTATTTCTTTTTTCAGTATATCGAGGACAAGATTACTATTTCTAATGGATGGTACATTTGCTGCTGCTCATTATTTAACCATGAGTGTCAACAGATCTATGTTAAAATGGGTATAACATTTAACACCGTAAGTTATACTAAAAATATTTTATGGTAATTATTGCTTGTATTTTTTCTTACTTGTTTATACATTTCATATCCAAGAATTTTATCTCTGTGTACACATTATTAATGATAAAGTAATTGTATTTTAGGATTTTCCAATAGAATTTGCTTTAATGCCTAGAAAGACTGTGAAGACATATGATGCTTTGTTTCAAAAGTTACTAGAAATTGAGCCACAATGGACAGCACAAACAATCATAGATTTTGAAAGAGCGGTAATGGTGTCATTAAAAAAAACATATATAAATATAAGAGGATGTTGGTTCCATAGTTCCCAAGCTTTATGGAAAAAAGTAGGAGAACTCGGTAAGATTATAAATATTTTGGTATAAATCTAGTTTAGCGCCCACGCAGTTTTCTAAATTTTTTTTTACCAGATTGATGTGGTTCTTTATCATGAGAATGATGGTGCAATTAGAATTGAGCGGTCAAATTTAGTTTTTGAGTAATAACACTTTTATGGTGAAAGTATGTTAAATTAATCAATATGATTGCCAACATTATATTACTGTAGTTTAATAGTATAGCGCGTATTATTTTTACCTAATATTCCGAGTTGAAATCTATCCTTAGGGAATTCTTTTTTAGATTCTGAACGGAGTGAAGAATGTATTGTTTTTACAATGATGTGTATTTTTTTTTGTGTCTAACGACAACATTTGGAGCAGTAATAATGCTCCGATTTTTGACTTCAGCCCCTCTTTGAATAGGAAAATTCATCTAGTTGGTACTTTGGAGGGTCAAAAGTAAACATTTTCAAATAGTTTTCAAAGAAATCGAGAAAAACAAAAAAAAAGTGACAGAAAAACGGCAATTTTACGAAAAACCACTTTTCGACAAAATCGATTTTTTGATTTTGCTCTAACTCAAAAACGAATCATTGTAAACACTTGAAATTTTCACCAAATGTTTATATTATGGTTATCTCTTTACAGTTAAATTTTATTTTTAAGCTACTTATAGACAATTGAAATTTTCTACTTTTCTAAGTTTTTTTTCTTCAAATGCTGATAAAAAAATTTTGGGTGGCCAGAAAATCTTGAAAATTTAATATAAGGTTTCTTATAAGTTGTTCTTAAAGTGATAATAAAAAATTCGAAATCGTTAGTCACAATTTTTTTTTATAAGTGTTTAAAATTCGAATTTATACGAAATATGTCAAAATTTAAATTAAATTTCATACTCTCATTATGCGTATGTTGCCAAATACTTTTTTTATTAATAAACAGATACTATAAAGTAACTATAGTAACATATAGTAACTATACTATTTGTTTCTAAATAGAATATATGACAATATTTAAATATAGTATATCCTAAACTGACAAATCATCTTCGTTCAGAATCGTTTTTTGTATACAATGATACCTATCATTGCATTCAAATTTAACCTACCATAGTCTGAGGTCCACCCCACCCCCTAATATACAGCAGAGCGATACCCACTTACCCGCTTTTCAATTTTAGAGTTATGACTGCTTAAAAGTCAATCCAATTCAAACATCCTGATACCGGTGCGCACACGAATAATGTAGAGGGGATGTGGCGTCATGCTAAGGCATCTATGGTAGGGTGACCATACGTCCTGTTTTAAACAGGATTGTCCTGTTTTTCACCTCGATGTCCTGTTTGTTCAATTGGAATTAAACAGGGCGTATTTAGTCCTGTTTTCGGTGGCTGACCTGTTTTAATCCTGTTTTTTACTATTTTTTCATCAAAAAGTAATTTTAGCGACTTATTGATAAAAATTCGAATCGTCTGGCCGATCGACGTACACACACACAATACAATACAATTAATTAATAATATATAAATATCGCTCGACCGGTCTAGATACGGCGACGGTCGATTCACATTGATCGATAACGCCGATCACCGGAAAACCCGCAATTACACAAAAATATAAATTAATATAAAATATAATTCCTACAGTATAAAACACGTACGAATATCTCAATTAGCGATTAGTATAAATCTTGGTCTTGTCCGGTGCGTGCAGTGTGTGCAGTGTGTGTTTTTTACAATGTCTAAAAGAAGATGCGTTTTTACGCCAAGTTTAAAAAATGAATTTTCTTTTTTGAGAAATGCCGAAGAAATCGGAAAAGTGTTTTGTTCAGTTTGTAATTCTGAAAATGGTGGCCGAGCAGACATAAAACGACATATCACTAAAGCGAAAAAACAATTACGTGCAGTATCTTCTACGTCAAGTAATGATAAAGTTACATCTTTTTTTTAGGGTTCCGTACTTCAAAAGAAAAAAACGGAACCCTTATAACATCACTTTGTTGTCCGTCCGTCCGTCCGTCCGTCCGTCTGTCAAGAGCGTTTTTCTCAGGAACGCGTGGAGGTATCAAACTGAAATTTGTATATGATACTCAGGTCTACTGTCCCTGGAAGCTGTAGAAAAATCAACCTTCTAAGCCAACGCAATCAAAAGATACAGCCATTTAGGCCGCAAATTTCCGCAAATTTTCGAAACTCGCACGGGAATCAAAACCTACAGGGTACTTCCCGTGAACTTAGAATCTTGAAATTTCGTACGAAGTCACGTCATATAGTACAGATATAGGAAAAATTACGAAAACCGTAAATTTTTAGTTTCATCATATAAAAAAAAAATATTTTTGAAAAATATTTTTGACAATTTTGAAAATTTCAAAGTTACTACTCCTTATCTCATGAACGCGTTGAGGTATTAAATTAAAATTCATATTAAATACTTAAGTCTATAATACCTTTAAACTGTAACAAAATCAAACTTTTATGTCAACGCAATCGAAAGAAATAATAACAATTTAAGCCGCATATCGTCCGTCCGTCTGTCAAATTTTCGAAACTCGCACGGGAATCAAAACCTACAGGGTACTTCCTGTGAACTTAGAATCTTGAAGTTTCGTACGAAGTCACGTCTTATAGTACAGATATAGGAAAAATTACGAAAACCGTAAATTTTTAGTTTCATCATATAAAAAAAAAATATTTTTGAAAAATATAAAAAAAAACTTTTACTTATATACCTACAGGTTTGTACGGAACCCTCGGTGCGCGAGTCCAACTCGCACTTGCCCGGTTTTTTTTTAAAACAAAGCCCAGTTGAATTATTTGATGAAAGTAAGCGTCTCGCAGCAGAAGAGGGGTTATTTTCATTTCATACGGTCGTCCATAATCATTCTTTTAGATCAATGGACTGCACATCAACCCTTTTGAAACATATTTATAACAAAAAATTCGCTTGTGCTCGTACTAAAACCGAATCAATTATTTTAAACGTTTTTGCTCCTTTTGCAATGCAACAAATTTGTAATGAATTAAAATCTGCAAAGTTTGCAACAATTATAATAGATACCTCAAATCATAAAAACTTAAAAATTGTACCTATTCTAATTCGTTATTTCAACCCGAAAACGGGCGTGCAAATAAAAGTGTTGGAAATAACAAATTTAAAAAGTGAAACTGCTGATATTTTAACAAATTATATTAATGAGATTTTGAATAAATATAAATTATCAGATAAAATAATTGCATTTTCCGGAGACAATTGCAACACAAACTTTGGAGGGTCCAATAGGAAAGGAACAAAAAATGTTTTTTCATTTCTAAATCAAGGTTTAAAAAATAATATTTGTGGTATTGGCTGCGCAGCTCATGTTTTGCACAACGCAATGCAATCGAGTGCTGATATTTTGCCGATCGATGTAGAATTTATAGTAAACAAGATTTTCCAGTACTTTCATATATATACTGTACGCGTTGAAAATTTGAAAGAATTTTGTGATTTTGCAAATATTGAATTCAAAAATATTCTTGGTAGTGTTAAAACTCGTTGGCTATCTTTATCACCAGCAATTACAAGAATAATTGAAATTTTTCCAGCTTTAAAATCATATTTTTTGACACAAGATAAATGCCCTACGATTATAAAACTATTTTTTAATGATCCTTTTTCCTTAATATGACTTCATTTTTTGCAAAGTCAATTGAAAGTTGTATGTGATACTGTTAAAAAAATTGAAGGAGATAAAATATCAGCGTGTGAAGTAGCAGAAGAATTGGAGGTTTTGTGTGGAAAAATTAGAAATAGGAAAAATCAGAATTTTTTGACTTCTAAAATTGTATCACTGTTACATGATTTGAAAAAACAAAACATGTATGATGAAAATTTATTTAAACAAAATACTGATATGTTTTACGATACCTTTTTATCATACCTTGAAAAATGGGGTTATCATTTTGACGATTTGAAAATATTACGGTGGATCCAATTAATAAATTGTCCTACTTGGGACAATGTTCAACAAAGTATACAGTTTTTGAAAGAAAAAACCAAAAATAATATTGGTTGGAAATTAGATGAAGATGATTTATTCGATAAATTTAATCATATAGTGAACATTTTCAAAATACGAGTTCATGAATGGCAAAAAAATTGTACAAAAGTAGAAGAAAAATGGTGTGAAATTTTTGAGTATATGGTAAATCAAAATATTGGTCTAAAAAACATATCAGGAATTATTGAATATGCTTTGGCGATACCCGGAACAAATGCAGCAGTTGAAAGAACATTTTCTAATATAAATTTATTGTGGAGTGATGAAAAAAATCGTTTTCTTATAGATACTATAAAAGCTATAATTATTGTTAAAAATCATTTCAAAAATTATTCTTGTAATGAATTTTATAATTTCCTTCAAAAACAAAATAAATTATTAGATTTAATAAGTTCAGCACAAAAATATGACTTTGGAAATCAAAAAGAACTCCAATGTCTCCAATCAACATCAGCATAAAATATGTAAAATATAAAATTAACAAATGTACATTGATGTATGATTTTTTTTAATATACCTAACAAGTAGTTTTACTATATAAAAATTGAATATCGTAATAAGTTTCATGTTTTGATATTTAATACATTTTTTTTTTACTCATTGCAAAAAGTGTCCTGTTTTTTTTTTTTATTACATATGGTCACCCAAATCTATGGGTCAATATTCGCGTAAAAAACAATTTTACGCCAGGTATTTGGCCAAGCACGTGTTTCTAAAATCTTGCCGAAATTTAAAGTTGAACCCACTAGATGAATTTTTCCGATTGACGTCTTTGTTATACGGCCCTACGAAACCGGAAACAGACAATAATGGTGATGATGGAGTAGTGACATAGGAACCAAAATCTGCAGCAGAGTTTGAAACTGAATTCGGATTTTTATAAAATACAATTAATTTATGAAATATATAATTTATTGAAAGTATATTGATATTTATTCTTTTTTTTTTTTAATTATTAAATATTATATTCTGTGCCGTATAATAGGTAAATAAAGCATTGTATGAATGCGTAAAACATGTATAATCGCGAACTTCATTAGGCAGTAATTTAAAAACAAATGATTTTCGCCAATTTGTTTTTGGACCATCATTCTTGAAAAGTTGATTTACTTAAGTTGACTAGGCTCACTTGGGGTGGTGTTGAATAGCAAACTGAGGGATATTTTCGTTTTTAATTGTCCGTGCGAGCTCAGCGAGCGAGTTACCCTACTCGATGACTCGGTGTAATAAAAATGCATTTTATTTACCCTGTGGCTAACTTAAGGTGGCGTCACATAGCAAATCGAGGGATATTTTCGTTTTTAAATACCTAAGCAAATTTAAATTAAAAGCAAATTAAAAATACGCGAAAGTAAAAAATTGCAAAAAATTAAAATTAGAATGTGGTCATCGAACGCTGAACGTACCACTGCACCACAATTTGAAGTTTGTCAATTTATAATAAACTGGCTATTTAAGGATTATAATTTAAACCGAAAATTTTGATGAGCTGTAACTTAAAAACTATTGATTTCCGTCAATTTTTTTTTGCACCATCATTCTTAAACCGTTGAAATACATAGGTTTCAAAAAAACAAAATTCAAAAATTCGCGTGGGCGCTAAACTAGATTTGTTTCAATATTTTTTATAGTTCAGTATGAATATGTAATATGTATTAAACAAACTTACACATTTATTACAGGGATGATAGAAATATGCCAAGAAAACCGTACTGCATACGATTTTACCCTCATGTTAATGGCATTACCATTTTTGTTTAGAGATGGAAAAGTTTGTTTTTTTCACCAATTTTTACACTGAAAATGTCCAACATAATTTATTAGTAAAGATCATCAGCAAATTTGTTAAATATTTTCAATATTACAAATCTACTTGGTTTCAAGGTTTGTTAAATTTAATTAATATGAGAATTATGTTGGAGAAGGCGGTGATCGACGACCATTGAGGCTTAGTGGCACAAATCGTCGTCGACCATATGGAATGGCGTTGCCGTTGCCCACTCGTCTGTTGAGACAGATGGCCAGAAGAATATGCCAGAACTCGTCGGAATGTGTTTATGACACGGATCGAACACTTAATAATGATTCGGAGATAGAGAGGCTAGAGTTAATGGTGGCCACGGCACCATTGAACCATATTCGGGCCAACTCCATGACCTGGGCGTTATTTATGAGGGGCTTCTAGGTGGGGCGTTATTTAATGCAGATGGGTAATGATTTGCCGTGGACCCCGCAAGAACAAGATCCGCGTGCATCATCGGCGATCGATTTAGAGTCGTTAGAAACGGAACCATTATCGGCGGAGGCGGTATCTCCAGTGACGGAGGAATATATAATAGAGGCGGAAGTGGAACCATCATCGGCGAAGGGACAAAGGAATATATAGCAGAGCTAGTAGAGGTGGAAGTGGAACCATCATCGGGGAGGTAGTACCGTCAGTATAGGAGGCTGTGGAATTGGGAAAATATGTGATAAGTTAAATAAAATTATAATATTATTATTTTATGTTTGTTTTAATGATATATATATATATGTACACATTTTTATTAATTATTATATTATATACAAATTATAATACAAATTATCATAATAATTTTAATATTTTAATAATACATATTTAAGTATATAAAAAAAGAAATGCATACTTACATAAATTTAATTAAATTTGGGATGTGAAAAATTTTTTTTTTTTTTAATTGCTTTCGTTATTCTGTTGTCTGTTTACCAGAACCATGGGTGTTTTAAGTAATTTATTTTAGTTTTTACTAATATATACCTATTACCTTATTCCTAATTTTTTTAGTAAGAAAATTTTTGACATTTTTTCTTTCGTGGTTTTAAATTAGGTCTAACATATTACCGCCCAGGTGTGTAGATATTCCCATTACATGCAGATGTTTATTTCTACGTCGTAATATTCTTATTGCGCGTCATGTTATTATAATATATGGGTAATTGTTATCCTAATACTAAAGCCTACGTCGTAGTATCCTTTATTGTGTACTATATTATTGGTATGGGACATCAGAGCACGTAGCACGAATCTTACTCCCACCAATGACAACGAAATCTCATTTCTAAAATTCCTTGACGAATTCAAATTTATCATAAACCTTCTTATCTCTACCTTTATCACTGTTCTTTCAAGTCTCATCAATAGTAAAAATGCCAAATAGTAACGCAACATCCCACTCTCTCCTCATCCTCAATAGGAACGCAAATGGTTTAACAAAATACAAAAACGAATTTTTAGCCACATTAAAAAATAACAGAATAGACATTGCCCTCATATTAGAAAACCATTTCATCAATTCTACTCATTTTTACCTGCCAGGTTTTTAAGTTTTCAAAACCAACCACCCTGATAACATAGCCCACACAGGAGCCGTCATCATATTGAAATTTTTCCTGCTATTCTATCTTCTCCCGCAATTCCAAAAGGACTATATTCTAGCCAGTGGCATACAGATTACATTTAACAACACCCCACTAAATATATTTGCAGTATACAGTCCACTACGCCACACTATAACCTCAAACCAATTCAACGACTTTTTCCTTACTCTTGGTCATACGTTTATAATAGGAGGAGGTTACTTAAATGCAAAAAATATACAATGAGGCTGTCGTATAAACAACCTTCGCGAGAACATACTTGAAATCTCTACACAAAATCAATTATAAAGTACACTCTCCTCCATCGCCAACTTCACCTAGGTAAAAACCAAACATTCACATTAAAACACATTTTTACTTATTGAAATATATTTATCAATTATTAAAAAATGAATTGGTAACCTTATTGTATTTCAACGTTAACTGAATAAAAATAAAATATCGAATAAGTTTATTCAGATTTAATCTATTATTATACTTAGTTTTACCTAACGTTTTGTCGTATATGATAGTAACTTTACTTACAAATGTCAAATACATATTGGTACGTACTACGTATAGATTAATATAGCCGGATTACTGGACGTATCGGATTATCCAACGGCCGGATTACCGAGATTCTACTGTACTTGTATTATAAGTTATACATTTAATTTGAAATATGAAAACTATTTAATGATTCTTATAGTCTTATGTAAAACTTCTAATTTACTACTATTTAAAGTCTGTTATTTAATGCAATTCTCAAACATAACAAATAAGTATACCCATAGAATAATGAATCAGGTAAAGTATATTTAATAATAACTTATATAGGAAAATCTAGAAAATTAATGATATTTGTAATTATTTAAAATTTACATATTAAAGGGTGCAAAGTCAAAAAGATAAGTTGTTGGTACATTCCCTAAATCAAAGGAATATAGTGCTGTACCAACTGTTTGGTTCTAAGAACTATAGTAAATAGCCGTACATATTTTAAATATAAATGGCCTCCTCAAAATGTTTACGTAACGAGTGACATAATAAAAAATGCTGTAGATCCATCCCCATATTGGCCTATAATGGAAAGGAATACTGTAAGTATTATAATAGTATGATACATCATAACTACCTATGTAATATTATTAAGTAATATATATTATATTATCTATCTATAAAAACTAAATTAATGTTGTTTATTTTAAATCACTATAGATTTCAGCTAATTTTAATAAAGCTTGGCATGAGAAAGTGCAAATTAACTCAGAATCATCTTTAGAATTTGATACTCCAAAAAGAAAAAAAAAAGAAAACAAACTTATTTCAAAATTTTACTGAAGAAACTGATTCCAGTGAAGATGATAATTTGTGTTGATTATTTTTAAAATTAATAAACTCATTTGAGGACACTAGGTGATTCGAACGCGAGCGTCCGCGTTTTTAAAACGTCGCGATTTTAAATCGAGGACGTGCACTCCTTACACATTAGACGCGTGTTAACGCGTTCGTCGTGTTTTGAAATCGCTTTGCGCTTTCACACTGGACGATTTGTATGCGTTTTTCAAAAATAAAAAGCGCGCCAAATATTATTTGAACCATTCAATTCTTTGTACTTTGTCGTATACTATGTTAGTACTGCTGTTACCGCCCGTTGTGGACTGTTGTTCAATTCGTACTGAACTTAAAAATTAATTTTATTACGTTTCATCTATTTTATTTTTTAATATGAAAGCATTTGATGATATTGCAGTCGCATGCATTAGGTATCTATGCATTAAATGAGGAACATGAAGTCAGCAAGAAACAAAAAAGATACAAAATTAAAAGACGATATTGGGTCCATACTTTAAATTTAAAAAAACCAGAAAATGGTCAGTTCCGGGTGACATTTATGACCCTTCGTAGTTATCCTGAAGAATTCATAAAATATTATCGAATGTCGATAACATCGTTTGATGAGCTGGTAAGTAGATATAAGATTTATATATTATTTCATAAAACAATGTATAATGTTTTTTAGTATAAAATTGTGAAATGTAAATAATTATAGTTTTTAATATTATAATTATATAATAATATAGTATAGGTTTTTCTTATTTTAGATTCTGAACGGAGTGATGAATGTATTGATTTTACAATGATGTGTGTTTTTTTTTTTTTTTTTAGTTTTTTTTTTTGTTTTTTTTTTTGTTTTTGTGTCTGTGTACAGCATAACTTGTCGAAATAATGCTTCAATTTCAAACTTTGGGGGTGGTTTCCGATGGCAAAGTGGATATCCTTGGTGCATTATAGAGGTGAAAAGTAAACATTTTCCAACAGTTTTCAAAAAAATCGAGAAAAACAAAAAAAAAATGACAGAAAAACGGGAATTTTTACGCAAAATCAATTTTCGACAAAATCGAATTTTTTATTTTGGTAAAACTCAAAAACTAATCGATGTAAATACTTGAAATTTTCACCAAATGTTTATGTTAGTGTTCTCTATACACTGTTAAATTTTCAAAGTATTTTGACTTTTTTTGAGCAATTTAAAGACAATTGAAATTTTTAATTTTTTTTAGTATTTTATTTTAAAATAACGATAAAAAAATTTTGGGTGGCCAGAAAATCTTGAAAATTTAATACAAGGTTTCTTATAAGTTGATATTAAAGTGATAAAAAAAAATCCGAAATCGTTAGTCACAATTTTTTTTTATAAGTGCTTAAAGTTCGAATTTATACGAAATATGTCAAAATTGCGAAAATTGGCAAGTAATTTTGTGGTTGAAAAATCGTAAAAATTTTTTCTTTTATAACTAAGATTTGAAAATTTGGTACAAGGTTCTCCATATATTTTTCTTCAACTATCTGTAAAAAAAACTCTACTGGACTATGACAAAAAATTTTTATGAGTGATTGAAATTTAAATTTTTACAAAACCGCGTTAAATAACGGTTTAGCCTCAAACGATTTTTGATATTTGTTGTTATTCAAATAGTATAAGTCGTAAATACTTGAAAATTTTACCAGTTATTTAGATTGCCATTTTATTTACGTGATTTGATTTTCAAAACATTTTGACTTTTTTTGAGCTATTTATAGACAATTGAAATTTTCAATTTTTTTTTATTTTTTTTTTATAAATGTTGATAAAAAAAATTAAGCTGGGACAAATGACTTGAAAATTTAATTGAAGGGTCCACATAACTTGTTCTAATTCTCATTCAAAAATTATAAAAATACATAGGCACAATTTTTTTTTATTAGCATTTGAAGTTCAAATATTGACAAAAATTCGTCAAAATCATGAATATTTTTCACTATTTGGTAGTTAAAAATTTATAAATATTTTTCTATCAAAAGCTAAGAATTGAAAATTTAATACTATGCTGTCCATAAGTTAAGCTTAGAATAATTATAAAAAAGTTTGAGGATTGTTCAATTTAAAAAATTTTACGAGTGTTTAAAGTTTTAATTTTAATTTGAAATTAAAAATACACGTGTAAAATAACTTTTTACTAATAAATAATTTTCGATTTTTGTTATTTTTAAAAAATTACTAAACGTAAGATCTTGAAACTTTTACTTAAATGTTTGAATTAGTTTCAAAGTAGAATATATTACAATATTTAAGTATTATATATCCTAGACTGACAAATCATCTCCGTTCAGAATCGTTTTTCGTATACAATGATACCTATCATTGCATTCAAATTTAACCTTCCCTAGTCCGAGGTCCATCCCACCCCCTAATGTACAGCAGAGCGATACTCACTTACCCGCTTTTTTTTTATTATAATTCATTTTTTTATCATTAACCGGCGTCTGCAGCGGTTGCCTACAAGATTCTTGCGTTTAACATTATAAAATTATGGAGAGATAATTAGAATATTTTTTTTTATAGATAGAGGATAGCCAAATATTTTAATTATTATTTAAAATATAATACCTATTATTATTATACACATTAATACATCACACCAAATGATTTTATTAACCCCCGTTAGTCGCTATTTAAAAGATCGGGCATTTATAATTTTTCAAATTACTCATTGTAAGTAATTTACATTATTACGTGTACTTTCATACATTCATTGTCCAAGAAGTCAAGCTATCATTTAATGCTTTTTAAAAAAATTATCTATTGTTTGTTGAATTTACATGTATTTTTAAAGTCACAAACCTGTCAAATAGACTGTGTCACAACTCGGATAATAATTAATTTTGTTCGATATTATTTTCGTCAGTGATTATTTTTTTTTAAATAAAACAAACGATCATAATCGTTTCTTGAGTTTTTTTTTTATCGATAGTTATAGTTTATCAATTTTATAAACCTGTTCAGTGTTCATATAATTTCATTGAAAAATTCAATATTTTTGTATTATATTTAACACGTTATACAGGACAAGCGTGTAAATTATTAAAATGTAAATGAAAACAATTCGGAATAATTTTAAAACTACCTATGTACACAGTGGCGTATTTACGGGGGGGGGGGGGGTCCCGGGTCCAGAAATTTTTTTTTCAAATATTATAATATAAATAATATCAATAATAAGTATCATTATTAAATTAACTCGTATGTATTTTATTATAATGTTATAAACTTATACTTAATACTAAGACCCCCCCCACAAAAAAATTGAAAATACACCACTGTATGTACAGAAATATAATCTTTCATTAAAAAAAAAATCATATATAATATGTATTTTTTAGATTCTAAACGGAACGGAGTGATGAATGTATTGATTTTACAATGATGTGTGGTTTTTAGATTCTGAACGGAGTGATGAATGTATTGATTTTACAATGATGTGTGTTTTTTTTTTTTTTTTTTTTTTTTTGTGTCTGTGTACAGCATAACTAGTCGAAATAATGCTTCAATTTCAAACTTTGGGGGTGGTTTCCGATGGCAAAGTGGATATCCTTGGTGCATTATAGAGGTGAAAAGTAAACATTTTCCAACAGTTTTCAAAAAAATCGAGAAAAACAAAAAAAAAATGACAGAAAAACGGGAATTTTTACGCAAAACCAGTTTTCGACAAAATCGAATTATTTATTTTGCTATAACTCAAAAACTAATCGATGTAAACACTTGAAATTTTCACAAAATATTTATATTAGCGTTCTCCATACACAGTTAAATTTTCAAAGAATTTTGACTTTTTTTGAGCTATTTATAGACAGTTGAAATTTTCAATTTTTTTAAGTATTTTTTTTTAAAATAACGATAAAATTTTTTTGGCCGGCCAGAAAATCTTGAAAATTTAATACAAGGTTTCTTATAAGTTGTTCTTAAAGTTATAAAAAAAATCCGAAATCGTTAGTCACAATTTTTTTTTATAAGTGCTTATAAAGTTCGAATTTATACGAAATATGTCAAAATTGCGAAAATTGGCAAGTAATTTTGTGGTTAAAAAATCGTAAAAATTTTTTCTTTTATAACTAAGATTTGAAAATTTGGTACAAGGTTCTCCATAAAATTTTCTTCAACTATCTGCAAAAAAAACTCTACCGGACTAAAACAAAAAATTTTTATGAGTGATTGAAATTTAAATTTTTACAAAACCGCGTTAAATAACGGTTTAGCCTCAAACGATTTTTGATATTTGTTGTTATTCAAACAGTATAAGTCGTAAATACTTGAAAATTTTACCAGTTATTTAGATTGCCTTTTTCTTTACGTGATTTGATTTTCAAAACATTTTGACTTTTTTTGAGCTATTTATAGACAATTGAAATTTTCAATTTTTTTTTATTTTTTTTTTATAAATAATGATAAAAAAAATTTAGCTGGGACAAATTACTTGAAAATTTAATTGAAGGGTCTACATAACTTGTTCTAACTCTCATTCAAAAATTATAAAAATACATAGGCACAATTTTTTTTTATTAGCATTTGAAGTTCAAATATTGACAAAAATTCGTCAAAATCATGAATATTTTTCACTATTTGGTAGTTAAAAATTTATAAATATTTTTCTATCAAAAGCTAAGAATTGAAAATTTAATACTATGCTGTCCATAAGTTAAGCTTAGAATAATTATAAAAAAGTTTGAAGATTGTTCAATTTAAAAAAATTTACGAGTGTTTAAAGTTTTAATTTTAATTTGAAATCAAAAATACACGACGTGTAAAATCACGTTTTACTAATAAATAATTTTCGATTTTTGTTATTTTTAAAAAATTACTTAACGTAAGATCTTGAAACTTTTACTTAAATGTTTGAATTAGTTTCAAAATAGAATATATGATAATATTTAAATATAATATATCCTGGACTGACAAATCATCTCCGTTCAGAATCGTTTTTCGTATACAATGATACCTATCATTGCATTCAAATTTAACCTACCATAGTCCGAGGTCCACCCCACCCCCTAATGTACAGCAGAGCGATACTCACTTACCGGCTTTTTTTTTTTTTTTTTATTTGTTTTTTCTATAAAAAAATATATGATTTATGATAGGTAATATTAGTGAATATTACATAAAACAATAAAAAATTTTTATTTAAATTTATTAAGATATCGCTGGTTAGACCAAAATTTTCAAAACAGCACACTGGTTTGCGTATGCCAATATTACCGGAAGGACGTCTGACAGTGACACTGAGGTAGGTATTTCAAAAATAATAGTAAAAAATGTAGAAATTAGTATTTATTTTATTTATTAATTACAATTTTTATATAAATCATGGTGTATTATTGAAATTATTGTATGGAGAACTAGGTGGAGGGTAATTGTTTGTATAGCGATGGGCATGATGTGTAGGTGTAGAAACATTTTGAGTAACAGGAGAAGATATGTGTGAAAAATGGTCATAATGGTAATTTTGTTTATTAGTTGAATTAATTGCAGGAGTAGAAGGTTGCGAAAAGTTACTGGATTCTTCATGTAGAATTGGTGAAGTAATAGTAGAATTTATCATAGCTGTAGGCACATGCCACGTTTTGTGAATCGTTGGTATAGTAATATCCAGGCGAAGAAAAATGTTACTGAGAAAAGTATTCACTGGGTTGATTAATTGTTTGTAATTCAATAAAACAATACACGTCACGATCTAATCCTAAATTAGGTTAAGTTAGGTACAAAAAAATAGGTATAGAAACATAATTATAAAAACAAATAAAATAATATAATATGTCAATGTATTAAAAAATAATTAAAAAATACTATACTATGTCTGTATAATCTTTATTTCTATTATTTAAATAATGCACAATATAACTTTACGTCTCTTAAAAAACATTCAAATATATCATCATATTGCTGTTTCTTAGACGCCACCATTGTTCCGCTAATACGAGGGTAGCAATGATGGTGATGTACCACGTATTTTATTACGATTCGAAGTTTTAAACCTACCCATAAACTTTCTATGTGCTGTGTGTATGCACCATTAATAGGATCGATAAAAAATTAGGAATGGTTTACGGTTTTATGTATGTAGGTACCCTTTAGTTTCTAATGTCTTATATACAAGCCAGTGGCGGACTGGGACATTAAGGGCCCAGGATGCGCTCTATGTAATGGACCTGAAATATTGGTAGAAACTATTTTATAAGGAGGACTTTATCTTCTTAAAATATGTATTATGCTTCAATTTCTTATGTTATTTTTTGTACCTAACTATCTTTATTAACGCACAAAGCTCTTATTAAAAATAATAAACTAAGGGAATTCTAGTTACATTGTTACGTACGTTCTACTTTTACACAAAATAAAAATAATCAAACAACAGCTATAGTAGTGATTAAAAGATGATAGTCGATAGTGTTATATTTACATGATATTATTATTTCATTATTGTTCAGAGAGAAATCCAAAAATAAAATAAAGTTTATTCATTTTCGTTTTACTATAGACCGAATTCCTTATCGCTCCATATCGAAACAGCGCAACATACTGTTCATGGTACTATTATAGCAGTGATCATTACATAATATATTTTGTAATCAGTACTTCAGCAGTAATAGTAAAAGTAATGATAATTATTAATAACGTTTTTTTGGACCCGTTACACTGACAAATAATTCTTAAAAGCATTTTATTTAAATTATTTTTGTAAGTGTACATGGGGGCCGTGAGGCCCTGCTAAGTTAGGGCCCGGGATGCAACGCATCCCGGCATCCCTTGCCAGTCCGCCACTGATACAAGCCATTCATCTGAGTGTATTTCTGTACCAATTTCAATTTTATTTTGAATTATTCCGTGCAGTGTCTGTCTCTTTTTTTTCTACAACAAAATATCTTGCCTCGATAACACCATTTTCGTAATTTTGGCACATTCTAAACACCCATGGACCAGTAAGTTTTTTGCTATAATTTCTGATAGACCATATATGACATATAGAAACATGTGTGGGTAGATGACAAGTGTGTGGTAGACCACATACGACAGGAATACCACTTCTTCTAAAAATATTACTTAATTAGTTAAAAATTAAAGCTAAAATCGTTCAAATAATTTATTGGTCCAGTAGGTATATTGCAAATGGCTTTATGAATGGTTGGTGCTCACACTATCGTGTAAGTGTGCTGGATTTTTATGATTAAATTAAAATTAAACTAATTAAATTTTGTTTTGTCTTTGATAGTCACTGATGAGTTAACGAATTATAACTATACTATAGTGTATTTCAGTTCCCGTGCCCAGTGCATCACCATATTAAATATTAAATACAGTCTTAAAATATATAATAATGAACAAATAACAAATTTTAACTTATTGTTAAGAGTTATTTATCGTCTAGTGACAGCAATGTTGATATATTGATTTATAACATTATAAAACAACTTGTTATAAGACCTAACATTTCTGATTTTATTCTAAATGTTGTTCACTCGTACTCAGATAAATAGGTATCTACATCAATTCTTATTAAATATTTTTACATTTATAATTTTGAATTATAATTGAAATATGCTAAAAAAAATGATTCATATAATATATTATGATATATATGATATTATAAGATAATATGTATGTCCAAAATATCAATAATATCATTGGCACGCACATTTAAGATTCTGATTAAATAATGTAAAAAAAAAAAAAATCAAAGATTAACTTGTTCATAATTATAATATTAAAAAGCATAACAAAACAAAAAAGTTAACGTTTAGATGTGTCACTACTAACAGACAAAAGGCAAGGACAAAAGATGTCATAACAACAAATAAAACAATTTTAAATTATTTTATGAGATCGAAAAATGATAAAAATTAAGTTTTTAACTTAATATACAATAATTTTTGATTAAATAGTTATAGCTAATGTCTTATTTTTATATGGCATTTGATCAAAATAATATGTACATACCTATCAAAAGATTCTTAATAATATGACAATATGGTTTTTATTGAAACCCCGCATTAGTCACTTCATAGTATAATACTTACATAGACACATAGTTACATTCTTACATTTATTAACATACAATTAATAATAATTTAATCTAGATATTTGCTAAAATTACCGGTATTTTTCGTTCAATAAGAATACAGTCCGCCGACTAAAAAGACGTAGGTTACTATGGGGCAATGTGCGTAGCTTTTACGTCTACGAGGTAAGTTTTCGCGCGGCTCCCTACTCACGGGATGAAATTGAATGTATGGATATGAGAGAAGGGTTTCCATATGCTTTTATGTTTAGTAATTGCATTGATGATGCAGTACTGACAATATTTTATTCTAAAATAAAATCATTAACTGGACAATATTGCAGCTCAATTATTCATGTCCGATATGGCTGAAAGTTTTTTCAATGCATGGTTTGTTGAAATGAAACGTCCAAACCATAGATTATACTGCACTTGACATGTTGATCGTGTTAAGTGATAGTTAAAATAAAATCCAAAGATAAGCAGTGTGAAACGTACAAACTATTGAGAACTTTACTTCATGAACAAGATACTAAAGCCTTTGAATCAATTTTTGAAGAAACTATAAACCAATTGTCGGCTGATGATGATACTGTTGATTTTGCTAATTATTTTGTTAATAATTATGGTACTTGTGTTAAATCTTGGGCTTACTGTCATCATCCTCATGCAGGAATAAATACTTATATGCATGTTTAGAGAATGCACCGGACCTCCGAAACATATTTATTTAGAAGGTAAAAAAGTTAAACGACTTGATAAGTCTTTATATGAATTGTTGAAATTTCTTAGAGACAAATCTATAGACAGATTTATTGTACTAAATAAAAGAGAACTTACTTTTAAGTCGCTTTTTGGTCCGGCTGTTACGTGTACTCTGTGATTTCTTCAGCCGAGCTGCTTTCCGTCTTTTGGTGCAGCCGTCTTGTGAATTTTGTCTTCGACCAGCCGACCGCCGCCTTTTGGATCTGCCTGGTCACATCTGTTTGTGATTTTCTCGCCGTCGTCGCCGCTTCAACGTCTTCCCCGGCTGGTGTCCGTATATTGGCCTAGCTGTTTCCGTGTCTTTGTGAATTCTTCAAGCAGCTGAACGCCGCCTCTTGGTCCAGCTGCATCTCCGTCATTTGTGAATTCTACAACGACCAGCTGAACGCCGCCTATTGGACCAGACTGGTCGCCGACTACTGTTCCTGTTCTCCGGCTGGTGCCGCCTCTTGGCCCAGCTGTTTCGTGTGCGTGATTTTTTCTCCGACCAACTGATCGCCGCCTTTTGGAGCAGTCTGGTCAACTCCGTGTTCGTGTGTTTTTCTGTGACCAGCTGTACGCCGCTTTTTGGAACAGTCTGGTCATCTCTTTTCGTCATGTGAGTTTTTTCGAATTTTTAATATGGCCGCCCACACTGGCAGCAGCCAGGTGGCCGGGCCGTCGAATCGTGCCGATCCGGAGCCGCCACCAGACCGTGACGAGTCGGATAGCGACTCTGTGTCCGACGGTAGTAGCTCCGGGGAAAGCGTCGCGCCCGTGTCCCGAAGGCAGCCCGCGCTCGTCGTCCGCGACCTTACGATATGGTACCCGCTACCCTCTACAGTTGAATGCCCGCACGAAGGTTGCCCGGCAAAGTTTCGGGTAAAGCTATGGACCAGCGCGAAACAGTCTGTCACCCGGCACTTGCGTGACCTACATGAGCAGGCCGATTCCACCGTGGTGCGCTAATTCGGGTGTCGCACGGTGCTCGGGGTGCGGCCCTGAGCCCATAAGTGCCGGCTTGCCATCGATGACGACGCGGGCGTGGCCGAGAGGTACCCGTGTACGGTAGACGGCTGCACCGACTCGTTCCCGAGTAAACAGGGCCTCACTAACCACGTCCGAAACCACCGGAGACGTGACGCTCTACAGGCAGCCGAGGTCCCGATGCCGGCACCCCTGACGCGGCAGAGAACGCGCGCCCACCTGACCGTGCGTCCAGTGTGCGGAGGTGACGCCCGCGTTCCTGCGGTGGAGACGGTGGAAGTGACGGAAGACTTGCCAAGGATACCGGACGGTAACAGACCGCCGGACACAGGCGGCATGTCTCCTCCTTCCATCACAACGGCGACCGAGCCAAGGATACCGGCTGGTAACAGACCACCGGACACAGGCGGCTCAGCCTCGACAACTACAGGAGGTGCGCCAAGGATACCGGCTGGTAACAGACCGCCGGACACAGGCGGCCCACCCCTGTCACCGAGACCCAGCATGCAACCCACGTCGCCCAGGCGGGCCACACCGATGAGGCCGCGCGGAGCGAGCGACAGATTGTCCCTCCCGCTTCCGCCTCAGTTAGTGCCCCGCCGCGAATCGCCGCGCAACGAGAGGTACAATATCGTCGTGGCGAGCCCGGAACTCTGGCGGCCGCGCGAACCGTCACCCGCCGCTGACGATAGTTCCGCCTCGAGCGGTATAGCGGCCGACGATGATGACATGCTGGGCACCCCTCTGCCAGACCTTGACGCCGGCGCAGACATCGTCGACGAGGAGGCACATATATTGATGCCGGACGACACGACACCACTCCACGCTTTTCGCGGGCAGTTCGCTGCTTTGCGTGCGGAACCGTGCTCGGAAGAGGTGTGGTCGAGATTCGTTGCCCTCGTCGACGAAATGACTGCGGAGGTTGCCGTCATTGTCAAATTGCCCGTCAGGCCGGACGGCCGAGCCTCCGGCAACAGGACTGCGATTGACCCGGGCGACGCCAAGGCAATCCAGTCGCTGTACAGGCGTAACAGGCGGAGGGCGGTGAGATTGATCCTATCAGGAGAGGGTCAATCTTGTGAAGTTGCGGTACCACAGGTCGAAGAGCACTTCCGTAGGGTATGGGCACCGTACTGTACCGTATTCACGCAGGTGGACGGCCGTGATCCAGTGCCGATGGGCCCGTTCCAGTGCGCCGATGTCTCCAAACGTTTGGGGAAATTCGAAAACACGGCGCCTGGTGACGACGGACTCACATATCGGCATTGGAAAAAACTTGATCCAGAATGCACGGTCTTAACGGAGGTAATCAACATGTGCCTCCGTTATAAAAGAGTTCCGCCTGCGTGGAAGAAAGCGGTGATGGTGCTGATATACAAAAAGGGGGCCAAGGAGGACCTCGGCAACTGGCGACCCATCTCCCTCAGCCGCACGCTGTACAAGCTGTACGTGGGATGTGTCGCCAACCGCCTGACTGTGTGGCTAACAACCAATAGGGTCCTCAGTCAGTGCCAGAAGGGGTTCCTGCCGGCGGATGGCGCGTTCGAACACGTCCACACCCTCAACCGGGTGCTCGAGAAGGCCAGAACTCACGCGGCGGACAAGTGCGTGGCCTGGCTGGACGTGTCGAACGCATTCGGAGCAATCCCCCATCCGGCCCTCAAAGCAGCGATCCGAAGTAGTGGTGCCGGCGCCGACTTTCTCGAGGCCGTCCGCGATATTTACGACGGTGCCTCCTCGTTGGTGAGCGTGGCCGGAGGACTGACGGCAGATATCCCGGTCCGATCCGGCATAAAGCAGGGGTGCCCGCTGAGCGGTCTACTGTTCATCATGGCCATAGACCCGGTGGTGGCACTCCTGCAAGGAGAATTTGCCGACCACAAGGTGCTCGCCTTCGTGGATGATTTGTGCTTAATCGCCAACAGTGCTGCGGAGCTCCAAGCGTCCATCGACGCGGCCCACCATGGCCTGGGCCAGCTGGGGCTCCAGCTCTGCGCTTCCTTACACCTATCTGGTCGGTGTCCGGGACATGCGTTTCACGCTGCAAGGGTCTCCACTACGCCCGCTTGCCGAGGGCGAGGCAGCCACCTTCCTCGGAGCACAGGTCGGCTTTAACATCGTGCCGCCGCTCTCTACCCTCGCCGAAATTACGGACATCGGTTTGCGCATCGCCAGGAGCATGCTAGCTCCTTGGCAGAGGATCGATGCGCTGAAGACGTTTTTTTACCCCTCGACCGTCCATTTACAACGGTTGGGGGTATTCCCGAAAACCGACTGGGCGAGGGTCGACAGCATCCTGCGACCCGAAATTAAGAAGACGCTGTATTTACCGCAAGAGGCCTCGGGAGAGTATTTATATGGCTCCACGAGAAGAGGGTGCTGTGGTATCCGAATCCTGGCGGAGGATTCAGATATAGCCGCAGTGGACAGCGCCTTTAAGCTGGTAACTTCGCCGGACCAGAGAGTGGCTGAGGATGCGGCCGAACACGTGGAGGAGGTGACCAGGCGGCGAATATCTAAGGAACCGTCCATCCATGAGGTCGGCGCATACCTGTCAGGGGAGGACGAAGGCGTGTTCCGGGAGGCCCGGAGCACAGGAGTTGCGAGTGTGTGGTCGAGGGCGCGGAACGCCTCCAAACGTCTGGGCGTTAAATGGTCGTTGGACGGTGCCCCCTCGGTCGCACACGAAGGTACGGTGCTGGGTAGGAAGCAAAGAAAATCAGTCATGAGGACAATCCGCGACACTCTTCGGCTCAAACGAAGTGACGCCTTGATCGCCAAGCCCGATCAAGGCAGAGCCGTCGAGTGTGTCGCCGCCCATGCTGCTTCCACCCACTTCTTGAGGGAGGGCGACTTCACGAGGTTCGCCGATTGGCGCTTTGTCCATCGGGCAAGGCTGAACCTCGTGCCATTGAATGGCTCCTCGTCATGGAGAGCCGGTGACCGCAGTTGTCGACGATGTGGGTACATTACAGAAAGCCTATCCTACGTCGTCGATCACTGTATGCGGTACACCGCGCTCTACTTGGCGAGGCACAATGCCATAGTCGCCCGCATCAAGAAGGCAGCATCCACCAGGTTTGAGGTCCTCTCCGAGAATCAAGCTCTGGGTAACCAGGGCTTGAGACCGGATTTGGTTCTGAAGAAGGGCCCTAACATTTATGTGGTGGATGTTGCCGTACCTTTCGACAACCGCATGGAGGCCTTTAAGACGGCGGCGGCGGTCAAACTTGAAAAATATGAGCAGTTACGAGCGGACCTGGCGGAGCAGCACGAGTGCGATGCGGTAGTGGTGCCCTTCATTGTGGGCGCCCTGGGTTCCTGGGACTCAGCCAATGAGAAGCTAATGCGGGTGCTGTGTAGCAGGTCGTATGCTGCCCTCATGAGGAGACTATGTGTCAGTGACACCATATCAATAACTCGGGATATCTATATTGAGCACCTCTCAGGGGTGCGTCAGGTTAGGCCTTAAGCCTGCCTGACTTTTTCTTTTTTTACTTTTGAGTTTTTGTATTTTTGAATTTTTGTATTTATGAATTTTTTACCTTATTTTTATATGTTAACTTTTTGATTCCCCTTTATATGTATCCCCCCATGTTTATTTTTGAATTTTTAACATACTTTAGCTGACCATTTTTTGTACTCTCCAAATATTTATAATTGAATAAATATGTTCTTATCAGCTTAACTCGCATACTATATTCTCTGGCGTCGCGAGTGCAAACTCGACGCCCGGAACGAAGTATTTTTCGCTAGAGGCAGATCCCGCCTAACATACACTTTGGCTACTCGAGATCCGGTCACCTGTGCTGTTTAATTTGGTCTCTGTCCGCTTGTGTTTTTGTTTGTGTGTGAAGTGTCGAACTCGGCCTTTTCCTCCGTAGGCTTTGGTATTCATACCTTGCCTGCGTGCTGAGCCAGCCTCCGGAAATTGAATAAATTACCCGGAGGTAGAGGTGAGGACTAGGTCGTGTTTCGACAAGTAGCCGGTATCTACTGAAACTACCCGTAGCGCGATCTACGTTAAAAATAGTGAAGGTGGTGGCACACCTTAAAAGCAGAGTCACTCGCCTGGGCTACCTCTCCGAAGGCCAGGCCATACTCACGTTGCCCGCCAACCCCCGTAGCGCAATCTACGTTAAAAATACGGCCACACACAAACAATTTACAAGTCCACACTAACCGGCAGTCGGGTCGATCGGGTCGCTCCTACGCCGTGACCGCGACTTTTAAAGTTACAAGAATACCCTAGTAATGTCAACTAATTATGTGCTTAAAGATGGAGAAGATTGTTGGAATGTGATAGCAAGTCACGTCAATAACTTGAAAGACTCCTGTGATTGCCAAATCGTTTGTGATTAATGCAGAACTTGTATTCATTATTTTTCATCTATACTATACCATCTACAAGATGTAGACAATTTAGAATATAAAAGACAAAAACTTATAAACATATTTGATACGATGTTAAATACTGTTTCGAACTCAAATGAATTTGATGTATTGAAAAAATGTTTTTCGTCTGCACAACCTGCATTATTAGCATTGAGAAATAATATTCATAAAGCCTTAAAAAAATGTCGTTAAATATTTCACCAAAAAATAATATAAGCTCACATTTGAAACAGATACCGTGGTTTTGACACAGTATTGTCAACCCCAGAAAAATCTACAGAACAAGCATATATCGCTTTCTTTGAAATAGTTAGAAACATACTACTATTAAATTATGATTGACTTACAATTATCACAGATTATGAGCGTGGGCTGATGAATGCTGTACAAGAGGTGTTTCTAGAGAGTCGACTACAATGTTATTGGTTTCATTACTGCCAAGTACAACAAAGTATCATAAATAATAAAATAAAATTTTTTTAAGTTTTACATAAAAAAAAAATAATAATACTTTTCTCCTAGTCAGTTGTGAGTTATTGTATCTATATAAATAAGATAAATTGAATATTAAATATACATTAATTGAAAACTGCAGAGAAATTTCCCTAGATTTAGGGAAATATTATTATTCAAAGAATTGTTAGGGAAACAGGGAAAATGACCAAAAAGTTAGGAAATTTTAGTGAAAAACCTAAAGTAATAAATAATATTTTCATGTAATAATACAGTATAAAAATTAATTAACCCTTAAGTAAATGAGCTATATTTTTTCAATAATTACACGATTTACACGTGTGGTGCATTTTATATACAAATTTAGTTTTCATAGAAATCAATATGGAGTTGTATTAATAATTACATTTTTTTACTTATAAAAGAACAAAATGCTACTTGATTTTATTTTAACTTTAATTATAATAAAATAAAAAAGCGGGTAAGTGGGTATCGCTCTGCTGTATATTAGGGGGTGGGGTGGACCTCAGACTATGGAAGGTTAAATTTGAATGCAATGATAGGTATCATTGTATACGAAAAACGATTCTGAACGAAGATGATTTGTCAGTTTAGGATATATTATATTTAAATATTGTCAAATATTCTATTTTAAAACAAATAGTATAGTTTTTATATGTTACTATGGTTACTATGGCCAACATTCGCATTATGAGCGTATGAAATTTAATTTAAATTTTGACATATTTCGTATAAATTCGAACTTTAAACACTTATAAAAAAAAAATTGTGACTAACGATTTCGGATTTTTTTTTATCACTTTAAGAAAAACTTATAAGAAACCTTGTATTAAATTTTCAAAATTTTCTGGCCACCCAAAAAATTTTTATCGGCATTTGAAGAAAAAAAAACTTAGAAAAGTCGAAAATTTCAATTGTCTATTAGTAGCTTAAAAATCATCAAAATATTTTGAAAATTTAACTGTAAAGAGATAACCATAATATAAACATTTGGTGAAAATTTCAAGTATTTACAATGATTCGTTTTTGAGTTACAGCAAAATCAAAAAATCGATTTTGTCGAAAAGTGGTTTTTCCGTAAAATTTCCATTTTTTTTTGAAAACTATTAGAATTTTTAATTTTGACCCCCCTAAGGTACCAACTAGATTCAATTTCCTATTCAAAGAGGGGCTGAAGTCAAAAATCGGAGCATTATTACTGCTCCAAATGTTGGAGTCAGACACAAAAAAAAAAAAAAAAAAAAAAAAAAAAAACACACATCATAGTAAATGCAATACATTCATCACTTCGTTCAGAATCTAAAAATTAAATAAATAAAAAAAAAGTAATTAGAAATATTTTTAGTATCCTAGCAACCGCTTAGAAGAAATAAAAAACATTATAAAACAATTAAAAATTATTACTACACAATTATTGTATACGAAAAACGATTCTGAACGGAGATGATTTGTCAGTCTAGGATATATTATATTTAATAATAAATATTGTCATATACCTATTCTATTTTGAAAAAAATTCTAACATTTAAGTAAAAGTTTCAAGATCCTACGTTTGGTAATTTTTTAAAAATAACAAAAATCGAAAATTAGTTATTAGTAAAACGTTATTTTACACGTGTATTTTTGATTTCAAATTAAAATTAAAACTTTAAAAACTCGCAAAATTTTTTAAATTGAATAATCCTCAAATTTTTTTATAATTATTCTAAGGTTAACTCATGGACAGCATAGTATTAAATTTTCAATTCTTAGCTTTTGATAATAAAATATTTATAAATTTTTAACTACCAAATAGTTAAAAATATTCATGATTTTGACGAATTATTGTCAATATTCGAACTTCAAATGATAATAAAAAAAAATTGTGCCTATGTATTTTTATAATTTTTGAATGAGAGTTAGAACAAGTTATGTGGACCCTTCTATTAAATTTTCAAGTAATTTGTCCCAGCTAAATTTTTTTTATCAACATTTATAAAAAAAAATTGAAAATTTCAATAGTCTATAAATAGCTCAAAAAAAGTCAAAATATTTTGAAAATCAAATCACGTAAAGAGAATGTCGATCTAAATAACTGGTAAAATTTTCATGTATTTACGACTTATACTGTTTGAATAACAACAAATATCAAAAATCGTTTGAGGCTAAACCGTTATATAACGCGGTTTTGTAAAAATTTAAATTTCAAACACTCAAGACAATTTTTGTCTAAATCCGGTAGAGTTTTTTTACAGTTATTTGAAAAATTTATGGAGAACCTTGTACCAAATTTTCAAAGCTTAGTTATAAAAGAAAAAATTTTTTACGATTTTTCAACCACAAAATTACTTGCCAATTTTCGCAATTTTGACATATTTCGTATGAATTCGAACTTTAAGCACTTATAAAAAAAAAATTGTGACTAACGATTTTGGATTTTTTTTTATCACTTTAAGAACAACTTATAAGTAACCTTGTATTAAATTTTCAATATTTTCTGGTCGGCCAAAAAATTTTTATCGTTATTTAAAAAAAAATACTTAGAAAAATTTAAAATTTCAATTGTCTATAAATAGCTCAAAAAAGGTCAAAATTCTTTAAAAATTTAACTGTGTATAGATAACACTAATATAAACATTTAGTGAAAATTAAAAGTATTTACATTGATTAGTTTTTGAGTTATAGCAAAATAAAACTGGTTTTGCGTAAAAAATCCTTTTTTTTCTTCATTTTTTTAGGGTTTTTCCCGACTCATTTAAAAAATATTCAGAATTTTTAACTAAAGTACCAACTAGATTCAATTTCCTTTTCAAAGAGGGGCTGAAGTCAAAAATCGAAGCATTTTTACTGCTCCAAATGTTGTTGTCAGACACAAAAAAAAAAACACACATCATTGTAAAATCAATACATTCAACGGAGTGTTCAGAATCTAAAATATAATTAAAATTTAATAGTTTGAATATTTGATAATTTTTATTTTTGAGCTGCACTTGAAACTTGACATCTTTTCTTTTGTACCAAGCCGTCTATATTTTTGCAAGAATTTTTTTCAAATATTCCGAAACTTTAGTAAAAGTTATTCAGTATCAAACATATATTTTAATGAAAAAAAGCGAGTAAGTGGGTATCGCTCTGCTGTATATTAGGGGGTGGGGTGGACCTCAGACTACGGTAGGTTAAATTTGAATGTACTAAATATCTACATGTTGTTCAAAATGTCATATAATAATGCAATAGGTAAACATAATTGTTTTTATTTTTATGAACAATATAACTACCTGCCTATTATTATTTGAGAAATTTAATTTTGTTAAGTTATTTCAAATATAACTATTAACCATGCATTAGGAATATAAATATTTTTAAATTTTTTGTTTTTAAATAAAGTACCTACTTATTGTAAATGTTAAACTTTATTAAATTAAAAAACAAGGTGTTATATACAGTATACTTACCATGAATTAATATTTTTTTTTCTATTCACTGTTCTAAGAGAATTTTTTTTTTTTAACTACAAGTTATTATGGTTATGGTTTTACTTATATAATATTTTTTAGGATGGCAATTAAATTCAAATATTCTGTTGAAGACCTGAATTCAGCCTTAAAAGATATAAGAGACACAAAATTATCAACTAACAAAGCTGCTGTGAAGTATGGAATACCTAAATCTACATTGTCAATAAAATTATCTGGAAAATCTCCTTTAATTAGGAAAATGGGTCCTAGTTCATTTTTAAATGTTGATGAGGAAAATAAAATAAAAACTTGGATTCTAAACAATGCCACACTTGGATTCCCTTTGAATGGAAATGATGTCAAAGATTCAGTGCAGAAAGTTATTAAAGATGTTCCACAGGTTACACCATTCAAAGATTCTAGACCAGGGGATAAATGGATGAAACTATTTTTAAAAAGAAATCCTGATATAGTAAAGCGAAATACAGAAGTGATTTCAAAAGCACGAGCAGCGGTTACAGAAGAAAAAATCCGTGATTGGTTCACTGAGTTAGATTTATATGTCATAAATGAAAATTGTCGTGATGTGTTAGTCGATCCCAGTAGAATTTTTAACTGTGATGAAACTGGTCTACAAACATGTCCCAAGTCTGGTAGAGTTTTAGGTCCTAAAGACATAAAAGACTTTTATGAAATTGCCCAGGGACATGAAAAAGAGTGTGTTACTGTGTTATGTACATACTCAGCGGATGGTGGTGTTCCATCGCCAATGATATTACAGTAGAATCCGCTTATTTGGGACACCACATAAAGGGGACAACCGCTTAATAGGGATAGATTACATAGTCCCGAACGAATGTATCAGTGTATTAGTTATTCGGTTAATCGGGACAGTCGGATAATGGAGAAAATAGGTCACCGCCCAATGTGTTAATAAAATTAAGCGGATTCTACTGTATACCCATATAAAAGAATTCCAACATCAATATTGGCAACGTTTCCCGAGGATTGGGTGATTGGAAGATCTGACTCTGGGTGGATGGTGAGTAGCACATTCTATGAATATATTTCAAATGGATTTTTTCCATGGCTGATTAAAAATAATATACAATTCCCAGTTATATTGTTCCTCGATGGTCATAAAAGTCATTTAAGTTTGGAACTTGCTGATTTTTGTGCTGCTAATAAAATTATTTTATACTGCTTGCCACCAAATAGTACCCATATTATGCAACCGTGTGATGTTGCTATATTTAAACCACTGAAAGCCAGTTGGAAAAGTGTTGTTGGAAAAAACAAGAGATCAGGAAATCCAATAACCAAAACAAATTTTGTTAATTATTTCAAAAAAGCATTCAGTTCAAACTAGTTCAATCTGAAATGGTTTTCGAAAATGTGGATTGTATCCATTCAATGCTGATGCAGTAGATTATTCTAAATGTATTTCATACAGAAGAAAAATACTTTATCCTACTACAAATAATGAACTGGATATTTTGACATTGAAACAGTATAAAATTACATTAAAAGTTCTAGAAAAGTATTTAGGAAAAAACAATATCCAGCAATTTGAAAGCAAATTGCTAAACTCGCTAGTTCCAATAAAAAATGTGTCTTCTTTATTTGATTTTTGGAACAATATCAAACAAAATATTTGTATAGAAAATTTAAATATTATGGATATCGATAATATGCCAATTGAATTTGCTTATGATAATGCCTGCCGATTAAATGAAAACAATCAAAGTTTGATCAATTCTATGACAGAACATGAAGATGTTATACCTCTTGGTATTATTGATTTAGGTAGGTAATAATTTCATATTTATTAAATATTGTTATTTATTTATAATTATTATGTATTTTGTATATTAATAGATATGTTTTGATTTTTTAAGGTGCTGAATTGGAAAACACTAATTTTGAAGATATTGGATCAATAAATACAGCTGTTGAAGGTGTTACAAACAATTTAAATGAAAATATCAAAGAGACTATAAATAACATACATAATATAATAGCTGTTGAAGAGATAACAAGTAATTTTTATGAAGCAAATGAGACTGAATATAATGTAGCTGTAGTAGATATAATAAATAATTTTTATGAAACAACTGAGGATACTGAAAATAACATACATTTAAGTATAGAAAATAATACTACAAATAATTTAAGTGAGGCAAATAACACACTTGCTGAATCCTGGGGAAAGCATTTATTTTGGCCAAGACCGGATGTTAAAAAAGGCAAACAAAGAGAACAAATAAAACTGCCATTTGCAGTAACATCAGTCAAGTGGATAGAACATCACGCACAAAAAGAAAAAGAAAAATTGAAAAAAGAAGAGGAACTAGCACAAAAAAGAAAGCGAAGAGAAGAAAATCAAGCTGTTAAACGCCTAAAAGTTTCCAAACCATATAAAAAAAAAAACAGGACAAAAGTTGAAAGAAAAAAGACCAATACATAAGTTAAACCATGTTGAAGATGAAGATGTGTGTTGTATATACTGCAACGAACCCTATAAATCTTCAAAAAGTAGAGAACAGTGGATCAGGTGTTGTAGTTGTACTGGTTGGGCACATGGACTTTGTGCTGAATATGATAATACTGATGCGTTTGTATGTGATATGTGTCTTTGATTTTTATAAATTACTAATGTTATATTATTATACTAAAATTGTTCTGTTATATTGTTATATTAAGATTGTTCTTTGTTTTATTTTAAATTTTTTTAACCAAGTCCAAGAAAGCATCTATTTTAACTTGTTTTTATTTTATTATTAGTTATTACATTCATACATATTGTTTATTAATACATGTAAGATTGTTTATGTTTTTAAATATATTTCTAGTTTAAACATTTTAATTGATCAGTCCTTAGTAGGTCCAAAATAACCAGTTCTAATCAGTGGTTTTGTAAAATTACAGATATGTGCTGATATAATTATTTGTAAAAGTATTTAAAATACATTGGTAGGTATTTGAATACTTATTACTCAGTAAAAAAAGTTAGTAAAGTGGGATATCCTTTGGCTTTAAAAAATAAAAATAAATTAACAGTTATTTATACAATTTTTACCATAATATATATTTAAATAAATTATGTTGGTTATTTTAGTATTTGTATAATATTAAATGAAATATGAATAATTAAAAATAATATTATAACATGTTCAAACACTGGGTCCAAATTGTTCAATCACTAGTCCAAAGTGTTAAATTACTAGGTTTTTGTATTTTTTTTTTAAATATTGTAATTTATCTATATATTGATATAAATTTGTATTATTTTATCAATACTCATTTTATAATAGACAAAATAAGCAATATTTTAGTTTACACTTTATAAATATGATATCAAAAAAAAAACGTATCAATGAATTCTAAAGGTGGAAAAATCCTTAACTGTTCAATCACTGGACGGTTTACCTATTTATTAGCTATTTTAATTGACCAATAATAATATTACCTACTCATTTTATACAGATAACAAGAACAAATATTGTATTACGTGGAATAGGGAATTTATATTAAGTTTTCAACAAATGTCAAGGGAATAATTTTTATCAACATTTATATAAAAAAACTAAAGTTAGTTGTTGAACATTTCTCATACCTAAATAGCTCAAAAAGAATCAAAATATTTAGAAAATTAAATAAGTGTATAGAAAATGCTAGATAAAAAATTAAATATACTTATGATTATTATGATGAACATTTCAAGTATAATTTAACTTTCTAGTGAATTTTTTTTTTTAGATTGGTAGAAAAACAGTGTGAAATTTTGTCAAAAAATATCAATTTTCAAATCTGCAAATGTTATAATAGCTATAACATTGCTATAGCTATATACGTCCTATAGGTATATAATATATGTATTATGTTACCTAAAGAACATTTTTATAAAGATTTATAACTACAAAATAATTTGTACATTCTTGAGTTTTTGTCATTATTCCAATTGTATTTTAAATGCTTACAAAAAATATTTATTTTTTTTTTATAGATTTTTGATTTGTTTTTAATTTTCAAACATTTGAACCCAGAGATAACTTTTTTTGACTGCTTTTATAAAATAAGCTAAAAAATGTCTAATGTCTGTAATATAATTATCAAATAGAGGCAAAATATTTTGAAAATTGTACCATTATATTATGTAGGTACCTATAGTAAATGTTAATAAAAATAATTTATGAAAACTTCAAGAATCTAAAGCTATTTATTTTTAAATTGCGAAAAATAAAATTTTATTTTATTACTATTGGTACCTATACTACCATTTTTTATAAGATTATAATATATCATTAGCGTTCTCGCAGGAATTTTCAAGAAAGCGGGTAGATATTAATTTTTAGGAACATATGTATTATGTTATAGGGGGCCAATGGTGCACTTAAAAACGGGAACGTAAAAAAAAAAAGCCAATTATCAAAAAATCTAAAAAACATTTCCGTCAGAATGATAAAAAAATATTTTTAAAATAATTTGCTTAAATATTTTACTTGTTAGCTATTGAAAAATATTTCTAAAATAAATTACTTAAAATATTTCCATTGAAACTTTTAGAAAATATTTTTAAAATAAATTAGTCAGAATATTTTCATAATTATGACGAGAGAATATTTTTAAAATATAATCATCACCTAAATGCTGTGTGGGAGCTGATAGTCTGATACATGTTCTAATTAGGTACTAATTGAGTTAAGCTATTATTTAATTCTAATCAACAAAATTCTCAGGTATCTATATCTATATTTAATTTATTCTACAGTAAAATTATATTTTGCAAATTAAATTATTACATGAATTATAAATACACAATAAAATGTATATTCAGGTTATAAATTATGTATTATCTTAAATTAACATAATTTTATTATTACTTTATAGTAGGTATAAACTATAGTTCCAATTTATGATGATGCATATCTATAGTTAATATTTACTAAACGACAGAATACTGTATCTAGAATTTTTTATTATATACTTTGATAAAAATTGTAACTGCCTGCCAAAAAAATTAACAATTTAATACAAGGTTACACATATTATGTTGTTCTTGCTGGAATTAATAAAAAGTATAGTGTAAAGATTAATTTTTAATTGGCATTTGAGATTTAAATTTTGATGTAACTATATAGTAACCTAGTCAAAAATATCAAACTCTACCAACTCAAATGATTTATGTTATTTTGTTTTAATTCTAAAAATATTAATCCTAGAAGCTTAGAATATTACACTATGTCACTATTGTTCAATTTATTATCTTCAATACACAAATCCAAAGTGACATTTTGATAAAATAAGCAAAATCAAGAAGATTTGCAAATTATTTTATTCAAAATTAAAATTAGTTAAATGTAAGTATTTCCAAAGATTGAAAATTAAATACAGTGTAGATAAGTTGTTGCTGTAAGAAAAACTTATTTTGAAAAATTGAATATTTCAATTGACTATAAATTAGATTAATAGCTGATACTTTGAAGATTGAATTAATTATAGTAAGTCTAGTATAAACATTAAAATATATTGGAATTGTCAAGTATCTACTAAGAGACAAAAAAACGTCACGCAGACCTCACTATATATTTCGATGTTTGTTTTAATGTAAAAAATGTGTTTCTAATCACAACCGTATCTATTATACTTTTCCTTACGATATTTTTTCATTCAACCTTTGAAGATTGATCCAGACTATTAGGCATAGGCGTGTCCAGACCTTATTCGCAGGTCTTGCACAACAGTGGTATATTCAGAGGGAGTAGGTTCCTGCACCCCCCCCCCCATCACCCCCTAAAAAAATTAGGTTTTGGTTTAAGGATATGACCCCCAAATTTCTTAATAAGTTTTATCATTATTACATAATAATGATTGAATCAGTTTTAGTTTTTTATTAGGAATAAAAAACAATACTTCTTTTATTATAGATAAATATATAACTAGGTAATATGAAATTGTAATTAGTATTATAATTTGTAATACTTTTTACAAATATTTTTATAATTACAAGGGTCTTAATATATATTAATGTAATAGATATTAAAAGTCCACATGATGAAAATCAAAAAAATTAATATAAATTATGAAATCAGAATCTAAGAAAAAAGTTTATATTATGTACCGAAATTTATAATGTAAGTTAGATCAAATTTCGCAGGTCATGCCTGTGCATGACAGGCAAGACCCGTAGATACGCCTATGCTATTAGGGCATAAATAGTAAAACCACTTGAGTAGTTGAGTCATTACTAATTAATTGCATTTTTTCTGAAAGAAAAAAATGTGTTAATAAATTTTCTCAGATATTCTTATCAAGATGTCTGACAACGTAGTAGAGCACCTACACCAACCAAAAGCTCACGTCCGAGCGTATCAAGGTCCTCCAAACAAGCAGAGGAACCCAAACGCAAGGAACATCTGGAAAGGAAAACCCATTCCAGATAAGGGTCAGAACGCACATCCGAGGAGGCCAGATACAAAAACAGCCCCTCCCGTTCTACCCCCGCCGACGAAATTGCATGACGCCACCCACGTTAAGATTTCTGAAGCGAATCCTGCTGAGGGATCGATGTTTAACCCAGGCATAACAATCCGTGAGGTTGAACCATCGACCTATTTTTCTCCATCTTTTCCATCTCTAATCGATATATCTAGAGCAACATATATGGAAATGGGCACAGCAGATCCCAATCTAGCCAAAACGTTATTACCGGAGTATTTAGACTATTATTCTACCGCACTCCTTTGGCTTAGAATTGTGTCCTTAAAGAAGAAAAACCAGCAGCAATTAACGACGCCAGAATTCCAACTATATCGGTTGACGAAAAACGCGAAATTTACCGTACCTGAAACATGTATCACGCACCAATCCCTTTAATAATAATCGGGAGATTGAACACGCTATGCGGGTTCCGTATTGAATAAGAGGATTAAGCAGGTAAAATTAAATATACAGTGTGTTGATATCACGAGCGTAATATTTCACATAAATTTCAATAATGACATAATATAAATAAATACAGATAATAAAAAATAACTCACGACACCGCCGCAATAAAATATAGTATGGTATGACGATTGACGAGGGACCTGGTGAGTTGAGTAGATGAATATTGACGATGACGAGTGTGATGAGACTTATGTTGATATGGAAGTTGAATGTGTAATAGATGCAGACGCACGAACTTAACACATGAATCGAAGACGGCGAAACCGCACACACTAATCGACGTAATAGTCCGAATGTGAAGAAACCACACGAAAGGGTGGAATATGTGAGTATACACTGACCAAAAGGGTATATGAAAACCACACAAAAAGGCGGAATATACAAAATACAATTTGAACAGATATTATTGTTACGCAGCAACCAAGGCTTAAGCATACGCAACAACCGCGGGCACCGAACTGGTCGTGGTATATATATATATCGATCAAATTGTTGAACGCCGTTCAGCCAGGCGTTGACCTTTGTTCTAGGCGGATAACGACACCCTCAAATTAGATATTTTCATATATATGCATAGGTCCGTTAATTGTGAAATATTTATGTAACAGAGATAGTAAACTGCAAAAAAATTACACCCTTTCTAAAAGTCGATATGTAAACTGTGCAAAAAAAAAATTAACATTATACAAACTGCGACAATTTATTTGATTTTGATATATAACACAAAGATACTATGTACATAATTTGTATTTATTATTCTAATAATATAATAAATATTATTGTAAATTTTATTACTTAATTTCAAGAAGATAAAAAAAAAGGAAAAATTCTATTTTCTTAATTTTAATTGGTTTCTAATTGATTTCCAACTTGATGGAAACTTTCGAACATCACACTCGTATAAACGTTTTTTTGAAAAGAGAGCTTTAATATCAATTACATAAGAAGATTCTTCAATTTTACCATGTATTAAATAATTCTGAAACATAAAAATCACATTTAAACATTATAAACACCAGATGTTAAAAATAAAAAGTTTCTTAAATTAAATTTATTATTGCTCCCAAGACTAAAACAACCAGGCTCAGTAACCCAACCAATTTCTGTTGACAAAGGTACAGAATTATTTTATATATCTATAGTTATTATTATTTTTTATTAAAACAATACATTTTTTTTGATTTTATAACTAAATTATAATACTACAAGAATTTTTCAATATATAATAACATTATAGCATTATTATTAAATATAATATCAATATTTTTTCTTTTATGAAAATATTTCACAATAAAATTCAATTTACTGGAAATATTTTACAAAATGACTTTGTTATTTACTTACTTTGAATCGCACAAATTTAAATTTAATTTTAACAACCATAATAAACATTATACATACCTTAATAACATTCATTTCAAAAGAATTTTTCTGTCGTGTTATTAAATGTCTTAAGTATCTTATAGTTCTGTTTGAAAACCATCTCCTATGTACAGTTTTTAATATCATTGGCAACAAGTTGGATAAATTATGGTTTTTGTATTTTGCTCGAGTGTTAGCACTTTCTTTCAACTTCTTATAAATATAATCTATTTTTAATACTAAAAGTCTATATAAAAAAGGTTAGTAATATTTATAATAAGATTTAAATTTAAAAAATTTATATTGCAGTAACATCAATATTTTCTAACTGTATTTCATATGTAAAACAACTATCATTTATTAATTACATAGTTTTTGTGATAATATATTAAAAAATAATATTTTAGCATTGATATGATTTATATTGCTATCTTAATACACCATTAGCACTTCAAAGAATTGGGAGAAATTACTATTTTTAATAAGCTTCTATAATCTATTCAAAATGAGATCATTACACAAGCAGCGGTCAGACAACAAACGTTTGTCCACCTAACCGAGTCAACTATTTGTAAGTGTGCTATGTAGTAGCCACGCCGATGCACACATCTCTGCCGCCGGGTAATGATATTATTTTGAATAGACTATAGATAATAACTTCAATTTTTTATTTAAGTATTAAAACTGTTTTTACATATTTGTTGTACAATTTATTTTCATATGACTTTACAGTAAATTGAATAAATATTGATGTACTGTCCTAAAAATTATTGAAAGCAATACTTTTTTTCTGAGGGTCCTATAGGATGATTTACAATTTCATGATGGTAAGTTCTTGTTGGTAACAACTGAGGATAGATAAACACAGGTTTATCATAATATAGCATAAACTCTTTCACATGTAATGGTAATACAATATAATCACTAAAAATAAAAATAAAATGCTTAGTGATAATAATTATTAAATTAAAAATGAATGATGAATCAAATAAAAATTTCAATAATTATTTCAATAGATACATAAATGAAATTGAAGTGGCAGACATTTTTTAAAAATTTTTTTTCTTTGTGTAACTCGTTTCTTGAGTTGTTAAAAAATTAAAGTTAAGAGGATGGCACGCCCATTTGTTGCTGTATTTTACAAACATACAACATGGCAGGTTTCTGGTCAGTAGAACCAATTTTGTTTGTTTAGCTTTAGCTAAAATATTAGAGTGAAATTACCTATTAGGGTAAGAACATTATCTGTATTTTTAAGTCAGTTTTTATGGTAATTTAATTTTTAAGTAAATTATGAGTATGTAAAATATTTAAATATTGTTTTTAATATAATATGTTATATACAGGATGATTCTTTTATTATTAAACTCTCATTATTTCAAAAAGTATTGACTTTTTTCAAAATTTTTAGTTTCATGCTTTTCTAAAACTATGTAACATTTTTATTTTTTCACTCTTATATTTAATAGTAAGATCGTTATCAACTTTTGGTTTTCAAATGGCAATCTACATTTAAAAAGTCATAAAATATTAGGGTTATTTTATATTAATTTTAACGTTAAAACTATTATTTTTCGTTTAACCATTAATGAGTTATAGCAGCTCCACGTTGGGTGGTTTGATGTTTTTGGGTGTTCATTCTACAGGTTATTATAGCTGTGAGGCGTTGGTAATTACATGTACAAAGTTCATCACTGCGTCAATAGTTGATAACGAATTTATTACAATATATGAAAATAACATGTACCTATTATTATTATTTGTTACCCATGTGACTACTCGTCTTCAAAAACATAAAGAATTATAAAAACCGAAAACCGTCAAACTTTGAAAAGCTATATCTTGCTAAAAAATTAACAACAAAAAATAATTTGAACATTAAAATTCTTAAAAAAAAAAAAATAGCTAAAATAATTAAAATATTAATTTAGTACATTTTACGTATAGGTTGCTATTTGAAAATCAAGTTGATAGTGCCGTGGTTATACTATTAAATAAAAAGGTGAAAAAATAAAAATTTCATGCAGTTTGAATAAAGCATTATACAAAATATTAAAAAAAAATAATAATAATAACGAAATAATGAGTGTTAAATGATAAAAGTATCACTCTGTATATTATGTTTGATAATAGGTCATTTTACTTAAATAATATTTAGGCTAACAAACAAAATTGGTTCTACTAAACAAACATTTGCCATGTTATACGTTGGGAAAATGGAGACTAACACATTATATTAAGGTAAGAATTATTTTTAAGGTACTAAATATATTACTTATTAATATCCTTTTCTCTGGTTACAACTTCAGTCCAATCTCGAATAAATTTTAAAGAAGGATGTATATTAATTGGTACATACTTTTTATCTTTACAAAATTCCTTTATTTGTACCTAAAATCAATAAATATTTAAATGAATCATAATAAAATCTAAAACAAATTAAATAACTTACCAACATAGCTTTAAATTTTCTGCAATTATTTTGATACTTTTTTGACATTGAGCTTAATAAATAATTTTGAGTTATCAATTGAACATGTTGTGTGAGTTGTTGTTTAAACAAAATAATTTGTTTTTGTGTCATTATATTTACTTGACTAATATTTACAAATTGAGGAACTATATTCGTTATCACAGAAATGTCTTCATTAGTATTGTGCTGTTCAATGCCTAACTGAGAATTTTCTTTAATTGTTGGTAAAGGAAGTATACAACTACGCTTTTCAAGATGTTCATAAGTAAACTATTATTAAACTCTGAAACATTAAAGGTGGTTACACACGGAGCGATTTGAACGCGATTCGAATCGCGGCAAATAATCGCCCGAAATAGTACACGTGTATTTTTGTTGTTGATATTCAAACGGGAAATAACAGACGCGTTCGGTTGCGAGCGTACGCGATAAATCGCGCATGTTTAATTTTAACGCGTTCGGTCGCGATCAAAATCTAAAATTAAACTGTGTATTTCAAATGTTCATATTCACACGAAACGATTTTAACGCTCCATAGGCGCGTTTTTTCCAATTTTTGTTCATTCAAAAAGTTGACATTGTTCAGAGTTGACACTGACCAGAGCTTGTCATATGCCATTCAACTACATACTCTTCAGTAGTTCAGTATGTTTGACAACGAGGCGTTCATAATCGACGTGCAGAACGAGGAAAGTATTTGGAATATAGGTAAGTGTGTATATTTTAATATTTACATCATCAAAACACTGACCAGTGATCAATCATCAATAATAGTATTGTCATATTCCTTGTTTTTTATTTTTCTATCCAAAATATGTGGTATTCTGTGCGTAAATAGTAAAGGAACTTTCCATTCAAGAATCACAGAAAAAAACAAATGACAAAATTATACAATGTACCTATGAACATTTTTAAAATGTTGAACAAACTTATTAGATTTATTGAACTGAAAATTCTATTTAAGAAAAAAATACTGGTCTCTTTCTGATTTATGTCTCTTGTGTAAAATACATAAATTTGAATTTTAAAAATGGTTGAAAGCATATTAAAAATATTCATATATATTTTACTCCTAGCAGGTGCAACGCTACACTGTGAAGGGTGGGCAAGTCCCCCCAAAATTGATTTTGCCCTTCCACTGACCTCCCTATAATTTAATATTAATAATTAGAAATATGATACTTGTGCATACATTTAATTCAACCATAATAACAAAAAAAATTATTCTAACATAATGCATTTTATTTATTGATTTTTATTTTAATAGGCAATACCAATATGTTACTATTTAGATACTAAGTCCAAAAAGCCATATCTTTTTTTGTTTAATTGCAATGAACATCAAATATATGAATGTGCAATGTGCATATGATATAACAATACATATTCATATGTCATAATTGTATTAATAACTTCAAAGAGTTTTAGGCTTAGTTATAGGATATTAATTTTGACTGTTATATTCAAATTAAATATGCTTTTTTTGCACATTTAGATGTAAAAATACTCAATTAAGTTAATACTAATTCTGCACACTTTCTAAAATCTCATAAATTAAAAATTAAAATGTTATGTATTATTAAGAAATTTGAAGTTTTAAAGGAATTACATTTGTGAATTTGTGATGATAATATAGAAGGTATATATTTTTGATTATTTATTTAGAAATATACCATAATATTATACCCAAAACATTTTAAACAATACTTTCTGAAAATATGGTATAAACAAATTAATGGGTGATCCAGTAGCCATATATAAATGACCCACCAGCAAAAAATTTGGCCTGGTATCGCCCACCACCCCCTTCCAATAAAAAACATCTGGCACCACTGACTGGTATATTTTACATTTTGGATCTACCTAACATATTTTAATGCATGTGATGTATGTATTTATTGTAAGGTACCTAATTACTTTAAACATTTTTGAGCCCCCCCTGAAAAATTCCACTATTTGAGCCACTGTACCAGACTGCTTTTAATAACGCCTCTCAATTCTAATTAATATTTAAAAAAAACATTTGATAAAACTAACCATTTAGCTATTATAAAAATTACATGATAAGACATTCTGTTATATTTTTCTGTGTGTGCTGTGTCGCTGGTAGGGTGCTGGACAATTTAACTACCTATAATTTTTTGTTTAACATTGTATACAATAATAATTTTTATCTTTTTATATTAAATAAATAAATAATTAATGAATAAATCATTTTTTAGAATCAAAACTATACCACGATAGGGTTGCGAGACACGTGAGTTGGACAAGAGTAGCCAAATCTACTTACAATAACTTTGACAGTCTGGAAGAAAAAGAAAAAAGATCAAAAAGTAACCTAGCCTAAAAATTTTATTTTATTTTTTATTATAATTTTTCTAAATCATTTTATGAGTATCCTGTGTAGATACAAACTTATTTTTCTTATTAAAAATATCCATTTTCTCTTGTAAATTGTTGATTGAATTTGTTAAGAGGATGTGTAGCTGAAATTTATTTTATAAACACTTAGCATAAATTAATATTTTTATAAAACTATAATATTTATTGCATTATCAATTATCATAAATATGTTTTTACAGTTGCTGAATTGCAAAAGAAGTGGAAGTCATTTAGGGACACCTTCCGCAGGAAATGTGTAACAAAGTCAGGTCAAGCAGTTGGAAAATCAAACACATATGTATATACTAAAGTACTTGAGTTTTTAAGACCTACCATGGAAAATAAACTGTGAGTTATAGTAGACTATGGCCCTAATGATACTCCCTAAAAGTGTTTGACTATTAATTTACTGCTGGTTACATACAGTTGTTAACTAAATTAAAATTAATACAAATCAACAAAGATTGACAAAGTAAATAAAAAAAATGTATTTGAGTTAGTTAAAAAAATACAAAATTACAAACGTAAGCCATAAATCAATAGTTAATAAACAATATAATTAATTGATAGCTAATATGGAGAAAAATATTAACTTAACTCTGTTGAATAGAAGTTCTTTCATTTTATTTTCAATTCCCATCTAGTTCACACGTATAGTGATTGTGATACATATTTTCATGTTTATACAATACATTTAAATGTATCCTTTTCTATTTTTTCTGATCACACATTATCTGCAGTGGTTTTGGTATATTTTAACTAACTACCTAAATATTAAATTAAGGTATAGGTATTTATTAAGTTAAATGGTAATTAACTAATTTAGTTAAGTTAAAATGTTAAACACAATTTAACTGTTTAATTTATTTTTATTTTAATTATATAATGTCTTTCTTTGCTAATTAGTCAATATTTTGTCTAGGACTGAAAGTAACATAGAGCATAGTAATGAAAGTGATGAAGATGTAGGTTTTGACGAATTTGATGAAGATATTGTAACAGTTACAGAGAAGTGTCCTAAACCTAAAAGTACAGCCCATAACAACGATGAAGAAACAATCAGTCAACATCAGTTAACTAAAAGAAAAAAAGTGGTTAAAAAACCAGCATTTGAAGACAATCTAATTCAGATTTTAAATAACCGTCAAAAGGTCGATGCCGATACATCATTTGCACTCTCCCTTGTTCCACTCATAAAAAATTTAAGCGATGAGCAAAAAACTCAGGTGTATATAGATATTCTAAAAAGTATTCAGAAAGTTAAAGAACCAAAAAATTCAGACATTCAAACAACATCTAAACCTCCAAACTCTATCCAACCTTATGTAAACATGTATCCACATGCTTATGAACACCATTCAAATGCCACATACCCAAATATACCTCAATCGTTTGTAACTTCACCAGCTCTTCACCCAAACAACTCTATAAATTATAATCACCCACATTTCAATCCCATAACCCCTACATATTACCCAACGACTTCTACACCTAATCCATCCAATACCTCTATACCGTATCCATCAAATACTTCTGAATGTGAAATTCAAAATTTAAACATGTCAAAACCACTTTAGTTTCTCTATATTATATTTCAATAATAATAAAAAATGTACAACATGGAAGGATCAAAGTATAGTTACTATTATTATTTGTTTTTTTATTTTAGTGTATTTTATATTATATCTATGACTGAAGATAAGTTAAAGATAAGTTTTTTATTAAATATTTTAACAATACCTAAAATATTATGTTTATTTTACTATTAATTTAATACCACTAAGGTTCAGTGGACATACTATTATTATAAAGTCTTTAATAAAACTGTTGTTTTACATTATTACATTGTTTTATTTATATCATTTCCAACTTTTGTGCCACATAATTTTGAAAATAGTACTTATTGGTTTATGGATATTTTTCATCAGTGAGTAAGGTACAGAAATAAAGACACAAAAAGTAGTACAATATAGGTACATATAATATAATACATATTCAAATTGTAACAATACAAATAACAAACATGTCCCTATATCATAATAAACATACAATGTACATGAAAAACTACTGACAAATGACATTGGTTTGCCAGTCAAGCGCATGGTTTGTATTATTAACATATTGCACAAAGTACTCTCTGACATCTTTAGCATTGGTTGGAGAGTTTCCCACTCCTCTTCTTTCTGTTATGCTTTCCATGGAACTTTGGGTGTCTTCAGAATTAAACCCATCACGCCGTCGCACAAAATTATGAAGCACACAGCAGGCTTTTGTGATTTTAATCGCAGTTTCTGGTTCTACAAGCATGCTGGTCTGGAAAACCCTCCACTTTTTTGACATAATACCAAAGGAACATTCAATATACTGACGGGCTCTTGATAATCTATAATTAAATATTCTTCTCTGGTCATTTAAACTTCTTCCTGGAAACGGCCTTAATAAATTTTTATGCAGAGCAAATGCTTCATCAGCCACTAACACAAATGGTTGTGGTACACCAAGATTGTCATTTGGTAAGCATTGATTAGCTGGAAAGTTTGTTCTGTTCATATAAAGTTTCTTGCCAAAAGCAGATTTTTTGAAGACATTGCAGTCACTCTCCTTCCCGTAAGAACCCACATCAATTACTCTAAAGCAGTAGTTAGAGTCGCAAATAGCCATCAGAATTAATGAAAAAAAATGCTTATAATTGTAATACAATGATCCACTATTTTTCGGGCACTCAAGTCGTATATGTTTACCATCCACCTGTAATTAAAATTGGTTTAGTTAAAATATAAATATTTATTTTAAATACAACATATCTAATATGAATTAAACAGGCACAACTAGGACTACATTTTTTTTTGTAATAGTAAAATAACAGTTGAACATTTTTATTCTTTATTTATTATATTAATTATTTATACAAATATTAAAAATGTTAATATTTAGGTGTTTTAAATTCTAGCAATACATTTTTGTAAATTTAGATTCTGAACGGAGTGATGATGATTAACGATGATGTGTTTTTTTTGTGTGTCTGTCGCCACCTTTTAGGACAGTAAAAATGCTTGGATTTTCTTCAACAGTACCTTTTCTGATAGGAAAGTGAATCTAGTTGGTACTTCGGGCAGTCAAAAGTAAACATTTTTACTTAGTTAAATACCAGTATTTTTTAAAATTCACCAGTAAAATAACGATTATTAAGAGGGGGCGAGCATGAAATACTTCTATCATACTATAGAATTGACTATTTAAAGAAACTATTTTAAGAAAATATATTTTTGTCACCCAGTGCAGAACATTCCTTAAAAAATTCACTGCCTACACCCTTTTATCAAGTTGATATTGTCGTTATAATCGTTAAGTCCACTTATATTTGACATTATTACTATTATTATTTTATCAACAATATTAAATACATAAATTTATTTTCAAACAGATAAACTTACGGCGCCAACAGTATTTGGAAATTGCGTTTTTTCAAAAAAACCTTTTGCAACATCTTTCCAGTCGTCTGTTGTTGGTTCTGCCATTTCCTTAGGTTGTAATACTTCCCATAAAACTTCACAAGTCTCCCGCACAATCATGGCTATAGTAGACACTCCCGCCAGAAATTCAAAATGTAGAGATGAGAAATGCGTTCCAGTTGCTAAATATCTAAATAAATAAATAAAAAAGTAATGACATAAATCCAATTAAGACTTTAAAGACTATATATTGCAAATTTTAAATTTTAGTAAAATAGTTGATTACTTACATGGCTACATTGTATATTATACATTTTATAAAATATTTTTAATAGTCAATCGTAGTTAATATTAATGTTATTATTTCACCGTACCATTGTACAATATACTTACCTTAAAGTTATGGTTAGTCGTTCTTCTTCTGATATTGGACTACGCATATTAGTAACTTTTTTTGTGAGATAAGGACTGAAGTGAAATCTAAAAAATATATTTATAAATATTAAATTATATAACAATTAAAATACAAAGACAAAATATAATATTTTTAACATTAAACTACACAAATACTAATGTAGCAGTATATAATATGTATAGTAAATTGTATATGTATAACATTTTTTAATTGAATGTTTATTTTTTCTCTTACTAATTCATCAAAGGTTGTAATAGACATTCTGTAGTACTTGGTAAATTCTTCTGGGTGAGCTCTCAATGACATAAAATTTATTTGAAATTGTCCTTCTTGAGGCCTCTTCAGGTTCATTGGATGCACCCAATAGCGCCTATTGTTGCTTTTCTGCTTTTTTGCTTTTTGATGGCGTTTATAAAAAGCGTAAGCTATGGCTACGGCTTCAACGTCATCTAACTCCATAATTAAATTAAAAAATTAAGTACACTATTCACTTTTAAAAAATAGTACAATTTTGTAAGTGTTCCTCAACCACGTTTTCGGGACAAATGATTCGCTCCAATTTATATAACCTATTATTTTGACTTTTGTTAAGTTTGGCGCCAATAAATTGGGTACCTATGAGAAATTAGTGGGGACGCGATTTTTGAAGCGATTGAAACGCTCGTGTGTAAATACAACGCGTACGCGTTTTTATATTCCTCGCGATTTTCAAATCGCGAACGCACGCGTTCGAATCGCTCCGTGTGTAATAAGCTTAAATATTAATGATTAAATAATTGTGATTTATAATAGTTGATAAAAAAGAATTTCGTATTGATAAATCAGTGAAAGTAATAATACACACGTAATATTATTTATTATTGAAAAAATCTATTTGAATTCATTACTACTTTTCATTATACATATTGACATTCTAATTTAAGGGGATTCGATACCGTGATTTCCTGTCTTTGTCTAACACACGCGAAACATATGAATTTAGACTCGTTTTTTGTCCAACGTACCGATTGATACAGTAAAGCGATAAGAATTCTGAAAACAGATTTGAATTTGTCGTCAAGTCTACTTGAGAACAGCCAGTCCACATTTTTTATATAAAAATATAACTTTTTAAACAATTGAAATATGACAATTTTTTAATTACTCATTTGTAATATAATGATTTTAGGATTTTGGGAGATAATATCAAATATGTGGACTGACCGTTCTCAAGTAGACTTGACGACAAATTCAAATCTGTTTTTAGAATTCTTATCGCTTTACTGTATCAATCGGTACGTTTGACAAAAAAAACGTCTGAATTCGTATATTACGCATGTGTTGGATAAAGACAGGCAATCACGGTATCGAATGCCCTTAACATTAATTTTGTAAGCTAAGGCTTATAATCTAATTTTTTATTTAGTCGGCATATTATACGAGTATCCTATAAGTATAACCCAATACTAATAACGGTTTTGTGGGTATGGGTGTAGATGGTAGTAATCGCCCCTTTCTTGTAGCTTGATTCATTCCTTATATATAGGTTTAAAAAAAAAACAGGGAAATATGTGAAATGTGAATATTCTACTATAACTATACATAAGGTGTCTGTAGATTTAAAAGATAGAAGCAAATGATAAATGCATTTTTAAATGCGTATCTTATCATTCTTATCACTTGTATATCGTCCCCCCTACAATTTATATTATATTTACACTCAACGTTTTGAATACATAAGATAGAACGGCACGTTCCAAAACTCTGTTAAATCATCTTCATCTAAATCCAGTTATTATTTAAAATGTAAAACGCGGATACTTAGTGAAGTGTAGTTCACCAACGTAAGACGTTCAAACGTTTGTTATTGGTATCAAATAAATAACACGAGAATTGTGGGATTTATAATATTACTATTTTATTGAATTTAACACTAATTAATTGTATATTTGCACACTAATAATTATAAGATATTCTGAGAGGCTCTGATTAAAACTATAAGAGGTTCTGCTAAGACTGATTAAAAAGATGCTCTGCTGAACAACACGGTTGTTGCTCACACTCTTGACCAGACTCGACTGACTGACCCACCCAGGGCCCGTCGTCACGGTCTCTCCGAGGCTTTACGGAAGTGCTGATCTAGCCCTTTTTTGGTCACTTAGACCATCGAGGGAATCTAAGTGTTCTCACACTCATTTTGCCATAGTCAACACATTCCAATATTTTATACACTAGTTTTTTGGATAATATAGAAAAACTTATATAACTACACGCATACACAATACGTAGATACGCACACGACCATACACACCCATACTCACACATATGTACATGCGTATGCGCACACGCGCACCCACGTACGTATATACTCATATACATATATATATATATGCCTATACAACACTTAGTATGGTCTGATAAAAATACACATTTCAGATACTTTATATTGTATTGTTTATTATATAGATATAATACGATATTGTATATTTAAACATGTTGAGTTTAAATTATAATGTATAAAATATCTAAGAATGAAGTCATGAACAATTATATCATCTATTATGTTATAAAATTCAATGAGATTTAATCATTATTTGATACCTAATAATATATTCAGGAATTTATATTCCTGTCAGGAATATAATGTACACGTATAAAGTTATGGCAAATAATATAAATAATATACATTTTAAATCTGAAAAGGGGGAAACTAGATAAACATTTTGCAGTTGTAGCTACGAGTAATCATAAATACTTTAAATTTAACAAAAGCGGGTAAGTGAGTATCGCTCTGCTGTACATTAGGGGGTGGGGTGGACCTCGGACTAAGGTAGGTTAAATTTGAATGCAATGATAGGTATCATTGTATACGAAAAACGATTCTGAACGGAGATGATTTGTCAGTCAAGGATATATTATATTTAAATATTGTCATATATTTTATTTTGAAACAAATTCAAACATTTAAGTAAAAGTTTCAAGATCTTACGTCAAGTAATTTTTTAAAAATAACAAAAATTAAAACTTTAAACACTCATAAAAATTTTTAAATTGAATAAAAATCAAACTTTTTTATAATTATTCTAAGGTTAACTCATGGACAGCATAGTATTAAATTTTCAATTCTTAGCTTTTGATAATAAAATATTTATAAATTTTTTACTACCAAATAGTGAAAAATATTCATGATTTAGACGAATTTTTGTCAATATTTGAACTTCAAATGCTAATAAAAAAAAATTGTGCCTATGTATATTTATAATTTTTGAATGAGAGTTAGAACAAGTTATGTGGACCCTTCAATTAAATTTTCAAGTAATTTGTCCCAGCTAAATTTTTTTTATCAACATTTATAAAAAAAAATTGAAAATTTCAATTGTCTACAAATAGCTCAAAAAAAGTCAAAATATTTTGAAAATCAAATCACGTAAAGAAAATGGCAATCTAAATAACTGGTAAAATTTTCAAGTATTTACGACTTATACTTTTTGAATAACAACAAATATCAAAAATCGTTTGAGGCTAAATCGTTATTTAACGCGGTTTTGTAAAAATTTAAATTTCAAACACTCATAAAAAATTTTTGTCTGAATCCGGTCGAGTTTTTTTTACAGATAATGAAGAAAAATGTATGGAAAACCTTGTACCAAATTTTCAAAACTTAGTTATAAAAGAAAAAAATTTTACGATTTTTCAACCACAAAATTACTTGCAAATTTTTGCAATTTTGACATATTTCGTATAAATTCGAAGTAAGCACTTATAAAAAAAAATTGTGACTAACTATTTCGGATTTTTTTTTATCACTTTAAGAACAACTTATAAGAAAGCTTGTATTAAATTTTCAAGATTTTCTGGCCGGCCAAAAAAATTTTATCGTTATTTAAAAAAAAAATAAAAATTTCAATTGTCTATAAATAGCTCAAAAAAAGTCAAAATTCTTTGAAAATTTAACTGTGTATGGAGAACGCTAATATAAACATTTGGTGAAAATTTCAAGTATTTACATCGATTAGTTTTTTAGTTATAGCAAAATAAAAAATTCGATTTTGTCGAAAACTGGTTTTGCGTAAAAAATCCCGTTTTTCCGTCATTTTTTTAGGGTTTTTCCTGACTCATTTAAAAAATATTGAAAACTTTTAACTTTTAACCAACTAGATTCGATTTCCTTTTCAAAGAGGGGCTGAAGTCAAAGATCGAAGCATTTTTACTGCTCCAAATGTTGTCGTCAGACACAAAAAAATAATAAAAAAAAAAACACACATCATTGTAAAATCAATACATTCATCACTCCGTTCAGAATCTAAAAAATGTTCATAAAATTATAATTTTTTATAAATTTAAATTTTAAAAGCATTTGAAGTACAAATTTTAATAAAAATATAGAAATGTTGAAAATGAAATATTTGAAAAAATATGTTTATTTCAGTACCTAGTATTAATATCATAATATCGCAGCCATAAATGAAAAGTGTAATAATAATATCTGTAGTTAAAAAAAAAAATTATTTCTTCAATTAATAAAATAATTATTAAAATAATATGTAACGTTTAAAAATATTCTCCTTAATAATATAATGTTTTTGTATAATAATAATATGTATGTATGATGTACTGAAATGCCACGATGGTGACCTGTTTTGGCTTGCGAAAATGATGAACTAATATTACTATTCTCAAGCGAGCGCGTCCTTGTTATTATACACGATGGAAATAGTTAACGTAAACAGGAACTTTTACTCTGATCGAAAGGTGTTTTTTTTATTTAACTAGGTAGTTTACTGCTTTGCCACACACCCACATACTCATATTATTATTACAAAACGATATTTTCGCAGTAACGATATTAATATATTCTCACAGTCATCTATGATATGAATATATAATAGTACCTATAATACTATGTTATAACCACTTGGTTGTATGAAATTACAAATTGATAAAGAATACTTGCTTGAAATATTTTATATGCATGTAAGACTGTAAGAGTTAGATACATTTTTTTCATTTAATTATATTTAGATACTTAAATCTTTTTTAAATATGTTTATATACAAATTATAATAAAGGGTCTTAAAGGTATTTCACCGTAATAAATTTGCCTATTCTTTGTAGGTGACTTAAAACTTTTTTGTATTATAAAGGCCCTCAAATGATGCTGAGTTACTTCAAAATGATATTAACTTCCTTCTATGAATGGTGTTACCAAAACAGTTTACTTTTAAGTATTCCTAATTACAAAGTATTAACTTTCTCGAAAAATTGACACCATACCTTTAAATGATACTGAACTTATTTTGGTCTATAAGAATAATGATCTAAGTTAAATATTTTAATGCATCTTATCATTTAATGATCATTACTTAAATATTCAGAACAAAGCTTCATCTATATATGTTAGATTTTATAAATCGCAGGTATAAAAGCTTTAATAATCCTTAAAACTAATTATAATTATAAAACTATATTGTTTGGTCGCCTAGTAGAGTAAGTCCGATACAAACAATAGAGTTGATACAAAATCGATTTTTGAGATTTTTATTTTTTTAATTTCGACACCCAATACCAATTTCATACTTCTTACCCACCACTGTTAACTCTTTTAAACATAGAATACTTGGAGATACAAAATAAAAGGTTAGACCTCTATTTTATCTTTTAAATAGTTATATTGAACAAATTTATTGCTCAGAAATTCGGAATTATTTTTAACCTTACCTTTCTGGTTCTTAATTATTGTAGTACCCGATAATTAAATACTTTCTGTGCAATATTTAAATATACCAATTAATGTAACATATACTTAATGTTACAACATTAATTACCACGAAAATTATTAACATTATTGAAACTAATTTTTTTTATATAATTTTAATTCATACAAGACATCATTTTTGAAAATTTTTAAACTATTTTAGATTTTAAACCAAGTTATGTATCTAAATTCTAAAGTAAAATTATAATTTTCTTAAACAATTTTCGTTGGAATCAGTGTGTAATGCAATATATATTTTTCTTTCTTCTTCCTTTAGTTTCAGCCAATTAAAATAATAAAGAATCTAAATACAAAAATTGTCATGTATGTTTGGCTATATACCTATTAACTTTGTTGCTTCGTATATATTTTTTTTTTATGTACCTAGCCCTCCCACCTTAATTATAGTCTTCGTTTTCTATAAAGGCAACAATAAAATTATTCTACTTTCGGTGCCTTTAGTAACAGTTCTTTTAATTTATCATTCTTTGCTGCAATCAATCAATCTCCAAATAAAGCCAAAACAATATTCACATCGTTTAAATTATTTGATAATACACATTATCTGCATCTCTGAGTTTAGTTTAAATTGTAAATTTTAGTTTGAAATTATATAAACTTTATTTCTAAACTTATTCCAATGCCCTACGAGCCTACGACTATCCTTATTCTGTATTGAAATATTTCATTTAAATTAAAGTCAAAGTTATCATAAAACTTTTCTCTTACTTCTTGTGATTTATTTTCGAAAGGTGTATGTATATTTACAAAGGCTAATAAGGATTTAGGATTAGAATTTCAAAATTGAGCGCTTATTGTCAACGTCAATATTCTAATTTATATTCCTAAGTTAGTATTTATTAAATATTTCATCTATTATTTTGCAATAAAGTTTTATATTTATAACTATAACAATTCTATTATTAAAATAATAATTATTGTAACGTTTTTGGTTACATGTTTTTAACTTACTGTATTATAACAAAATTAAAAAATAAAATTTGCTTAAAAATAGATGACACACTTCTTTTTCTGTCTGAATATTTTGTAATGATTTACATTGAATTAAAATTCAACATGAAATTACAGTGAATACTCAATGACGGTTGACGGAATCCACTAGAAATCTACTGTATAGTAGTATAGTAGAGACTTTTCCATTTTATTTTTATAATTCAAATTTTTTATTGATTTAACAACATTCATTTTTAATTTCATTCTCCTAAACAGAAAATTTTGATTTAATGTATAAAAATAACATTTTTAATTTAGTATTTTACGTTTAGATGAGTGACAAGGAGCAATACAAGGTATCTCGCAATATTAGTCATTCATTCGTTAAAACTTTAACACTTATAATTTATATAGTTATGACTTTTAACTAATAATTAATTTAGGTACTAGACATTTAAAATGTATATTGTCATTCAAAAAAAGTAAAAACATAAAAAACGGTAAGTAATATTAAATAATATAGAAACTTCAAATTATGTAAAATAAATATTTTTTCAAACATCTGTATACTAATTGTAGCTGATACTATAATCACTATGCAAAATATTTGATATTACTTGACCTATTCTGAAAATTTAACTTTAATAAGCTTTAATCTATTATATATTTGTATAGGTATAGTTTACCTTTTTCACAGCCAAATTGAGAACAGATGCATCGTACGTTTAAAATTTTACTACTACACGCTATTTCCATACTTTAATAGAAAAATGTAAGAATACATTTTGAAAATAGTCAAACAATGATGGTTTTACGAAGAAAAGTATTGATATATCAGAAATAATCTTACAAATTTGTAAAATTAAATTCTTAAATTTGGAAAAATAAAATATATGAATACTTAATGATTTACTTAAGAGTGAACTATATTGTCACTGCAATTTTTGATATTACTTGAATGCTAAGATCTATAAATTAAATTCGTAAAAATAAGGTAAAAAATATTTTAATATAAATTTTCAACAATTTCTTGTATGAGAGGGTTGGGAACACACATATCATAGATGCAAAAAATAATAGAATAACGGTAATCCAAAAAAAAAAAAAATCAAAATACAAAACGATTGAGCACAGAAATACCTATTGATTTTTATAGATAAAATTAAACTATTTTAATTCAAAAAGAATATTTTTGAAAAAAACTAAATTGTTTACATTTTAGAATACGAGTAGGTGTAGGTATTATTGTTTTTTCTGTTTATGTCAAAAACATTGAATACACGATTAGTACGGTTTGAATTTGAAAATTGTTTTTTGTTACCCTAGATTAACGATGAAAAAATCTGATTCGACATTATTATAATGTCTATAGATAGTATAGTAATTATTTATCTCAAAAATCACAAAAATAGAATAGAATATGTGTAGATAACAAACATGAATCTTACAAAATAATGATTAGCGTTAATACTTGTATTAGCTTAGTATTTCATAAGACGCTACCTCATCCATGGCTGGTCTTAGTTATTAACGTATCATAAAAAAATTGACAATATTCAACATCGGATATCACCACTCTAATATATACCTAAAGCAGTCATATAGTATTGTAGTGTGAACTTGTGAACCTATATTTGTGTGAGATAAAGCAAAAAGTGATTACTTAATCGCTTATGTAAAATTTTCATTATTTGACATTTACTAAAATCATATTATATACTATACAGCAAATTACGGTGTGCATAGAGGATTTAGAAATTTAAATAACCGTCTGACCGAGCAATTATCAAATCTACCACATACACCCTATGAACAATATTATATGGTATGTGCTTACCAAATTAAAGTATTGAGAATGTCAGGAGTGAAATCGAGTGTCGATAATCCAAATGTATATTAGGAAACGGTAATAAGTATAGGCGTATTTTTACCTATCATTGTTTGTGGGAAAAAAATATACCATCGCCGTATTGCGAAATTAAAAATAACACATCGCGTACCAGTTATAGTAGTGCGTTTACAAACACAAACATTTTAACGAATAACATACAGTTTTAAATATTATCAATAATTAACCATGTATGTGTATACTGTCATAAACTAGGAAATACTCGTTTTTTATGTTATTGGCTGTCGACTATTATAGATTACACGGCGCCTTAGATAGGCGATTTGGCTACACCTATGTCATGGATATACCTATTTTTTGGGTTGCAATTTGATTGCTAACAATTTATAAATTTTTCATGAAACATTAATGTTTAAGCACAGGAAGAAGAGAAGAGTATATCTGGTTTGCGCACACCATAATAATTGCATTTTATTAACCATTTCACGACAATCATTAATAAAGAGTACAGATTTTTTTTAAATTATCTACAAACAGTACAATTACCTACAAATTTCAAATTTATAAAGTCGATAAAGTTTTCGAATTATTATCTAGAAATATTTGTTTGTTTATATTTAGTGTTGACAATGTTAAATTTACAAAATATTTTAATTTAAAAAGTGGTGTTTTATTATTTCAACCAGTTATACATTTCTCCTCCATCCCATCTTTGTATAATAATATGTATAATATAGGTACTAAAATAAATTTATTTTTGTCTTACACCGAGTTACCAACGTCAATGGTTCAGAAGTCGACGTCATTTTTTTCGTGATATATGTTAACTAAAATTTACCAGATATAAGTGTCACTTTTATAATATGAGATAATTTAAATAGAATGTTATTTTTTCAAACTTAAACAGTCGTATAAAATTTTAAAAAGATTATGTCCTTCAGTGTTATGAAATCCGAAACTGAACTACCAAGTATGATTATAATACACATGCTTTAATTAAATAATTATAATATTTAATATAATAATTTTAACTCGTACGAAACAAACAATTAAATATCTTAAGTAGAAAGGAAAATGTAGGTGCGTGCTTTAAAGTTATAATTATGCGCGCACCGTGTATCTGATTTTAAATACAACTGTTCTCTAGCGAGTGGTAGTTTTGAGCGCAAATCAGGACCTCTTGGTTTCCAATATCTCAAAACTTATAAATGAGTTATAGATATAATAATATTTATGAGGTATTACATAGACCATAGATATTATATACCCCTGTGGGTGGGGTCAGAATACACCCACGGCAATCCATGCCCGTCGTAAAACGCGACCAAAATGGACCTAACAATGGGCAGCAACATTGTTAGTATCAAGTAGAGCAGTGGTTTTCAAACTTTTATTATACATGGCACACCGTACACTTCAAAACATTTTCACGGCACACTGACCTTTTTTTTTAGATAAACAAAATTGTTTTGAATTAATTATTATTATGTATATATTTAATAAGAAATGTGAAATTGATGGGCTAAGAAATATTTTTAATTCTTGGACGAATAGTTGACACATATTTTATTATATCACAATTCAATGCAATCGGTAATTTATGGAAAAACTGCGGCACACTTAGTGGATACTCGCGGCACACCAGTGTGCCGCGGCACCCAGTTTGAAAACCACTGAAGTAGAGATTCATCTTTACTTGAATAGCATCGCTTAGTTATAAGTGATGTCATTGCGATACAGAAGGCAACGGGAAACCACTGTATTAATTTTTCCAAACATTAAGCAATGAAGGACAACCATAAGAATAGGAAACAAGACGATGGGATTCGGAACCCGGAGTCCGGCAGGGGGAGACAGAGCATGGCTTCTCAGGTCGTAAACCAGCGAAATGTAAACATGATAGTCATTCAAGTATACTTTCCAACCTCGAATAGTGAAGACGATGAAATTGAATAAGTGTATGCTCGCTAGATGAACTGCTAGGAATAACTCGAGATAACGATAATATAATTATTATGGGTGATTTCAATGCAGTAGTAGGGGAAAGAGAAAAGTATCAAATAATAGGCAAATATGGTTTAGGAACAAGAAACATCAGAGGAGAAAGATTAGTCAATTTTTGAAAGCAGAACAATTTTTTAATTACAAACACAATGTTTGAAGTACCGAAAAGAAGACGTTATACATGGGTAGCACCAGGGTATACTAATCGTTACCAAATTGATTATTTACTAACAAAGAGTCGTTTCAAGAAGCAAAATAATGACGAGTCATAGTTATCCTGGTGCAGAAATAGATAGCGACCATAATCTAGTAACGATGAAGTACAAAATAACACCCATGAAAATTACAAAGCGACCCAAACGTAACATATGGGACGTAAAAAAAACTCAAAAATGAAAAAACCAGACAAGAGTTCCAAAACAAAGTTTATAACAGATTGATAGCTGTTGGTATTGATCCTTCATGGGATGAAGTGGTTAGCAGTATTCAACAATCTGCTGTGGAATCAATTGGATTTAGGAAACTGAATCCAAGGAAACCATGGATCACGAATGAGATAATGGACTTAATAAAATACTGCAATAAATTAAAGAAGACTGATAATGCGATGTATATAATAATAAAGAACCATATCACCCAAAATTGCAGAGTTAAAGAGGAGAAATGGATGGATTTAACATGCGAAAATATTAAAATGAATATGACAGCAAATAGAATGGACAAAGCATATGGAATTATTAAAAGATTATCAAGACTACCGAAGCCAAGAAGCAAAATTGTTAAAGACAGGAATGGGAAATTGATTGTAGATGAGGGTGAAATAACGACAAGATGGAAGGAGTACATAGAGGATCTGTATAAAGGATTGATAAGTGAAGACGATATGAATATTGAAAATATAACTGAATCAAACAAGGAGGACGTAGGTCCAATTATAACAAAAGACGAATTCGCTAAGGCTCTAAGGGAATTAAAACAAGGAAAAACGGCAGGAGTAGAAAACATCCCAGCAAAATTATTAAAAAAACGTTGGAAAGGATACCGAACATAAGCTATTTGAAATGACTAAGAAAATGTATAGGGATGGCAACATTCCGAAGGACTTTGCCAAAAGCAAAATTGTACTAATCCCTAAATAGAAAATTCCACAGAATGCAAAAATTACAGAACAATAAGTTTATTAACTCATGCGTCAAAGATACTTCTTATCATTATAAAAAATAGAATTCAAAAGAAGATCGAAAAAGAGCTCGATGAAGATCAATTTGGGTTAAGACAGGGAATTGGTACAACAGAAGCAATTTTAGCTTTAAGGGTACTTACGGAAAGAAGGCTAAATGTAAACAGAAATACATTTATAACTTTCATTGACTTAGAAAAAGCCTTTGACACTGTCGACTGGGCAATATTGATGAACTCTATGAAGAAAACACGTATAGACTGGAGGGATAGACGAATAATAATGTTACTATACAAAGAACAGGAGACCTTAATAGAGGTAGGAGAACATAGTACTACAGCAAATATTAAAAGAGGGGTAAGATAAGGTTGTTCCTTATCTCCCTACTTATTCAATATATTCGTGGAAGAAATCATGGACTAGTATAAAAGAAACTCTAATTGAATAAGCATAAATGGAGAAAAAATTCACTGCATACGATTTGCTGACGATATTGCTTTAGTATCTGAATCAGAAAAAGACATGCAAACATTTTTAACCACCCTGACAAAAATATTACAGGAATACCAAATGAAAATTAATGCAAAAAAAAAAACAAAAACAATGGTGGTGACTAAAGCAAAAAAAATCCCAGTAGTGAAGTTGAAAGTGAATAATAACTTAGTAGAACAAGTGCAACAATTTAAGTATCTAGGAAGTATGATTACAAACGATGGTAAATGCTCAACAGAAATCAGTCAAAGAATAGCTATGGCAAAGAAAGCATTTACACATAAACGGCAGTTACTTACAAACAAAAAACTAAATATAAATATGAGAAAAAACTTTGTCAAATGTTATGTGTGGAGTGTACTATTGCACGGCTGTGAAACATGGACTATCAATAGACAAGACAAAAAGAAGTTAGAAGCCATAGAAATGTGGATATGGAGAAGACTGTTAAAAATCAGCTGGATAGAAAGGAAAAGTAAAGTAGATGTATTAAACCAAGTAGGAGAAAAAAGAATCTTATTGAACACCATAAAAGAAAGAAGTGGAAAAATGTTCGGTCATCTACTTAGACATAATTTGTTATGACAAATATATTTGAGGGACGAATAAATGGTTGCAAAGGAAGAGGCAGACCGAGGAAAGCATACACAGAAGAAATGATAAAACAAGCTGGCTGTTGTCGATATATAGAAATGAAAAGATTGGCTTCTAATAAAGAAGAATGGAAAACTAGATTTGCAACAATGCAAGGCCTTTAGTAGAGAAGAAGAACAATTTTGGTTGTGTGCATGGACACATATGATACTTAATATTTAATATTGTTGTTGTCTTTGGCGTAATTGTGATAATATTATCGTCATAGTCAAGTGACTTACTGTAATTCCTATTTACGTGCCTTTGTTTACTCACAATATATTTTATGAATAAATAAAATAAAAATTAATGTTTGAGAAAAACAAACACTATTTAAGAATAACATACTATATACAATATTATATTCTGGCATCTGATGGTTTTCCTAACCTGATCAACCCTGATGCTAACTAATTGTATTTTATTGTGTTTCTGGGAAACAAAATAACTATTATTATATTAGTATAAACTTGTTACTTTTTGAAAAAAAAATAGTTTGCAAGGTATTTTGTATCTAAAAATTTAATCTATGTCTAATTTAATTTACATAATTAATAATCGACAACACCAGATTGCTGTTATTGTTCGACGGCTGCATTGGCTGCAATGCTCGGACTGTTAATCACCTCGCCAAGACACTCCAACAGCTCCTTTCGGTAGTCGTCGAAGTCGCCGTCCACTTCATTAATGGTTTGATCTTCAATAACCCATAGCGTACATTCTGTGTCACGGATAAGTCGTTCATCGTGAGATACAATTATGACACCTTGATCACAAACGTTGACAAAATTAATTATCATGAAATTTTACATGTCAGTAAGTAATTAACATGTATGTAGATACGCCTATCTAATATCTCACCTCCTTTATAATTGTTTATCGCTTCTGCTAGAGCGTCAATAGATTCTATGTCCAAGTTGTTTGTAGGTTCATCCTATAACAATATGAATAGTATTAGTAACAACTATATAAAAAAAAAACACTACCATAAATATGTATTAGTTGGATTTGGGGCATATTTATAATTTAATGTTTTATAAATGCATTAGTATTACAATATTATTTTTCTGTTATTAATATTTTTCTTAGAAAAATGAATCAAAAGATTACCCAATAAATATAATACACCATAATAATTATACTCCAATATGATATAAAAATTAATTTAATATTAATACATATCATTGGTTTAACAAACATAGTATGACTATGCTGTATCCTAATTAGTGGCAACATGTGGCCAATATTATTCCCAATAAAAAATATAAATGTAAAAAGTTCTGTGACATAATTTTAGGGTAAAGTATTTACTCTTTTGCAAACTGTCAGTAGTTTCATTAAACTAAGTTTTTTACTTAAATAATAGGTTTAATATTATAGTAAAATCTTTGAATAGAAAGAAACAAATGAGTGAAAAAAATTTAATCTAAGATTATTGTTCGAGTTGGTTTTTTTTACGTTTTCTAATATACCAACCATTATAACTAGGAGAGATATACGTTGCATAAAAATACACAATTTACATTTAGAATGTTGAGTAAATTAATGTTATATTAAAAATTTTAAATATTGAAATTATCCAGTAATTAGAAAACATTAAATATCGATTTCAAATTTTTAGATACAAAATACCTTGCAAACTATTTTTTTTCAATAGTATGTTCCTCATATTGTACATTATACATTATATACATTATTTATTATTTTTACTAAACCCATTTTATAATAAAACTGGATTTGTCCCCAAGTGATATCACGGGGATTACCAATATAATGACATCGGGAGCATTCAGACAGAGTTCAGCCAGGGCGACGCGGGCCTTTTGTCCACCCGACAAGTCCTTCATGCGGATGGTATGCGCATGACTAGCCAGCCCGAAAGTACCTAGCTGTTTGCGCGCTTTTTCGTACGGCAGGTCGAACAACCGCATCAGATATTCAGCGGGCGTCTCTTCAGCTGTCAAATGTTCACCAGAATGCTGGTCGAACTTTCCAAGTTTCTGCGAAAAAATGTGTGTAAGATAAATATTCAATTTACATCAATTATTATCGAGTGTGTGTGTGTGTATATATATATATATATATACATACCATCCGGTGGTTCATGCGCATTTCACCGACGGTAGGCTGCAAGTCACCGGTTAATAGCTTGAGGAACGTCGACTTACCCACACCGTTGGGCCCGACAATAGCTACCCGGGAATTGAAGTCAACGCCAAAATCGAGTTCCTTAAATAACGGCTTCTGGGTGGGATATGCAAAATCCACACCTGTACAATTAAATTAAAGACATAATATCAGTCGATGCCATTTTCACCTCAATAATAATATTGTGTTAATTGAATTAAGTTACTGAAGACAACTCACTGTGCAGACCCAGTATAGGTGGTTGTAACGGACTGGGATCGGGAAATGAAAATTTGACGTTATAGTCTCGAGGCTTTTGTAATAGCTGCGTGGGTTCCGCGTTGTCGTCATCGTCCATGCCAGCATTTTTACCAGGTTTTCCCTTATTCTTTTCCTGTTTCCGGGTTAATACTTCTTTTTGTTTTTTTTCCTATAGTCACACAATATTTTCATTAGAGATTAGTTTTAAGTCTTAGAGTCTAAGAAGAAGCGTTCGGGTGGATAACGAAAATAAACCAACTCACAGCTTGCTTCTTGGATTGACCTTGTTGTTTCATTTCTTTCAGTCGTTTCTCCTGTTTCTCATACTCCTTAATAGTCTCCTTTTTTTTCTGCGAGTGCATTTTCTTGAACATACTGTAATTACCTTTGTAGTAAAACAATCGTTTCTGGTCTAAATGTATGATTTCGTTACACACGTTGTCCAAAAAGCTCTGGTCGTGAGATACAACTAACAGAGTTTTCTTCCATCCCTGCAAATAACTGAAAATACTCTGTTTAATAACAACCGTTCATTTGTGCAACACACGCGTCGCTCGATTAGCAAAACACCCATATTGTGTTGACAATATGATATGCGCATCAACCAACTCAGGTTACTCACTTGTCCAGCCAGATGACAGCGTTCAGATCCAAATGATTAGTCGGTTCATCCAGTAACAACAACGTAGGTTCCAGAAATAGGGCCCGGGCAAGAGACACTCGCATCCGCCAGCCTCCGGAGAAATCTTTGGTAGCCCGGTCCTGCATGGCCGCGGAGAAACCGAGACCAGCGAGTATACGCCGAGCCCGGGGTTCAGCCGAGTCCGCTCCGAGTACCTTGAGCTCGTCATATACCTATGTTATGAGGAGGAAAAGGTGTTTTACAGATACATTACCGAATTACGAAATACCCAGATCCCAATTCTTACTCACTTCGTTTAATCTTTCCGTTACGTCTTCACCCGTGCCTTTTTCTTGAGCTTCCTCGAGTCTTTTGCACTCTGCGAGCAACTCTGTACATCGCGTGTCCGCTCTAAGTACAGCCTTTACCGCTGTTGTTTCATCAGCTACTACCTCCTGTTCACAGTAAAGGATGTCAATACCCGGTGGTACATCGAACAGCCGCTCGGCAATGTGTCTAAGCAGTGTCGTTTTTCCATGACTGTGAATAGCGTTAACAGATTGATATCATTATTAGACAAAGAGGACGGAAAATTTACAAAGTAACTGAAATTGTCACTAAAGCAATAGTCAAGGAGCAACTATTAGTGGTTTTTTTTTAGGAGAACATGATTATAAAATCGGTATTCACCCGTTTGGTCCGACCAGACCGTATCGCCGGCCGTGGGCAATCAGTAAGCTGGCGTTGACGAACAAATCCTGACCTTTGGCTGCAATGCTAAAGCTGTCAATTTTAATGTCAACTGCGTGCTCCATGGCCGCTAGTTGACCTGCTGTCTTTTGAATCTGTGACACCGAAAAGTTGGCTCTCAACTCACTGTGGCCCTGGCCTCCTTTCTTGGTCATCAAATCCATTTGTTTTTGATACTCCAACTTGAAACAACAAACAATACGTTAATTACAAATCAAAATATGCTCAACGGTTATTGATAAATGATAATTTTTCACATTATATTGTATGTACCTCTTTTTTCATTTTCTTTTTCTCTTTATGGGATAGTGATTTGTTTACATCCTTAGTTTTCGATTGTCGTTTGGGCACTTTTACTATCTCTGGTACAGCTTCATCTTCAAATTGATCTAATTTAGGTATACATAATATTAAAGCACTTAATCGTGTTTTTATACATGCTATTGCACAATAATACATGTTTATGTATACCATTTGGTGTCATTCGTATAGAAAATATTAGCTTAAATATATGATTTTGTCTTTAAAAAAAACTGATCAATTTGATACATTTTCATTTCTAAATAAGGAGGTGACAATAATTAGTTAAGATTAAAATGAAATTGATTTTATAATGATTACAAATTTGATAAATATAGCTAAATATAAAATTAAAATTATTAAATAATTATTATCAAATACTTTTAAATAATTCAAAAATAAATATATCATAAATCATTGAAAAAAAAATGATTTTAAATTATTGGTTTAATTATTCTTAACAATTTATATTATTTTTATTATTCTAAAATAATTTTAAAATTAAGAAGTACTTTTGTATAATTTAAGAATTTTTATTTAGTTCAATTTCTTTTAAATATTTATAGAACAAATAAATGACAAAAATTTAATATAGTACAAAGGTAATATAAAATTAAGTACATTTATTTTAATAGTAATATATTTATTGTAATGTATAGATTTAGTTGATCTATTGGCGGACACAAAATTAAATGACGATGTTGAAGAAATCCCCCAGCCAACTCGTGGAAATAAAATCTCTAAAAAGAATAACAAAAATAACAAAAATCAACAACAAGATTTGGAAGAAAACTCAGCAGGTAGGTACACCTAATATTTTTGCTTGTATTTTAATTATAACATTATACCCTTATATTAAGTCATACCCTTAGCTATTTAATATTTAAGGCACCTAGGTAATAATTTTAAATTACATTTCAAATTATGTATGGAAAATTACACTCATCATGTTATATCTAATTTATTAACTCTGTAGTAATGACATCAAATTGATTACTGGATGAATCTATCCAATATAAATGTTTGAAAGAATATAATTAATTGATTAATAGCCGTTGATATGTCTTTAATAAAACTATGTTATCTAAGCTTATTAATAGTGTTAACAGTGTTGATATTTTTCGATTTAATTGAGTAAACAATTCGATTTAGGTACTCAATAAATATAATCGCAATTAAGCATTGTAAATTTACATCCATCTAATGATTTCGAAGAAGTTATTAAGTCTGATAGTTCTGAATATGAGAATAATACAACTTCCATCAATCAAAATAGTGATACAATTCTAATATATAATCTATTTATACTACATCTTCTTCGAGTATAAAAAATAATGAGAAAACAAAATCAATATCTAGAAAAATGTGGTCTAATAGTGATTGTGAATGTAATTATGAAAAAACAGAACAAATTTACCAAACATTGGCTATATGAATCAATTGCCAATTTGTCAGTTGATGGCTGTTGTGGAGCCTAATTATAAAATATGTAGAGATCAAGCAATAAAAAAAAACTACATGAATTGAAATCCAACATTGAAGACAAAAAAAATGAATTGCAAAATATGAAGTGCAGTTTACACCACTGACACAGTTGGTCTTTAATGACTCAAAACTCATATATATCATTAATATCATTAACTGCTAACATAATCCATAATCAATGGTCACTAAGGTCATTTACTTTAGCCACATAAGAAATGGCAGAACCTTATATAGCAGTAAATCTAGCTGAAAATTTAACTTATATTTTTGAAAATTGGGAAATTAATGGTAAGTTTATTACTGTGATTACAGATAACGCGAAAAACATAGTAAATATTGTACAATTATTAAGTGTTACAATAGACAATGAAAACATGGATGTGACATATGCAGCTCACAGTTGTATTAGCCATTAATTATGTGGCACTAAAACAAGAAATATTTCCAGAGTTAATAAAACTTTAGCCTAGTACTTTAACTGGACATTTCAAACACTAAAATGTATTTATTATTAAACAAAACAAAAACAGCTAAGAATTCCACACAATCATCAGAACAATAATGGCCGTAAGACACGATGGAACTCAATATATTTAATTTTAAACTGCCTTTTAAAACAGAAGTCCAGTTTCAAATGTATTGGCAGATATTCATATCTTTATACATTGCGCAACAATTAGAAAAAAGCGGGTAAGTGGGTATCGCTCTGCTATATATTAGGGGGTGGGGTGGACCTCAGACTATGGTAGGTTAAATTTGAATGCAATGATAGGTATCATTGTATACGAAAAACGATTCTGAACGAAGATGATTTGTCAGTTTAAGATATATTATATTTAAATATTGTCATATATTCTATTTTGAAACAAATAGTATAGTTTTTATATGTTACCATGGTTACTTTATAGTATCTGTTTATTAATAATCAAAAAATCGATTTTGTCGAAAAGTGGTTTTTCGTAAAATTGCCATTTTTCTGTCATTTTTTTTTTGATTTTCTCGATTTTTTTGAAAACTATTTGAAAATTTTACTTTTGACCCCCCCCCCCCCCCAAAGTACAACTAGATGAATTTTCCTATTCAAAGAGGGGCTGAAGTCAAAATTCGGAGCATTATTACTGCTCCATATATTGTCGTCAGACACAAAAAAAAAAAAAAAAAACACACATCATAGTAAAATCAATACATTCATCACTTCGTTCAGAATCTAATAACTAAATCCCAATGGATGGTTAAAAATATAAAATTTCGTAAGTCTCCTCAAACCATTATATGTTGTAACAAATCTATTTTCTTCAGAGAACTATTTGCAGCGCCAATGGTTATACTAATATTATATATATATTATGAAAAATGTATCTGATAAAAAATTATGTTGTAATTTGTATGTATATGTCTCTACACGTGTTAACAATAATTTCATCCGGGTTTATCTGATCAGTTAAAAACATAATAAATATTTATTTTTAACTTTTAGATTCTGAACGGAGTGATGAATGTATTGATTTTACAATTATGTGTGTTTTTTTTTGTTTTTGTGTCTGTGTACAGCATAAAGGCGGGTCCACACAGAGACGACACAGAAACAAAACACAAACCTTTCTTTTTGAAGTCTGAAAAAAATAAAACACAAACTAAACATGTGTCCATACTGAGTTGGTTAAAAATTAAACAAAACATGAACAAAATTCAAACATTTGTTTGTGTTTTGTTTTTGTTTTTAGTTATCCACACCGAAAAATAAACTCGTAATTTTATTTCGTCCATTGCGGTCATTCAATCATTCAGTCAGTTCTAGCTCTCTGAACTCTTCTTACTTAGTACTTATAATTTTTTTAAATTTTTTACTGTGAGTAAAAATGTGGAAATTGAAAAGAGATATTGAAGACGATGAAGATTTACTTATGTTGGGCGCTGACCTACAATTACAAAATAAAAAAATAAAAAATAAGATTAAAAGATGTTTTTGGGTGAGACCAACTTTACAAAAAAGAAATTCGTTTGGTGTTGATGAACTTCTAAAGAATTTACAAGATGATGATATTGGTTTAAATGGAGAACTGCGATCTAGCTTTAAAAACTTTTTAAGAATAAAATAATAAAATAAGGATAATATTGTAGGTAGAACGTAGAAATAATGAATTGATATCATAATTTGTATATACAGCAGTTATGAACTTTTGGTTATCTCATTGATATCTAACAATTTTCTACAGTGCCATTTTAGATATTTAACAGATATTAATATAAAAAAATGAATATACATAAAATATTCTATACTTATGTTATTGATATCTTACAGATATATTTGGTAAAAAAAATCATTATTCATAAAATAATGGTTGAATATATGTGAGATATCTCCTGGTTATTATAGTAAGAATATTGAATAGATATCTTAATTTAGATATACACCAGTTATGAACTTTTGGTTCATAAGACATTCATTCAATATCTCATTGATATCCAAAAATTTTCTACAGTGCCATTTTAGATATTTAACGGATATTAATATAAACAAATAAATATACATAAAATATTTATTAAATATCCCTTTGCTAAATGGGATATATGTGGCGTACGGTACTACGGTCACTAAAAACAATAAAATAATATAATTATAATAAATACTAAAAATAATAGTGATAAAAAATGGTAAAAGCACAAATAAAATAATATTATTATAATAAATATATAAATAATAGTGGTAAAAAATTGTAAATCCATAAATAAAATAATAAATAATGATGGCCACATTATTTATGAATTATATATAAAAAAAAATGAAATAATATTAGTGTCGTTGTCGCCAAACACGAACAAAAAAAGGTATAATAGAATAGATAATATAACAATATTATTGTGAATATTGCTACGTTAGAACACAGCACGTGGATATTGTTCAGCTAATTGTGGTAATCGTGATAACGGAGGTAGTCTTGGGTGGTAGTCGCGAAAATAGCCATAGTCTCGTTTAACAGAAAAGTACCATTTTGGTAATTTTGTATAACGGAGGTAGTCTTGGGAGGTAGTCGCGAAAATAGCCGAAGTCTCGTATAACAGGAAAGTACCGTTTTAATGAGTATACAGCCAAAAAAGTTGAATATTTTAAGAAAAGCAAAAATCAGTAATGTTGAATGCTTACCTTCATGACGTGACATTTCACGGGTTCCGTCTCTACCGTCGTCTTCTCGATGTATTCTGGTCATTAACAATTTATTTCGTATAATACACTGCACGTATTCCTCACAAATTAATGCGACCGATCGTATGTATCCCGCAGAGTTTGAACTTGTACGTAAATACAAAAGGATATTAGCCGATTTACAGATCGAATTTTACAGTAATGAGATGAGGAAAAAATTAATAATGATAAATTAAAATTAAAACAAGACAGTGAAACGCGTTTGTGTGCGCGTGAGAGGCTGCGTCTCGGTGATAATGGAAACATTAGCAACAACAATAACATAACGATCACGGTTAAAGATATTATATAGGTTAGCTGTCGCTGGCCCGCCACTCGGTCAGATTATGTTACCATTCAGTAGTTCATATTTTCACCACACGCCTAAGGCGCTAGTAGTAAGTAGAGTCATATTTTAGTATTGGTAATTAGTTTATTGTAGTATCGGTACATTCCTAGTTGCTACATAATAGAATATTAGAATTTATATGGTCATAAATTTAATATAGGTAACTTATATATTTATTCTAATATTAATGTTGTTATATATTACTTGGAGATGGTACTAGAGAAAATAAAAATATTCAATCATCTTCAAAACATTTTAAATAATCCTTAGACCCAGCTAATAATTACCTACCTAAGTTATTATTAATATTTTGTTTATGATAATAAAAAGCTATGATTGAGTATGTGGTCTACCTACCTTATATAACTTAAATTATTATAATTTTTTTAAAAGTTACCATACGTATTAAATAGTATTTTACAAAGAAATGTGACTAAGAAACAGGTTTAACCATTGTAATACCTAATATCAACTAAACCCAAGTCCACACAATTCACTTTGTTAGATAGTAGATACTATTACATTATTAAACAGTTATTTATTATTATAAGCTGTGATAAAATGTAATATGCAAAAGAAATAGGCCACAACATATTTACTGTTACTGTGCATCCATTTTATCTGAAACAATTATTCAAATTAATATTTATCAGGTTGTTAGTTTCAAATTTTCATTTTTAACCATCATTACAACTACAGCCGTCAACCGCCAATCAATAAACTACAAAAGCAATAAAAGCATATAAAATTAAAATGCAAACTGGTGATAAATTTTATTAAATAGTGCAATAAATAATAAAGGAAAAATAATAATTATAAGCATACCTATGCAGTTTTATAAATTATAAAAATATATGAACAAGAATATTAGAAAATAATTAATATTTATATATAGACAGTTAATAATAATATATAAGCAGTTGTAAAACATATTTTAAGTAGAGACCAATTTAGCAATTTTCTTCTTCTCTCTGCTATTTTTTTTTCTTTTCGATTGTCTTGTACAGCAAAGTGTCGCATTCGCATGATTAAATAATTAGTTAAAATAGTTGAAACGACTTGGCTTTTGTGTTCATTACACGGTAATGAAATAGGAAAATTTAGAACATCATCTACAGTGAGATAAAATACATTTTTATGTTGGCAATGTGTAGCAAAACTTTCTTCAACTTAAGTTAAAAAATGAAATAAATGTATGTTGGGATGAGTTAGGCCTCCTTTTGATTTTAAGTTAACCAATTCTGCTTCAGGAATATACTTCTGATTATTTTTTAATGCGTTCAAGCAAAGAATGCAAGATGTATTTTTAATAATTTTTTTTGTCACATACCCGATAGCATAGTAAATAATACAATTTAATGCAGAAGCTTCATTGTAATTATGGTCTTCAAAAATTTCATCAGCTTCCCAAGAACCTTCATCAATAAGTAAATCTACTTTAAGTTTCAAATTAGAAAGCTTTTGTTGTCTTATAGTCGATTCAGAATGAAATATTTCTTTTAATTTGGACAATGCTATTTTCGGAGCCTTGCTATCAAAAATAGTGCAATTGCCTGACTTGGGTGGGCGTAGCTGTAGCACCGAATATATAGATAAGATTCGATAAATGTGTAAAAAAGTAGGGCCTGTTGGGTGATCATTAGGTCCTGCTGCTTGTTTGATCATACCAAAAAATTTCTAAAATTCAAATAGAAAAAAAATTATAATAAATGACACAAAATCATAGTTTGAGACAAACTTTGGAATGGCACGTGCATTGCCAGGATGAATTACATCTGCATTATAGGCTTCAATATAATGAAACCAACTGACACATTTTCGATCAGGATTCACCTTAAATTAATACATTTAAACATTATAACATTATTCATACTAAATATTAACAAAAATATTACTTTAAGATATTTTTTGTCGTGTAAGCGGTTTCTTATGTTTTTGAAAAGGTGTGGAACATCCGATAACACAAATACTTTTCTGTTTTCCTGAGTAAGATGTATAAAATAGTTCTGGACCTCTCCTAATTTACCACTAATCCCAAATTGGGTCCACATTTTTCGGTTTGTAGCAGCACCATCACAAATAATACCACCAATAAAGCAACCAGAAGATTCTAACATCATTATTGCTTTTAATACAAGCTGGGCCAGTACAGTTCCTGTAATATTAAAATTTTAAATAAGTTAATTTAAAAACAAATACAATTTAAAAAAAATTACCTTTAACCGAATTACAAGATGCAAATACAGCAATATGCTGAGAGAATTTATCTACTAGACCTTGAAAAAAAAAACTAACCCATGGTCAGCTCTATTCTCTGAAACATCAGTTTCACACCCCCCCCCCCATATCTTCTATGCCAGAATAAGTTAAATCTCGTGTGTTTACATATAGGCCTTTTTTTAGTTGAATTTCGTCAAACAAGAGAACTACATGTCGTTGTTCCAGAGATTTATGTGACATCCTTCTTTTGAGTAGCTCAAAAAACTGGAGATAAAATCCACGATTAGTTTTGACTATACATAAATGTTTGCGAATCGTTGAGGTACAGGGCAAAGGTATTAGATCTTGTTCCCGGAGAAAACGATATGCACCAGGTGAACGAATGTTGAACAATAAGCAGAGCAACATCCAGTTTTCTTAGTAGCGACGGTTTTTAGGGTTTTTGTACTTACTAGCTGCAACTATTTCTCTAACTAAAGTAGACTGGGAATTATTTTTAATTATAAGATCATTAACTGAGCTATCTGATAATTTATTTAATCTTTCCTTAACTTCATTTAACTGATCTTGTAAATATTGTATTCTATGTTTTACTCTTAACACTTGTTTTTGTATAATATGCTTTTTATTGCGGTGCTCATCAAATTTTTTTTTTTTGTAGGCGATTATAATAACCTAGTCGATTTGTCAACAGACAACCTTGATTTTTTTATACGAAATGTTCTTTTTAACTTTTAAAAAAATGAACATTTATTTTTAATAGATGATTTATCAATTAAATATGGAAATCTTTTATGTTGCCAATGGTTTTTAAAAATTATATCCGCACATTCAACTGAAATACTTTTAAATTCTTGAACTAAAGGCCCACCTGAACATATTTTTTTAGAATTTAAAATAATCATAATTGAAATCAAATCATCCAACGAAGAAATATCTTGAAGGTACAAATCTTGAAGGTTTATATTCTTTTCATATATATTACATTTAAAAATCATGTCTAAATATAAAAAATCTGTTTTTCAATCCTAATTCCAACTTCATTGTAAAAATATTTTATTGTATACAATACAATATATTATGGTTTCTTTCCTCTATATATCTCATATTTCCAATTATCTGGAAGTGTGATTAACTCAAGATCATAACATATTTTCTCAAACTTTTGTTCATTGGACAAGACTGAAGATTCTTCAGAAAATTCTGGATCGATATCATTACTACAAGGATGTTCAGAAATTTTAGATTCAGCCTATAAAAAAAATATTTACAATATGTAATATATAATGTATACTAGGATATACTATACTTATATAACAGAACTTCAAAATTAATTATAAAATTGATATAGGTACAACATTTAAATATTATACGAACAGTCAAATATTTTATACATAATATTTATGTATAATTATGTAATATTTATATATTGTATCTACCTGATTAATTAATATTTTTAGTAAGATTGTAAAATTTACCTCTACTACTTTAATGTTTTTAGAAGAGATTAATGAACTATCTCGCTTTCTAGGAGACTTTCTTTTAGTTTGTATATTAGATAAATATTTTGCGCCAGGAAATATACAAGGGATAGCATCTTCTTTTAGTTTTGGATACTTCAAATTTATCTGAGAAACATTGGTCATTTAAATAAATAGTTAATCAGATAAATAAAATAGTCTAAAATAAATGAGTAATAAAAAAAAAGTGAAAAATTCGGGTGAGCGCTAAACTAGATTTATACCAAATTTTTATCCGTGAAGGGTGTCCCGGCAACGTTCCAACGTCTGATGACCACCTACCTCGACGATACCATCATTCCGTCGAAATCGGAACATGACATGCTCGAAGTATTAGAGCTAGTGCTTAAGGCTCTCGTACGAGCGAATCTCACATTAAAACCGTCGAAGTGTTCGTTCGGGATGAGCACTTTAGACTACCTAGGCTTTCGTATCACGGAAGGGGAAATACGTCCGGGACGTAAAGTCGACGCGCTCGCTAATTTTCCTCGGCCCCGCGACGCCCACGAGATCAGGAGGTTCCTGGGACTCGCTGGATATTTCCGACGTTTTATAGTGAAATATGCTGAACTAGCAGAGCCGCTCACGCTTCTAACCGCAAAAGACGCGCCGTATCGATGGCAAGACAATCAACAAGACGCGTTCGAAAAATTGAACCGGTCGTAGCCATGTACAGCCCTGACGCCGAAATCACGGAAGTTCACACCGATGCAAGCGCAAAGGCACTATCGGGAATACTGTTCCAAGGCGCGAAGGTCACCGACCTGCGAATGATATACGCCGTGAGTAAACGTACTACACTAGCCGAATCGAAATATCACTCGAGCCGACTCGAGCTTTACGCTATAATCTGGACCTTAAATCGGCTGCGACAATATTTATTAGGAATACGATTTACGGTTATCACGGACTGTCAAGCACTGGTGTATTCAAATATACACAAAACAACAAAACCTCAAATAGCACGGTGGTACGAAGTACTGCAAGAATTTGATTTTGAAATTAAATACCGCCCGGGGACGCGTATGTCGCACGTAGACGCTCTCAGTCGTGTATTATATGACGGAGCGGAACTGGACAAATCAGTCGACGAGGAAATCGCGGACAGAATTGAAGTTTTTGTCGCGATGACAAAACACGAAGCGGTACGACTATTACAAGCCACAGACCAAAACACGCGGGAACTTTTCTACTTTACCGGACACCCTTTTTTTTGCGAATTTTTTTGTGGGACTTTGTCATATTTTTGACGAAAAAAATTATGGTGAAATCAGAATTTGGCGCTCGGACTTAGTTTCCAAGTTATAGGCCCGCGAAGTTAAACCCTTTTTCACAATTCTCTTAAATAGCTAGTTTAGTCATATTTCTACTTTGCGGATTGAGGTGCGATGGACACTAATCCCATTTCAACGCAGCCCGTCCGGAGTTCAAGATCGAAGCGGCCAAACATTTTTTTGCACTTTTTTTTAAAAAAATTTCGAGTTTTTCTGGAGATTTCCATTTTCCGAGTGGAGTCATTTGCTGAAACGATTAGTGATTGCGGGCGTTTCGGCACTCGTCGCTACGCTCCTCGGCGCCGTCGCTCCGCTCCGCAAATCGAAAATATCCCTCGATTTGCTATGCAACGCCACCTCAAGTAGGTCACATGGACAGGACAAAATCGCCACCTCAAGTACGCAACACGGTAAATAAAATGCATTTTTGTTGCACCGAGTCACCCGGCGGGGTCACTCGCTCGCTGCGCTCGCTCGGACAATTAAAAACGAAAATATCCCTCGATTTGCTATGCAATACCACCTAAAGTAGGTCACAGGGCTTATTCTTATATATATTATATAATCATTTATTTTGTATTTATAGTTGATAGTCATTAGTCAATAAAAATTAAAATAGTTGAAAAAAAAATGTAAAAATTATTTCGATCCACATTAGATTCGAACCTGAGGCACGCGTTGGACAATTCGTGAATTTGACCACTGCACCACACTTATCACTATATTATTGACTATTGTAACCATAATACCTATTTAAGGGAAATGTAGAAAGCATTTTAGACCTGCAACTTACAAACTAAGTCCGAGCCCCAAATTTTGACTTCACCATCGTTTTCAGCGTACTTAACTACATATATTTCAATTACAAAAATCGCAAAAAAAAAGGTGTCCGGTAAAGTAGAAATATACCAACACGCGACATTTAATCGATCTTTTAAACGAGGATCACGCTCCTGGCGTAACGAACAAGGATGCTGACGGCTACCAGGTGACAGAAGGAGTTTTGTATAAGGTACATCACGGTAGGCCACTACATTTTCGTACCGAAATCTATGCGCAAGGGCGTAGTTATCGCGGCGCACGACTACGGCGGGCACTTTTCCATTGATCGAACCATTGCGCGCATAACCGCCGACTATTGGTTCGCGTGTATGAAACGCTACGTTAAGCAACACATATCCATGTGCGTAGACTGCCTTACGAACAAAAGACCCGCGGGGCCGAAACCTGGCTTTCTACATCCTATACCACCGGGAAGGCGACCCTACCAAATCATACACCTGGATCATCTTGGACCGTTCGAGACGACAACGACAAAGAACAAATATTTACTCGTATTGGTGGATAACTTGACAAAATACACATTATTATACCCGTGCAAAACGACCAACACCGCCACAGTGTTACGCGCCTTAGACAAATTTTGCTCGGAACGAGGTATACCGGATAGAATACTAACTGATCGAGGGACGTGTTTCACGGCACGCGCGTTCGAAACGTTTTGTAGCGAACGAGGGATTTTCGTCTTACGTTAAACTCCACGCGCCACCCGCAGGCCAACGGACAGGTGAAAAGGGCGAACCGTACAATCGTTTCGTTACCAAGTGTTACGGCCAGCGACCACAACAACTGGGACACGCAACTGCGTTACGTTGAGAACATGTTGAACACCGCGCCGAACAAATCAACGACGAAAACACCATTCGAAACTCTACACGGTTACCTGCCTCGTTTTTTAAAAGGTACGCTACCTACGCTAAGCCTCACAAGAAATGACTGGCGGGACCCCCGCGACGTCCAAACGGAAGTACGACAGAATATTATAAAGGCCCAAAAGTCTACCCACGACCGGAAAAGGTATGAGGACGTAAAGTACGAAGCGGGCGAAGTAGTGGTTATGACGAGACAACCGGTGCCGCATTTGTCAACGAAGCTCCAGCCTAGGTATCGCGTGAAACCGCTTCAGGTGATGGAGGTGTTACCTGGTGACACATATCGCGTAGCCGAACTCGCGGCAGACGGCCACGAAACACACGCCACGACAGCACATGTGTCGCAGCTCAAATCATGGAAGGTGTTACACGACAATGATGACGACGAGCGACAGAGCGACGACGACGAAACCAACGACAGGGGCGATATGGAGCGAGGAGACAATTTTAGCCGAGGACCCCCTATCCAATCAACTCACAGCCATGACACAGAATTTACACCGAATGATAATTGATTACTAATAACTCACACTCGTGGTAATCAACTTTATAACAATTTTAGTGACCGATTTCTAGACACCCAACCACCATTTCAAACCATCCAACCATATTTCCCTTGAAACGATTTTTACCCGACCCCCTCGAAGGCGGCTTCTACAAGTCTGGAATTGAGGCACACCTAACCCACTCATGCCCAGTGACCTATATGTAGGACACTGGTTTATCGCATCATTATCTAATCTATTTTTAGAATTATTTTCCCCAATCTGTTCTTATCTACTACGTGACAGTGTATTTATTATAACAAAAATTATTTCGTTCATTAGAACTGATAGTTTTATTATAAAACAATTTATGTACAGCAGTGTATTTTTCAGTCACCATGGCGTCATTTTCAAAGTAAGTAAAAATTATTTTGTTTATCTATAATTTGCATACACATTCACAAAAACTATTAAGTAGTGTATGGTAAACATATTTTACGAACTGTGGTATACATTTTATTTATATTTAGTTATTTGAAGGGTAACTTTTCAAAACGTGTTATTTCCAAAATTGTGGAAAATTGAGATATACATTGATTATTATTGTAAAGACCACGAGGAATTCATTTATGGCATTTATTTTTGTATACGACTGATATAAAACGTACAAAAGTAACATTTAAAAATCAACTTTAATTCAAAACGTTTTATTTCCATTTTTAAATTTTTTTCATAACGTATTATTTCCAATTCAAGCCAAAACGTAATAAATCCCATGTTCATAATATGAAAAATATATTGTATAATGCAAAACGTTATTATTCCATTAATTTGAGAAAAAAAATGATATACCTATTTTTAGATCAAAACGTGTTAATTCCTTTATAATAGTATAGGTTGATAAATATTTGTTTTTACAAAACGTATCATTTCCATAGTGTCATTTTCTGTAATATTGAAATTAAATTTAAAAATACATCGATTAATAGATTAAACTATCAAAGAAACTATATAATTTGATAATCATATCTATTTTTCATAGAAAAAAACCGCAATAATATTGGTTAAGTTTCGATTAAGATAACAACGTTTTATCTTCAATAGTTCGATTGTATATTTTAATAGCCGTCTGCTGGAATAAAAGCGCGAGTTCTGAGCTGTGAGCACATGTGTTATAACTTATAATAAATAATGACTTATTTCTTTTTAATATTATCATTCATTTTGTATAATTTTGTATAATTTCATGAAATATGTTATGAATTATTACGTTTCAATTTTTAAATTATTTTCATTTATTTAAAAAAAAATGAACCGAGCTCGAAAAATGGTAAATGCTGTAACTGTACAGCCAAGAGTACAGTCAGTACAGAAAGTAAGTACCTACTACATTTTATTACCTACATTATACTCTATGAATAGTATAGTAGGTATTTAAAACATTAATATTCATAAACTATTAAATATTATATCTAATGTGATATTTTATTTTATAGAAGAGCGTTGTTAGAAAATTATTCAATGATACCCAAAAAAGACAGGTAATATTTTGTACTTTTTTTTTTTAATACACTGATGGAGATCATATATTTTACTCATAAAATCAAACATTTTATATATTTAGTTTAAACCCAATAATATTTTGGAATATAGGTGTTCAAATTGTTTATTGTTTAATAAAGTGAAACTATCATATTATTTTAAATAATATTGTTTCTTTTCACATTATTTTTACTGTTAATAATGATAACTTATATAAAATCATACAATTAATTTTCTAGGACAAAGTTATTGCATGGCCAGATAGTTCATTACAGACATTAGACATTTTTGAAACTAATCAATCTCCTAAAAATGTAAGTTGAATACTCATGTGCATAACAGTTGCAGTTTTTAATGCTGTAATGTTATATTTTTTTCTACATATAACAGATTAAACTTAATTTAATAATAGGTATAAATATGACAATATAATATTTAGTTGGTGCTGTGCATTTTATAACTTTTTTTTAACATCTTCAAATTTACTATTAAATGTTTGATAAAAGAAATAATATCATTTAAAATTATTTTACTGTTAATAATAACAACTTGTGTAAAATCATAAAATTTTATATTCTAGGACAATTTTATAGGATGGCCAGATAATTCAAACATTAGACAAACGTTAGACATTTCTGAAACGAATCAATCTACTGAAAATGTAAGTTGTATACTCATGTACATAACATAGTTTTTAAATTTATATTGGTATATTGTTATTTTATTTTCTATGGACAACAGATTAAACTCAATTTAATAATAGGTATAAATATGACAATATAATATTTAGTTGGTGCTGTGCATTTTATAACTTTTTTTTAACATCTTCAAATTTACTATTAAATGTTTGATAAAAGAAATAATATCATTTAAAATTATTTTACTGTTATTAATAACAACTTGTGTAAAATCATAAAATTTTATATTCTAGGACAATTTTATAGGATGGCCAGATAATTCAAACATTAGACAAACGTTAGACATTTCTGAAACGAATCAATCTACTGAAAATGTAAGTTGTATACTCATGTACATAACATAGTTTTTAAATAAATTTATAATGGTATATTGTTATTTTATTTTCTATGGACAACAGATTAAACTCAATTTAATAATAGGTATAAATATGACAATATAATATTTAGTTGGTGCTGTGCATTTTATAACTTTTTTTTAACATCTTCAAATTTACTATTAAATGTTTGATAAAAGAAATAATATCATTTAAAATTATTTTTACTGTTAATAATGACAACTTGTGTAAAATCATAAAATTTTATATTCTAGGACAAAGTTACAGCATGGCTAAAAAATAGCTTTTTACATACATCAGGCCTATTTGAAGTTAATCGATCATCTGAAAATGTAAGTCATATGCATAATATAGTTTTTTTTTTAAATAGTTAGTAATATTATATTTCTTCTATGGACACAATAGATTAAATTAAATTGAAATAATAACAGTATTGAGTTTATATTGTGAATTTTATAATTTTTTTGTTCATATTCAAAGGTATTAATGTTTAATGTTTGATAAAATAAATAATACCATTTAAAATTATTTTTCATTGATAATATTGACAATTTAATATTCTAGGACAAAGTTACAGCATGGCCAGATAATTCATTACTTACACCAGACATTTTTGAAGTGGACCAATCTTCTAAAAATGTAAGTATATACTTGTACCTACCTATATGTATAATAAAATATACAGAATGTTATTAAGTAGTATTAAATTATAATTTCTTAAAACAATTGAAAATAAATAATTTAATGTTATTTTTTCAACTTACATAATTCAAATTCAACTAAATTAATGAAAAATGATTATAAAAGTTACAAGTAGATATTTTTATTATGAATCATATAAAATTTTATAACTAAATTAAATCAACAGTAGTTTTTCCATACTGTTTTTGTAACATACAATATATCTTTTGTCATGAACCATTAGTTTATAACATGCATATTATAAGTTTATTTATTTAAGTTGTTTCAATAACATAACCATTATTGGTTTGATCAGTTCAATAGGTTCCATAAGAATAACATTTTATACTATTATGTTTGTACAATAAATTAATAGGTTATTTTGTTAATTTTTAGGTAATTTTATCCAAGGAAATATTGGATACTATGAGTTTTGAATACATTTCTGGTAATGTTTCTGATGAAAATGTTGATGAGAATATAAACCAAACAATAATAAATGCTACAACTGTAACGTCTGTAACTACTGATCATATTTTAAATGATAATACACTCCAAAGCGTACATTCAACACCTGCTAAAAGATCTATATTAGGTTCAGATCCAGAGTATAAAGAAGAAACACAAATTGTAAATGGTGGAAGAAAACGTGGTAAAACAAATAAAAGAAAAGAAATGCAACTTGAAAGAAATCATATAAAAGCTGAGTGGTCATTTACTATAAATAATGCATGTAACCATAGTAAAGAGGAGAAAAAATATAATGTTTGCAATAAATTTGATCTTCTTGAAGAAGATATCATGTCAATTAGAAAATTACTATCCATCATTGATTTAAAAGTTGATCAGGATAAGTTCATATTGACAATGATGGTAATACAGTCCGCAAAAAGAACAGATCGCCGTAAAAAGCACAGAAAAGAAAGAAATGCTATTATCTACTATATACCTAAAAAATCTGGTGAAAGAGTTAGGGTTTGTGTGTCAGCATTTAGTAACATTACATCTTTTACAAAACGACGTTTAACTATATTGGCAAATAAATTTAAGGAAGGAAATCCTAGTCCTAAAGAAATTAGAGGAGGTGCTCGTGTTAATGCTCAATCACAAGAAGTTACTGAAAGTATTATGAAGTTCATTAAAAAGTTTAAAAATAAGAAGAGTCACTACGCAAGGAATGACACAGGTCGCAGCTACCTTCATCCGGAACTATCAGTAAAAAAAATGTGGGAGTATTGGAAAAATAAACGTTCAAATAATGATAAATCAATTTCTTCGCTTGGTAAATTTTATAATATATTTGTGAACAATTTCAATTTAAGTTTTGGACATCCTAAGCAAGATGTCTGTAGTTTTTGTACTGAATTAAATGCAAAAATTAAAGTTGAAGCCGATGAAGAAATAAAAACAACAATGAAAAATAGTTTAATTAATCACAAAGAAAATTCAAAAATATTTTCAAAAATGTTGTCAACTGTGGAGCCTGGGTGCATTAGTGTATGTTTTGATATGATGCAAAACCAGCCAATCCCAAAGTTAAGCGTAACTGATACGTTTTATAGCCGCCAAGTGTGGCTCTATAATTTAACATTTGTGATTACTTCAGAAGAAAATCAAAGTCTGGAAAATTGCTATCTATATACATGGTTGGAGACAGATAGTGGTCGTGGACCTAACGAAGTATGTTCTGCTATCTTTGACTTTTTAGAAAGACTGGAAAATCGTCTAAAATGTATGACTGATCCTCCGACTACTTTAAATTTATACTCTGATTCATGCTCTGCCCAAAACAAAAATCAATTTGTCATAGCCCTGTTGTTGTATTATATAAACTGTACTGAAACTATGTTTACCAAAATTAACCACATTTTTCCAGTAAGGGGTCATAGTTATATGCCCCCTGATCAAGTTTTTGGTAGGATTGAAAAATGTTTGAGGAAAAAGGAAAATATTATTTCTCCAACTGAATATTATAATGTTTTTAAAAATTTTGCTCAAGTCTATGTAGTAAATCGTGACTTCTATATTTATGATTTTAAAACATTAGTAAAAAATATAATTAAACCAAATCAATTCAAAACAACTGAACAGAAAGTTTTTTCTTATACTAAAGGGAGCAAAAAATTAGGAATTTCACAAACATATGATGGAACTCCAATACAAATATCAATTCTTAAAAGGAATGCTAACCTAACAATTTTGAGTAATAAAGAAAAATTGCCCAAGTTGAACCATGTCAAACCTGCAAAACAGAAAGACGTTAAAAATTTAATGAGATTTTTCAATGTGCCTGATGATGCCAAAGATTTTTATCATGATATATTTCAACCAAATGAATTAATCACAAATGAAAATGAAGAAACTAATGAAGAAGGAGTTTCTTTATACGATGAAAATGCAGTTTATTAATTTAATTATTTAATTATTTTTTTTATGTACTAACCTAAAGGAATAGGTTAACAAAAACTTAACACAAAGGTTTGTGATATTTTATAACAAGACTGTTATTTTAATCTTAAATTTTTATTTTCATATTGTTACTAGTTATAATATTTATTATAATATTAGTTTAAATAAAATAAAATAAAAGTAAATTGGTTCATTTTATAAAAAATGTAAAAGTTTTTTCAGAAATAATACATTTTGAGTAGAATTTATAAAGTCCATGTCAAGTAAATTATTTCCAACTATATTACAAAAAGTATTATTTCCGGAAATAATACGTTTTGAGTAGAATTTCTAAAATTTACGTCAATACGTTTCATTTCCCATTTTTTTTACAAAAAGTACTATTTCCGGAAATAAAACATTTTGCACTAACCACTTAAGGAAAAACACAAAAAAAAAGGTTAAATACAAATTAAAAAATGATTTTGAGTTCAAAAATGAATTTATTTTATATCTTTACATATTTTAGAATTAGTTTAACATTTAAAATGTTTGATTTGATGGTTCAACTAAAAAAACATCATTCCTGAAAATGTAGGTCTTAGGAAATAACACGTTTTGAAAAGTTACCCTTCATTTATTAGCATATACCAAGCATAGTGTCCTAAGTGAAGGACACTGGGTACATCAGTTACTGAAATTATATTACCATACATAAATATGATAAAATATATTTTTATTAGTTATAAATACAATATGTAACTATTTTTTAATTTTATAGACGACTAACTGTTCACGAAGTAACTTAATTACTAGAACAAGGGGATATCGATGATATTTTGGACGATGTTACTGATATATTTATGGAGCCACCAGTAAATGTGAATAATGACATCACTGATGAAGACGCCGATGATGATGGACCGATAGGTGATATAAACCACATGTCGGCTAGCTTACTAAATGCACATATAGTTTTACATGATCCTGATACAGAGAACACAGAAGTAGAAAACAACCATAAAGTAAGTGGTAAAAAAATACGAAAGAAAATAAAAAAAAACATTTCATATTTTCATCTCGGCCAAAAAATAAAATAACAAAACAAAACCAAAATGCTCAACAAACTGTATTATGGCGTCAGGGAGATTTCGGCTATTTTAAATGCGAAGATATCAAAACCGCGCACAAGGTAATTGTTTTTTTTTTTAATACCTATATTAATAGTTCTGTTTCAATATTACTAATTTCGTTTGTCACCGATGTCACCCCTAAAAATGTTAGGGCTTACATAAATGCACTGAATGGGTTTTACGCTGACCTCATCCAGTGCATTTATTTTAATCTTTGTGGTCAGTAAGATATAAGCCAAGTCGCTATGAAAACGGTTGGTTGGTGGCTTTGCAACCAAGACATTATAATTAATATACGTAGATAATTTTTAAATAATTGATGACCTTTTAGTTGAATATTGTATTAAATAATCAGATTTGTTTCTAAGTACTTTTCAATCCGGCACTAATAAAAAGAAAAACTTGGGTGGAAATCTAGGTGTGTATCCAAGTTACCACCTACAACCTATATGGGTGACGCTTGGGGACCACAAGGTGGTACCCCCAAGTAATTCTACCTTATCTGGGATTCGAGATGTGCTTGAGGAATATGGAAATCCAGCATACCCCAAATACGAACATAACCGTTGTAAAAGTATGTTAATTTGCCTTGCTTAAAATCTAATTAAATGTTTTTTAAATGATGTTTAACAGAATGTAAAAAAAAAAGAAGGAAAAAAATTTAAGTAAGAACTTTATAATTTTATTTAAATATTGTACTGACAATTTCAAAATAAGCTATAATTTAATATTTTTATTTTTTCAAGTTTGCGGACCTACTCTCTCAATCAGCCCCACCGCAGCATTAATCTCTGCAGTACAACCTCTCCTCTCCCACTCCCATTCTTTATCAGGTAATATACCTATCTAATTTTTATTTTCTATTGTTTTAAAGAAATGTGGAAAATAACCTTTTTCAGTTCTTTGAGACTAAAAGTTTTGGGAAAACTGCTTAGTGGACTTTGAATAAAATTAGAACTATCTATTATTTTTATATTTAAATTTTTAATTTCTAATAACATTAGTTTTTTACCATCATAAGTTATAGGTATATGGTTTTAGAGTATTATCAACCAAGTATTTTAATATAAATTTTATTTCCTTCAAAAAATCATCTGCAATTATTTTATTTGGAATATGTATTCCTGTTTCTTTATAACTACAATATTTATATTCGGTATCACCTTTATTACATTTAGTACAATCAAGTATATTACATTTATCTCCTTTTTGTTGTATGGGAGACACACAACATTTATGTTCATTTATTTTCACTTCTTCTTGACAATTTCTACATTTACTATATCCACATCTATCTATATGAGGCTCTCGAATATTGTTATATCTTTTACATATTTTATTACAATAAATACATTTATGTATAATTTATACAGACAAAAAAATGATCATCTAAACAATCTTGATTATAACAATATCTGTCACATCTTTCACAATATATTCTATTTTTTGTACTACTTAAATGTTCAGATTTCATACACAATTTACACACATTTTTATCTTTAACACATTTATGCTTATTTTATTTTTATATGGTTAATCACAATTTTCTCAAAAATAAGAATCATAAAAAGCTTTCATTGAATTAATAACATAAAAATGATTACCAATTTTATATGAATAAATTTTAGTTTCTTTATCCTCACTTTTATAAATTACTGTGTTGAAATTTTCAGCACAAGTAATGATTATTTGTATATCTAGTATGATTTCCACATTTTTAATATCATCCAATGTAAACCCTTCTACGTTACATTATTTTTGCTGTCTGAAATCGACACCGATAATAATAATAACAAAATAGTATGATTTTTGTAGGCTATTAGAGCAGCAGTCTCCGTACAAAAATAATAGATTGAAAACGTCGGCTTTGGAGCTGTCCTTCAACGATAGCATCAATATTGAAAGACCGACTTTTAAGTCGTTGTGCCAAACAAACAATTTGACTGCGAGTCACAATTCCGGCGAACGGTTTTCGCGTCGCGCATACAGCGGACGAGTGTATGTATTGTAGCACTGAATATACCACGACGATTGGCGTACGTGATATATCGATGTAAAATAATACCACGATGGAAACGATTTTAGCGTTTCTACAACGAGTGCGTCAATAAAGATATACGGCATTTCGAGTGATATCAAAACACTTGCGGCTCGCATAAAATACAATGCGAAAAATGTATAATTTTATTGTTTAACAATTGACGACGACGTCGTTCGTATAGACGCGGAACGGTATAATGCTCAATAGTCAATAAGTCACCGCATACACTACCTACATATAATAGGTATCCGATTTAATAATCGTTTATAAAATAATATTGTATAACCACAAAGGCTGGTACGCAAACAAGTGGCGGTGACGAGTGACGTGGAAAAAAATAATAACGCGTTGTATTGATATTCACAAAGGCAATAATGGCGTCGATGAGCTTGTAGGTCCGCTGTGCGAGCGATTATCTACTCCGGTCCCGGATGTCAGTGTGCGTGTGTGTGTCACGTGACCAGTCGATTTGGTTTGACGGATGTAGTGGAGGTGTGGAGGCAATTACTTTTGCCTCTCTTTACAATATCATAATAAGTAGTAATAATATTTATTTTAAATGTAGACAAAAACCTTATGGTTATTCTGTGGTGAAAACACCGGTTTCTATTTACACAAATGGGCTCATTATAAATAAATATAGGTACCTACCTATAATTTACTTGAATTCCATTGCTTACATATAATTGTCCAAATATTTCGATTTATTTAATTATTTTTTATTTATTTTTAATTGTCCTTTTGGCTATTTCGTATAACTTTTGTTTATCAAAGTAGACATAGAAAGACTAAGACTAAATAAAAATATAAAGTCTTTCTTAAATATCATTTATTTTATTATAGCAGTTCATTAAATAATTTAACTCAGCGGTTCCCTACATCTTCTATTCTACGCCCCCTTTGTAGATTTTCAAAAATCTCGCGCCCACCTATAAATTGAAAAAAATCGATCATATATTATACTTAAACACCAACAAATTGATATATAATGTATTTTAAAACCTAAAAATGTTGATACTGTAACGTGCCAACAGCTTGTCGAAAATGATATAGGTTGTGATGAAATAATATAGACAAAATATTTCTAAGTGTTTATTAAAACTGCTCGAAAATATTCTAAGTTGAAATAATTAAACTAATTGAAAAATAGACTAAGTCCAAATGAACGATTTCTGGTGTAAGGTGACGTGAAGGTGCTTGCTCTAGCTCTGGAAAATCACGTCTGCGGGAGTCCTCTCCTGGGCCCCCTTATATAGTCAGTGTCCCCTGATCTCCTACCCAGGTCCCTTCTGGCCTATTCGTAATCAGGTCATTCACTTCTCACGCTATTACTCATTTCAGAGGCTGCGCGTGCGATGATGACGTCCGAAGACCATCCGCTCTTTCAGGATGTGCGTATATAGTGACGTCCTGCGACCGTCCGCCCACATGCAGGTGGTCAACCACAAGCTGTATCCGAGTTCTCAGAACTCGTGATAAAATATTTAATAATTATATTACATATGATTGTGTGTTTTGTGTGTGGGTTGGAGTCAAAAGTTGTTCTATTCCTATTGTCTCCCCGACTCAGGTAACACCCTCTATGGCATTATGGCCACACACCTCATATTATTTGGTAATATGTTCATTCCTACGTCTTTTGTTAATATTCATGGGCGATTGTTATCTTAAATAGTTAAGCCTACAATGTGTTGCCCCCTTTATATATTATATTATGGGTATAGGACATCAGAGCACGTAGCACCTCCCCACGAAAAAAAAGGTTTATGTCCTCAAGACAGAAATCTTTCAAAAGTCTTAGCACAAAAATAGTTATGTAAGTTTACAAAATACAATACAAGTTTTGTAACTTGTTTACAATAATTTCAATTACAATACATTTTACAATTATTTGTATGTTTTACAATATCATATTACAATTATTTGAATATTTTTCATAAAATTTCAGTTATACAATACAAATTTATTGATTACAATAGTGTACTTAATATATAATTGTTAGTAGTTCCATTTTTCTTTTTTTTTTTCTTTTTACAATAAAAGTGGTTAGTAAATAATATAATCATTTAATTTAGTTATATAATAAAATTGAATAATATGTATATGCTAAGTCGTTAGTGGTTATAATAGTATAATGATATAATTTTATATAATATAAAAGTTAGTGTATAATAATAATACATTTATTGCTATAGAATAAAGATAGTTAGGTATATAATAATAAAATATATTTGTAAAGTGCAGTTTCTATTTATGACCTTTTTATATTTCTAGTATTTCTGATACGTTTCCATTAAGTATAAGTGTATATATATTGAATAATAGTTTTTTTTTTTTATACTTTAATTTATATTTTTATAATTATCTCCTAATGTAATATTTATTATTATTTATAGTATTACTATTTACATATTCTTTTACATTGTCTTTCTCTTTCGTTTACTCAATCAAATATTATCCCCAAATGCAATGGCCAACTATTTATTTTAAGTTTGTCCTTTGCAAATGACGTTATCTTTAACTGATTATTAACTGTTTGGTCAATCATCCCCCATCACTTGGATTGTGACGAACTCGCTCCATCATAATCATTTGTCAAAAGTTGTTAGTGGGCGGGCCGTACAATCCAACCGGATTTATTATAAAATATTGATTGAACCAACGTGTTATATTATCAAGTAGGTTCAGGTAGTCGCAGACACATTCTCACTGTTATTTCACAAGAATTTATCTGCTAACTACACAAACCGAAATGATCAGTATTCTTTGAAGAATTATCTATCATAATACAAAATATCTGCAGGATTAGTTAATATTTCTAAAAAATAGTTTAACTCATAACAATAAGGCTCACTCAAATCTCTGTCGACGCACATATCTGATAAAAATCTCTTAGTTGCAGATATCATTTTCAAAATTTTGTCATCCTCGTAGGGTACTAAAATCGAATTATTTGCGGTGACTATATGATAGTCATAGCAATTGGTAAAATTATGCCAATCTCCTTGTTCTGGATTTATGTGGTATTGTGTTTCAATATTTAGTGCAATTTCCACGCTTAACTGTTCCAATCTATTCATTTTGTTTTATTACTTTGTGGTTGATTTAACTATAGTTTTCAATTATTATGTCTGAAATTAAATTTATATATAAAATTTTAATTTATAATTTTAAAAGTGTTTTATTAAATTTTCATATCTTTGTTTTCGTATCACAAAGTCAAAAATACATTTGGTGTATTTTACATCCACAGTAGGATCGTGTGCATACGTAATTTTATGTTTCTTTTTACAAATCATGTCGTGCGTTTCTACCAAATTAAGTAGGCGTCCCGACTTGTTAAATGTTCCTATATCTACTTCGTATATTATTTCTCTGGTACTTAATTTTTCGAATTGTATCGTGAAGTTCTTATTAAATAATTTATCATAGCATGTTATATTTAAAATTGGAAATTGCGTTAAATCTAATCTTTGTAGAATACTTTTATCAGAGTGCCCGTTCCATACTACTATTACGTTCTCCTTATTTCCTTTTAAGATGTAACTCTCAATATACCCAGGGGTCAAATTGTTTCTTGTCGTATTCAAACTTTTGTTCAACTGGTCTAGACAAGCATCTCTCAACTCCGTTTTACACCTAAATACTCTCTTAATTTCTTTTATAGCTACCTGTAGCTCTCTGTCTTTCATCGGTCTTGGTTCTTCGTTGACAGGTAACAATAAAGGTCTACCTTCCAACTTACGAATTTTGAATCGATCTAGGCTATTTGAGATAGCTCCTGAAATAACCACCATGCTTGTCCTGTCCACCATTGAAAATTCAAAGTCCATTATAACGAATTTATGTGTTTCCGCTCTGTTATGAAAATAGTTCAACATTAATTATAATTGTCAAAGTTTTTATTACAAGCAACGACAACACAAGCTTACAAGCTTACACAAATTTACATTTAATAATCACAAAAGGTTTCTTTTTTTTTTTTTCTATATATACTTATTTTACTAATTACCAATAATTTACTATTTCTTTTATACATATTTATTTACTAATTACTGATAGTTTACATTTTTTTTTTTCGTTTTGTTGTATATTTTTATTCTGTAATTATTGGTGGTAGTCCGCCCATTCCTAATCTATCAGGTGTATCACCTAGCAATTTTTCTTTAGCTTTGTTTTCTTTAAGTGGGGATTCCACGTAAAAAGTACTTCGACTTCTCGGTAAGTTATCATTAATTACTGCCATTTGATGGTGGCTTATCGCTCTACCAGTGGTCAAGTTGCATCTATATGATATATATATAAAAAATAATAAGAATAATGAAAATACTATTAATCCTATAATCGCATACATTAGGTATGAATTTTTACTATCGTTATCTACTCCCGATTGTCTCAATATTTCCTCATCTATCATATTATCTATCTCGTCCAGGGAGTGTGCCATCTCATGTACATTATCTAATTTATGCGAATCAAATTTTGTCTTTCGTACTTTTATGTTTTTCACGCTTTTAAGTTTTACTGGTAAGCCACTCACACCTATTTTTGGAATGAAATTTATATAATATTTCGATTTTATTTCCCTCGTCGGGTTCAATACTATATTCTCCGCATACGCTCTACACTCTTGGTTTAGTTTTATTAACCCTTGATTTTTAATCTTTACTATATACGGTTCCTTATTCCCTTGGCATACTATGGTCAACGTGTCACTAGTGGTGGTAAATATCCATGCATTTGCATACTTTAATTTATGAAATATATTTTTCGATATTACTATCACTCCTGCTTCACATGTAGGTGGTAAGAGGTCTGGATTTTTAAATAATGCTACTTCACATGGTTGTCTAATCGATTCGTGCTGTATTGGTTGAAATTCTGGGCAAATAGTAAATGCCTCTGTCTCTGTACAATGTAATAATTGTGTTTCAGTGAAAGTGGTATATTGCCTACGATTTTTGGTTATACCGACATATTGGTATTCCGGTTTTAAAATTAAACTATGTTCCTTATTATCGCTTTTATTTTCCACACGGTGTGGTATAGGTATTATTTTATAAAGGGTCAGCTCCAGTTCTGTTACTAAAGGTATTTTTATTAGAAAAACTATTTTATTATTTTTATAAAATACCGCCATTTTAGTTATTTTGCTTAGTTCGTAAATTTCACTTGGATCTGTGCCCATAGGCAAATTTAAATTTATTGGTAAATTAATTTTTATTTGCGTTAGTTGTTTCGCTAATTCCCGAGGCGTTACTAAACTAGAATGTAGTACACCCGTTCTAGCTGCTGTTATTATTGAACTAAGGGTCGTTGTTTCGTAAGAATATTGTGTTAATAACGCGGTAAAAATGCTATGTATTCTATTTGTTAACACCAAAGTGTCCAAAGTTGAAGTATGATTTACTAATTCATTTATTTTAGTTTTTAATTCATTTTGTTTTTCCTCTAATTCCTTATAAAGCTTATTGATTTCTACTGATGCGCCCCCTATTCCTTGTACAGCCGATTTAACTACTGTAGTTTGATTTTTTAATAAATGTATCATTCGTTCGTTACTTTTTTCAATTATTCCTATTTGATCAGTGGTCTCTTTCGCACAATCGTTGTCGCACACTCCAAACAATGTTTTCATTGCTGAACCTATTATATTGACTAGACCTCGTTTACGCCTACCCATAGTTATAGTTTTATAAATGGTCATAGTTGTTGTTTCTAAACTATTTGTATATCTACCGATTGACTCATACATTTGCTCCATTTGAGCAGATATTTCGTTAAACATTGTTTTTAATATATTTTCAAACCTAGAACAAATTTCATGTTTTGACATTTTATCCTGACAATGATTTATCATAGTATTAATTTCTACTTCTAATTGCTTATATCTATCATCGTAATTTGTTAAAGGTACATAAGTTATTAGCTCCCATTGAGCTCCTATTATTCTGATATCTCCTTGATTTTCATAAAATATGCTTGTCTCGGTTTTAAATTCTTCGATAGAATATGGTAGTTGTCCTTGAACAGCTGTTATTAAAAATAACCTATATCATAATACGTGTATTAGATAATATTGGTATTACTAAACAAATGTTTAAATAATGAATGTACTATAACTTTATGTTAATATAATCATACTTTATTATATTACTTATAATAACTTACAATCTAATTATCATATAAATAAACTTAATATTAATGCACAATTTATTAATTTACAAGTGGTCATTTTGTGGTTAAAATTCCCAGCGATTAAAATCATCAATAGTGATCAAATAGTCCATGTCATAGTGTATGGCTCTTTTTAACATCCAACACAACGGTTCATTATACTCGTGGAAATTGTCCACTAAAGTTGTCATTATTCCTCTTAAATATTCTATTGTGCTGGTGCGCTCTTCTCGCCTTAACGGTACTCGCATGGTGTCAAGTGCCGATCTAATGTGTTCATAATAACAGTAGGGTATTTCTGCCCATTCCCCCGAGAAGCAACTGTGACGCTGGTGTTTTATTTTTCGACCCAAATTTATTAGAAAATCTAACCGTCGGCTTTCATTAAATCCACCCCCTCCGAAATGTGGTAGTGAAATACATAATAACTCTTGACGAATCGGCCATTCCTCAAATTCTATAAGGATCTCCGGTTGATGGCGTTCGCCGACCTCAACCGGTGGGCCGGTGTACGGAACGTATGGAATGGGTGTCCGCGACAGTTGTCCCACTCTCAGTTCAAATAGAAGGGTATTTAGAATACAAGCATAATTTGCTTCTATCCCCCCTGGCCGATTTACTCCGTCAACATGCTCGTACCCTTCATACCAACAATTATGTTGATCAAGTACTGCGGAAGGAGGATCCCACCTGACGAACCGCGGATCGTTGCGGCACTCCATTAATTTTTCACCGATAAATTCACCATTTTTGTTTAACCTAAGATTCACCTGGCGTCCTTCCCCCAGTGTAACCGTTTGTAATTCGAATTCCGGGATATCGTTTATATCTACGCCTGTTATTAGTGGCACCTTGAACCTCTGCGAGCCCGGTTCGCTGACATAAATAATGTCCATTCTTCCTTCCCTATAATATTTATAAGTCGCTTACTTAAAATGCTTACATTAGCTAACTACTACATATTTTATATTAGTTTATTGATTATTGCTGTAATGTATATATTACTTCTCTCTCTAATGTTATATATCTTTTTATTATTTTTTATTATTTTTTTCTTATATTCTATTTAATTAAATATCTAAATTATTCTATTTTATTGGTCATTATAATGTAGTTTCATACATCTCATATCGTTCGGACTGTACTTGTTCCTCTACATTCGTATAACGAAATTGTCTCATATAGCTATATCTACACGCACATATTACTAACAACATGCTGATTATTAACAATACACCTATGGCTATAACAATATAATTATCGTACCTAATTTTATTTTGAACGCTTTCCGCTTCGTCTATGAATTTAGTTGTATTATTTATTTCTGTGCTATTAATTGTGTTGTTATTTATAATTTTGCTAACGTTAAATTTATTTATTATAGTAGTGTTTTCATGTTTCAATGTATGACTTGGATATGTAACGGTACTGTTGCTATTGCTTAAATTATTTGTTGTATTTGTATTTTCTATTTTTGTTTTATTATCTGTTGTGACTAATTTTGGTTGTGTTGTCGTATTAGTGTGTGTAATAAGATCTGTGGTATTATTATTAGGCTTTGTTCTTTTATTACGTTGGGTTCTTAAAATGTTAATTTTATTATTATATTCTATATTGTTTGTTGTTAATTCTTCGATTTCCGTGGTATCCTTGGTATCCGTTTTTATTGCAATAAGTTCGGGTGGCTGAGTTTTAGTCCAATCTTCGTAAATTTCTATAGTGTCATCATAATCATCATTTTCGATTGCAAAGTTTTTTGTTACCATTATCATAATTAACCTATAATATTATTGTTTATTATTTATAACTTAATTATATTAGAAAAGAGAAATAATTTGATTTTATTATATTGTATTCTTTTTGATTATTATAGGCTCGTAAGTACGCATTCTCTTATGTTTCATTATCTCGTCGGCTTCTGGTATATAGTTTAACCAATCGTCCAAAGTTTTACAGAAAGCGTAATTTAAAGATTCCGTGCCCCCTGCCATGTCGTGCATATAATCAGTCATGTTTTTAGCTATTTGTTTTAATTCTAATTCGGAATATGGTTCCTCTAATTTTTCATTTGCCGTTTTTACGTGTATATCTAGACATTTAGGCGATTCGTACATTCTTAATCTCTTAAAACAGTGTTTTTCATGATCGATTGCAATTCCCAATTCAGTCAGAAATTGTTCTTGTTTTGTTTTATTTCTAAAAATAAAATATTTATCTTATCATATATCTACCAATATCTATATATAATTATATTATTATTTTTCTTATATTATATATTTTATTTAATTTTAATTATATTTCAGTTAGTAACTTATTTAGTTTATACAGTTTCAATGTAATTTACATATTTACTTATTTTTATTATCTCTTATAATTTTATAATTATCATCTATTCTTAATTTACTTAATTATTTTATATTTATAATCATCGTTATTTATTCGCTTTTATCTTCTTCCGATTTTTCGTGATATTTTTTCACATCATTTTTATGTACAGTAACATGTTTTCTACCTCTTTTTATTATTACGTTTTCGCTATCTAATATTTCCAATACCTCATATGGACCTTTCCATAAAGGACTTAATTTATTCTTTTGCGTTTTATCTTTAAGTAATATTAAATCTTCTACTTCTAACTCTTCTGTATGCTCTTTTTTATCATAATGTTTTTTAGATTTTATTTTCTTTTTAATTAACCTTTCTCTCGCTATTTTGTGCGATTCCTGCATTTTTTGTTTTAAATCAAATATATAGTCATCATAATTATATCTCGGTTCCGGATTACTTTTTAATTTAACTGGTATGTCTATCTCTCTTCCATATAACAATGCATATGGTTGATAATTGGTCGAAGTGTGTTCTGTCGAGTTATATACGAATAATGCATATGGTAATAATTGGTCCCAATTGTTTAGATCTTTATCTACATAATGTCTTAAATATTCGGCTAATGTTCTATGCGATCGTTCTAAGCTACCGTTAGTTTGTGGGTGATAAGGACTTGTATTTATTTTATTGATTTTTAGTAACTTGCACACTTCTGTGAAAACTTTACTAAGAAAATCTGTACCTTGATCTGTCAAAATAGTTTCAGGTATACCGTGCACACATACGAAATTTACTACAAAAGCCTCAGCTATAGTATTGGCCGTATGATTTGGCAATGGAACGCCTAAAGAAAATTTTGTTAGGTCGTCCTGCATGGTCAATATATATGTATTTCCCATGACAGTTGTTATTAAAGGTCCTACTATATCCATAAATATTTTTTCAAACGGTCTAGAACTTGTCGTTGTAATTATCATTGGACTTCTATGATGTCTATTTGTCGTCTTATTAGCCTGACATGAAGGACAATTTTTTATATACTCTTTCACTTCTTGTTTTAACCCTGGCCAATTAAATTGCCGTTTTATCTTTTTAACCGTTCTATGTAATCCAGCATGACCCCCTAATAAGGAATCATGAAATTGTTTAAATATAATTAATTTTTCCTCTTTGGTATATTCTAATTTAGTGCAAATTAGTATTTCTATATCTGTATTACGAAATATATACCTAATCATTGATCTTACTTTTGCCCAATCCAAACCATCCTTTTTACCTATTTGATTCATAGTTAATTTATTCAAAGAATGTTTGATACAAAAGTATTTTAAATTTAATAATGCTAAATAAAGATTTTCGTACGTAGTTAATTGCTTTACTTTACTTTTAGTTATTATAAATATAATATATCTTTCCTCATGTTTAAATTTTACTACATCGCCTATCTCTTTATTAGATTTTAACATTTCATTATTTCCGAACTTTCTTTTTAATTCATAATTAATTCCCGATTTGAAATTATAATATTTTTCTATTTCTGATACTATATGGTATTCTATTGGCGATTCCAATAAATCTCCATTTACTTCCTTTACATTTTTATTTGTTATTACGGTTGTTTCCGATTTTTCCAAAAAGCTGGTATAACTTTCGTTTTTTATTTCCTGTATATTATACATTCTACTCAACGCATCTACATTCGAATTTTGTACTCCCGGTTTATATTTTATTTCGTAATCATATTCTTCGAGTTGTATGCGCCATCTCGCTAATTTAGATAAAGGATCTTTTAAATTAAATAGCCAAGATAACGGTCTATGATCTGTTAATATTACGAATTTTCTACCATAAAGATAAGGTCTAAATTGTTTAACTCCGAATACTATTGCTAAACATTCTAACTCGGTTGTTGAATAGTTCATTTCACTTCTATTTAAAGTTCTAGATGCATAAGCTATCGGTAAATCGCTACCTATTTTACCTTGCGATAATATAGCTCCTAAAGCTTTACCACTCGCATCGGTTGTAAGTATAAATTCTTTTGTAAAATCTGGATATTGTAAAATCGGTTCTGAACAAAGTGCGTTTTTTAATTTATCGAAAGCTGCTTGACAGTTTTCGTCCCAATCAAATTTTACATCTTTTCTTAATAAGTGTGTCATTGGTTTAGCTAATAAACTATATGATTTTATAAATTTTCTGTAATATCCCGATAAGCCTAAAAATGATTTTATTTGTTTAACGTTCTTTGGTGTCGGAAATTCTAATACTGATGTTATCTTTTTCGGATCCGGTTTAATACCGTGTTCTGAAATTACATGACCTAAGTACAAACATTCGCGCTTTAAAAATTCGCATTTATCCGGTTGTATTTTTAGATTATGCGTCCGTAGGCGTTCGAATACGTCTATCAATTTACTATTATGATCTGCTAAATTTTTCGCGTATATTATTATGTCATCCAGGTATACTAAACATTTAATGCCTATAATCCCTGAAAGTACGTTATTCATAAGTCTTTGAAAAGTCGCGGGACTTGTTTTCATTCCCATAGTCATACGCTTAAAATGATAATGACCTTGACCGGTCGAAAACGCTGTTAATTCCCGAGATTCTTTTGCTAACGGTATTTGATAAAATCCGCTTGCTAAATCCAAAATAGTAAAAAGTTGACATTGTCCTAACTGGTCTAATATTTCCGTAATATTTGGTAACGGGTGAAATTCATTTAATGTTACTTGATTAAGCGCTCTAAAATCTATTACTATTCGAAATTTATCTTTACCAGATGAATCTGATTTTTTCTTTACTAAAAGTAATGGTGCATTAAAAGGTGACATTGAACGTTCTATTATATCGTCTTTTTCCATTTTACTTAATTGTTCCTCAATCTCTTTTTGTTGAGCTTGTGGTAACCTATATGGTCTTTTATAAATCGGTGGCTGATTAGCCGGTAATCGTATTACATGTTCTGCCGCGTTTGTAAATGTTAAATAATCATTTTCTAAATGAAAAACGTCCGAAAAATGTTCGCATATTTCTAATATCGTATCTCGTTCTTCCTTATTTAAATGGTCACTTCGTATTAAATTTTTAATTTTATTTACGCGGTCGTTATTATCGTTAATCATTTTTATTTCGTGTAATTTATATTCTACGTTATCTTCGTATAAAATTTTATTTAATTCGTCCTCGAAAATGTTTTGTGGTGATTCCGAAATATTTAATATACTTATAACTGTGTTTCCATTTTTAACTGTATTTATTATATTAGCGCAATAGACATCCTGTATTAATTCTTGTTTGTGTATTAAAATATTTTTATTTTCCATATTAGGATCTGCTATCGGTATAGATACTACTGTTTCCGTTCGCGGTTCTAATGTAAAACATATTTTATTTAATTCGCGTTTAATATCGTTTTTAATCGTTAATATATTATTCGCGATATCTATAACTGCGTTATTTTGCAACAGGAAGTGGTGACCTAGAATCCCGTCTTTCGGTATTGGGAATTCTTTATTCACTACATGAAAATCGGTTTTTATTTCATTTTTATTTAATATTAATATTATTGTAATTTTACCAATAGTAGATACTATTTTGTCATTTATGCCTTTTAAAAATATTTTTTCCTTTTCGTTTACTAAAGTTTCGCCAGTTAATTTATCTATTTTTATTAAATTTATTTCGCTACCGGTATCTAAAAGAAGATTAATATTTTCTGTATTAAAATTAGGTGATTGAAATGAAATATGATTATCGTGTATTACTGAGACGATGTTGAAGCAACGTTGTACATTTGCTCCTCCGGTGCGGCTACTATTTGGCTGATCGAACGGACGCCGGCGCCGTTCGATGCCTGCCCGTTTCCCGACTGATTAGTATTGTTACGCTCATTTCTTTGCCTACTATAACAACTAACACTATCATGTCCTATTTTATTACAGTAAGTGCAAGTTATCGGTGTTGCATTATTATTAATATTACTTTGTTGCGCATTATTATTACTTTGTACGGGTTGACGAACATTATTATTTTGTCTTTGGTTTTGTCTGCCAATGCGACAATCTCGCGCGATATGATTATTTCTACCGCAATTATAACATCCTGCACTATTTTGTCTATTGATACTCTGATTATTATTATATTGGTTATTATTATTACGCGGATAATTATTATAGTTATTATTTGGAATATTACCGCCTCTGTTAAAATTATTATTCCTAGGTAAATTGTTGCCGTTATTATTGCGATAATTATTGTTAAAATTATTTTCGTTTTGTCCATAGTTTCCGCGATTATAATTTTGTCTAAAGTTATTGTTATAATTATTATTAAATTTCTGCGCGTTATTATTACCCTGATAATTATTTTGCCAACGTTTATTATTATTATAGTTATTCGCGTTTTGTTCCTTTTTTACATTACTCTGCGTCATTTCCGTATTATGACTAAGTTCGATTTCCAGTTGTCTGGCTAGTTGCATAGCTACTTCTAAAGTTTTTGGATCTCTCGCACGTATTATTGTTTGTAAATTCATTTTTAAACCATTGATGTATATTGCCAATGCCTGTTCCGTTATCGCTTGCCTAAGGATTTTCGCTTCCTCCGCGGGTTTATTTGCTACCGTTGCGCTGCATAAATTATAATACAATTTTTCTACGCGACCGTTATAAGACTGTACGTCTTCGTCATTTCGCATGCGTAAAGAATTTAGACTTATCTGGAGTGTTTGCGGAGATAATGGTTGTTCAAATGCGCTTTTTAAAATAAATTTTATATTATCCCAAGTCGAAGTTTCCCTATATCGACATACGTCTAATGCCTTCCCTGTTAATTTAGTTGCTATAAATTTGGTTAATAATGGTAATTGTTCTTTTTCTATCGCCTCACATGCGTAATCGCATGCCCTAATAAACGCGTATACATCTTTTTCGTCAGCGCAATTTGGTATTAACGATGAAATATCTTTTAATGAAAGTTTAGTTTCTGCCATTTTTACTCTAGGTTTTCTAGTTACTGGTTGCAATTGCGTATGCACTATATTCTGTTTTGTGCGCGTACCTATAACCCTTTGTTCGATTTCGTTAATTGTATTAAATTTAATACTTGTATCTAATAAACTTTTCTCTACTATTTCACTTAAATATTTATTTTTATCAAATTCTTGCGGACTTCCGTTACCTTCCGCTGTATTTAATTCACTATCTGTTTTATTTTTATCAGATTTATTTATATTTAATTCCACTTGAATTCCTTTTTCTTTAGTTTCACTATTAACTTTTTCTCCCGATAATCTATCGTTTAATTCGTCAGTTATACTACCTTCCGTATCACTACTCATAAATTTATTTTTATATTACTCATTAATCACCGAAAAAATAACTATTCTTAAATTAAAACAAATTGTCTATTCTACTCATATACTTAAATAAAATTAACTTAATTTAATCCTTAATAATAAATTACGGCTAAATTAATATATAATATTTTTTTTTTTTTTTTTTTTTTTTGATTTTTTTTTTATATTAATTACTAACTTAATAATATTCTATTTTTTTTTATTCCTTTTTTTTTTAACTTAATTATTATCGTTTTTGTTCCAAAATTATTCTCATATATTTCTCAAATACTAGGCCTTTGCCTCTAAAATTCACAATTATTTTCTCAATTATTTTTAATCAACACTATAGGTCTTATTTCTTGCCTAAAAATTCACAATTATTTTCCTCAATTATTTATTCAACACAAAATAGGACTCTCTGCCTAATAAAAATTCACAATTATTTCTCAATATAAAATAGGTACTCTGCCTAATAAAATTCACAATTATCTCTCAATATAAAATAGGTACTTTGCCTCATAAAACTCAAATATTCTCAATATAACTCAATAAAAACTTGAGACTTCACTGTTTTTTATAAATTCACAAAATATAATAAGGTCTTACCACTTTGCCTTCTAATAACTCAATATAACTCAATAATAGGATTTAAATTCCCTCAATAAAATTCTCAATTGTGACACATATATTTCTCTAATAAATCAACTTCTTTTAATTCTCAATAAAATATTTCTCCGTATTTTTCAACGTATTATCCACTTTTATTTATTCTCAACAATTATTTATTACGTATTATTTCCAACGTATATTCACTTTTAATTTTATTTATTCTCAACAAATTATTTATTACGTATTATTTCCAACGTATATTCACTTTTAATTTTATTTATTCTCAACAAATTATTTATTACGTATTATTTCCAACGTATATTCACTTTTATTTTTATTTATTCTCAACAAATTATTTATTCCGTATTATTTTCAACGGTTACCCTTATAAACTTTTTTTTTTCAAAAACGATAATTATTACGTGTTAATTTCAACGTAAAATCCTAAAAAAAAATCTTCTTAATTCTCAATAAATTATTTACTTATGTTCACTCTTTTTTTTTTCTTATATTTATTTAAATCCTCAATTAATTTTTAACTCTATTCTAAAAATTCACTTTTATTTTCTAAATCTGAAAAAATTATTTTATTTTATTCACGTTTATTTTTCTAAGTCCGAAAAATTATTTTATTTTTTTTTTCTTCGATTATTTTCTAAGTCCGAAAAATTATTTTATTTTTTTTTCTTCGATTTTCAACTATTATTTATTTATTTCTATATTACCTTTATAATTAATTATCGAAATTAAATTATTGATATACTTCTATAATAAAAAAAAAATTTAATTATTTTGACTGTTAGAAAAATTTTCTATGTCACTATTATTTATTAATTATTTTTATAACTGGTTGCAATTATTTTATTTCAATAAAATATTTTATTTATTAATTATTACTTATTTAAATTTCCTTTATTTTATTCTTTAATATTTAATTTAATTTAATTTATTTATTTAAACACAAAAATCGGAACTTGAAAAATTTCCTAAGTATTATAAAAATTATTATTTTATAACTTATTATTTATTAAATTGTTTAATTTATTTTATTTTATTTAATTGTAAAAATTCCAACTTAAAAAAAAAATTATTTTGATTAATTTTTTTTTTTTATTTTAATATTTATTTAATTATTTTTAATTAGAAAAATTATTATTGATTGTTAAAAATTTATTATTTTATTTTACGGGGAGAATATATATACACCTTCACAATAAAAAATTTTACGATGGAATATTAATTCCAAAGGAGACGGATCAGAGCTAGCACTTAATAATTATTTTACATTACAAAAAAAATTATAACTCACACTACGACGGCTTGAGTTGCTGCTTCCATTTCTGATTGTTGAATTTTCTTGACGACTTTGAATCGGTTGGCTCGCTACGCGTATGATTCTTTCCCAGAGTCGCTGAAGTTGACAGTGATCAGTTGTCCTCTTCAACAGTGGATCGTGATTGATCTGCCTCTCGAATTCTTCGTTGAAAAAATTTTTCCAATATTTCGAAAAAAATTTCGAAGTTGGAAAATTATTTTTTATTTAAAAAAAATAAATAAATTCGTCCAAAGAATTCTTCTTGAAAGAATCCTACCGACTGCGCCAAATTTGTAACGTGCCAACAGCTTGTCGAAAATGATATAGGTTGTGATGAAATAATATAGACAAAATATTTCTAAGTGTTTATTAAAACTGCTCGAAAATATTCTAAGTTGAAATAATTAAACTAATTGAAAAATAGACTAAGTCCAAATGAACGATTTCTGGTGTAAGGTGACGTGAAGGTGCTTGCTCTAGCTCTGGAAAATCACGTCTGCGGGAGTCCTCTCCTGGGCCCCCTTATATAGTCAGTGTCCCCTGATCTCCTACCCAGGTCCCTTCTGGCCTATTCGTAATCAGGTCATTCACTTCTCACGCTATTACTCATTTCAGAGGCTGCGCGTGCGATGATGACGTCCGAAGACCATCCGCTCTTTCAGGATGTGCGTATATAGTGACGTCCTGCGACCGTCCGCCCACATGCAGGTGGTCAACCACAAGCTGTATCCGAGTTCTCAGAACTCGTGATAAAATATTTAATAATTATATTACATATGATTGTGTGTTTTGTGTGTGGGTTGGAGTCAAAAGTTGTTCTATTCCTATTGTCTCCCCGACTCAGGTAACACCCTCTATGGCATTATGGCCACACACCTCATATTATTTGGTAATATGTTCATTCCTACGTCTTTTGTTAATATTCATGGGCGATTGTTATCTTAAATAGTTAAGCCTACAATGTGTTGCCCCCTTTATATATTATATTATGGGTATAGGACATCAGAGCACGTAGCAATACTGAGAATGATTTAATGAATGAATTGAATGAATTTACTGAAAGCTTTCTCGAATTCAATGGTGAAGAAACATTAGAAACTCCTACCAATATTTTAGGTATAATTGATAATGATAAGGTATTCAATCTATAATTTTTAATATATTATATATATATATTTCTAATAACTCATTTTATTTATAGAATACTGTTAAACCTAAAAATGATAGTCAATCTATTCCTGTTCATGCCTGTATTCAAAATAATTATGATTGGGAAATCAAGTACTACTATAGTAGTATTATAGTACTATAGTAGTACTAATCTATGTAAATAATTATTAACTATTTATTACCTAAACAATTATTTTATCCCTATATTGAATGGAAATTTGTATTTTACTTAAGTATAAAGTGGTTAGAACAATAGCTAGTAATAATAAAAATTTACTAGTATTTTTATTTCCAGAATGTAATTACAAATGCTGATGTTGCGTCAAACTTTAGATAACAATATAGACGGAAATTTCTTATATGAAACATATGACATCTCATATTTTTTTTATTTTTTACAAAGAATATTTAAACTAAAATTCAATGTATAGCACGGGAAATGCCAATTTAATCATTAATTATTGTTAATTTAGGTTCGACTCATTAATGGTGCATCATAGCAGGATTAGGTGGGAAATAAGTAATAATCTTCTGCCATCATGTTCATTTGGTGAGTCAAACCCAAATTAAAATAATGAGTGATAAATTATTGCATTGGTGTTACACATCTATTGTCATTTAAATCTGTTATTTATAATGTCAGTACCAGTATAAAAGTACACTGTATATGCACATAAATAAGTCAATTTTTCTTGCACATTGAATATAATAATTGATCGTATTATTTTATGGTACACTAGTTCCAAAACAAATACAAAGGTACATGAAAATTATTGATGAATAAGATGTGATTTTTGTTTAGAATATTAGAGCCTTTATATACAGGAATCTATAACTACAACACAACACCCATAGTACAAATAACATAGATACTAGATAGCACAGCTATTAACATTCAATAATATCTATTTGGGCTGTTCTTACAATGTCCAGTTAAGCGTTAACGGACACTTAACCAGTGAAGTTCTGCCAGTAATAAAATCTGTTATAAGCCAATTACCGTTAATCGACACTTAACGGGACATTGTAAGAATGGCCCTTAAACACGTCTGTGAAGTTGGCCCCCCCATATTTCCCAATCCGCTCAAAGCCTATGCCAATATTTTGCAACTAATTTGCAACTATTTGCAACTCCATAATTTCGCCGCAATAAACGATATACAATTGGGGGGGGGGCAACTTCACCTAGCTCCCCACTTTGACCGATTCCCTCCAAACCTATGCCAATAATTTGCAACTTATTTGCAACTATTTGCAACACGCATTTTGAAATTTGCAACTCCATTCTTTAGCACCTACGAACATTTTTGTGTGGTGGCGCTAGCCGGCTAGCCTCCCCAATTTTGCCCGATCAGCTCCAAAATCAAAAATTTCAATTTTATATAAATAGCTTAAAAAAGTATAATATATTTTGAAAATTTAATTGTAAATAGATAACGCTAATATAAACATTTGGTGAAAATTTCAAGTACCTATTTACATTAATTCGTTTTTGAGTTACAGCAAAATAAAAAATCGAGTGTCAAAATCATGGGTATAAATTCCCGATTTTTCGTGGTTTTAGCCTGACGCTTTTCTGGAAATTTTTAACTGTTGACTCCCCCCCCCCCTCAAAGTACCAACTAGATGAATTCAATTTTTTAAAGAGGGGCTAAAGTCAAAAATAAAATCATTATTTTTACTCCAAAAGGTGATGGCAGACACATAAGAAAAACATACATCATTCACTCTTCATTGTAATATCAATACATAGTTCACTCCGTTCAAAATCTAATATATACATTTCTATTATTTTATGTGTATATTTTTTATTACATAGGTTAGATATTTCTAGTATTATTAAAAACGTTTACCTTTTAGATAAATATTAAATAATTACTACCATTCCCTCCTCCCCCACTTCAACAAAAAACTTCCAAAATATGTGTTACCAAATTTTTTTTAATTCGTAACTTATTGTAATCAACTTTTTAAAATTTGTAACCTCATTGCACCAGAGTTATAGCAAGTTTTTCAAATAGCTATTAATCCGCTCCTTCCCACTCCTATCGCCAATTGACTAAAAATAATTTAAAATTTGACAACATGACGAAGACGACTTTATCGTCGGGACAATACGCCCAAAGAAATCCCATAATTATGTAAATATATTATACGTCAACACGTTAATAAAAATATGATTTTATAAAATATTATAAAATTGTGGTGGTACGTAGTAGCTCATATAATATCTATTATATAGATATTCATGGTTGTACAACCGTTTTGACGACGACGACTGTCAATATAATTAATTAAAAATAAGTTATAAGTTCGATTTGTGATAGACCTCATGAATATTTTATTTTTCGGTTTTTCCTAATATTGCTGTTACAGAGACGACGACGCGGCGGCGACCGAGACCGCCTTCTATTGTTATTATACATTTATTTTTAGCTGAACTATACTGAAAAACATTAAAAATAATAATAACAATAATAATTATTATTATTACTATATTAAACAAATGTGATTTTATTCGATTGACGATTATTGACGATCTGGTTCTGTTTGAAATTCAGCGTGGTTGTATGTTCCTGATTAAGAATTTATTTTGTACATTTTTTTTTTTTTTTTTTTTTATTTATTTAAAATTTACAATGTGTCAACATATTACATGTTCTTACAAGGTATTAATTATAATAATGATATGGTTAAAAGAAAGTAATAGTAATAATAATATATAAATTTTAGATTAACAATATATATTCGGTTGGTCATTGAATAGTTTCTATTAAAATTTAAGATAAAATGAATGAGGATAGGTCTGGGAAAAGATAAGATTATGTAGGTATTATGAGACAGTGTGCGATAGTATTATGGGGAGATAATGCCTTTAGCTATTAGTGTGTTTAAGACTGTGGTAAGGAGGGAAATTAATGGATTAATTAAAGAGCTAAAATTGGATATGAGTTTTGAAAAGGTATTTGATATTTGTTCTGTGATTTTATTTTGGTTGTTGGTGGCTTTTGCTGCGTATGATTTGGTTTTGGTTCTGTGTTGTGACTGTTGAAAGTGAGGGTCAGGATCTTTGACTGGTTGAAACTTTTGAGCAGATTTTTTAACTATTGACTCGAATGCTGGGCATCCTTTGAAGTTTGCGGTGTGGTCTTTAGCGCATAGGGCGCATTTGGCTGGACTATTTCGGTCCTTGGTCCACTCGATCGTCAGGTGGTTTTCACCACATTTGACACATCGAGCTTCATGGTTGCAGTAATTCTTTGTATGTCCATAGTCTTGGCAATTATGGCATTGCGGTGGGCCACGTCTTTTTTTTATTGGTTTTTCGATTTTCACTATTGTGTTGAGAAGAGATGTAATATCATGGATATCATTGTTATTATCTTTCTGATGGATATCCACGAAGAATACTGGAAGTGGGCAGTTGTTCCTGTTTTTGGCATTGTAAATACTCTTGACTGAATGTCCCAGTTTAGTAAGAGCAGAAGTAATATCGGTGTGTAAGGTGGAACTATGTACATTTTTGATGACGACTCTGTATGTGCGAAGGCTTGGGGGGATAAACGAATGGAAACTTGCGCTTGTTTCGTGTAAATGATCTATTATTGCATTGTAAGTTCGTTTATCAGTGGGTTGTACAATGAGATATGACGGAGTTGACTTACAGGTGAAACCATTGGGTCCGGTGATATTTTTTAGGACGGTGTTGAATGTTGAGAAGTTGGTTATGTTTTTGATGTGGATAGGAGGGGCCACGGGTTTAGCGTTGTGAACTTTGTGAGGTAGACTGTCCGGATCTTCCGTGGTGCTAGTTGAAGGTGTGGTGAGTACATTGTCTTCATCGGTGTTGAGTATGGCGTAACGGTTTGGGGTGATAAAAACTTTGGTGTTTTTGTCGACTTGGCTGGGTGAACTGTTAGATAGGTTTCGCTTCGTTGTTTTAGGTGTATGCGGCATGATAATGACGTAATGTTATTGTGACAAATTATATAATAGCGATATGTTGACAGAGCGCGGACGATTACGACGCGCGTGTGTTCATGTTGAACGTTGCAGCCGAACTATTTTGTCCATAATATTTATATATTATTTATACATTGTGTTTTCTAAATCGTTTTTTGCATTTACTTTCATTGTTGTTAAAATGGTAAGTACCTAATTATAATATTTTGATTATAAATTATTAAATTAAGAAGTACCTATTAGTTATATTAATTTTACTGAATAGCACAACTTTACTGCAGTGCTTGAATTGAAAGAACGGCATCTTTTATTATTTACACTATTTTATCAATATCCTTAGAAATAAGACTTAAAGTAGAAAAAAATTCCAGGAAGACTAATGTTTCCATATAGTTTTAAGCGTTCCATATTAAAATATAATTTTATGTATTATTTCTAATGCATATAATATTATATGTAGTGTAGTGTAGTGGGCCAACAGCTTGTCGAAAAGATATAGGTAATGATGAAATAAAGTAATCGAAATATTACTAAGTGTTTTATTAAAACTGATTGAAAATATTCTAAGTTCAATTAATTAATTTAATTGGAAAATAAACTAAGTCCAAATGAACGATTTCTGGTGTAAAGTGACGTGAAGGTGCTTGCTCTAGCTCTGGAAAATCACGTCTGCGGGAGTCCTCTCCTGGGCCCCCTTATATAGTCAGTGTCCCCTGATCTCCTACTCATGTCCCTTCTGGCCTATTCGTATTCAGGTCATTCGCTTCTCACACTATTACGCATTTCAGAGGATGCGCGTGCGATGATGACGTCCGAAGACCATCCGCCATTTCAGGATGCGCGTGCATTATGACGTCCGGTGACCATCCGCCTACGCATGTGGTCAACCGCAAATGCCATATCCGAGTTCTCAGAACTCGCGATATGATCAACATTATATTTGAAATATATAATTGTGCGCCCACGGTTGGGTTAGGTTTAACGCATCGATACGTTTATTCGTTTCCCTATGTTTTGATTTAGTGTTAAAAGTTGTTTTATTACTATTGTTTTTCAGGCCTAGCTAAACACCGTTGTGGTACGATGGCTACCCTCCTCATATGTTTGGTATTTTATTCATTCCTACGTCCTGTAATTAAAATATATAAGTGATTCTTATCTTATTAATTAGGCCTACTCTGTATGGACCCCTTTATGTATTATATTATTGGTATAGGACATCAGAGCACGTAGCACCTCCCCACGGAAAAAAAGGTTTATGTCCTCAAGACAGAAATCTTTCAAAAGTCTTAGCACAAAAATAGTTATATAAGTTTACAAAATATAATACAAGTTTTGTAACTTGTTTACAATACATTTTACAATTATTTGTATGTTTTACAATATCATATTACAATTATTTGAACATTTTCATGAAATTTCAGTTATACAATACAAATTTATTGATTACAATAGTGTACTTAATATATAAATTTTAGTGGTTAGTAAATAATTGTTAGTGCTTACAAATTTTTCCCTTTTGTTTTTTTTTTTTTTTTATATAATAAACTAAATGGTTAGTGAATAATATTAGATTCTGAACGAAGTGATGAATGTATTGCTTTTACTATGATGTGTGCGATTTTTGACTTCAGCCCCTCTTTGAATAGGGAATTGAATCTAGTTGGTACTTTAGGGGGGGTCAAAATTAAAATTTTCTAATAGTTTTCAAAAAAATCGAGAAAAACAAAAAAAAAAATGACAGAAAAATGAAAATTTTACGGAAAAACCACTTTTCGACAAAATCGATTTTTTGATTTTGCTGTAACTCCAAAACGAATTATTGTAAATACTTGAAATTTTCACCAAATGTTTATATTATGGTTATCTCTTTACAGTTAATTTTTCAAAATATTTTGACCATTTTTAAGCTACTAATAGACAATTGAAATTTTCGACTTTTCTAAGTTTTTTTTTCTTCAAATGCCGATAAAAATTTTTTGGGTGGCCAGAAAATCTTGAAAATTTAATACAAGGTTTCTTATAAGTTGTTCTTAAAGTGATAAAAAAAAATCCGAAATCGTTAGTCACAATTTTTTTTTATAAGTGTTTAAAGTTCGAATTTATACGAAATATGTCAAAATTTAAATTAAATTTCATACGCTCATAATGCGAATGTTGGCCATAGTAACCATAGTAACATAATATAAAAACTATACTATTTGTTTCAAAATAGAATATTTGACAATATTTAAATATAATATATCCTAAACTGACAAATCATCTTCGTTCAGAATCGTTTTTCGTATACAATGATACCTATCATTGCATTCAAATTTAACCTTCCATAGTCTGAGGTCCACCCCACCCCCTAATATACAGCAGAGCGATACCCACTTACCCGCTTTTTTTTAATGTGGTTATATAAAATAATTGAATAATATAGTTATATAATATAATTGGTTAGTGTGTAAATGTTAATTTGTTAGTGGTTAATAATATAATTTTATAATTTATATAATATAAAAGTTAAAGTCTAGTGGATAATAATGCATTTATTGTCAAAGAATAAAAATAATAAAGTATATAATAATAAAATATATTTGTAATGTGTAGTTTCTATTTATAATAATTTTATAATATTTCTAGTATATCTGATTCGTTTCCGCTAAGTATAAGTGTATATATATATTGAATAATAGTTTTTATATTTTATACTTTAATTTATATTTTTATAATTATTTCCTAATGTAATATTTATTATTTACATATTATTTTTATATTGTCTTTCTCTTTCGTTTACTCAATCAAATATTATCCCCAAATGCAATGGCCAACTATTTATTTTAAGTTTGTCCCTTGCAAATGACGTTATCTTTAACTGATTATTAACTGTTTGGTCAATCATCCCCCATCACTTGGATTGTGACGAACTCGCTCCATCATAATCAATTGTCAAAAGTTGTTAGTGGGCGGGCCGTACAATCCAACCGGATTTATCATAAAATATTGATTGAACTAACGTGTTATATTATCAAGTAGGTTCAGGTAGTCGCAGACACATTCTCACTGTTATGTCACAAGAATTTATCTGCCAACTACACAAACCGAAATGACCAGTATTTTTTTGAAGAATTATCTATCATAATACAAAATATCTGCAGGATTAGTTAATATTTCTAAAAAATAGTTTAACTCATAACAATAAGGCTCACTCAAATCTCTGTCGACGCACATATCTGATAAAAATCTCTTAGTTGCAGATATTATTTTCAAAATTTTGTCATCCTCGTAGGGTACTAAAATCGAATTATTTGCGGTGACTATATGATAGTCATAGCAATTGGTAAAATTATGCCAATCTCCTTGTTCTGGATTTATGTGGTATTGTGTTTCAATATTTAGTGCAATTTCCGTGCTTAACTGTTCCAATCTATTCATTATGTTCTCCTTATTTCCTTTTAAGATGTAACTCTCAATATACCCAGGTGTCAAATTATTTCTTGTCGTATTCAAACTTTTGTTTAATTGGTCTAGACAAGCATCTCTCAACTCCGTTTTACACCTAAATACTCTTTTAATCTCTTTTATAGCTACTTGTAGCTCTCTGTCTTTCATCGGTCTTGGTTCTTCGTTGACAGGTAACAATAAAGGTCTACCTTCCAACTTACGAATTTTGAATCGATCTAGGCTATTTGAGATAGCTCCTGAAATAACCACCATGCTTGTCCTGTCCACCATTGAAAATTCAAAGTCCATAATTACGAATTTATGTGTCGCTGCTCTATTACAAGCAACGACATCACAAGCTTACGTACATTATATTTAATGATTACAAAAGTTTTTTATTTTTTTTTATATATTTATTTTATAAATTACTAATAATTTATAATTTTTTTTTTATTTACATTTATCATTTTATTTTTATATTTTAAATAATGGTCATTATTATAATGGTCATTGGTCGTACAATTTCTAATTCATAGTTCTTCCAATAGTAGAAACTCCCCCTCTGATTCATATGGAATGGGAGTACGTGACACATCACGTAGATGCCCATATAGCAGTGCCTCTAAAAGACAAATACATATCGTAGCATCTTCAGGTAGGGTTCTGTAATACTCATGTTCTTCTCCACAAATAATTCTATGAGCGAAATCTAATGTGCTCCTATATTCGAATCTTTGGAAAGACTCGTAGTAACTAATAGTCCACACAAGTATTTCTCCTATCATTTGATCGTTTTTATTTAGTCTAAGGGTCAAATGACGACCTTGAAATTGTTCAACTAATTCTAGTTCGAAATCTGGAATAGTTGTACTGTCTACTCCTATTACCAATGGCATTTTCAATTTCTGTTCTACTGGCGTAGTAACATAGATTACATCTCTTCTTCCTTTCCTATAATATTTATAATTAATTATTTCATAATTGTATATATTAGAATACTTATACTAAATTTATTCAGAAATGGTCTCAAATCATTACCTATATATGATTATTATGAATTTTCATTTTTTTTAGATTCTGAACGAAGTGATGAATGTATTGCATTTACTATGATGTGTGTCTGACTCCAACAGTTGGAGCAGTAATAATGCTCCGATTTTTGACTTCAGCCCCTCTTTGAATAGGGAATTGAATCTAGTTGGTACTTTAGGGGGGTCAAAATTAAAATTTTCTAATAGTTTTCAAAAAAATCGAGAAAAACAAAAAAAAAAATGACAGAAAAATGAAAATTTTACGGAAAAACCACTTTTCGACAAAATCGATTTTTTGATTTTGCTGTAACTCCAAAACGAATTATTGTAAATACTTGAAATTTTCACCAAATGTTTATATTATGGTTATCTCTTTACAGTTAATTTTTCAAAATATTTTGACCATTTTTAAGCTACTAATAGACAATTGAAATTTTCGACTTTTCTAAGTTTTTTTTTCTTCAAATGCCGATAAAAATTTTTTGGGTGGCCAGAAAATCTTGAAAATTTAATACAAGGTTTCTTATAAGTTGTTCTTAAAGTGATAAAAAAAAATCCGAAATCGTTAGTCACAATTTTTTTTTATAAGTGTTTAAAGTTCGAATTTATACGAAATATGTCAAAATTTAAATTAAATTTCATACGCTCATAATGCGAATGTTGGCCATAGTAACCATAGTAACATAATATAAAAACTATACTATTTGTTTCAAAATAGAATATTTGACAATATTTAAATATAATATATCCTAAACTGACAAATCATCTTCGTTCAGAATCGTTTTTCGTATACAATGATACCTATCATTGCATTCAAATTTAACCTTCCATAGTCTGAGGTCCACCCCACCCCCTAATATACAGCAGAGCGATACCCACTTACCCACTTTTTTTTATTATTACTGATTTTTTTTTCATCTATATCTAAAGTCTTTATATTCTTTTCTTATTAATATTTATTTATTAATTTATTTTAATTATATTTTACTTCTTTGAATTACTATGAAAGTTTAAATTCGTTCTTATAACTCTAATTCTTTTAAGTTAGTCCTTCTTAGATCTATTTGGTTCATAACGTATTTATATCGATATCGCTCTATGCATTTGTATTTGCAAAATACGTATACTATTGATAATATAGTGATCATTAAAAATATCCCCAAGGTTATACAAATAAAGTAGTCGTTTTTAAAGTTATTTTGTTTTTGTACCAAATTTTCTATACATTTTGTAACATTATTCTTATTTGTAATGTTATTGTTGCTCATTTCACTTTTTGCAAAAGTATTTTCCAATTTTATTGTGCTATTTGTGGCGTTTATGATTGATTCTACTGTTGTATTAGTATGTGGTTTTGTTGTACTGGTGTGTATGTTAAATTCTGTTGTATTAATGTATATGTTAATATTTGTTAAATTGTTTATTTCTTTAATTTGTTTAATAGGCGTTGTAATTGTTCTAACATCTGTATTGTTTTTTTCTGTATCTGCATTTTTAATAAATATTTGTGCAACTTGCTTCATATAAGGGATTTGTCTTTTTATTCCTTCTTTTAATTGTCTCTTGTATACTTCACACGATTTTATTAATTCAAAGCCCGTTGTTTCTCCAGTATATTCATTTATAGGTTTTAAAGTTGTACTACAGTTAAAGATTAACGAGTTATATTTACACTCTTTTGTAATTTCTAAATTGTATATTTCCTCTGTATTCCAATTCGCATTTTGAAAGGTAATATGGTCGTTTGATATATTGTATAAAACAGTTGGAGGTTTATTATACGCAACCCAATCTGTGGTCTCACCAGTTTCATCATCTTCGTCAATATCAAAACATTTTGTTGCCATTATGAGAAATAACCTATAATATTTTACTAATTAGGTACTTATAACTTATTTATATGAAATATCAATCTAACTTATTATGTTATAGTTTTTATAAATTTTACTTAATTACTTATTTCTATTACTTCTTATAATTTATAATCTTAATTTACTTGATTACTTTATATTTATAATTATTTTTATTTAATCGCTTTTATCTTCTTCCGATTTTTCGTGATATTTTTTCACATCATTTTTATGTACAGTAACATGTTTTCTACCTCTTTTTATTATTACGTTTTCACTATCTAATATTTCCAAAACCTCATACGGACCCTTCCATAAAGGACTTAATTTATTCTTTTGCGTTTTATCTTTAAGTAATATTAAATCTTCTACTTCTAACTCTTCAGTATGCTCTTTTTTATCATAATGTTTTTTAGATTTTATTTTCTTTTTAATTAACCTTTCTCTCGCTATTTTGTGCGATTCCTGCATTTTTTGTTTCAAATCAAATATATAGTCATCATAATTATATCTCGGTTCCGGATTACTTTTTAATTTAACTGGTATGTCTATCTCTCTTCCATACAACAATGCATATGGTTGATAATTGGTCGAAGTGTGTTCTGTCGAGTTATATACGAATAATGCATATGGTAATAATTGGTCCCAATTGTTTAGATCTTTATCTACATAATGTCTTAAATATTCGGCTAATGCTCTATGTGATCGTTCTAAGCTACCGTTAGTTTGTGGGTGATAAGGACTTGTATTTATTTTATTGATTTTTAGTAACTTGCACACTTCTGTGAAAATTTTACTAAGAAAATCTGTACCTTGATCTGTCAAAATAGTTTCAGGTATACCGTGCACACATACGAAATTTACTACAAAAGCCTCAGCTATAGTATTTGCCGTATGATTTGGCAATGGAACGCCTAAAGAAAATTTTGTTAGGTCGTCCTGCATGGTCAATATATATGTATTTCCCATGACAGTTGTTATTAAAGGTCCTACTATATCCATAAATATTTTTTCAAACGGTCTAGAACTTGTCGTTGTAATTATCATTGGACTTCTATGATGTTTATTTGTCGTCTTATTAGCCTGACATGAAGGACAGTTTTTTATATACTCTTTCACTTCTTGTTTTAAACCTGGCCAATTAAATTGCCGTTTTATTTTTTTAACCGTTCTATGTAATCCAGCATGACCCCCTAATAAAGAATCATGAAATTGTTTAAATATAATTAATTTTTCTTCTTTGGTATATTCTAATTTAGTGCAAATTAGTATTTCTATATCTGTATTGCGAAATATATACCTAATCATTGATCTTACTTTTGCCCAATCCAAACCATCCTTTTTACCTATTTGATTCATAGTTAATTTATTCAAAGAATGTTTGATACAAAAGTATTTTAAATTTAATAATGCTAAATAAAGGTTTTCGTACGTAGTTAATTGTTTTACTTTACTTTTAGTTATTATAAATATAATATATCTTTCCTCGTGTTTAAATTTTACTACATCGCCTATCTCTTTATTAGATTTTAACATTTCATTATTTCCGAACTTTCTTTTTAATTCATAATTAATTCCCGATTTGAAATTATAGTATTTTTCTATTTCTGATACTATATGGTATTCTATTGGCGATTCTAATAAATCTCCATTTACTTCTTTTACATTTTTATTTGTTATTACGGTTGTTTCCGATTTTTCCAAAAAGCTGGTATAACTTTCGTTTTTTATTTCCTGTATATTATACATTCTACTCAACGCATCTACATTCGAATTTTGTACTCCCGGTTTATATTTTATTTCGTAATCATACTCTTCGAGTTGTATGCGCCATCTCGCTAATTTAGATAAAGGATCTTTTAAATTAAATAGCCAAGATAACGGTCTATGATCTGTTAATATTACGAATTTTCTACCATAAAGATAAGGTCTAAATTGTTTAACTCCGAATACTATTGCTAAACATTCTAATTCGGTTGTTGAATAGTTCATTTCACTTCTATTTAAAGTTCTAGATGCGTAAGCTATCGGTAAATCGCTACCTATTTTACCTTGCGATAATATAGCTCCTAAAGCTTTACCACTCGCATCGGTTGTAAGTATAAATTCTTTTGTAAAATCTGGATATTGTAAAATCGGTTCTGAACAAAGTGCGTTTTTTAATTTATCGAAAGCTGCTTGACAGTTTTCGTCCCAATCAAATTTTACATCTTTTCTTAATAAGTGTGTCATTGGTTTAGCTAATAAACTATACGATTTTATAAATTTTCTGTAATATCCCGATAAGCCTAAAAATGATTTTATTTGTTTAACGTTCTTTGGTGTCGGAAATTCTAATACTGATGTTATCTTTTTCGGATCCGGTTTAATGCCGTGTTCTGAAATTACATGACCTAAGTACAAACATTCGCGCTTTAAAAATTCGCATTTATCCGGTTGTATTTTTAGATTATGCGTCCGTAGGCGTTCGAATACGTCTATCAATTTACTTTTATGATCTGCTAAATTTTTCGCGTATATTATTATGTCATCCAGGTATACTAAACATTTAATGCCTATAATCCCTGAAAGTACGTTATTCATAAGTCTTTGAAAAGTCGCGGGACTTGTTTTCATTCCCATTGTCATACGCTTAAAATGATAATGACCTTGACCGGTCGAAAACGCTGTTAATTCCCGAGATTATTTTTCTAACGGTATTTGATAAAATCCGCTTGCTAAATCCAAAATAGTAAAAAGTTGACATTGTCCTAACTGGTCTAATATTTCCGTAATATTTGGTAACGGGTGAAATTCGTTTAATGTTACTTGATTAAGCGCTCTAAAATCTATTACTATTCGAAATTTATCTTTACCAGATGAATCTGATTTTTTCTTTACTAGAAGTAATGGTGCATTAAAAGGTGACATTGAACGTTCTATTATATCGTCTTTTCCATTTTACTTAATTGTTCCTCAATCTCTTTTTGTTGAGCTTGTGGTAACCTATATGGTCTTTTATAAATCGGTGGCTGATTAGCCAGTAATCGTATTACATGTTCTGCCGCGTTTGTAAATGTTAAATAATCATTTTCTAAATGAAAAACGTCCGAAAAATGTTCGCATATTTCTAATATCGTATCTCGTTCCTCCTTATTTAAATGGTCACTTCGTATTAAATTTTTAATTTTATTTACGCGGTCGTTATTATCGTTAATCATTTTTATTTCGTGTAATTTATATTCTACATTATCTTCGTATAAAATTTTATTTAATTCGTCCTCGAAAATGTTTTGTGGTGATTCCGAAATGTTTAATATACTTATAACTGTGTTTCCATTTTTAACTGTATTTATTATATTAGCGCAATAGACGTCCTGTATTAATTCTTGTTTGTGTATTAAAATATCTTTATTTTCCATATTAGGATCGGCTATTGGTATAGATACTACTGTTTCCGTTCGCGGTTTTAATGTAAAACATATTTTATTTAATTCGCGTTTAATATCGTTTTTAATCGTTAATATATTATTCGCGATATCTATTACTGCATTATTTTGCAACAGGAAGTGGTGACCTAGAATCCCGTCTTTCGGTATTGGGAATTCTTTATTCACTACATGAAAATCGGTTTTTATTTCATTTTTATTTAATATTAAAATTATTGTAATTTTACCAATAGTAGATACTATTTTGTCATTTATGCCTTTTAAAAATATTTTTTCCTTTTCGTTTACTAAAGTTTCGCCAGTTAATTTATCTATTTTTATTAAATTTATTTCGCTACCGGTATCTAAAAGAAGACTAATATTTTCTGTATTAAAATTAGGTGATTGAAATGAAATATGATTATCGTGTATTACTGAGACGATGTTGAAGCAACGTTGTACATTTGCTCCTCCGGTGCGGCTACTATTTGGCTGATCGAACGGACGCCGGCGCCGTTCGATGCCTGCCCGTTTCCCGACTGATTAGTATTGTTACGCTCATCTCTTTGCCTACTATAACAACTAACACTGTCATGTCCTATTTTATTACAGTAAGTGCAAGTTATCGGCGTTGCATTATTATTTTGTTGCCCATTATTATTACTTTGTACGGGTTGACGAACATTATTATTTTGTCTTTGGTTTTGTCTGCCAATGCGACAATCTCGCGCGATATGATTATTTCTACCGCAATTATAACATCCTGTATTATTTTGTCTATTATTATTCTGATTATTATTACTATATTGATCATTATTATTACGCGGTTAATTATTATAGTTATTATTGGGAATATTACCGCCTCTGTTAAAATTGTTATTCCTAGGTAAATTGTTGCCGTTATTATTGCGATAATTATTGTTAAAATTATTTTCGTTTTGTCCATAGTTTCCGCGATTATAATTTTGTCTAAAGTTATTGTTATAATTATTATTAAATTTCTGCGCGTTATTATTACCCTGATAATTATTTGACCAACGTTTATTATTATTATAGTTATTCGCGTTTTGTTCCTTTTTTACATTACTCTGCGTCATTTCCGTATTATGACTAAGTTCGATTTCCAGTTGTCTGGCTAGTTGCATAGCTACTTCTAAAGTTTTTGGATCTCTCGCACGTTATTGTTTGTAAATTCATTTTCAAACCATTGATGTATATAGCCAATGCCTGTTCCGTTATCGCTTGCCTAAGAATTTTTGCTTCCTCCGCGGGTTTATTTGCTACCGTTGCGCTGCATAAATTATAATACAATTTTTCTACGCGACCGTTATAAGACTGTACGTCTTCGTCATTTCGCATGCGTAAAGAATTTAGACTTATGTGGAGTGTTTGCGGAGATAATGGTTGTTCAAATGCGCTTTTTAAAATAAATTTTATATTATCCCAAGTCGAAGTTTCTCTATATCGACATACGTCTAATGCCTTCCCTGTTAATTTAGTTGCTATAAATTTGGTTAATAATGGTAATTGTTCTTTTTCTATCGCCTCACATGCGTAATCGCATGCCCTAATAAACGCGTATACATCTTTTTCGTCAGCGCAATTTGGTATTAACGATGAAATATCTTTTAATAAAAGTTTAGTTTCTGCCATTTTTACTCTAGGTTTTCTAGTTACTGGTTGCAATTGCGCGTGTATTATATTCGGTTTTGTGCGCGTACCTATAACCCTTTTTTCGATTTCGTTAATTGTATTAAATTTAATACTTGTATCTAATAAACTTTTCTCTACTATTTCACTTAAATATTTATTTTTATCAAATTCTTGCGGACTTCCGTAACCTTCCGCTGTAACTAATTCACTATCTGTTTTATTTTTATCAGATTTATTTATATTTAATTCCACTTGAATTCCTTTTTCTTTAGTTTCACTATTAATTTTTTCCTCCGATAATCTATCGTTTAATTCGTCAGTTATACTACCTTCCGTATCACTATTCATAAATTAATTTTTATATTACTCATTAATCACCGAAAAATAACTATTCGTAAAACAAATTGTTTATTCTACTCTTATACTTAAATAAAATTAACTTATTTAATCCTTAATAATAAATTACGGCTAAATTAATACATAATATTTTTTTTTTTGATTTTTTTTTTTTATATTAATTGCTAACTTAATAATATTCTATTTTTTTTTATATTCCTTTTTTTTAACTTAATTATTATCGTTTTTGTTCCAAAGTTATTCTCATATATTTTTCAAATACTAGGCCTTTGCCTCTAAAATTCACAATTATTTTCTCAATTATTTTTAATCAACACTATAGGTCTTATTTCTTGCCTAAAAATTCACAATTATTTTCCTCAATTATTTATTCAACACAATAGGGCTTATTTCTGCCTAACTAAAAATTCTCAATTATTTTTTCATTTATTTATTCAACACAAAATAGGACTCTCTGCCTAATAAAAATTCACAATTATTTCTCAATATAAAATAGGTACTTTGCCTCATAAAATTCACAATTATCTCTCAATATAAAATAGGTACTTTGCCTCATAAAACTCAAATATTCTCAATATAACTCAATAAAAACTTAAGACTTCACTGTCTTTTATAATTTCACAAAATATAAGGTCTTACCACTTTGCCTTCTAATAACTCAATAATAGGATTTAAATTCCCTCAATAAAATTCTCAATTGTGACACATATATTTCTCTAATAAATCAACTTCTTTTAATTCTCAATAAAATATTTCTCCGTATTTTTCAACGTATTATCCACTTTTTATTTATTCTCAACAATTATTTATTACGTATTATTTTCAACGTATATTCACTTTTATTTTTATTTATTCTCAACAAATTATTTATTCCGTATTATTTTCAACGGTTACCCTTATAAACCTTTTTTTCAAAAACGATAATTATTACGTGTTAATTTCAACGTAAAATCCTAAAAAATCTTCTTAATTCTCAATAAATTATTTTCCTATGTTCACTCTCTTTTTTTTTTTCCTTATATTTATTTAAATCCTCTCAATTAATATTTAATTCTATTCTAAAAATTCACTTTTATTTTCTAAATCTGAAAAAATTATTTTATTTTATTCACGTTTATTTTTCTAAGTCCGAAAAATTATTTTATTTTTTCTTCGATTATTTTTCTAAGTCCGAAAAATTATTTTATTTTTTTCTTCGATTTTCAACTATTATTTATTTATTTCTATATTACCTTTATAATTAATTATCGAAATTAAATTATTGATATACTTTTATAATAAAAAAAAAATTTAATTATTTTGACTGTTAGAAAAATTTTCTATGTCACTATTATTTATTAATTATTTTTATAACTGGTTGCAATTATTTTATTTCAATAAAATATTTTATTTATTAATTATTACTTATTTAAATTTCCTTTATTTTATTCTTTAATATTTAATTTAATTTAATTTATTTATTTAAACACAAAAATCGGAACTTGAAAAATTTCCTAAGTATTATAAAAATTATTATTTTATAACTTATTATTTATTAAATTGTTTAATTTATTTTATTTTATTTTATTGTAAAAATTCCAACTTTAAAAAAAAAATTATTTTAATTAATTTTTTTATTTTAATATTTATTTAATTGTTTTTTAATTAGAAAAATTATTATTGATTGTTAAAAATTTATTATTTTATTTTACGGGGAGAATATATATACACCTTCACAATAAAAAATTTTACGATGGAATATTAATTCCAAAGGAGACGGATCAGAGCTAGCGCTTAATAATTATTTTACATTACACAAAAAAAATTATAACTCACACTACGACGGCTTGAGTTGCTGCTTCCATTTCTGATTGTTGAATTTTTTTGACGACTTGAATCGGTTGGCTCGCTACGCGTATGATTCTTTCTCAGAGTCGTTGAAGTTGACGTTCTGCAGTTGTCCTCTTCAACAGTGAATCGTGATTGATTTGCCTCTCGAATTCTTCTTTGAAAAATTTTTTCCAATATTTCGAAAAAATAAATAAATTCGTCCAAAGAATTCTTCTTGAAAGAATCCTACCGACTGCGCCAAATTTGTAGTGGGCCAACAGCTTGTCGAAAAGATATAGGTAATGATGAAATAAAGTAATCGAAATATTACTAAGTGTTTTATTAAAACTGATTGAAAATATTCTAAGTTCAATTAATTAATTTAATTGGAAAATAAACTAAGTCCAAATGAACGATTTCTGGTGTAAAGTGACGTGAAGGTGCTTGCTCTAGCTCTGGAAAATCACGTCTGCGGGAGTCCTCTCCTGGGCCCCCTTATATAGTCAGTGTCCCCTGATCTCCTACTCATGTCCCTTCTGGCCTATTCGTATTCAGGTCATTCGCTTCTCACACTATTACGCATTTCAGAGGATGCGCGTGCGATGATGACGTCCGAAGACCATCCGCCATTTCAGGATGCGCGTGCATTATGACGTCCGGTGACCATCCGCCTACGCATGTGGTCAACCGCAAATGCCATATCCGAGTTCTCAGAACTCGCGATATGATCAACATTATATTTGAAATATATAATTGTGCGCCCACGGTTGGGTTAGGTTTAACGCATCGATACGTTTATTCGTTTCCCTATGTTTTGATTTAGTGTTAAAAGTTGTTTTATTACTATTGTTTTTCAGGCCTAGCTAAACACCGTTGTGGTACGATGGCTACCCTCCTCATATGTTTGGTATTTTATTCATTCCTACGTCCTGTAATTAAAATATATAAGTGATTCTTATCTTATCAATTAGGCCTACTCTGTATGGACCCCTTTATGTATTATATTATTGGTATAGGACATCAGAGCACGTAGCAGTAGTATATAAACAGTGATTGTGTATAACATACTCACTCCATTTTTATCCTTGAATGATCAAATTTGTAATTTTTTTCATGAAAAATATAAATCACAAATAATAATAATGTATTAATATGATGTCAACATTGTCAACATATTTAATGAAAACTATTAATAATATGTATAATAATTAATATTTTTAACTTTTTAAGCGAACTAATAAGAAAATAAATATTTTAGTTTTATGTTTATTATTTATTTATTTATTTATTTTATAACAATACGGGACATGCCCAAATTACAAAATTGTAATATTATATATTTAGTCACCCGTCGTGCGCACACTGCTTGCTCTCCGTCTGTGTTTATTTATTCCGTATATTGGTCTTATGTACCAATTTATACTTAATTTTATTTTAAACTCCGTGTTAACTAGCATAGATTAAGTATGTAAAAAAAAAAAAATTGGTAGCTTCAATATTATCGTCATAATCGTTATTTTAATAAATAATAATAGCTCGTCGTCGTGCATATACGTTCGCTATATCTACAACAACTTGTGTGCGGTCTTATCGTACGCCGCTACGGCGGCCGTCGACCTTGACTTTATCGCAATAAAATTATGCCACAAACCACATCCAAAAATAATAGCACCAATTTAGACATCGATAAATGTAACGATAATACCAATCTACAGCCTGCTCGCCTTAACAAAGTTTCAACTTCTGTCAACACAAATCACTCAGTCGGTAATCAAGACGTTAACATGGATACTTCTTCATCAGGAAATTGGTCCCAGGCACAGTCAAAAAAAAATAAAGGAAAAAGGGGTTTCTCCTCCTCTTCTTCCGAACCATCTTCGCCAAAATTACAACCCAACAACAAAAAATTATTTTTTTCGTCTAATCGTTATGAAGTGCTCTCCCAAGTTGAACCAGAACCCACCACTCCATCAAAACCAACTCCTTCAATTTCTAATGAGTCAAATCCAGCGGCAAACATTAATGTTGGAATTAAATCAACCCTCCCACCACCAATTTTTGTAAAAGGTGTTTGCAATTTTCCCGATCTTTGCACAGAACTGATTGAACAAATCGGAGTAGACAATTTCTCCTGCAAATCCTCAACTGATCGCCTAAAAATTATGACTGCCAACCCAACTGCCTATAGAACGCTGATTCATTTCCTCAAGGAACATAAAGCTGAATATCACACGTACCAACTCAAAGATGACAAACCAACGCGGGTGGTCATTCGAAATCTCCATCCGACCACGTCCACAGAACTAATCAAATCGGAGCTCGAGTCACGCTTATTTGAGGTCCGCCAAGTAACAAATGTATTACATAAAATCAATAAAAACTCACTTCCGTTATTTTTTGTGGACCTCGAACCAACAATACAGTCAAATGACATTTACAATCTGACATCTCTTATCCACACCAAAATAAAAGTGGAAGAACCTTACAAATCAAAAACCATAAGCCAGTGTATCAACTGTCAGGAGTACGGTCATACAAAATCGTACTGCGGTTATCCAGCTCGCTGTGTCTGTTGCGGTGCCCTCCACTCATCGTCGGCCTGTCCAAATCCACGGGATGCTGCTCCAAGATGCGCCCTCTGCTCCGGTGATCACCCCTCAAATTATAAAGGATGTTCTGTTTACAAGGATCTGCAACAACGCAACAAACCAAAAAAGAGCAATCTCCTATCGGATAATACTAGTCATAAGAAAAATGTACAGGTTAGTCAACCAGTGGTAACTCCCTCAACACATTTACCAGACTCATTCCAAACCTACGCTCAAGCTACCTCCGGTTCTAACCATAATAACTCAATCCCTCCTCCTGTATCAGATATAAACAAGTTCCTTGACGAGTTCAAATTACTAATAAATCCACTAATCGCCCTACTCACCCAAGTTATCTCAAAACTTCTAGAAAAAAATTAATGTCTTCATACACAAGCAACTCCCTTCTTATCCTTCTATTCAACTCAAATGGTCTTAAAAATCACTCAAATGAACTCCAGTTAGTTCTCCAGGAGAAGCGTATCGATATTGCTTTAATATCCGAAACGCATTTTACAAAATACGCTCACATCCCTATACCTGGTTATCAACTCCTAAAAACAAATCACCCAGATAACACCGCCCACGGTGGTGCTGCAATTTATATTAAATCTTCCTTGTCTTTTCAAACCCTTCCAAATTTTTGTCAACCTCATTTACAGTCTTGTGCTATCTTACTTCATCTCAACAACATTCCAACAACTTTAGCAGCAATTTATTCCCCTCCGAGACATAATATTAACATTCAAAACTATATTGATTATTTTAACACTTTTAGTCATAACTTCATAATAGGTGGTGACTTCAATGCTAAACACCTCAGCTGGGGCTGTCGTACTAACAACCCAAGAGGTATCGTTCTCTACAATTTTATAAATCTTAAAGGCTACAAAATCCTCGCGCCCCCCGGACCTACATATTGGCCCACCTCCTTACGCAAAAAACCGGACATACTAGACATATTTGTATCCAACACACCCCACAATCTATTCAGCCAGACTACCAATCTCCTAGAACCCTGTTCAGATCACTCTGCAGTACTCCTGACTGTCAGTGCCTGTCCTCCAATCCGGCCTTCTCTTCCAAAACTCTTTCTCCATTCAACTGATAGGCTTAAATTCCATAACTTAGTGGATCAAAACATAAAACTAAAAGTTAGTCTTAAATCCCCCCAAGAAATCGATCTAGCCATAAACAAGCTAACAAATGTAATCCAATCTGCAGCATGGGCTTCTGGTCCTACTAAAATGCATTGTCCAAATATTACTCCTTCACTTCCCGAACATATTCGTATCCTCATATCTATCAAGCGCAGAGCAAGGTCCGCTTACCAACGTTCACGCCTCCCATCCCACAAACGCATATATAACAATCTATCTAACTCGTTGAAAAAAATACTTGCTAAACATAAAAACCAATCCTTTGTTAACTATCTCTCCAACTTATCACCTAATAATGGCAGTCTCTGGACAGCTTCCAAAAGTATATTAAAATACAAACCTCCGCTCGTTCCCATAATCAATCCCCACGGTGGTTTTGCAACAACTGACGCTGAAAAAGCCGATCTGTTTAAAGAACACCTTTCTAGAACTTTCACGCCTCACTCGGATATACAAATACCTATACATACAGACATAGTAAATCGTTATCTTGATATCCCCCTTCCTATCTCTCCCGCAGTTAAGCATTTCTCTCCTGGCGACGTTAAATTTGCAATTCAAAAACACAGCCTCAAAAAATCCCCGGGGTTTGATTTGATAACCGCAGAAGTGGCCAGGTCCCTCCCCAAAAGAGCCATTGTTCTTCTCACAGTTATATATAACGCGTGTCTAAGATTGTCATACTTTCCTATGCTTTGGAAATTCTCTGTTACAATTCTAGTTCCAAAACCAAATAAGCCTCCTGACATATCCTCCTCCTACCGACCAATAAGTCTCCTCCCTTTCTTCGGCAAAATTTTAGAAAGATTAATTCTTAAAAGAATTCTTCCATTCATTTCTTCCAGTTCCATATTGCCAAACACTCAATTTGGGTTTCGTACCGCTCACTCTTCAATACACCAACTGCACAGATTAGTCGACGCTATCTCATTCTCTCTTGAAAAAAAAAGTTATTGCTCTTGCGTCTTCTTGGATATATCCCAAGCTTTTGACAGGGTATGGCACGAAGGACTGCTATATAAAATTAAGCCCCTGTTACATCCAACCTATTACTTACTAATCAAATCCTACCTCATGGATCGTTACTTTCAGGTTAGAGTCGGTACATCCCATTCCGGATTAGCAAAGATTAGTGCAGGTGTTCCACAGGGGGGCATCCTTTCTCCTGTATTATTTAACATCTACGCTGCCGATCAACCCACCTCTCCATTCACAACTGTGGCGGAATATGCCGATGACAAGGCTATTATTTCAGTCCATGATAATCCTCACATAGCTTCACTCAATCTTCAACTCCACCTTGACCTCATAGCTGATTGGTATAAAAAATGGCGGGTCAAAGTCAATCAATCCAAATCACTTCACACAACTTTCACTCTTCGACTTTCTCCTTGTCCTATGGTGTCTCTTGACAATATTCAAATCCCTTCATCATAATCGGCTAAATACTTAGGTCTGACAATTGACCGTCGTCTCACGTGGTCACAACACATTAAAATAAAAAGAATTGCCTTAAATGCTCGACTCCGATTCCTCAAAAATCTAATCTCCAAAAATAAACATACTCCATTAAATACTAAACTTTTAATTTACAAATCCTTGTTTAAGCCTATGTGGACCTATGGTCTTCAGCTCTGGGGCAATGCCAAAAAATCCAACACTAACAAAATCCAAACCTTCCAAAACAACTTCCTTCGTAAAATCACAAATTCTCCACCTTATATCTCAAACCTAACCTTACACACCGATCTCAAAATTAAAACAGTCCATGAAGAAGCAATAACTTTTTACAAAAGATTTCACTCTAAACTCCCTTCTCATACCAATCCTCTCATTTCCAACCTTGCTACTCTCACAATTCCTGGTAACCCTCCCAGGAGGCTCAGAAGGAAATGGTGTCGTGATCTTCTCAATGAGTAATTAAGTTTAGCAATATAAATTAAAAATAAATTAAAAAAAAAAAAAAAAATCAAGTAAGGGCAGTTTTACCACTGGGTGACTCCTCCCATCAAACTTTCATGTAACTATTTCTATTATCTCATATTCTTATTGTTCCTAAGGAACAGATTGTATATACCTTTTAAAAATAAAAAAAAAAAAAAAATATATTTAGTAAAAACAGTTAATAATATAGTAGTGCTGATGGATCCTTATTGGCTATACTCATCATGCGATATAGTGGCTGGTTTTTTGCATAGTTGGTGTTGCATTTGGGTAAGGAAAAAATAATTATATTTGTCATTTGTGTGTGTATTGATGTATATTATTAAAAATTATTGAATTACGTCCATGAAGTTATCCGTAACCTGTTATGGTCCCTAGGTCATAATGACATTAATAAAATAAATGCAAAATTTACCAATACTGATAACTGGGTGAGCGATAATTAAAAATTTTAAATCAAACTTCTTTGTTTGATAACAAACTTCATAGTTGTCTGTATCTATATCTAGGTATATCTATATTATATGTAATATTATAAAGAGGACAGATTTGATTGTTTGTATTGAATAGGCTCCGAAACTACTGAACCGATTTAAATGAAATTTAGTACATAGATAGTCTAGACACTATGAAAAAAGACATAGGATACTTTTTAATACTAAAAAAGGGCTGTAAAGGATTGAAATAAAGGAAGGTATATATCATTGACATAATATAAAATATATATTATGTCAATGGAATATATTATAACAAAATTAATTTAAAAAAATTAAATAAATAAAAAAAAAGTAATTAGAAATATTTTTAGTATCCTAGCAACCGCTTAGAAGAAATAAAAAACATTATAAAACAATTAAAAATTATTACTACACAATTATTGTATACGAAAAACGATTCTGAACGGAGATGATTTGTCAGTCTAGGATATATTATATTTAATAATAAATATTGTCATATACCTATTCTATTTTGAAAAAAATTCTAACATTTAAGTAAAAGTTTCAAGATCCTACGTTTGGTAATTTTTTAAAAATAACAAAAATCGAAAATTAGTTATTAGTAAAACGTTATTTTACACGTGTATTTTTGATTTCAAATTAAAATTAAAACTTTAAAAACTCGCAAAATTTTTTAAATTGAATAATCCTCAAATTTTTTTATAATTATTCTAAGGTTAACTCATGGACAGCATAGTATTAAATTTTCAATTCTTAGCTTTTGATAATAAAATATTTATAAATTTTTAACTACCAAATAGTTAAAAATATTCATGATTTTGACGAATTATTGTCAATATTCGAACTTCAAATGATAATAAAAAAAAATTGTGCCTATGTATTTTTATAATTTTTGAATGAGAGTTAGAACAAGTTATGTGGACCCTTCTATTAAATTTTCAAGTAATTTGTCCCAGCTAAATTTTTTTTATCAACATTTATAAAAAAAAATTGAAAATTTCAATAGTCTATAAATAGCTCAAAAAAAGTCAAAATATTTTGAAAATCAAATCACGTAAAGAGAATGTCGATCTAAATAACTGGTAAAATTTTCATGTATTTACGACTTATACTGTTTGAATAACAACAAATATCAAAAATCGTTTGAGGCTAAACCGTTATATAACGCGGTTTTGTAAAAATTTAAATTTCAAACACTCAAGACAATTTTTGTCTAAATCCGGTAGAGTTTTTTTACAGTTATTTGAAAAATTTATGGAGAACCTTGTACCAAATTTTCAAAGCTTAGTTATAAAAGAAAAAATTTTTTACGATTTTTCAACCACAAAATTACTTGCCAATTTTCGCAATTTTGACATATTTCGTATGAATTCGAACTTTAAGCACTTATAAAAAAAAAATTGTGACTAACGATTTTGGATTTTTTTTTATCACTTTAAGAACAACTTATAAGTAACCTTGTATTAAATTTTCAATATTTTCTGGTCGGCCAAAAAATTTTTATCGTTATTTAAAAAAAAATACTTAGAAAAATTTAAAATTTCAATTGTCTATAAATAGCTCAAAAAAGGTCAAAATTCTTTAAAAATTTAACTGTGTATAGATAACACTTATATAAACATTTAGTGAAAATTAAAAGTATTTACATTGATTAGTTTTTGAGTTATAGCAAAATAAAACTGGTTTTGCGTAAAAAATCCTTTTTTTTCTTCATTTTTTTAGGGTTTTTCCCGACTCATTTAAAAAATATTCAGAATTTTTAACTAAAGTACCAACTAGATTCAATTTCCTTTTCAAAGAGGGGCTGAAGTCAAAAATCGAAGCATTTTTACTGCTCCAAATGTTGTTGTCAGACACAAAAAAAAAAACACACATCATTGTAAAATCAATACATTCAACGGAGTGTTCAGAATCTAAAATATAATTAAAATTTAATAGTTTGAATATTTGATAATTTTTATTTTTGAGCTGCACTTGAAACTTGACATCTTTTCTTTTGTACCAAGCCGTCTATATTTTTGCAAGAATTTTTTTCAAATATTCCGAAACTTTAGTAAAAGTTATTCAGTATCAAACATATATTTTAATGAAAAAAAACGAGTAAGTGGGTATCGCTCTGCTGTATATTAGGGGGTGGGGTGGACCTCAGACTACGGTAGGTTAAATTTGAATGTACTAAATATCTACATGTTGTTCAAAATGTCATATAATAATGCAATAGGTAAACATAATTGTTTTTATTTTTATGAACAATATAACTACCTGCCTATTATTATTTGAGAAATTTAATTTTGTTAAGTTATTTCAAATATAACTATTAACCATGCATTAGGAATATAAATATTTTTAAATTTTTTGTTTTTAAATAAAGTACCTACTTATTGTAAATGTTAAACTTTATTAAATTAAAAAACAAGGTGTTATATACAGTATACTTACCATGAATTAATATTTTTTTTTCTATTCACTGTTCTAAGAGAATTTTTTTTTTTTAACTACAAGTTATTATGGTTATGGTTTTACTTATATAATATTTTTTAGGATGGCAATTAAATTCAAATATTCTGTTGAAGACCTGAATTCAGCCTTAAAAGATATAAGAGACACAAAATTATCAACTAACAAAGCTGCTGTGAAGTATGGAATACCTAAATCTACATTGTCAATAAAATTATCTGGAAAATCTCCTTTAATTAGGAAAATGGGTCCTAGTTCATTTTTAAATGTTGATGAGGAAAATAAAATAAAAACTTGGATTCTAAACAATGCCACACTTGGATTCCCTTTGAATGGAAATGATGTCAAAGATTCAGTGCAGAAAGTTATTAAAGATGTTCCACAGGTTACACCATTCAAAGATTCTAGACCAGGGGATAAATGGATGAAACTATTTTTAAAAAGAAATCCTGATATAGTAAAGCGAAATACAGAAGTGATTTCAAAAGCACGAGCAGCGGTTACAGAAGAAAAAATCCGTGATTGGTTCACTGAGTTAGATTTATATGTCATAAATGAAAATTGTCGTGATGTGTTAGTCGATCCCAGTAGAATTTTTAACTGTGATGAAACTGGTCTACAAACATGTCCCAAGTCTGGTAGAGTTTTAGGTCCTAAAGACATAAAAGACTTTTATGAAATTGCCCAGGGACATGAAAAAGAGTGTGTTACTGTGTTATGTACATACTCAGCGGATGGTGGTGTTCCATCGCCAATGATATTACAGTAGAATCCGCTTATTTGGGACACCACATAAAGGGGACAACCGCTTAATAGGGATAGATTACATAGTCCCGAACGAATGTATCAGTGTATTAGTTATTCGGTTAATCGGGACAGTCGGATAATGGAGAAAATAGGTCACCGCCCAATGTGTTAATAAAATTAAGCGGATTCTACTGTATACCCATATAAAAGAATTCCAACATCAATATTGGCAACGTTTCCCGAGGATTGGGTGATTGGAAGATCTGACTCTGGGTGGATGGTGAGTAGCACATTCTATGAATATATTTCAAATGGATTTTTTCCATGGCTGATTAAAAATAATATACAATTCCCAGTTATATTGTTCCTCGATGGTCATAAAAGTCATTTAAGTTTGGAACTTGCTGATTTTTGTGCTGCTAATAAAATTATTTTATACTGCTTGCCACCAAATAGTACCCATATTATGCAACCGTGTGATGTTGCTATATTTAAACCACTGAAAGCCAGTTGGAAAAGTGTTGTTGGAAAAAACAAGAGATCAGGAAATCCAATAACCAAAACAAATTTTGTTAATTATTTCAAAAAAGCATTCAGTTCAAACTAGTTCAATCTGAAATGGTTTTCGAAAATGTGGATTGTATCCATTCAATGCTGATGCAGTAGATTATTCTAAATGTATTTCATACAGAAGAAAAATACTTTATCCTACTACAAATAATGAACTGGATATTTTGACATTGAAACAGTATAAAATTACATTAAAAGTTCTAGAAAAGTATTTAGGAAAAAACAATATCCAGCAATTTGAAAGCAAATTGCTAAACTCGCTAGTTCCAATAAAAAATGTGTCTTCTTTATTTGATTTTTGGAACAATATCAAACAAAATATTTGTATAGAAAATTTAAATATTATGGATATCGATAATATGCCAATTGAATTTGCTTATGATAATGCCTGCCGATTAAATGAAAACAATCAAAGTTTGATCAATTCTATGACAGAACATGAAGATGTTATACCTCTTGGTATTATTGATTTAGGTAGGTAATAATTTCATATTTATTAAATATTGTTATTTATTTATAATTATTATGTATTTTGTATATTAATAGATATGTTTTGATTTTTTAAGGTGCTGAATTGGAAAACACTAATTTTGAAGATATTGGATCAATAAATACAGCTGTTGAAGGTGTTACAAACAATTTAAATGAAAATATCAAAGAGACTATAAATAACATACATAATATAATAGCTGTTGAAGAGATAACAAGTAATTTTTATGAAGCAAATGAGACTGAATATAATGTAGCTGTAGTAGATATAATAAATAATTTTTATGAAACAACTGAGGATACTGAAAATAACATACATTTAAGTATAGAAAATAATACTACAAATAATTTAAGTGAGGCAAATAACACACTTGCTGAATCCTGGGGAAAGCATTTATTTTGGCCAAGACCGGATGTTAAAAAAGGCAAACAAAGAGAACAAATAAAACTGCCATTTGCAGTAACATCAGTCAAGTGGATAGAACATCACGCACAAAAAGAAAAAGAAAAATTGAAAAAAGAAGAGGAACTAGCACAAAAAAGAAAGCGAAGAGAAGAAAATCAAGCTGTTAAACGCCTAAAAGTTTCCAAACCATATAAAAAAAAAAACAGGACAAAAGTTGAAAGAAAAAAGACCAATACATAAGTTAAACCATGTTGAAGATGAAGATGTGTGTTGTATATAATGCAACGAACCCTATAAATCTTCAAAAAGTAGAGAACAGTGGATCAGGTGTTGTAGTTGTACTGGTTGGGCACATGGACTTTGTGCTGAATATGATAATACTGATGCGTTTGTATGTGATATGTGTCTTTGATTTTTATAAATTACTAATGTTATATTATTATACTAAAATTGTTCTGTTATATTGTTATATTAAGATTGTTCTTTGTTTTATTTTAAATTTTTTTAACCAAGTCCAAGAAAGCATCTATTTTAACTTGTTTTTATTTTATTATTAGTTATTACATTCATACATATTGTTTATTAATACATGTAAGATTGTTTATGTTTTTAAATATATTTCTAGTTTAAACATTTTAATTGATCAGTCCTTAGTAGGTCCAAAATAACCAGTTCTAATCAGTGGTTTTGTAAAATTACAGATATGTGCTGATATAATTATTTGTAAAAGTATTTAAAATACATTGGTAGGTATTTGAATACTTATTACTCAGTAAAAAAAGTTAGTAAAGTGGGATATCCTTTGGCTTTAAAAAATAAAAATAAATTAACAGTTATTTATACAATTTTTACCATAATATATATTTAAATAAATTATGTTGGTTATTTTAGTATTTGTATAATATTAAATGAAATATGAATAATTAAAAATAATATTATAACATGTTCAAACACTGGGTCCAAATTGTTCAATCACTAGTCCAAAGTGTTAAATTACTAGGTTTTTGTATTTTTTTTTTAAATATTGTAATTTATCTATATATTGATATAAATTTGTATTATTTTATCAATACTCATTTTATAATAGACAAAATAAGCAATATTTTAGTTTACACTTTATAAATATGATATCAAAAAAAAAACGTATCAATGAATTCTAAAGGTGGAAAAATCCTTAACTGTTCAATCACTGGACGGTTTACCTATTTATTAGCTATTTTAATTGACCAATAATAATATTACCTACTCATTTTATACAGATAACAAGAACAAATATTGTATTACGTGGAATAGGGAATTTATATTAAGTTTTCAACAAATGTCAAGGGAATAATTTTTATCAACATTTATATAAAAAAACTAAAGTTAGTTGTTGAACATTTCTCATACCTAAATAGCTCAAAAAGAATCAAAATATTTAGAAAATTAAATAAGTGTATAGAAAATGCTAGATAAAAAATTAAATATACTTATGATTATTATGATGAAAATTTCAAGTATAATTTAACTTTCTAGTGAATTTTTTTTTTTAGATTGGTAGAAAAACAGTGTGAAATTTTGTCAAAAAATATCAATTTTCAAATCTGCAAATGTTATAATAGCTATAACATTGCTATAGCTATATACGTCCTATAGGTATATAATATATGTATTATGTTACCTAAAGAACATTTTTATAAAGATTTATAACTACAAAATAATTTGTACATTCTTGAGTTTTTGTCATTATTCCAATTGTATTTTAAATGCTTACAAAAAATATTTATTTTTTTTTTATAGATTTTTGATTTGTTTTTAATTTTAAAACATTTGAACCCAGAGATAACTTTTTTTGACTGCTTTTATAAAATAAGCTAAAAAATGTCTAATGTCTGTAATATAATTATCAAATAGAGGCAAAATATTTTGAAAATTGTACCATTATATTATGTAGGTACCTATAGTAAATGTTAATAAAAATAATTTATGAAAACTTCAAGAATCTAAAGCTATTTATTTTTAAATTGCGAAAAATAAAATTTTATTTTATTACTATTGGTACCTATACTACCATTTTTTATAAGATTATAATATATCATTAGCGTTCTCGCAGGAATTTTCAAGAAAGCGGGTAGATATTAATTTTTAGGAACATATGTATTATGTTATAGGGGGCCAATGGTGCACTTAAAAACGGGAACGTAAAAAAAAAAAGCCAATTATCAAAAAATCTAAAAAACATTTCCGTCAGAATGATAAAAAAATATTTTTAAAATAATTTGCTTAAATATTTTACTTGTTAGCTATTGAAAAATATTTCTAAAATAAATTACTTAAAATATTTCCATTGAAACTTTTAGAAAATATTTTTAAAATAAATTAGTCAGAATATTTTCATAATTATGACGAGAGAATATTTTTAAAATATAATCATCACCTAAATGCTGTGTGGGAGCTGATAGTCTGATACATGTTCTAATTAGGTACTAATTGAGTTAAGCTATTATTTAATTCTAATCAACAAAATTCTCAGGTATCTATATCTATATTTAATTTATTCTACAGTAAAATTATATTTTGCAAATTAAATTATTACATGAATTATAAATACACAATAAAATGTATATTCAGGTTATAAATTATGTATTATCTTAAATTAACATAATTTTATTATTACTTTATAGTAGGTATAAACTATAGTTCCAATTTATGATGATGCATATCTATAGTTAATATTTACTAAACGACAGAATACTGTATCTAGAATTTTTTATTATATACTTTGATAAAAATTGTAACTGCCTGCCAAAAAAATTAACAATTTAATACAAGGTTACACATATTATGTTGTTCTTGCTGGAATTAATAAAAAGTATAGTGTAAAGATTAATTTTTAATTGGCATTTGAGATTTAAATTTTGATGTAACTATATAGTAACCTAGTCAAAAATATCAAACTCTACCAACTCAAATGATTTATGTTATTTTGTTTTAATTCTAAAAATATTAATCCTAGAAGCTTAGAATATTACACTATGTCACTATTGTTCAATTTATTATCTTCAATACACAAATCCAAAGTGACATTTTGATAAAATAAGTCAAAATCAAGAAGATTTGCAAATTATTTTATTCAAAATTAAAATTAGTTAAATGTAAGTATTTCCAAAGATTGAAAATTAAATACAGTGTAGATAAGTTGTTGCTGTAAGAAAAACTTATTTTGAAAAATTGAATATTTCAATTGACTATAAATTAGATTAATAGCTGATACTTTGAAGATTGAATTAATTATAGTAAGTCTAGTATAAACATTAAAATATATTGGAATTGTCAAGTATCTACTAAGAGACAAAAAAACGTCACGCAGACCTCACTATATATTTCGATGTTTGTTTTAATGTAAAAAATGTGTTTCTAATCACAACCGTATCTATTATACTTTTCCTTACGATATTTTTTCATTCAACCTTTGAAGATTGATCCAGACTATTAGGCATAGGCGTGTCCAGACCTTATTCGCAGGTCTTGCACAACAGTGGTATATTCAGAGGGAGTAGGTTCCTGCACCCCCCCCCCCATCACCCCCTAAAAAAAATTAGGTTTTGGTTTAAGGATATGACCCCCAAATTTCTTAATAAGTTTTATCATTATTACATAATAATGATTGAATCAGTTTTAGTTTTTTATTAGGAATAAAAAACAATACTTCTTTTATTATAGATAAATATATAACTAGGTAGTATGAAATTGTAATTAGTATTATAATTTGTAATACTTTTTACAAATATTTTTATAATTACAAGGGTCTTAATATATATTAATGTAATAGATATTAAAAGTCCACATGATGAAAATCAAAAAAATTAATATAAATTATGAAATCAGAATCTAAGAAAAAAGTTTATATTATGTACAGAAATTTATAATGTAAGTTAGATCAAATTTCGCAGGTCATGCCTGTGCATGACAGGCAAGACCCGTAGATACGCCTATGCTATTAGGGCATAAATAGTAAAACCACTTGAGTAGTTGAGTCATTACTAATTAATTGCATTTTTTCTGAAAGAGAGATGGTAAACTGCAAAAAAATTACACCCTTTCTAAAAGTCGATATGTAAACTGTGCAAAAAAAAAATTAACATTATACAAACTGCGACAATTTATTTGATTTTGATATATAACACAAAGATACTATGTACATAATTTGTATTTATTATTCTAATAATATAATAAATATTATTGTAAATTTTATTACTTAATTTCAAGAAGATAAAAAAAAAGGAAAAATTCTATTTTCTTAATTTTAATTGGTTTCTAATTGATTTCCAACTTGATGGAAACTTTCGAACATCACACTCGTATAAACGTTTTTTTGAAAAGAGAGCTTTAATATCAATTACATAAGAAGATTCTTCAATTTTACCATGTATTAAATAATTCTGAAACATAAAAATCACATTTAAACATTATAAACACCAGATGTTAAAAATAAAAAGTTTCTTAAATTAAATTTATTATTGCTCCCAAGACTAAAACAACCAGGCTCAGTAACCCAACCAATTTCTGTTGACAAAGGTACAGAATTATTTTATATATCTATAGTTATTATTATTTTTTATTAAAACAATACATTTTTTTTGATTTTATAACTAAATTATAATACTACAAGAATTTTTCAATATATAATAACATTATAGCATTATTATTAAATATAATATCAATATTTTTTCTTTTATGAAAATATTTCACAATAAAATTCAATTTACTGGAAATATTTTACAAAATGACTTTGTTATTTACTTACTTTGAATCGCACAAATTTAAATTTAATTTTAACAACCATAATAAACATTATACATACCTTAATAACATTCATTTCAAAAGAATTTTTCTGTCGTGTTATTAAATGTCTTAAGTATCTTATAGTTCTGTTTGAAAACCATCTCCTATGTACAGTTTTTAATATCATTGGCAACAAGTTGGATAAATTATGGTTTTTGTATTTTGCTCGAGTGTTAGCACTTTCTTTCAACTTCTTATAAATATAATCTATTTTTAATACTAAAAGTCTATATAAAAAAGGTTAGTAATATTTATAATAAGATTTAAATTTAAAAAATTTATATTGCAGTAACATCAATATTTTCTAACTGTATTTCATATGTAAAACAACTATCATTTATTAATTACATAGTTTTTGTGATAATATATTAAAAAATAATATTTTAGCATTGATATGATTTATATTGCTATCTTAATACACCATTAGCACTTCAAAGAATTGGGAGAAATTACTATTTTTAATAAGCTTCTATAATCTATTCAAAATGAGATCATTACACAAGCAGCGGTCAGACAACAAACGTTTGTCCACCTAACCGAGTCAACTATTTGTAAGTGTGCTATGTAGTAGCCACGCCGATGCACACATCTCTGCCGCCGGGTAATGATATTATTTTGAATAGACTATAGATAATAACTTCAATTTTTTATTTAAGTATTAAAACTGTTTTTACATATTTGTTGTACAATTTATTTTCATATGACTTTACAGTAAATTGAATAAATATTGATGTACTGTCCTAAAAATTATTGAAAGCAATACTTTTTTTCTGAGGGTCCTATAGGATGATTTACAATTTCATGATGGTAAGTTCTTGTTGGTAACAACTGAGGATAGATAAACACAGGTTTATCATAATATAGCATAAACTCTTTCACATGTAATGGTAATACAATATAATCACTAAAAATAAAAATAAAATGCTTAGTGATAATAATTATTAAATTAAAAATGAATGATGAATCAAATAAAAATTTCAATAATTATTTCAATAGATACATAAATGAAATTGAAGTGGCAGACATTTTTTAAAAATTTTTTTTCTTTGTGTAACTCGTTTCTTGAGTTGTTAAAAAATTAAAGTTAAGAGGATGGCACGCCCATTTGTTGCTGTATTTTACAAACATACAACATGGCAGGTTTCTGGTCAGTAGAACCAATTTTGTTTGTTTAGCTTTAGCTAAAATATTAGAGTGAAATTACCTATTAGGGTAAGAACATTATCTGTATTTTTAAGTCAGTTTTTATGGTAATTTAATTTTTAAGTAAATTATGAGTATGTAAAATATTTAAATATTGTTTTTAATATAATATGTTATATACAGGATGATTCTTTTATTATTAAACTCTCATTATTTCAAAAAGTATTGACTTTTTTCAAAATTTTTAGTTTCATGCTTTTCTAAAACTATGTAACATTTTTATTTTTTCACTCTTATATTTAATAGTAAGATCGTTATCAACTTTTGGTTTTCAAATGGCAATCTACATTTAAAAAGTCATAAAATATTAGGGTTATTTTATATTAATTTTAACGTTAAAACTATTATTTTTCGTTTAACCATTAATGAGTTATAGCAGCTCCACGTTGGGTGGTTTGATGTTTTTGGGTGTTCATTCTACAGGTTATTATAGCTGTGAGGCGTTGGTAATTACATGTACAAAGTTCATCACTGCGTCAATAGTTGATAACGAATTTATTACAATATATGAAAATAACATGTACCTATTATTATTATTTGTTACCCATGTGACTACTCGTCTTCAAAAACATAAAGAATTATAAAAACCGAAAACCGTCAAACTTTGAAAAGCTATATCTTGCTAAAAAATTAACAACAAAAAATAATTTGAACATTAAAATTCTTAAAAAAAAAAAAAATAGCTAAAATAATTAAAATATTAATTTAGTACATTTTACGTATAGGTTGCTATTTGAAAATCAAGTTGATAGTGCCGTGGTTATACTATTAAATAAAAAGGTGAAAAAATAAAAATTTCATGCAGTTTGAATAAAGCATTATACAAAATATTAAAAAAAAATAATAATAATAACGAAATAATGAGTGTTAAATGATAAAAGTATCACTCTGTATATTATGTTTGATAATAGGTCATTTTACTTAAATAATATTTAGGCTAACAAACAAAATTGGTTCTACTAAACAAACATTTGCCATGTTATACGTTGGGAAAATGGAGACTAACACATTATATTAAGGTAAGAATTATTTTTAAGGTACTAAATATATTACTTATTAATATCCTTTTCTCTGGTTACAACTTCAGTCCAATCTCGAATAAATTTTAAAGAAGGATGTATATTAATTGGTACATACTTTTTATCTTTACAAAATTCCTTTATTTGTACCTAAAATCAATAAATATTTAAATGAATCATAATAAAATCTAAAACAAATTAAATAACTTACCAACATAGCTTTAAATTTTCTGCAATTATTTTGATACTTTTTTGACATTGAGCTTAATAAATAATTTTGAGTTATCAATTGAACATGTTGTGTGAGTTGTTGTTTAAACAAAATAATTTGTTTTTGTGTCATTATATTTACTTGACTAATATTTACAAATTGAGGAACTATATTCGTTATCACAGAAATGTCTTCATTAGTATTGTGCTGTTCAATGCCTAACTGAGAATTTTCTTTAATTGTTGGTAAAGGAAGTATACAACTACGCTTTTCAAGATGTTCATTGATATTAAGCAAACTATTATTAAACTCTGAAACATTAAATATTAATGATTAAATAATTGTGATTTATAATAGTTGATAAAAAAGAATTTTGTATTGATAAATCAGTGAAAGTCACACGTAAAGAGTATAATGATTTAATGAATGAATTGAATGAATTTACTGAAAGCTTCCTCGAATTCAATGGTGAAGAAACATTAGAAACTCCTACCAATATTTTAGAAATTGATAATGATAAGGTATTCAATCTATAATTTTTAATATATATATATATTTCTAATAACTAATTTTATTTATAGAATAGTTAAACCTTAATATGATAGTCAATCTATTCCTGTTCATGCCTGTATTCAAAATAATTATGATTGGAAATCAAGTACTACTAGTAGTAATTTAAATAATAAAGTAATTAATTGTTTTTTTTTTATTTATTCAAATTTTTCATTGCATTTTATTTATATTATAATTTTGTATGATTATTGTTTATAGAACGCTGTTAAACGTACAAATTATCAATTGAATCCAGTTTTTATGTTAAATTGTTCTAATTCAAAATCAATTACCAATTGCTCTATAAACAATTATGCAGAACTAATAGAAGTGGCCACTTATAACACAGAAATAGATAAACAATTTAAATTTAAAATCGGGTACTTTAAGATTTAATATAACTATATATTATATGCATTATATGTTTACGTATTATTAATTATTATTATTTTGTTTTAGAGTTGGTTCAAAATGATAACAGCGAAGATGACCCAGAGTATAATGTTCTTGGTGATGATGATTTTACTAATGGTAACTACTAAGATAAATAGAGAATAATATTATTGTATTTTATCAGTATATTTAAAAAGAATCCCGGAATAAAAATCCCCGGGAAAAAAAATCCCCGGAAAAAAAATCCCCTGACGAACGACTCCGGAAAAAAAATCCCCGACCCTAGGAAAAAAAATCCCCAGATTACATTATTGCATTACATTAATTTCTATTAATTATTTTTATTTGTATAATACATTAAGTATTAACTAGCTATCATAAACATAGTACTAAAAATCTCATTAAAAAATATGCATTATTCTTTGGACGAAAATTAACTTAATTTAGATGTTTGAATAAAATTAACTTATACATATATATATTATATAATTCTATAACATTTTTACCATATTCTATAGATATGAGAACTTCAAATGTTACAGTAATTGTTATATCATTATGTGGTGTAGTGTGTACCTTTGATATTATATAAAATAAGGTAAAAAGTAACATTTATTTATTTAGTATTATTTAAAATTATTTATAGGTACCAAATATTATATAATAAATTGATTTTTTTATTTTTTGGCTGAAAACTTTAATATATAGTATACTTATTTGTAATTACATATTTTTACTTATTCGTAATTAAATATTAAAATCATTTTATATTGTGGTTGTGAGTAATATTGTAATCTGGGGATTTTTTTTCCGGAGTTGTTCGTCAGGGGATTTTTTTTCCCGGGGATTTTTATTCCGATTACCATTTAAAAAATAAATGAAAGTAATGGACAAAATAGTCATAAGTATTATACTCTAGAATACTAATAATAAACCAGAATTTATTTTCAGTCAATACCTATCTATTTATATTTTATTTATGTATTAAGTTATATAAATACTAAAGAACTACAACAAAATACATACTATAAATTCTAAATGTAATGATGTTTGAAATAAAAGATAATTTTATTTCTAAAACCTAATAACCATATTAACTATAATCACATTCAATAAATTAAACCCACCTAAAGGCTTTGTTAATTCACTAAGAAACTCTATCCATTCATCATTTTCACAAGCTGAATCATACATATCTTCAGTAATATCTGGTGGTATGAAAGCTTGTGCAATTATTTCTAATGGGGTATCATTTAAAGAAAACTTTGACCTTGTACGCATTCCAATTGTTTCCTAAACAAATCAAACACATTTTGAGTAGGTACTGTTAAATTACTGCATATAATAATATTTATTAATTTGTACCTTTTCATTTACATCAACTGTAGTTTTATTATTATTGGTTTCAGGATCATTTTCTGATTCAAATGACTTATTAATTTCTCTTAATTTAAAATCATCATCGTCGTTCTTATCTTCTTCTTCCTCAAACATTTGTCTGGATAAATGGATGATACTCTTCATTTCTCTTTCTAATCATAAAACATCACATTTTACATTCATGTTAAATTACGAAAAAAATACTAAAATATATAAATTTGATTATTACAGAGAAACGTTAAATACTTATCCAACGATATTTTAGTCCATGCTGGTAAGTGATTAGCATTTATCAGAATAATGATAAGGCTCGAGATCCGAAAAGAAAAAAGTACCAACCGAGTACCCAAGGTTTATAGATTATACTCTATAAATCGAGCCGAGTACCGACCGTTGTTATCAAAATATTACTATTCAATACTCCGTTAGTAATACAACAACTGTTACGACCACGATTAAAGATAATTATTATACTGGTTGCGCAACGAGGCGTGATAACGAGACTCCCGAAGTGTCGTTATTATAATGTAATACAATTTAATAAATAACATAAATAAGTACATTTTGTCATCTTACATCTATAACAGTCAATACGTGGGTAGGTACATTAATATATAATATTAATATCTTTCATTTATATTTATACCTGTAATATTAATATCTTTTATTTATATTTATTCCTGTTAAACATTAATACCACAATAACATAAATTATAATTATCTTAATATCTTCAAATACCCATTGCTTTTTTTCATCAAATAAATAAAAATTTCATATAATATTCATAATATTTTTCATACATACTTTATATAAAGCGGGTAAGTGGGTATCGCTCTGCTATATATTAGGGGGTGGGGTGGACCTCAGACTATGGTAGGTTAAATTTGAATGCAATGATAGGTATCATTGTATACGAAAAACAATTCTGAACGAAGATGATTTGTCAGTTTAGGATATATTATATTTAAATATTGTCATATATTCTATTTTGAAACAAATAGTATAGTTTTTATGTTACTATGGTTACCTTATAGTATCTGTTTATTAATAATCAAAAAATCGATTTTGTCGATAAGTGGTTTTTCGTAAAATTGCCATTTTTAGATTCTGAACGAAGTGATGAATGTATTGCTTTTACAATGATGTGTGTTTTTTTTTTTTTTTGTGTCTGACGACAACATTTGGAGCAGTAATAATGCTCCGATTTTTGACTTCAGCCCCTCTTTGAATAGGGAATTGAATCTAGTTGGTACTTTAGGGGGGTCAAAATTAAAATTTTCTAATAGTTTTCAAAAAAATCGAGAAAAACAAAAAAAAAATGACAGAAAAATGGAAATTTTACGGAAAAACCACTTTTCGACAAAATCGATTTTTTGATTTTGCTGTAACTCAAAAACGAATTATTGTAAATACTTGAAATTTTCACCAAATGTTTATATTATGGTTATCTCTTTACAGTTAAATTTTCAAAATATTTTGACCATTTTTAAGCTACTAATAGACAATTGAAATTTTCGACTTTTCTAAGTTTTTTTTTCTTCAAATGCCGATAAAAATTTTTTGGGTGGCCAGAAAATCTTGAAAATTTAATACAAGGTTTCTTATAAGTTGTTCTTAAAGTGATAAAAAAAAATCCGAAATCGTTAGTCACAATTTTTTTTTATAAGTGTTTAAAGTTCGAATTTATACGAAATATGTCAAAATTTAAATTAAATTTCATACGCTCATAATGCGAATGTTGGCCATAGTAACCATAGTAACATAATATAAAAACTATACTATTTGTTTCAAAATAGAATATTTGACAATATTTAAATATAATATATCCTAAACTGACAAATCATCTTCGTTCAGAATCGTTTTTCGTATACAATGATACCTATCATTGCATTCAAATTTAACCTACCATAGTCTGAGGTCCACCCCACCCCCTAATATACAGCAGAGCGATACCTACTTACCCGCTTTTTTTTTTTGTTTTTCTCGGTTTTTTTGAAAACTATTTGAAAATTTTACTTTTGACCCCCCAAAGTACCAACTAGATACACATTCACATCATAGTAAAATCAATACATTCATCACTTCGTTCAGAATCTAATAAAGTAATAACTAAATCCCAATGGTTGAAAATATAAAATTTCGTAAGTCTCCTCAAACTATTATATGTTGTAACAAATCTATTTTCTTCAGAGAACTATTTGCAGCGCCAATGGTTATACTAATATTATTATCAAAATTATTAGATTGCCATTTTAAACTTGAAGCAACAGATGATCAATATATCATAATTATTGTTTGGTTGATAACACTACATTTAGTTAAATGGTAAGATTTGAATTATTAGTGTAAATTTTAATAAGTTGATCACTAGAGAACAAACTTTAATGCCATAAAAAATAAGAAAAATGTCCTTAAAAAATACGACTTAATGCCTTAAAAATACATTATTATGAAAAATGTATCTGATAAAAAATTATGTTGTAATTTGTATGTATATGTCTCTACACGTGTTAACAATAATTTCATCCGGGTTTATCTGATCAGTTAAAAACATAATAAATATTTATTTTTAATTTTTAGATTCTGAACGGAGTGATGAATGTATTGATTTTACAATTATGTGTGTTTTTTTGTTTTTGTGTCTGTGTACAGCATAACTAGTCGAAATAATGCTTCAATTTCAAACTTTGGGGGTGGTTTCCGATGGCAAAGTAGATATCCTTGGTGCATTATAATTTATAGAGGTGAAAAGTAAACATTTTCCAACAGTTTTCAAAAAAATAATGACAGAAAAACCCCACCCCCTAATGTACAGCATAGCGATAATCACTTACCCGCTTTTTTAGAATGAATGTTCATATATTTTTATTAGAGGTTGCAATTACACGTGTAATGAACTACACAGATACCCTGTATACTCGGGTATTTAAATACCCGTGACCTTAAATATTCATATATTCAAATAAAATCGTATTTCACTATTTTGTAGTGCTACCTTAAGATTGCTCCACTTTCTGGAGGTAGTAGGTACGTAAATATAATGCAATAAAATTGGCGATGAGATAACTTTGCGAATATTTATGTTTGAATCTTAAAACCTGTTTTAATATTACTCTCTTATATATTATTATACTTATAGCTTATAGTGTTTATGCCTATATAATATTATACGATAAACCAATGCATCATACTGATGATTTTTAAACATAACTAATAACTATAAAAATAACTTATAATAAATGAGTATTCATATAATTAACTTGTTGTGTTATTTAATGTTATAAAGACTCGTATAAAGAGTTAGGAAAAGTTAACAAAAAAAAAATATTTATATTATTCATATTTTCAGAATTCTAAATTAAAATATAATATATGCACGGGTATTAAATACACGTCGAGTATACACAGGTATTTACACGGATATTAAATACGGTAATCGGTAAAATATCCAAATCAAAATATCCAAATATATACGTTTTTCCGAAAATAAGTGCATTACACTTTATTTTCTAATAAATATATTATATTATAATACATAAATTAATAAAATAATATAATATAAAATGTAAAATAATCTTATTTTTATAAAATTAATAATTAATTTATAAAGAAAATAAGTGCATTACACTTTACTTGCTAATAAAATTAGCTCAAATACTCAAATAATATAATCATTTTGACAAGAAAAATAAAATGTTATAAATAAAAAAAAATGTATAATATAATAGAAAAGGATCTAGGAACTGATCCGGTTTCTATATAATTCCATAGCTCTCCCAATCCACCCCTGAGTTGAGCTTTTAATTGTTGTTACTTGCTGATATATAATATATATATCAGGGACGTATTTAGAAATGTCTCATATAATAAAAAAATACGCCGCTGTATAGTGTATATATATATATATTTATGATATAATATTAATAAAGTTCGCAAAGCTCAGCTCATGGATCGACGCGCTGTATACATCATACACGCACCCACGATAAAAGTAAAATATAATAATACGGATATAAAATAATATAATTGTATTTCAACCTGGAAATTTCACGAGACGCTATGCCGTAATACGTATTACGTATCTTATCGTTTACATTTTCGACAAGACAAGTGTGAGTGACTATAATGATTTTATCAGATTATTATTTATTAGATCATGTTATATTGTACCCATACGGACTATATAAGCTGTGGCTGTACCTATATTTAGTGTCTGTTTTCCAAACTTCGAAATCTAAATCTAAAATACATCATTATTGTCTTCATCGTCGTCAACGTTGTTCGGTTTTCGTGTTATAGCGAAGTGCAGTTTATAAATTTATTAAAATTTAATAATATGGAAATAACGAGTTCAAACAAAGGTGGTTTAAAAGCCTTATTTAGTGAATATATGTATACTATTAAATATAAAGGTATTAAAAAAATATCATGGCGCTGTGTAAAATCAAATGTATTAAAATGTCCAGGGATTTTACAATCTGAATTGGATTATTCTGAACCGCACGTAATAAAAACACATTTAATGACATGTACCAAAAACACAGAGAAAATTAATGTAACAAAATATGTGAATGAAATGATTCAACTTGCTGTGCATAGCGAAAAAAAGCCGGGACAAATATTTTCCGAGGTGGTAGCAAAAGTGGACCATAACACAAAAGCTCTGATGCCAGCCGAAGACACTGTAAAAAGAAGATTATGAAGACAAAAATCTAAAACTAATCCCATAAATCCTATAATTGTCTCAGTGAGTTAGTTATAGAGGATGAATGGTGTTATTTGGGTGACAAGTCAACACGCTTTTTGTTGCACGATAACCGGACTGACAAAACTGAACGGATAATTATTTTTGCAACAGATAATGGTTTGAAATATTTAACTGAAGCTTTGACCTGGTATATGGATGGACATTTTTCAATGGCTCCAGTAATATTTCATCAATTGTATGTCATTCGCGTTAAAATAAATAGTGTTTTTATAACTGCCGCTTTCATTTTACTCAAAAACAAAACCGAATCAAGTTACGAAAATATGTTTCAAATTATAATGCATAAATGTGCCGAAAAAAATTTATTTCCAGACCCACAAATTATTAATGTGGACTTTGAAAAAGCGGTTATAAATTCCATAAAAACTGTTATTGGGGAAGAAGTGCAAATCCAGGGATGCTTTTTTCATCTTTGCCAGAGTACACATAGAAAAATACAGCAGTTAGGTCTTGAACAATTATATAGATCAAAGGAGGAATTTTCACATTTTTATGGCATGCTAGACAGCCTGGAATTTTTACCAATAAATGATATTAATACAGGTAAGTAGTTAAAACGTAAAATATAATTTATTAAAAAACTTATTAAATTAAAAGTAAATTTGAAAAAAAAAGTAACGAGTTATTTATTAACGTTTTAACTTTTAACTCGTTTATTTATTAAATAAATATTATTTCAAATTAACGAGATTCTCAACAATAATAAGTTATTATACATTATATTTAAGGCTTGTCTTTTAGATTCTGAACGGAGTGATGTTGATTTTACAATGATGTGTGTTTTTTTTTTTTTTTTTTTTTTTGTTTTTTTTTTTTTGTGTCTGTGTACAGCATAACTAGTCGAAATAATGCTTCAATTTCAAACTTTGGGGGTGGTTTCCGATGGCAAAGTGGATATCCTTGGTGCATTATAGAGGTGAAAAGTAAACATTTTCCAACAGTTTTCAAAAAAATCGAGAAAAACAAAAAAAAAATGACAGAAAAACGGGAATTTTTACGCTAAACCAGTTTTCGACAAAATCGAATTATTTATTTTGCTATAACTCAAAAACTAATCGATGTAAACACTTGAAATTTTCACAAAATGTTTATATTAAGGTTTTCCATACACAGTTAAATTTTCAAAGAATTTTGACTTTTTTTGAGCTATTTATAGACAATTGAAATTTTTAATTTTTTTTAGTATTTTTTTTTAAAATAACGATAAAATTTTTTTGGCCGGCCAGAAAATCTTGAAAATTTAATACAAGGTTTCTTATAAGTTGTTCTTAAAGTAATAAAAAAAAATCCGAAATCGTTAGTCACAATTTTTTTTTATAAGTGCTTAAAGTTCGAATTTATACGAAATATGTCAAAATTGCAAAAATTGGCAAGTAATTTTGTGGTTAAAAAATCGTAAAATTTTTTTCTTTTATAACTAAGTTTTGAAAATTTGGTACAAGGTTCTCCATAAAATTTTCTTCAACTATCTGCAAAAAAAACTCTACCGGGCTAAGACAAAAAAATTTTATGAGTGATTGAAATTTAAATTTTTACAAAACCGCGTTAAATAACGGTTTAGCCTCAAACGATTTTTAATATTTGTTGTTATTCAAATAGTATAAGTCGTAAATACTTGAAAATTTTACCAGTTATTTAGATCGCCATTTTCTTTACGTGATTTGATTTTCAAAATATTTTGACTTTTTTTGAGCTATTTATAGGCATTTTAAATAATCAATTTTTTATTATTTTTTTTTTATAAATGTTGATAAAAAAAATTTAGCTGGGACAAATTACTTGAAAATTTAATTGAAGGGTCCACATAACTTGTTCTAACTCTCATTCAAAAATTATAAAAATACATAGGCACAATTTTTTTTTATTAGCATTTGAAGTTCAAATATTGACGAAAATTCGCCAAAATCATGAATACTTTTCACTATTTGGTAGTTAAAAATTTATAAATATTTTACTATCAATAGCTAAGAATTGAAAATTTAATACTATGCTGTCCATAAGTTAAGCTTAGAATAATTATGAAAAAGTTTGAGGATTATTAAATTTAAAAAATTTTACTAGTGTTTAAAGTTTTAATTTTAATTTGAAATCAAAAATACACGTGTAAAATAACGTTTTACTAATGAATAATTTTCGATTTTTGTTATTTTAAAAAAATTATCAAACGTATGATCTTAAAACTTTTACTTAAATGTTTGAATTTGTTTCAAAATAGAATATATGAAAATTTTTTAATATTATATATATTAACATATCCTAGACTGACAAATCATCTCCGTTCAGAATCGTTTTTCGTATACAATGATACCTATCTTTGCATTCAAATTTAACCTACCCTAGTCCGAGGTCCACCCCACCCCCTAATGTACAGCAGAGCGATACTCACTTACCCGCTTTATAGAAATTTGACTTATGTCACATAAAATTAAATACATACAGGGTGATTCTTTTATCATAAAACACTCATTATTTTAAAAAGTATTCATGTTTTTGAAAATATTTTTTTACATAGTTTCAAGTTGTTAAAAAAACAACGTTTTTTAATAAAAAATTATATTTTAAAACATTTTACGAGGTAACCCCGTACCACTCCACACAAATATAATTTTTTTTTAATAAAAACGTTGCTTTTGAAACTATGTAAAAAAATATTTTCAAAAACATTGATTTTTTTTAAGGTTTATCATATTTAAAAAGTGTCATGCCTGAAGAAGCCATAGATTTGGTCGAATATTTTGAACGCACGTATATAGGGTCCTATAAAAGAGTCGGAAACGGGCAATCGGAGACATGTATAAAATTGCGAAATTTTTAATTCCTCATTTTCAACCATCTGTCTGGAATGTAAACGATGCAACATTAAATAACGGAGATCGGACTAACAATGTATGTGAGGGATGGAATAATCGGTTTTCAAACTTAGTAAGTGTTTATTATTAGAAATTAAAATTAAATTATTCAATATAATTTAGGTGAATATTGATTTAGGTGAATCACAAGCATCCAACAATTTGGACATTAATTACCAAGATACGGCATGAAAATGCAGCAGACGAAACGAAAGTCGCACAGCGTCAACTGGGTACCATTGGACCACCAACAAAAAAATAAAAAATACTTATTAAAACATATTTGCGAAGAATACAATGATAGAACTAGGGACATTCCCAATTTTTTAAATGCAATAGCTAATTTTATTCGATAATAATTAAGATACAATTTCTTATTTTTAAAAACAATTTCTAAATTTTTAATTATTATTTTAGTATACTATATACATAAAAACAATTATTTGACATTTTATTTTGTATTATTTTATTATTTGACTATTGTGTGTATACTGTATTTATCAAAACAAATTATTTTATATTATTTGACTAATGTGTGTGCAGTATATTTTGTGATATTATTACTATTAACGTAATTTAAGTATTATAATATAATATATTTATATTTTATTAGATCCTTCTCTATTATATTATACATTTTTGTTATTTATAAAATTTTATTTTTCTTGTCAAAATGCTTATATTATTTGAGTATTTGAGCTAATTTTATTAGTAAGTAAAGTGTAATGCACTTATTTTCTTTATAAATTCATTATTAATTTTATTAAAAAATAAGATTATTTTATATTATTTTATTAATTTATGTATCATAATATAATATATTTATATTTTATTAGATTTATTAGAAAATAAAGTGTAATGCACTTATTTTCGGAAAAACGGATACATTTGGATATTTTGTCCGTGGATATTATGACCTAGATTCATAAAATACACGAGCTTTAGTATATTTTTTGCCCGGGTATCCGGGCTCCGTGTGCCCGTATATTCTAATACCCATTTACAACCACGACCCCTAATTTTTATCGAATTTTATCCATTCCTATAAAAATGACTTAAATACAAATTATTATACTAATAATACTATACTAGTATAAGGACTATAGTATAACTATAGTATATTATAGTAGGTATATTAATAGTATCAATTTTTATACATTTTTTCAATTATCGAAAAATGTATTAAATATAAAACTAACAATAAGATAGAGGAGTTGGACAACATTATTCTGTTTTGGAAATACTAAATAGATTAATTTTATAATACCAATATTTTTGATAATGATTAGGTATTTAACCACAATGTGCATACATGATTTCTAAATAATATTTGTAAAACCACATTTTATAAGTATTTCTAATGTACAATTATAAAGTAACTACCCAGTTATGACTAACAACATTACAAATGATTGGTAATTTGAAATACCTAATAGCACTATATTTAATATTATAAAATATTAATGTATAGTGTACTCTAACACACATTTTGTGAACACAAACTAATGACGGAATAATTAAATGTTATAATATATCTTAAGAGGACGTCGCACCCGCATGTGTCGTCTCCGTCTTACACACATACGGCATAAGCGAAACGCGTTTACTTAGTTTGAGTATAACTCGCTCAATTTTGGTACTAGAGTAAATATACCTATTATAAAATTAAAATATAACAATATTTCGGAGGGCAAGTCGATGAGTTTTTTCCATTATTTCTAATATAACGTTCGTTATAACCGTTTAGAATTAGTTAAAATTTCAAAATGTTTAAATGACCTTTAACTTATTAAAATTTTAATTTTCTAAAAAAAACTCATCGGCTTGCCCTCCGAAATATTGTTATATTTTCATTTTATAATAGGTATATTTACTCTAGAATCAAAATTGAGCGAGTTATACTCAAACTGATTAGTTCACTATCATTGACAAGTCAATATTGTATTAAATACAAAACTGACTAGGATTAACCAGCACCACAGAGGAATTTCTAAAATCATGTTTGTTTTAATGGTACTTTCCTGTTACTCGGGACTACCGTCTAATGATTTTTGACAACATCACAATCCTGTTATTTAAGACTACCAAAATCGTACTTTCCTGTTATACTAGTCTACGGTTATTTTCGCGACTACTTCCCAAGACTACCTCCGTTATATAAGACTACCGCGATTTTTTTATGAAACATCACAATCCTGTTATTTAAGACTACTAAAATTTTTTACACACTTTCTTATTATCATAGACTACCTTAGTTTTATTTAATATTTATATTTGTGTAATGCACATTTAATTTGATATTTTTTTAATCAGTAGGTATTGTAGGGATTGTTTGAATTATATATATAAAAAAAAGTATTTAAATACCCAGTAATCATTTGTAATGTATTTTACACAACACACGCTACAAGCTGCTGTGATGATGAGATAATAACAGCTGTTGGAAAATGGCTCACCAGTGCTAAAGGAAGACTGGAGAAGAAAAATCAAATGTAATAAGTTGATGTACTATCATTATTTTTTAAAACAGATTTGTTTCTTGATTTTATATGTTAATTTCAATTAATTATAGGTGCTATAATGTATATCTATATTATACTATGTTAATTTTTTTTTTATTATTATTATTTGCTGTGGCTGCTTATATGTGCCTATTATAGAAGAGTTTTAATACTGTTTGGTATTTTTTATTTTTATTTGCATTTTGTTAATTTTTTAAAATTAATTTCTCTTTCTGAAATAAAAAAAAATTTAAAATTAAAATTCAATTAGAACTTTATTTAACATTATAATATAATAACAGTAAAAACTCATAAATATTAAATTCATTAATAAATATAATGATAATTATGATGTTGATTGTATGAAATTTTTATAAAAATGTTCTCCATTTAAATATAATGACATACTAGCTATTTATATACATTTTGGTTAGTATCTGTGATACACAAATAATAAAATAAGGATAATATTGTAGGTAGAACGTAGAAATAATGAATTGATATCATAATTTGTATATACAGCAGTTATGAACTTTTGGTTATCTCATTGATATCTAACAATTTTCTACAGTGCCATTTTAGATATTTAACAGATATTAATATAAAAAAATGAATATACATAAAATATTCTATACTTATGTTATTGATATCCTACAGATATATTTGGTAAAAAAAATCATTATTCATAAAATAATGGTTGAATATATGTGAGATATCTCCTGGTTATTATAGTAAGAATATTGAATAGATATCTTAATTTAGATATACACCAGTTATGAACTTTTGGTTCATAAGACATTCATTCAATATCTCATTGATATCCAAAAATTTTCTACAGTGCCATTTTAGATATTTAACGGATATTAATATAAACAAATAAATATACATAAAATATTTATTAAATATCCCTTTGCTAAATGGGATATATGTGGCGTACGGTACTACGGTCACTAAAAACAATAAAATAATATAATTATAATAAATACTAAAAATAATAGTGATAAAAAATGGTAAAAGCACAAATAAAATAATATTATTATAATAAATATATAAATAATAGTGGTAAAAAATTGTAAATCCATAAATAAAATAATAAATAATGATGGCCACATTATTTATGAATTATATATAAAAAAAAATGAAATAATATTAGTGTCGTTGTCGCCAAACACGAACAAAAAAAGGTATAATAGAATAGATAATATAACAATATTATTGTGAATATTGCTACGTTAGAACACAGCACGTGGATATTGTTCAGCTAATTGTGGTAATCGTGATAACGGAGGTAGTCTTGGGTGGTAGTCGCGAAAATAGCCATAGTCTCGTTTAACAGAAAAGTACCATTTTGGTAATTTTGTATAACGGAGGTAGTCTTGGGAGGTAGTCGCGAAAATAGCCGAAGTCTCGTATAACAGGAAAGTACCGTTTTAATGAGTATACAGCCAAAAAAGTTGAATATTTTAAGAAAAGCAAAAATCAGTAATGTTGAATGCTTACCTTCATGACGTGACATTTCACGGGTTCCGTCTCTACCGTCGTCTTCTCGATGTATTCTGGTCATTAACAATTTATTTCGTATAATACACTGCACGTATTCCTCACAAATTAATGCGACCGATCGTATGTATCCCGCAGAGTTTGAACTTGTACGTAAATACAAAAGGATATTAGCCGATTTACAGATCGAATTTTACAGTAATGAGATGAGGAAAAAATTAATAATGATAAATTAAAATTAAAACAAGACAGTCAAACGCGTTTGTGTGCGCGTGAGAGGCTGCGTCTCGGTGATAATGGAAACATTAGCAACAACAATAACATAACGATCACGGTTAAAGATATTATACAGGTTAGCTGTCGCTGGCCCGCCACTCGGTCAGATTGTGTTACCATTCAGTAGTTCATATTTTCACCACACGCCTAAGGCGCTAGTAGTAAGTAGAGTCATATATTTTAGTATTGGTAATTAGTTTATTGTAGTATCGGTACATTCCTAATTGCTACATAATAGAATATTAGAATTTATATGGTCATAAATTTAATATAGGTAACTTTTATATTTATTCTAATATTAATGTTGTTATATATTACTTGGAGATGGTACTAGAGAAAATAAAAATATGCTATCATCTTCAAAACATTTAAAATAATCCTTAGGCCCAGCTAATAATTACCTACCTAAGTTATTATTAATATTTTGTTTATGATAATAAAAATCTATGATTGAGTATGTGGTCTACCTACCTTATATAACTTAAATTATTATAATTTTTTTTAAAAGTTACCATACATATTAAATAGTATTTTACAAAGAAATGTGACTAAGAAACAGGTTTAACCATTGTAATACCTAATATCAACTAAACCCAAGTCCACACAATTCACTTTGTTAGATAGTAGATACTATTACATTATTAAACAGTTATTTATTATTATAAGCTGTGATAAAATGTAATATGCAAAAGAAATAGGCCACAACATATTTACTGTTATTGTGCATCCATTTTATCTGAAACAATTATTCAAATTAATATTTATCAGGTTGTTAGTTTCAAATTTTCATTTTTAACCATCATTACAACTACAGCCGTCAACCGCCAATCAATAAACTACAAAAGCAATAAAAGCATATAAAATTAAAATGCAAACTGATGATAAATTTTATTAAATAGTGCAATAAATAATAAAGGAAAAATAATAATTATAAGCATACCTATGCAGTTTTATAAATTATAAAAATATATGAACAAGAATATTAGAAAATAATTAATATTTATATATAGACAGTTAATAATAATATATAAGCAGTTGTAAAACATATTTTAAGTAGAGACCAATTTAGCAATTTTCTTCTTCTCTCTGCTATTTTTTTTTCTTTTCGATTGTCTTGTACAGCAAAGTGTCGCATTCGCATGATTAAATAATTAGTTAAAATAGTTGAAACGACTTGGCTTTTGTGTTCATTACACGGTAATGAAATAGGAAAATTTAGAACATCATCTACAGTGAGATAAAATACATTTTTATGTTGGCAATGTGTAGCAAAACTTTCTTCAACTTAAGTTAAAAAATGAAATAAATGTATGTTGGGATGAGTTAGGCCTCCTTTTGATTTTATGTTAACCAATTCTGCTTCAGGAATATCTATATACTTCTGATTATTTTTTAATGCGTTCAAGCAAAGAATGCAAGGTGTATTTTTAATAATTTTTTTTGTCACATACCCGATAGCATAGTAAATAATACAATTTAATGCAGAAGCTTCATTGTAATTATGGTCTTCAAATATTTCATCAGCTTCCCAAGAACCTTCATCAATAAGTAAATCTACTTTAAGTTTCAAATTAGAAAGCTTTTGTTGTCTTATAGTCGATTCAGAATGAAATATTTCTTTTAATTTGGACAATCCTATTTTCGGAGCCTTGCTATCAAAAATAGTGCAATTGCCTGACTTGGGTGGGCGTAGCTGTAGCACCGAATATATAGATAAGATTCGATAAATGTGTAAAAAAGTAGGGCCTGTTGGGTGATCATTAGGTCCTGCTGCTTGTTTGATCATACCAAAAAATTTCTAAAATTCAAATAGAAAAAAAATTATAATAAATGACACAAAATCATAGTTTGAGACAAATATAGGTACTTCTAATGAATCTTGGTTCATTTTGTCTGTTAATACATAATTGAATCCACAGTCATATAATAAATATCTGCAAAGTTCTATAGATGATCGTAGTGTAACACGAAGTCCTTCTGCTGTAGAGCAAGTAAGAAATTCATTTGGACTTATTTTTGAATCATGTACCAATTGTTCCCAGTTATTAAACCAAACTTCTGCATCTTCCAAAATCTGTAAATTAAAAATATAACACATAATAAGTATTTTATTTCAATAATTATTTTGGTAAACAATAAATAAAGTATTACATATAAAGAATAAGAATGAATAGTAATAATAAAAAAATAAATATATTAATGAAAATAATAGTTCATAATTGATATTCAATACCTTAAAGTCATTACTGGATTTGGTAATTCCTTCAGAGGTATAACGGCGATTTAAGGTGTCAAACAAATTGTTTAGAAATCATGTAAAGTCTTGGGTTTCTTCACTACCTCCTAAACCAACAATTTTCTTCCGCCTATAAAACTCTATACCGCAAGCCATCGATCAACTGAACACCTCAATAATAATTGGATATATTAATACGTAAATATTAATAAATGGTAGTAGTTATTACTTCCTAATGTACAAACATTTTGAAATTTATTGAATTTTTTTTATAACAATTCTTTTTTATTATTATTGAATATTTTAAAATATTTTACTTGTGTCATTAAACGAAATCGCATTTTCATTAAATTGGACAAATATAGATGTTCTTTAGTAACCTTTGGAATGGCACGTGCATTGCCAGGATGAATTACATCTGCATTATAGGCTTCAATATAATGAAACCAACTGACACATTTTCGATCAGGATTCACCTTAAATTAATACATTTAAACATTATAACATTATTCATACTAAATATTAACAAAAATATTACTTTAAGATATTTTTTGTCGTGTAAGCGGTTTCTTATGTTTTTGAAAAGGTGTGGAACATCCGATAACACAAATACTTTTCTGTTTTCCTGAGTAAGATGTATAAAATAGTTCTGGACCTCTCCTAATTTACCACTAATCCCAAATTGGGTCCACATTTTTCGGTTTGTAGCAGCACCATCACAAATAATACCACCAATAAAGCAACCAGAAGATTCTAACATCATTATTGCTTTTAATACAAGCTGGGTCAGTACAGTTCCTGTAATATTAAAATTTTAAATAAGTTAATTTAAAAACAAATACAATTTAAAAAAAATTACCTTTAACCGAATTACAAGATGCAAATACAGCAATATGCTGAGAGAATTTATCTACTAGACCTTGAAAAAAAAAACTAACCCATGGTCAGCTTTATTCTCTGAAACATCAGTTCCACCCCACATATCTTCTATGCCAGAATAAGTTAAATCTCGTGTGTTTACATATAGGCCTTTTTTTAGTTGAATTTCGTCAAACAAGAGAACTACATGTCGTTGTTCCAGAGATTTATGTGACATCCTTCTTTTGAGTAGCTCAAAAAACTGGAGATAAAATCCACGATTAGTTTTGACTATACATAAATGTTTGCGAATCGTTGAGGTACAGGGCAAAGGTATTAGATCTTGTTCCCGGAGAAAACGATATGCACCAGGTGAACGAATGTTGAACAATAAGCAGAGCAACATCCAGTTTTCTTAGTAGCGACGGTTTTTAGGGTTTTTGTACTTACTAGCTGCAACTATTTCTCTAACTAAAGTAGACTGGGAATTATTTTTAATTATAAGATCATTAACTGAGCTATCTGATAATTGATTTAATCTTTCCTTAACTTCATTTAACTGATCTTGTAAATATTGTATTCTATGTTTTACTCTTAACACTTGTTTTTGTATAATATGCTTTTTATTGCGGTGCTCATCAAATTTTTTTTTTTTGTAGGCGATTATAATAACCTAGTCGATTTGTCAACAGACAACCTTGATTTTTTTATACGAAATGTTCTTTTTAAGCTTTAAAAAAATGAACATTTATTTTTAATAGATGATTTATCAATTAAATATGGAAATCTTTTATGTTGCCAATAGTTTTTAAAAATTATATCTGCACATTCAACTGAAATACTTTTAAATTCTTGAACTAAAGGCCCACCTGAACATATTTTTTTAGAATTTAAAATAATCATAATTGAAATCAAATCATTCAACGAAGAAATATCTTGAAGGTACAAATCTTGAAGGTTTATATTCTTTTCATATATATTACATTTAAAAATCATGTCTGAATATAAAAAATCTGTTTTTCAATCCTAATTCCAACTTCATTGTAAAAATATTTTATTGTATACAATACAAATATATTATGGTTTCTTTCCTCTATATATCTCATATTTCCAATTATCTGGAAGTGTGATTAACTCAAGATCATAACATATTTTCTCAAACTTTTGTTCATTGGACAAGACTGAAGATTCTTCAGAAAATTCTGGATCGATATCATTATACTACAAGGATGTTCAGAAATTTTAGATTCAGCCTATAAAAAAAATATTTACAATATGTAATATATAATGTATACTAGGATATACTATACTTATATAACAGAACTTCAAAATTAATTATAAAATTGATATACAACATTTAAATATTATACGAATAGTCAAATATTTTATACATAATATTTATGTATAATTATGTAATATTTATATATTGTACCTACCTGATTAATTAATATTTTTAGTAAGATTGTAAAATTTACCTCTACTACTTTAATGTTTTTAGAAGAGATTAATGAACTATCTCGCTTTCTAGGAGACTTTCTTTTAGTTTGTATATTAGATAAATATTTTGCGCCAGGAAATATACAAGGGATAGCATCTTCTTTTAGTTTTGGATACTTCAAATTTATCTGAAAAACATTGGTCATTTAAATAAATAGTTAATCAGATAAATAAAATAGTCTAAAATAAATGAGTAATAAAAAAAAAGTGAAAAATTCGGGTGGGCGCTAAACTAGATTTATACCAAATTTTCATCCGTGAAGGGTGCCCCGGCAACGTTCCAACGACTGATGACCACCTACCTCGACGATATCATCATTCCGTCGAAATCGGAACATGACATGCTCGAAGTATTAGAGCTAGTGCTTAAGGCTCTCGTACGAGCGAATCTCACATTAAAACCGTCGAAGTGTTCGTTCGGGATGAACACTTTAGACTACCTAGGCTTTCGTATCGCGGAAGGGGAAATACGTCCGGGACGTAAAGTCGACGCGCGCGCTAATTTTCCTCGGCCCCGCGACGCCCACGAGATCAGGAGGTTCCTGGGACTCGCTGGATATTTCCGACGTTTTATAGTGAAATATGCTGAACTAGCAGAGCCGCTCACGCTTCTAACCGCAAAAGACGCGCCGTATCGATGACAAGACGATCAACAAGACGCGTTCGAAAAATTGAAATATTCGTTATTCACGGAACCGGTCGTAGCCATGTACAGCCCTGACGCCGAAATCACGGAAGTTCACACCGATGCAAGCGCAAAGGCAATATCGGGAATACTGTTCCAAGGCGCGAAGGTCACCGACCTGCGAATGATATACGCCGTGAGTAAACGTACTACACTAGCCGAATCGAAATATCACTCAAGCCGACTCGAGCTTTACGCTATAATCTGGACCTTAAATCGGCTGCGACAATATTTATTGGGAATACGATTTACGGTTATCACGGACTGTCAAGCACTGGTGTATTCAAAACAACAAAACCTCAAATAGCACGGTGGTACGAAGTACTGCAAGAATTTGATTTTGAAATTAAATACCGCCCGGGGACGCGTATGTCGCACGTAGACGCTCTCAGTCGTGTATTATATGACGGAGCGGAACTGGACAAATCAGTCGACGAGGAAATCGCGGACAGAATTGAAGTTTTTGTCGCGATGACAAAACACGAAGCGGGTACGACTATTACAAGCCACAGACCAAAACACGCGACATTTAATCGATCTTTTAAACGAGGATCACGCTCCTGGCGTAACGAACAAGGAGGCTGACGGCTACCAAGTGACAGAAGGAGTTTTGTATAAGGTACATCACGGTAGGCCACTACTTGTCGTACCGAAATCTATGCGCAAGGGCGTAGTTATCGCGGCGCACGACTACGGCGGGCACTTTTCCATTGATCGAACCATTGCGCGCATAACCGCCGACTATTGGTTCGCGTGTATGAAACGCTACGTTAAGCAACACATATCCATGTGCGTAGACTGCCTCACGAACAAAAGACCCGCGGGGCCGAAACCTGGCTTTCTACATCCTATACCACCGGGAAGGCGACCCTTCCAAATCATACACCTGGATCATCTTGGACCGTTCGAGACGACAACAACAAAGAACAAATATTTACTCGTATTGGTGGATAACTTGACAAAATACACATTAATATACCCGTGCAAAACGACCAACACCGCCACAGTGTTACGCGCCTTAGACAAATTTTGCTCGGAACGAGGTATACCGGATAGAATAATAACTGATCGAGGGACGTGTTTCACGGCACGCGCGTTCGAAACGTTTTGTAGCGAACGAGGGATTTTCGTCTTACGTTAAACTCCACGCGCCACCCGCAGGCCAACGGACAGGTGGAAAGGGCGAACCGTACAATCGTTTCGTTACCAAGTGTTACGGCCAGCGACCACAACAACTGGGACACGCAACTGCGTTACGTTGAGAACTTGTTGAACACCGCGCCGAACAAATCAACGACGAAAACACCATTCGAAACTCTACACGGTTACCTGCCTCGTTTTTTAAAAGGTACGCTACCTACGCTAAGCCTCACAAGAAATGACTGGCGGGACCCTCGCGACGTCCAAACGGAAGTACGATAGAATATTATAAAGGCCCAAAAGTCTACTCACGACCGAATAAGGTATGAGGACGTAAAGTACGAAGCGGGCGAAGTAGTGGTTATGACGAGACAACCGGTGCCGCATTTGTCAGCGAAGCTCCAGCCTAGGTATCGCGTGAAACCGCTTCAGGTGATGGAGGTGTTACCTGGTGACACATATCGCGTAGCCGAACTCGCGGCAGACGGCCACGAAACATAAGCCACGACAGCACATGTGTCGCAGCTCAAATCATGGAAGGTGTTACACGACAATGATGACGACGAGCGACAGAGCGACGACGACGAAACCAACGACAGGGGCGATATGGAGCGAGGAGACAATTTTAGCCGAGGACCCCCTATCACAGCCATGACACAGAATTTACACCGAATGATAATTGATTACTAATAACTCACACTCGTGGTAATCAACTTTATAACAATTTTAGTGACCGATTTCTAGACACCCAACCACCATTTCAAACCATCCAACCATATTTCCCTTGAAACGATTTTTACCCGACCCCCTCGAAGGCGGCGTCTACAAGCCTGGAATTGAGGCACACCTAACCCACTCATGCCCAGTGACCTATATGTAGGATACTGGTTTATCGCATCATTATCTAATCTATTTTTAGAATTATTTTCCCCAATCTGTTCTTATCTACTACGTGACAGTGTATTTATTATAACAAAAATTATTTCGTTCATTAGAACTGATAGTTTTATTATAAAACAATTTATGTACAGCAGTGTATTTTTCAGTCACCATGGCGTCATTTTCAAATTAAGTAAAAATTATTTTGTTTATCTATAATTTGCATACACATTCACAAAAACTATTAAGTAGTGTATGGTAAACATATTTTACGAACTGTGGTATACATTTTATTTATATTTAGTTATTTATTAGCATACCAACCATAGTGTCCTAAATGAAGGACACTGGGTACATCAGTTACTGAAATTATATTACCATACATAAATATGATAAAATATATTTTTATTAGTTATAAATACAATATGTAACTATTTTTTAATTTTATAGACGACTAACTGTTCACGAAGTAACTTAATTACTAGAACAAGGAGATATCGATCATATTTTGGACGATGTTACTGATATATTTATGGAGCCACCAGTAAATGTGAATAATGACATCACTGATGAAGACAGCGATGATGATGGACCGATAGGTGATATAAACCACATGTCGGCTAGCTTACTAAATGCACATATAGTTTTACATGATCCTGATACAGAGAACACAGAAGTCGAAAACAACCATAAAGTAAGTGGTAAAAAAATACGAAAGAAAATAAAAAAAAACATTTCATATTTTCATCTCGGCCAAAAAATAAAATAACAAAACAAAACCAAAATGCTCAACAAACTGTATTATGGCGTCAGGGAGATCTCGAAACTCCAAATATTTTTGTTGATGATCAAAAACCTAATTTATTTTATACGTTACAACCCTATGAACAGTTAGAACTATTTTTCGACCAACAAGTGTTGGAAATGGTTGTTGGTTATTCAAATAATTATGCATCTAATAAAAACCAATCACTTGAAATTGATATAAACGAACTAAAGTGTTTTTTTAGGTATTTTGTTATTATCAGGTTATAATGAATTATCACGAAGACGTATGTACTGGGAAAATTCACCACATACCCATAACGACTTGGTGTCAGGTGCTATACGACGAAATCGTTTTGAGCAAATTTTTTCATATATTCATTTCTGTGATAATAGCAAGCTTGACGAGCATGACAAATTTTCCAAAATAAGACCACTACTTTCCATCCTAAATTCAAAATTTTTGATACACACAACACAACAACAATTTCATAGTATAGATGAATCAATGGTTCCATACTTCGGCAGACAAGTTTATAAGGGGCAAGCCTATTCGATTTGGTTTCAAAATTTGGGTTGGGACACTGAGATTAGGCTATGTAGTCTGGATATCTCCCTATCAAGGAAAAAGTGGTGATCTTCAAAATACTGAGTATGGTCTGGGTGCGTCAGTTATCATATCATATGCAAATAATTTATTGGCACACCGTATAGCTCCATATCATTTGGTATTTGACAATTTTTCAACTGGTTTGCCTTTATTAGAAAAGTTGAGTAAAATGGGTTTATATAGAACAGGTACAATACGTTCAAATAGAACAAAGAAATGCCCAATAAACTTGGCTGCAATGAAAAAAAAAGAAAGAGGTTCGTACGAAAGTTATGTTTCTGATTCGGGTATTTTGGTATGTGCATGGAAGGACAATAGCACTGTTACCATAGCATCCAATAATGTTGGAGTTGAGCCAGTCACAGCCGCAAAAAGATGGTCTGTTTCGCATAAAAGAAGTATAAGATTACCACAACCACAACTTATACATTTATATAATCAAAATATGGGCGTTTTTGATCGTATGGATTAAAATAAAGAGAGATAACCATAATATAAACATTTGGTGAAAATTTCAAGTATTTACAATAATTCGTTTTTGAGTTACAGCAAAATCAAAAAATCGATTTTGTCGAAAAGTGGTTTTTCGTAAAATTGCCATTTTTCTGTCATTTTTTTTTTGTTTTTCTCGATTTTTTTGAAAATTTTACTTTAGACCCCCCCCCCCCACCCCAAAGTACCATTTAGATGAATTTTCCTATTCAAAGAGGGGCTGAAGTCAAAAATCGGAGCATTATTACTGCTCCAAATGTTGTCGTCAGACAAAAAAAAAAAAAAAAACACACATCATAGTAAAATCAATACATTCATCACTTCGTTCAGAATCTAATATAATATTTTGTTTTACTTAGTATTTTCCAATTTTTCATTGAAACAAGAATTTCCTAATATAAAAAAAAAATAGACATGTTGTTATAACAATTTATTATTTTATTCAAGTAGGTAATTTTTTAATACAGTTTAATATATAAATACAAATGATAAACAATTCAATATATATGTTGTCAAGTAAAAAAAGAATAGTGAAACAGTATAATACAAATACAAATAAATAAACAAAAATAATAATAATAAATAGGGCATAAAGTTATATAATATACTAAACAAATACAAGTGAAATTATTTACAATGGTACACTATTAAATTTGCCTTGTACTCGTCTTTGTTTTGAGTAAGATATGTACCACGTGTGAGCCAATTTTTTTACTCCATCTTTTTCAAAGACAGATATTTTTTTTTACCATGAAGGATTCGATTGATTTCTGTACATTAGTGGTTGATCATCATTTTAACAACTATTCCAATCATTTTTGTTTGAAAAAATTGTTCATAATCTCGGCAATGTAGTATATCGTTGAAGTTATATAGTGAGGAAATTTTGTTTGTAAGCGTCATGAAGATATCTTCATGATGACATATTTTGGATATATTTTCTCCAATGTAGCTTAATATATGTTAATAATGGTTGTTTGAAATTTAACCGATGGATATTTCAATGATTTTTTATGTACTTGATATTCTCGAGCAGCAATGAGTTGGTGGTCTTTTGATTGTCGATTGGCACATATTTGACTAAGACATTGCTTACAATATTTAAAGAATTCTTTATTCAATTTTTTTATAATGAATCCAGCGATGTATGAATGTGTTTGTGCACGCAGATAAGATGTAGGATTTGGTAAATGATGAATTGTTACTGGAAGATCAGCAGCTATGATTTTATCATTGGGCGGACTAGGCGTTTTTGAAAATAGAAATAAGTTTTTGAAAGAAGCAAAGCTTCCTTCTGCAAAATCTTTCTCACAATTTGATCCCGGCGAATGTGAAGATACCAAGTTATTGAGGATTAAGGATTGTAGGCGGAACTGAACGCATTGCAATTAGGATTTGCTGATTCAACGTTCCTAATTGCTCCAAAAAAACATTCAAGTGAATCTTGGTTGAGGTTACGTGGCAGTAACGATTTGATCTCTACTGAACCCAACACTTTACACAATGTTTGAAATGCTGAAATAATACATTTGTTTATACTATTGCGAACAATGATGATTAAAAGTTAAAAAATGAATTCAGAAGCACAAACCTCTTATTGTAGTCATCCAATTGCGTATTGTTGGAACAGACACATTTTTTCCTACAAATCTCATAGTACTGAGAACTCTCAGACTGTCTGCCCAGAGTTGATGATGTGGAAAATTTTTTTTTACTGATATTCTGTAAATTTTCCCATCTACAACCTTATCAAAGTTGCCGTTTAAGGAGTCGAATAGTTTGTCAAAAAACAAACAAAGACTTGCAGTGTGTTGCTCAATCTGAATTGATTATACTACGAGCTGTAAAAATTAATTTTTTTTTTTAAATTATTGACCACAAATTTGGCTAAACATTAACTTTACTGAATATTTTTAAGGAAATTGTTATATTGTCAGTCTTACATGCTAAAAAGTTCATTGTTGAAGACACCCTTTGTGAAAAAACTTGTGTAGCATTCTTGACCTTCATTTTCAAAATTTTGTCCGGTATAAAATGCTGGTCAGTAAGACGTGGCAACATTTTGCAGTCAGGAATCGCATTATCTACATCAGGGGCGGCCAAACGGTCGATCGCGATCTACCGGTCGATCGCAAGCGATTTCAAAGTCGATCGTATTAGAATTTATTTTTAGGCTACGCATACGAAAATTATTCATGGTGGTTAGGTTTTTTATGGAAGTCGATCCTCAAAAGTGAAGTATATTTTTAGTAGATCGTGGCTAAAAAAAGTTTGGCTGCCCTTGATCTACATGGTATAAATCGACCAAATGTGACCATTTTGCACATTTCAATTCATCATTCATAAAAACTAAATCTTTAGTTAACAAATTGTTCCTGATACATTTTATCAAATGTGGAACGTCATAAATGTGTACAAGTTTCAATCTGTCATTATTCTCCAATTCAATTTCGTAAAATTGGTCATCGTATGGTAATTGGTTTTTAACACAATATGACCTCGTTTCTTGATTTAAAATTTTCATAGCATCAACATTGGCACCCCCTTGGTCACTTATAGTTACCACAATTTTCAAGCCACATTGATGAACACAGAGTATGACCTATTTAATTTATGAAGTACACAAATTAATTAAAAAATGCTTATTTAAAGAGTAAAGATATATTTACTTGTTTTAATTGCCGAATCAATTCATGTTGTGTTGTGGCTCCTTTGCAAAAAGAGTAAGCAATTGGTTGCTTGAATTTCTTTTTTATTCCGCGGACCATGAAAACAAGAGCATGGTCTGCAATATTTTGACTTTTATTAGCGCCAGTGTCAAAAAAACCATCAATTTGATCAGTAACAGAGTCATATGACAAACCACTTGACAAGCATACTTCATCAAACAATATTGAGCAAAATCTATGAAAATGGAATAAAATATAAAATGTACTCTACAATAAAATCATAAAATAACTCACTTTTCAGAAGGCTTTAGATTTTTCACATTTTCTTTGAATTCTACAGTGACCATGAAGAAGTAGATGGTATATAAATATAATACTTACATTTCATTTTCTTCTGATGGTAGGAACTTTCTTTACATAAACAAAAAAAATTGATGTACATTTTATACAAATAATAATAATAATAATAATAATAATTGAAGAAATGAGGTCACCTATTATTTAGTAACCCTATAAATTAACCCTTTCGGTACTAGCGGGACGTTTGAGTCCCGGACACTTTAATCGGTAATAGAAAATATATGCTTTTAGATATCGGTATGTTCTGGCCTGGCGGGACATCTGAGTCCCGTCTAATACACGTTGAAAAAAAAAAAGTGAAATATACTTATTCTTAGACTATTTATTTTACATTGTAATGGGGGAAACCCAACCGTACTCTTATCTGCCAGCAATTGTATTTTTGTAGTTATATTCTGCGTATATAGTCTGTTTACGGACGACGCTAATCGTTTGTTTATTTTTCAATACTTCTCAAAAATGAAATAAAATATGTTTGGTCGTCATATTATCAATATTTACGAAATTAATCAACATTTTTGTCGCGGGACTCATATATCCCGTCAGTATTCGTCAGTCGTAAAACTCCGGATCGTGTGTTCACAATATAATATAATATAATATAGTCTTACGTACGCACGTTTTGTATATTTCGTCATCAATTTTTATCGTAAAAATATTTTTTTGAATTATTTTTTTTTCTTAAAATGAGTGCATGTAAAAAAGATCAAGATATCGAGGATTGGCTATTAATGGATATTCCGGATGATCCAGAATCTGAGGACGAATACGATTTAGATGATGGTGATACCGATGAGCAAGCCCAACAAGAGGTAATTGAATTTAGTAATTTTTTTTTGCAAAGTGAATGTGAAACCGGTAAAAATGACAAAGAACCATTAATAATTGATAATTCGGATGTTATTATTTTTGATTTTCCGGAATTTGACTTTTCCCATCAAACCGAGGACGTAAGTCTAAAAACCACTATTACACCAAGCTGTTCTAGAACTTTGAGACCACGAGTATCAAATTCAACTAATTTTTCCAATAAATCTATTTCTGACCATGTTATACCTGATAATACACGCACACCAGAACATATCGATAATAATACGACTATAGAATTTGCTGTTAATAATACTCCAGATCCTGTTGAAATTAATAGACAATGGCGTAAAAAAAATGAAATCACAGCAGCTTTACCAGATTATGAAAAAAGTTTAGGTTACAACCAAGTGATGTTTGGTAACTGTAAAACGGCAACGGATATTTTTTTAAAACTTATTAATCCTATCATAGAAAATATTTTGGACCAAAGTAATCTGTACGCAACTCAAAAAAATAAAAATCTCAATCTACAAGAAAATGAACTACTCTCTTTTTTTGGAATTAATTTTTGTATGGGGTATCATAAACTACCTTCGTATAAACAATATTGGAAGGGGGCCAAAGATTTAAATGTGCCAGCTATTTCTGAAGTTATGACAAGAGATCGATTTGTAGAAATACTATCTAATATTCACGTCAATAATAATGAAAATATTCCTCAGAACAATAAAGATAAATTGTTCAAATTACGTCCTATGATAAATAGTTTGAACCAAATATTTTTTGAGTCTTCATCTGGAACACGTGAACTTAGTGTTGATGAGTCTATGATTAAATTCAAGGGTCGCAGTACGTTAAAGCAATATAACCCAATGAAACCCATAAAAAGGGGTTACAAATTGTGGTGTATTGCAGACCAGAACGGATATATTATGAAATTTTTGGTGTACCAAGGAAAAAACGAAACGTTAGAAAAAGAGTTCGAGAACACTAATTTGGGAGAGAGAATTGTATTGCAGTTGACAAAACCATTTTGGAACGAATCTAGACTTGTATTTTTCGATAACTATTTTACAACTATTTCACTCCTTGAAAAGTTGAGAACGCTACAAACACTAGCTTGTGGTACAATCAGACAAAATCGTAAAGGGATGCCACAAAATTTAAAAAAAGATTCTGAAATACCTCGGGGAGAATTTGACTACCGATTTTCTACTTCAGGTATTGGAATATTCAAATGGAAAGATAACAAAGTGGTACATATTGGGTCAAACTATCACGGTAACGAAATAACATCTGTTGATAGGACTATGAAAGATGGCTCTAGATTGAGCATATCGTGCCCAAATCCAATCAAAGACTACAATAAATATATGGGTGGAGTTGATCACGCAGACAGATTGAGGGCATTATATAACGTTGACCGTAAATCCAAAAAGTGGTGGCTTAGGATTTTTTGGGGACTGTTAGACATAACGTTTGTAAACGCATATGTCATTTATTGCCAAATGTTTGAAAAAACAGATGTATTTGATTTCCGTCGATCAGTTGCCCTTGGTCTGATGACAGCTCGAAATACTCCATCAAGAAAATCTATAAGCCTGAAAAGATCAGCTCCACAAACGCCATCAAATCGAAGAAAGAAAACTATCCAACTCCAAAGACGTCAGATTAGGCAACAGGTATAATAAAACTATTTCATCATTATACTATAATATAATATTATAATATAGTTAATTTTTTATTTTATCACAGGGGTATTCATTGGCCAAAATTTGGTATAAAGAGAGGTAGATGTGAACTTTGTAGTATTCGAGGAGTAGAGTCCCGGCCACTTTCTTCGTGTAACCACTGCCGAGTATTTCTGTGTTGCAATGAAAGGAAAAATTATTTTGTAGAATACCATAAAGTTGACATTGTATAATTTTTTTAATTATTTACAAAAATTTTAATAATTTTACTACTATATGTATTATTTTTTTTATGTAAAATAACAAAGTAAAAATTGGCAAGGAGTCCGTTCATTTTTATGTTTACAATTTAAATAAAATTATATCATCAGAAGGATATTTCTCGTATTTTTTTAATGCAAACAATGATTTGTTGTTAATTTTCATTGTAATGCATATCAACCTGACGGGACTTTGAAGTCCCGGACAAAAAAGTAAGTGAAGGGCTTAAAAAAAAATTTTGAAAAAAATCAGAGACCTTAGTTGGACCACAATAAAAAATGCTGGCAAAATTTTTTTTAACTTTTTTCATTTTTTCCAATAGCCAGACTCAAAGGGTTAAAAGATACCTACTTATCATCAGACTTCATATAATGTTTATAAGTACAGTACTCCAATTATCCGAACGCCAATCATCCGGACGAGAAAAATACGGCACGTGCCGTTAGTCATACACGTGTTTCATAATCGTTTTTAGATTAGATAAAGAATAGGTACTACATATATATTATTCTTATTAATATCCGTCATTCCAACGTAGGTATATTAAAAATTATCGATAATAAAATACATATAAATATAACATTTTACAATATTGCCACACATACATAGATATTATTCTTAGTAAGTCAGTTGTTGTATAATCGTCGCACGGTATAGTACAATAGTACATAAATAGTGAATTGTCGTGTTACAATGTCGTCAAACAGAAAACGTGTAGTGCTTATTATGAAAGAAAAAGTAGATATCATTGCGCGGTTGAAAAAAGGCGAAACAGGCCGAGCATTGGCCGAAAAGTATGGTGTTGGAACATCCACTATTTCAGATATAAAAAAAAATGCGGACTCTATCACCAGGTACTTGAATAATCTCGATGATGCAAACGGTTCTTTAACACGTAAAACAATGAAAAAACCTAAAACAGAATTATTAGAAGATGCTGTGTTTACTTGGTTTATGTAAAATAGAGCATCTGGACTGTCTACATCAGGTCCTTTATTGTGTGAAAAAGCATTATATTTTAATAAAAAACTTGGAGGGGATTCATCATTTGTGGCAAGTAGTGGATGGATGAGAAACTTTAAATTTCGCCATGGGATTCGACAAATTGAGATTCATGGAGAAAAGTTGAGTGCAAATACCACTGCAGCAGAATCGTTTTCTCATAATGTCCAGAAATACATCAAAGAAAACAAATTTGACATGGATTTCATCTACAATGCAGATGAAACGGGCCTCAACTGGAAAGCTTTACCATCGAAGTCCTTGGTGTCTCAACGTGAGGCAGCAGCTCCAGGATACAAATTAAGTAAAGACCGAGTAACAGTTATGGTATGCGCAAATGCTACCGGTACTCATAAAATTCCGTTACTTTTGATTGGAAAATCTAAAAATCCACGTTGCTTTAAAAATGTGAAAATTCCATTGACGTACAAAAGTCAAAAAAATGCATGGATGAACGCCGATTTGTTCGTAGAATGGTTTCAACACACATTTGTTCCTGAAGTGAAACAATTTCAGCAAAATATAGGAAAAGAAGGCAAAGTTTTACTTTTGTTAGATAACGCTCCATCCCACCCTTCAACAAAAACTTTAAATGCCATAAATGGTAAATTTGAAGTAAAATTTTTTCCTCCCAATGTTACTTCTCTGATTCAACCTATGGACCAGAGTGTTATAGAAACATTGAAAATACTGTACAGAAAAGAATTAATGCGTCGCTTACTATTAGATGACCAAAATGACGAGGAATCATTTTTATCTTTTTATAAAAAAATTAATCTGAAGGATTGCTACTACATGCTTGTTGGAGCATGGAAATGTGTACAAAATTGTACTTTAGAAAGGTCATGGAATAAGTTACTGAAGCAAGTTGAAGATAGCCAAAATGTGGAACTAAATGTTGAAATAGCTGAAATACAAGAGTGTATAAGCCAAGTTCACGTATTTAGCGATTGTGATGAAGAGAATATAAGTGAGTGGTTGCTTATGGATACAAATGATCCTGGATATCAAATACTTTCGGATGATGAAATAGTTCGTAACTTATTTGAAGAAGAGGAAAATGAAACTGACGATTTGACTGAAGGTGAAAATGGGCCATCTCATTCTGAAGCTTTTGATGCATTGGGTTTGGCGTTTAAATGGTTTGAGAGACAAGAAGAATCAAACACCACTCAATTGTTGCAATTAAGAAGATTGAGAGACCTAGTTGCTCTAAAGAGAAAGTCAACTATGAAGCAAACTAAAATATCATAATTTTTCAAAATAAAATAAATTATGTGCCAAGTCAGATTTTTTTTGGTTTTTAATTATGTCACGTATGTACTTTAATTAAAGCTTATTTTGTTTCAGTTGAATATCTAATAAAATTACATATTTTTTTATGGTTACGTGTTGATATATCATATGTCAATCATCCGGATATTTGCTTATCCGAACCACCCTTGACATTAATTAGTCCGGTTAATTGGAGTTCTACTGTACTTAAATAGATACTATGTTGTATGTATGTTTTAATTTAAAATTTGTATAAAAATAACCGGATTATGTTTATTAGGTACTAATAGGTACTTAAGCACTCGAATGGAATACAAACATACACTGACGCAACTATCTTATGTCCGCAAAGAGTCTACCTATCGGACATTTGGACCTACCTACATAAACACGTCAATAATCAAGCTTCCGTAGCACTGATAACGATAGCCCAGTTAGGTTCCTTCATCGATCCAAAAGGAACCATTTGAGTCAGTGGAAGATTAAAACATGCATTGTTTAGTGTAAATTCAAAATATCCAATTATTTATCAAATATTTTGCCTCAAGACACATCTAACTGAGTTAATCATTCGACACTTTCAACATGTCTTTTAATATTTTAGAATATTTCTGGCTGAGTAGCGGTCCGTTACTTTACCTAATCTTGTATTCCTTGCACCAAGTTTGGAGTTATGAACTAACGATCGTTTATGGGGGATCTACTAGCTGCTAGATTTATAGAAAACCAACCATTTTTTAACGTAGGAAGTAGGAATGAATTATAGAGGACCTTTCATAGTTCATAAAAGTTGACGTTGTGGTGTTCTTATTAATAACAAATATTTAGCCTTCATTGTATGTACGTTGGCGAGGTTAGAAAATCGTATAAGATCTATCCTCAGACGCATTCCTCGCCACAATTAGACAGATTGTATTCCCAACACCATATATATACTACATATCACTATATTGTACACAGATTGTGGTAGAAATTATGTAGGTACTGCCAAACAATTACAGCGATTAATCGATGAAGCCTCCAATTAACAAACCTTTTATGGTCGTGTACCACGCACGTGGACGTGGTAATTTAATCCACACGGAGCCCCGCATTTTGACGGTACCTATATGAGAGATTGCCGTCAAAAGCACTAAAACCTATCCGAGGAAAGTGATCGGTGCTCAAGTATACATTACCGAAGAATTCACGACATTAATAACACGTATCGAGGGCGTGTAACACTCTCGGACGATGCTACCTCTCTCCATTGATCATAATGACCTAAGCGTGTTTACCGCAGATAATTTTCTGAGTAGGCGACCTTTGATAGCTCTTCCAGAAAAATATGTAGTGAGCACTTCAATTAACCGTTTAAGTCGTTAGCAGCTACTCCGTTAAGCTAAACAGTCATTTCGATGACGATAGAGCAATTAGAGCAATAAGTACTTACATTTTACACACCCTACAAAGAAGGCAGAAGTGGTTTAAGCAGATATCAAATTTATCCGTCGTCATCAATATAGCGACAAAATCACCCATGGCTTGGCAGATCGGTCAAATAATCGAGATTCGTCCAGGTCTGGATAATAATGTTCGTGTGGTTACCATCAAAACATAAGAAAGTATCCTCAAGCGTCTTGTTGCTAAGCCAGTTGATCCCAGACCTTAAAAGGGCCCCCATATTACATTATCCTTAACACTTTTTTTTTACCTATTTATATCTTGTGACTGAGGTCATTCTATAAATGTGTGTATCACGGAGAGTGTTACTCTGACGTCATGAACCACCTGTCGGTTTATGACAATGTTTATTATGAACCTATGGTACCTAGTGTCCTAGTACCTACAACTATAAATGTGTTAGATTTAGATTTACCATGACATCATGAACCACCTGTATGGGCTGTATGTTTATAAAATATAAATGTATCACAATAGTATTATGTTGTAAGTACAACTATAAATTTTTCCAATTTAAAAAATTTGAACCCATCATGAATCGGGAAAATTCTGTGCTCTAATTGTGATATATAGTTAATTCTGGAAGAGTATTATAATCCTGTACTACAATATATGTATACTATTGTATAGTTTTGTCAGCCGATCGGATGTTATATTCTAGTACTATTAAAAATGCCTAATAAAATTTTACCTACCTACTTAAAAGTTTATTTATTTTAGATTCTGAACGAAGTGATGAATGTATTGCTTTTACTATGATGTGTGTTTTTTTTTTTTTTTTTTTTTGTGTCTGACAACAACATTTGGAGCAGTAATAATTCTCCGATTTTTGACTTCAGCCCCTCTTTGAATAGGGAATTGAATCTAGTTGGTACTTTAGGGGGGTCCAAAGTAAAATTTTCTAATAGTTTTCAAAAAAATTGAGAAAAACAAAAAAAAAATGACAGAAAAATGGAAATTTTACGGAAAAACCACTTTTCGACAAAATCGATTTTTTGATTTTGCTGTAACTCAAAAACGAATTATTGTAAATACTTGAAATTTTCACCAAATGTTTATATTATGGTTATCTCTTTACAGTTAAATTTTCAAAATATTTTGACCATTTTTAAGCTACTAATAGACAATTGAAATTTTCGACTTTTCTAAGTTTTTTTTTCTTCAAATGCCGATAAAAAATTTTTGGGTAGCCAGAAAATCTTGAAAATTTAATACAAGGTTTCTTATAAGTTGTTCTTAAAGTGATAAAAAAAAATCCGAAATCGTTAGTCACAATTTTTTTTTATAAGTGTTTAAAGTTCGAATTTATACGAAATATGTCAAAATTTAAATTAAATTTCATACGCTCATAATGCGAATGTTGGCCATAGTAACCATAGTAACATATAAAAACTTACTATACTATTTGTTTCAAAATAGAAATATGACAATATTTAAATATAATATATCCTCAACTGACAAATCATCTTCGTGCAGAATCGTTTTTCGTATACAATGATACCTATCATTACATTCAAATTTAACCTTCCATAGTCTGAGGTCCACCCCACCCCCTAATATACAGCAGAGCGATACCCACTTACCCGCTTTTTTTTTAAATTAAATATATATATAGTGGTGTGTATTTTTTTTATAAATAAATTTGTTTTTATTAAATATGCCTATTTCTTATTGTTCTATTTTCAATATTGTGATAAATTAAATTAGGTAGGTACACATATTTCTATAAATTCAATCGAAAATTTTTTCTTTCTGAAAAACTGGCCAGTAAACATCTATAGTATTCATAATCAATGATTATATCTTAGTCAGTACAGTATTCAGTATATAATATTAAATAATCAATATAATTAAAATCGATAAAAACAATAAAAACAACTGCTATGAAATCGTATAAATCAACGTTTCTCAAACCCGGGTAGCAAGTCAATTTGGGTCGTGTAAATTTTTTAATTAATTAATTATATATTATTATATTATATTTTTTAGAACTACTTATTGATCCTGTAAAAGAGATACTATATGGGTCGCGATAGATTTTCAGGGAAAAAATTAAATCATGGTCCTAAAAAGATTGAGAACCACTAGTATAAATTGTTGTTTGTTTTAAATCCATGGTGATTAATTTCAGTAAATAATTAAAAAATATTTTAAATATTATCAAATTTGACCATTAAATCTGTAACATAACCAAAAATATGGTACACCGTTTTCAGAAATCGTTGAGAAAACCATGAAAAATTTTAAAACGAAAATACTCGTAGGCAAGGAATACTCAATTAAAGGTAATATAAAATATTATAACCAAATCTATTTCACGGTAGACGATAAATTAGTTATTTTCATACACACAGATCTACTGAATGTATGGAATTGCATTTCTAGATGGATTGTAAACAATATAAGCCAAGACAAGGTAAATTATTTTATTATAATATACCAAGGTAATTATATAATACATGCTTAAGTATTTTTTATTTTTAATAAAAAATTAAATTAAAATCTTATAAATACGTTATTTGTTACTATTTTATTCAACGAAGAAACTTTTATAGAATTATATTATATATCACGTTAACAAATACATTTACAAAAGAAAATTATTTACCTATATGACCGACCATAGATCTTTTACAATTCTCTCGCGCCCTACGAACTGTAATTGTAATTTAATGATTTTGAAATAACTTATTTGAATAAGACAAAGGTTCATTAAGATAAATATGTTATAAACTAAAATAAAGAATTTAGCCAATTTTAATATTTAAACAGGAAATCAGGCCATCGTCAAGAACATCAGTGCGGTCAGTAAGATCTAACTGCAGCATGCTTTCGCAACACGAGAAGATTTCGCCTTCTGCGTGTCCAGTTAAATTAATTACAAAAAGTAAAGATATTGAACTACCAGAATCGCTGACACATGATTTAATCGATTCGGCTGTAAAACAAAAATTCCAATTTGTTAACGTCGAAAATTGAATGAAAAAAGCACTGTGTTGATGGAAAAACCACACTTATATACGGAATTGATAAAGGTAAGTAGCAATTCGTGCTAATAGCGGTAGGATACACATACATTGTTATTTATTATTAAATACATATATCATCTAATATTACAGCTTAATAATACAATTTGTTAATCAAATCAATATATTTTCGTTGTAAATAATAAATAATAAGACAAAGTATACAAATATTAGCAAAATACAATTGTATTTCTCTAATATAAATTGCTCCAATAATAATTCTGTTTCAGATGAAACCCTCTGCCATCCGTGTAATGTTAGAGAATATCGTTTAAGTCAAATAAATAATATATATAAACCTGAATTATCTAGAGATAATTTTATGAATGGAGATAACCAATTTAATGGACTTTTAAATATAGTAAAATAAATAATCTATGTTCATCACCAACTTTATGTATGTAATAAATCATGGTGAATAACACAAGTCTATTTTCAGGAAACTCAAAATAAACGTAAAAAGAGATCAAAGGAAATATCCGAATTTAATTATAATACTGCAAAACAATTAGCAAATGAAAATAATATATTTATGTAGTATTATGAAAAGTACTAATGAAAATAGTCAATATAAAATGTGTTGATAATTTATTGATTTAGAGACCAGCAAATATTAGTAATATTTAAAAAAACCACTTTAAGCAATCTTTACTTGATCAAATAAATTATAACAGAATTAACCCGTCATTGGTATCGTGGTGAGCGCCGCGCTCACCTCGTTAGTATTTTGAGAACCACTTGTTTATTTATGACTTGATTCATTTGATACTATTTATACCTTCAATTGACACATGTCTAAATATACTTTTGTAAATATAATAATTTTATAAATATTTCTTGATTAGATATCAACATGCAATGTCATTAGTATCCATAAAGTGAGCGTTGCGCGCCATGTCAGACCACTCGAGCCAAGATGAATGATAATAATAATATTATTATATATATAAAAGTATAAATTAATTTTTATTGTTCAAAATATTTATAGTTAAGGAAAATTGTAAGAACATTTTTAGTAAAAGATTAAAATATAAACAATTTGGTGTTGGTTTCAATATTCTATGTTTATTATATAATGAGTTATGTTGAAAAAACAACGAGGTGAGCACGGCGCTCACTCAATACCAACGGTGGGACGCTGCATGGCGATACCAACGACGGGTTAAAAAAGAAACAGAGAAGATTCAATCTTTAAAAAATGAAGGAATTATGCAAAAAGAAATAAAACGTGAATAATGTATATTTTATGAATAATTAATGTTTTCTGGTGTTTATTATGTAATAAAATACATTTTATAATTTGTTTAGAAACGACCGTGCTCTGCAATGTCAACTATTTCTCGCCCGGCATCTTCGTTGTCTCAATATAGACCAGGAACCGGTTATGAAGGCGTGTTGTCTAACACCTATGGCACTACTAGACCATAGGCGCAATTTGGGGGGGGCTTGGGTGTGCTTAGCACCCCCAGTTTTGAAATTAGCACCCCCAAATTTTTTCACGTTTTTTTAGATTTTTATAGTCAGCATGAATAGAAAAACCGTTTTTATTGTATTATTGCATTTAATCATGCGATGAAACGTTTTTGTATACTGTATGCAGACAGTACCTAATAAAATTACGTATAATTCTATAATCGGTCTAATCACTTCTTATAAAAATATTTGACAATTAAATCAAAGTGACAATTTAAATTTAGATTATTTTGTTATTTTGTTAATGTAAATACCATAGAACATATTCCATGTAAATACCGTAGCGATGGCGATAACACACACCCGGACGGCCGTTCGGCGAAAACGCTGGGCGCATTTGCAGTGTGACTGTGTGAGTGTGTGACAAACCAGTGAAACCCCAATGTACTGTTATACTATTATGGTTTTATCATTGAAAATGATAATAAATAATTATATTTATAACATTGACTCGTGGGTAATTTCAATAGGCAATTGCTTGTATTTATCGTCATTCGTCAGTCTGCCACAGTTCCACCTCTGAGCAACGAGTAAAATAAAATAATAAGTAAATTTGTTTATGGTGTTCCGTTAAGTTTTTTATGTTTATTTGAAATAACTATTTGAGTTACTTTGTTTAATAAATTATAAAATCACGTAAAATCATAAAAAAATGTTTTCAATATTTGAAAAGTATAAATGCAACAAAAAAAAAACCAATTGTGAAGCTAATACAGAAATATTTACCACTGCCAGTAAGTAAAAATCTATTTAAGTTCCATCGTTTTACACTTTTAACATTATTTTCGTGATTATATTCAATGATCAATTTTATATTATAATAGGTACTTCCAGTATAACTTCTGAATCTGAAGATATCGGTATTATGGCTGATATGCAAGAAGTAATGGATAAAGATGACAGTACATTTATCGAACATATTAGTATGGATCCAAATGTGTCAGTTACAAGTGATTTAGGAGATATTAACACGGGACCTGCACGCCCTATATTACAAGTCAGTTTTCAATTCCTACTAAAAAAAATTGTCAAACTAACAAGGCTGCTACAAAGTAACTTTTTGTCACTTTTTTTTGCATTCTCATGAAAATAGTCAGTTATTGTCACTATTTTGTGTAATTTTTTTTAGGTATATCCCAAAACCAAATTTGGTATTCAAAACAGGTCTTTTTCAAGCAAACTGTATTCTAGTTATGATTGGCTTGAATATAGTGTGAGGAAAGATTTGGTATTTTGTTATTTTTGTCGAATATTTGGTTTGGGAAATTATAATGAAGACACTGACACTTTCACTACTAAGGGGTTTCAAAATTAGAGAAAAGTAAGTTACCTGCTGTTTTAACCAGTTACCTAAAAAATGCATTCATAGCTAAATAATGCCTAGTAGACAGTAGTTATTATTACTTGTATTCTATTTTGATAATATTTATATATGCAATTTGGCATTATAATCAATACTGTATTATTGTGTAAATAATAATTTGATATTGCTTATTATGGACAATTAGATTAGAGAGAAGTGTAACTCACATTCTTCTTCAAAACAACACTTGATTAACAAGACAAAGTTTACTTCTTATTTGTCAAGTAAATCCAAAGGTAGTGTAGTCTCTAAGCTATCAGAAGGACATCAAAAATAAGTAAATGAAAATCGAGAATACTTAACAAAACTAATTGAAATTTTGTTATATTTGAGTCGCCAAGGAATCCCACTTCGAGGCCACTTTGAAGATAAAGACTCTTTGAACCAAGTGCTTAAAATAAGCAAATATTTTTTTAAAAACTCATAACAAATATATCATTTTTACAGGAAATTTCAAAGAGGCTTGTCATTTACTAAAAAAATTTGATCAACAATTTGCCAAAAAATTTAACTGTAGGTACAACTAATTATTCTAGTTGGTCAATTCAAAACCAAATTTTAAGTATTTGTGCTCAAATGGTTAGAGACAAAATAATTTTAGAAGTACAGACAAATGGATTTTACGCTTTAATGTGTGATGAAGCTAGGTAATTAGTTTAAATATATTATATACAACTCATAAATACCAAATAACAGTATTTAATTGTAAAAATATAAAGTGCTAAATTAATATAGTTTGTTATCTTATTTAGGAGTTTCAAAGGTGAGCAAATGTCTGTGTGTTTAAGGTATGCTAAAGATCTCGATATACACGAACGGTTTTTGGGATTCTTAGAAGTTTCTAAAGGTCATGACGCAGACTTTCTCGCTACAATGATTTTGAATTTTTTACAAAAATCTAAGATTGGAAATTCTCATGTTATTGCTCAATCACATGACGGAGCTAATGTCATGTCTGGCCATTTGGGGGGCGTGCAAGCAAAAATTAAAAATAAATTCCCTACAGCAATTTATACACATTGAATGGCGCATAGATTGAACTTAGTTGTTGTAGACATGTGTAAAAATATCAAAGTAGGCACCTATTTAATTGTATTATGTCATTAAAAAGCTATGATTTTTAAAATTAACAATTATTATTTTATAAATTTAATTAGGACGCAAGAAATTTATTTAACATATTAGAATCTATATACGTTCATTTTGCATTTCCTTCAAAGAATCAGAAGTTGCAAGAAGTTCAAAAGGAGTTAGGCATGAAAAATAAAACTATGATCCATATGTCAGATATACGTTGGGTATGTAGATATAAAAACTGCGACGCTGTCATTACAAATTTTGCTGCTATTTTACAAATATTACATGGAGAGATTGAAGAAAACTCGGATAGAAATGTCAGCCAAGCTATTGGTAATAATATAAATGGCTCAATCTCATTAATTTAATTAGTATTAACCTAATGTAATAACCAAACAATTATAATATGATATTAAATATTTATTCTGATCATCAAATTTTAATATACCCATTTTTAATTTTCAGGTATTTATTCTTCTATAACCAAAGGGTCTTTTGTAGTTAATTTATTTATTTTTAATGAAGTATTGTGCATTGTTAATATACTCAGTAATAAGTTACAACAAAAGACTGCAACATTGGGGGAAGCTGTTGGTATTATTAAGGCCGTTATAGATACTTTTGAAAAAAAACGATGTGATGGTGAATTTTCTGTTTTATGGACTAATATAAAAGGATTTGCGGATAAACATGATATTTCATTGGAAATGCCTTCAAGAAGTTGTAAGTTATCAATATAAGTTAAAGAGTAAATTAATATATGAATCATTATTAAAACTATACTTTATGATATTTCATGCAATGACTAATTCTAGATTCCAAACGAAATAGAAGAGAACCAAACTACTTAGCAGATTTTAATGTTACTACGACAACTGCTGCTGAAGTTGAGAATGTAGAAAACTCAGTTGAATGTTATTGGAGAAATCACATATATTTTGTAATACTGGATACAGTACTTAACAATTTAAAAACACGCTTTTCAGAAGAAAGTATGAAAATGGCTTCTGCTGTTGATAATTTTTTTTCACTAGATTTTGAAGAAAGTCAATATTTTATTAACCATTATAAAGTAACTATAAAATTATTAAATATTCACATGAATCATATTTGATCATATTTAAATGTTACCTATTATATGTGTGTGTGTGTGTGTGTGTGTGATTTCAGGATTTATTAAATATTGAGATTAAATCATTAATGGCTGAAATGATTGTAGCTCAAAACTCTTTGAAAACATTAAACCAACAATTTGATATTGAAAATTTAAAGAAATCAGTTGAAAAACATGTTTATCCAAATTTATACAAATTATTACAAGTACTTAATACTGTTAAATATTATTTTATATTTTTGTTCCATTATGGAATTATGATAATGTAGACAATTTAATAACTTAATGTATTATAGGTTGCTTTGACACTTCCAATCAGTTCAGCTACTTGTAAACGATCATTTTCGGCCTTGAGAAAAATAAAAACTTGGCTGAGGGTATCAATGGGTCAAGAGAGATTGACAGATTTGTCTATATTGTATATAGAAAAGGACTTAACAAATAAAATTGATATAAAAGAAGTGATACGTAGTTTTGCTCAAACTGAAAGAAGAAGAATATTACAGTGAACTAATTTGAAGCAAAAATATCAATTAATTTATATCAATACTCAGTTTTATAAAATAAATGTTTTTGTATTATGTTAGAGTTATTGCACTTATTAATTAATTTTTAATTAAATAATAATATATTTATCTTACGCTGTACTTAGTTAATATTAAATTTGTAATTATTGAATGGGTATTGTACGGGTTGCAGTCGTTCCAGATATTCATTACTATGAGATAACATAAAAAAATAGAGGGGCTTCAGCACCCCCAGTTTTTTCATTGAAATTGCGCCCCTGTACTAGACCCAACTCTAGTATGTCAGTACATCCCGACAACGACGACATTATCTGCAGACCCGATTCAAGACTGTCTGTCCGTTCCTACACTTCACGTGATCAGATTATACCAACTATACCCGATTCTAGATGTTCTCTACAGTCCCATAAACAGCCGATAAGTAGACCCTTGTCCAGGACGTCTGTCCAGTCAGTTGAATCAAACAGACAAAATCATCAGTGCTCAGGTCATGTCCTGTGATAATCAGACAAGACCGATTTCAAGGATGTCAAAACAAATCAAGCCGTCGTCAAGAACATCAGATCTAACTGCAGCATGCTTTCGCAACTCGAGAAGATTTCGCCTTCTGCGTGTCCAGTTAAATTAATTACAAATAGTAAAGATATTGAACTACCAGAATCGCTGACACATGATTTAATCGATTCGGCTGTAAAACAAAAATTCCAATTTGTTAACGTCGAAAATTGAATGAAAAAAGCACTGTGTTGATGGAAAAACCACACTTATATACGGAATTGATAAAGGTAAGTAGCAATTCGTGCTAATAGCGGTAGGATACACATACATTGTTATTTATTATTAAATACATATATCATCTAATATTACAGCTTAATAATACAATTTGTTAATCAAATCAATATATTTTCGTTGTAAATAATAAATAATAAGACAAAGTATACAAATATTAGCAAAATACAATTGTATTTCTCTAATATAAATTGCTCCAATAATAATTCTGTTTCAGATGAAACCCTCTGCCATCCGTGTAATGTTAGAGAATATCGTTTAAGTCAAATAAATAATATATATAAACCTGAATTATCTAGAGATAATTTTATGAATGGAGATAACCAATTTAATGGACTTTTAAATATAGTAAAATAAATAATCTATGTTCATCACCAACTTTATGTATGTAATAAATCATGGTGAATAACACAAGTCTATTTTCAGGAAACTCAAAATAAACGTAAAAAGAGATCAAAGGAAATATCCGAATTTAATTATAATACTGCAAAACAATTAGCAAATGAAAATAATATATTTATGTAGTATTATGAAAAGTACTAATGAAAATAGTCAATATAAAATGTGTTGATAATTTATTGATTTAGAGACCAGCAAATATTAGTAATATTTAAAAAAACCACTTTAAGCAATCTTTACTTGATCAAATAAATTATAACAGAATTAAAAAAGAAACAGAGAAGATTCAATCTTTAAAAAATGAAGGAATTATGCAAAAAGAAATAAAACGTGAATAATGTATATTTTATGAATAATTAATGTTTTCTGGTGTTTATTATGTAATAAAATACATTTTATAATTTGTTTAGAAACGACCGTGCTCTGCAATGTCAACTATTTCTCGCCCGGCATCTTCGTTGTCTCAATATAGACCAGGAACCGGTTATGAAGGCGTGTTGTCTAACACCTATGGCACTATTAGACCCAACTCTAGTATGTCAGTACATCCCGACAACGACGACATTATCTGCAGACCCGATTCAAGACTGTCTGTCCGTTCCTACACTTCACGTGATCAGATTATACCAACTATACCCGATTCTAGATGTTCTCTACAGTCCCATAAACAGCCGATATGTAGACCCTTGTCCAGGACGTCTGTCCAGTCAGTTGAATCAAACAGACAAAATCATCAGTGCTCAGGTCATGTCCTGTGATAATCAGACAAGACCGATTTCAAGGATGTCAAAACAAATCAAGCCGTCGTCAAGAACATCAGATCTAACTGCAGCATGCTTTCGCAACTCGAGAAGATTTCGCCTTCTGCGTGTCCAGTTAAATTAATTACAAATAGTAAAGATATTGAACTACCAGAATCGCTGACACATGATTTAATCGATTCGGCTGTAAAACAAAAATTCCAATTTGTTAACGTCGAAAATTGAATGAAAAAAGCACTGTGTTGATGGAAAAACCACACTTATATACGGAATTGATAAAGGTAAGTAGCAATTCGTGCTAATAGCGGTAGGATACACATACATTGTTATTTATTATTAAATACATATATCATCTAATATTACAGCTTAATAATACAATTTGTTAATCAAATCAATATATTTTCGTTGTAAATAATAAATAATAAGACAAAGTATACAAATATTAGCAAAATACAATTGTATTTCTCTAATATAAATTGCTCCAATAATAATTCTGTTTCAGATGAAACCCTCTGCCATCCGTGTAATGTTAGAGAATATCGTTTAAGTCAAATAAATAATATATATAAACCTGAATTATCTAGAGATAATTTTATGAATGGAGATAACCAATTTAATGGACTTTTAAATATAGTAAAATAAATAATCTATGTTCATCACCAACTTTATGTATGTAATAAATCATGGTGAATAACACAAGTCTATTTTCAGGAAACTCAAAATAAACGTAAAAAGAGATCAAAGGAAATATCCGAATTTAATTATAATACTGCAAAACAATTAGCAAATGAAAATAATATATTTATGTAGTATTATGAAAAGTACTAATGAAAATAGTCAATATAAAATGTGTTGATAATTTATTGATTTAGAGACCAGCAAATATTAGTAATATTTAAAAAAACCACTTTAAGCAATCTTTACTTGATCAAATAAATTATAACAGAATTAAAAAAGAAACAGAGAAGATTCAATCTTTAAAAAATGAAGGAATTATGCAAAAAGAAATAAAACGTGAATAATGTATATTTTATGAATAATTAATGTTTTCTGGTGTTTATTATGTAATAAAATACATTTTATAATTTGTTTAGAAACGACCGTGCTCTGCAATGTCAACTATTTCTCGCCCGGCATCTTCGTTGTCTCAATATAGACCAGGAACCGGTTATGAAGGCGTGTTGTCTAACACCTATGGCACTACTAGACCCAACTCTAGTATGTCAGTACATCCCGACAACGACGACATTATCTGCAGACCCGATTCAAGACTGTCTGTCCGTTCCTACACTTCACGTGATCAGATTATACCAACTATACCCGATTCTAGATGTTCTCTACAGTCCCATAAACAGCCGATAAGTAGACCCTTGTCCAGGACGTCTGTCCAGTCAGTTGAATCAAACAGACAAAATCATCAGTGCTCAGGTCATGTCCTGTGATAATCAGACAAGACCGATTTCAAGGATGTCAAAACAAATCAAGCCGTCGTCAAGAACATCAGATCTAACTGCAGCATGCTTTCGCAACTCGAGAAGATTTCGCCTTCTGCGTGTCCAGTTAAATTAATTACAAAAAGTAAAGATATTGAACTACCAGAATCGCTGACACATGATTTAATCGATTCGGCTGTAAAACAAAAATTCCAATTTGTTAACGTCGAAAATTGAATGAAAAAAGCACTGTGTTGATGGAAAAACCACACTTATATACGGAATTGATAAAGGTAAGTAGCAATTCGTGCTAATAGCGGTAGGATACACATACATTGTTATTTATTATTAAATACATATATCATCTAATATTACAGCTTAATAATACAATTTGTTAATCAAATCAATATATTTTCGTTGTAAATAATAAATAATAAGACAAAGTATACAAATATTAGCAAAATACAATTGTATTTCTCTAATATAAATTGCTCCAATAATAATTCTGTTTCAGATGAAACCCTCTGCCATCCGTGTAATGTTAGAGAATATCGTTTAAGTCAAATAAATAATATATATAAACCTGAATTATCTAGAGATAATTTTATGAATGGAGATAACCAATTTAATGGACTTTTAAATATAGTAAAATAAATAATCTATGTTCATCACCAACTTTATGTATGTAATAAATCATGGTGAATAACACAAGTCTATTTTCAGGAAACTCAAAATAAACGTAAAAAGAGATCAAAGGAAATATCCGAATTTAATTATAATACTGCAAAACAATTAGCAAATGAAAATAATATATTTATGTAGTATTATGAAAAGTACTAATGAAAATAGTCAATATAAAATGTGTTGATAATTTATTGATTTAGAGACCAGCAAATATTAGTAATATTTAAAAAAACCACTTTAAGCAATCTTTACTTGATCAAATAAATTATAACAGAATTAAAAAAGAAACAGAGAAGATTCAATCTTTAAAAAATGAAGGAATTATGCAAAAAGAAATAAAACGTGAATAATGTATATTTTATGAATAATTAATGTTTTCTGGTGTTTATTATGTAATAAAATACATTTTATAATTTGTTTAGAAACGACCGTGCTCTGCAATGTCAACTATTTCTCGCCCGGCATCTTCGTTGTCTCAATATAGACCAGGAACCGGTTATGAAGGCGTGTTGTCTAACACCTATGGCACTACTAGACCCAACTCTAGTATGTCAGTACATCCCGACAACGACGACATTATCTGCAGACCCGATTCAAGACTGTCTGTCCGTTCCTACACTTCACGTGATCAGATTATACCAACTATACCCGATTCTAGATGTTCTCTACAGTCCCATAAACAGCCGATAAGTAGACCCTTGTCCAGGACGTCTGTCCAGTCAGTTGAATCAAACAGACAAAATCATCAGTGCTCAGGTCATGTCCTGTGATAATCAGACAAGACCGATTTCAAGGATGTCAAAACAAATCAAGCCGTCGTCAAGAACATCAGATCTAACTGCAGCATGCTTTCGCAACTCGAGAAGATTTCGCCTTCTGCGTGTCCAGTTAAATTAATTACAAAAAGTAAAGATATTGAACTACCAGAATCGCTGACACATGATTTAATCGATTCGGCTGTAAAACAAAAATTCCAATTTGTTAACGTCGAAAATTGAATGAAAAAAGCACTGTGTTGATGGAAAAACCACACTTATATACGGAATTGATAAAGGTAAGTAGCAATTCGTGCTAATAGCGGTAGGATACACATACATTGTTATTTATTATTAAATACATATATCATCTAATATTACAGCTTAATAATACAATTTGTTAATCAAATCAATATATTTTCGTTGTAAATAATAAATAATAAGACAAAGTATACAAATATTAGCAAAATACAATTGTATTTCTCTAATATAAATTGCTCCAATAATAATTCTGTTTCAGATGAAACCCTCTGCCATCCGTGTAATGTTAGAGAATATCGTTTAAGTCAAATAAATAATATATATAAACCTGAATTATCTAGAGATAATTTTATGAATGGAGATAACCAATTTAATGGACTTTTAAATATAGTAAAATAAATAATCTATGTTCATCACCAACTTTATGTATGTAATAAATCATGGTGAATAACACAAGTCTATTTTCAGGAAACTCAAAATAAACGTAAAAAGAGATCAAAGGAAATATCCGAATTTAATTATAATACTGCAAAACAATTAGCAAATGAAAATAATATATTAATGTAGTATTATGAAAAGTACTAATGAAAATAGTCAATTTAAAATGTGTTGATAATTTATTGATTTAGAGACCAGCAAATATTAGTAATATTTAAAAAAACCACTTTAAGCAATCTTTACTTGATCAAATAAATTATAACATAATTAAAAAAGAAACAGAGAAGATTCAATCTTTAAAAAATGAAGGAATTATGCAAAAAGAAATAAAACGTGAATAATGTATATTTTATGAATAATTCATGTTTTCTGGTGTTTATTATGTAATAAAATACATTTTATAATTTGTTTAGAAACGACCGTGCTCTGCAATGTCAACTATTTCTCGCCCGGCATCTTCGTTGTCTCAATATAGACCAGGAACCGGTTATGAAGGCGTGTTGTCTAACACCTATGGCACTACTGGTAATCGGAATAAAAATTCCCGGGAAAAAAAATTCCCGGAAAAAAAATCCCCGGAAAAAAAATCCCCTGACGAACGACTCCGGAAAAAAAATCCCCGACCCTAGGAAAAAAAATCCCCAGATTACAATATTACTCACAACCACAATATAAAATGATTTTAATATTTAATTACAAATAAGTATACTATATATTATAGTTTTCAGTCAAAAAAATCAAAAAAATCAATGTATTATATAATATTTGGTACCTATAAATAATTTTAAATAAATTCTGTATTAAAAAAAAAAAATAGTTATAAAAAAATATGTAATTACAAATAAGTATAAGTACTATATATTATAGTTTTCAGTCAAAAAAATAAAAAAATAAATATATTATATAATGTTAGGTATAAATAATTTTAAATAAATTCTGTAGCGAAATAGTACTAAAAAATAATATATAAAAAATATTTCGATAATAATAATAATCGCAGTTAGTTATTAGATTGTTTTCTAATATTATGGCTTATCGAATTTAAAAAATCCGAAATATTTATTTTTCCACTTACAAACCTGGCACAAAGTTCTTTTAATCTTATTTCCGTCGTCCGCATCTGTCCAAGTTTGGTTGTTTTCATATTGGTTTCTCCAACGTCATCCAATGCTAATTTTGCGTAATCCGATGCAACCTCGTACTTCATTTTTCTTATTAAATGCCATACTGTGGGATGTTTAATGCCAATTAAATGGGAAAATCGATTGTTCCATCCTTCTGTGACATTATTTGTTCGGTGTCTATTACTATCATCATTTGATAAGGTAGTTTGATGTACATTCCATGTACAAGGTGGAAATACTGGAGGAATCCTTCGAAGACGAATATTGGACTCGTTTGTACCTATTCTTTTAAAAGATCCATTAACATAGGTTGTATCGAAATATATTATAAAATCTTCTGCTCCAGTTGGTATATTTTTTTTTAACCACTCCATGCCATTTTTAACATCATCTAAAGGAAGAAAAGCTAGACTATCAACCATAGTACAGAACTTACGGAATGCTTCGTCTGTTTTATAGCGTTCGGACAAACCTAATTCTTGTAATTTTCTATACGTTGACTGACAGAGGTGGTAAAAACATCCTCGAATCGTAATGTGGCTGCCTAAGATCAGTTTTGCTGCATTCATGACGGCTAGTTCAAAATCCATATTTAAAAAAATGGGATCTGGGTATTTTCCTCGTTTTTCACACTCGTTCATTACAGTACGAAACAAATGTTCATAAGTGCATTGTGTTTTACGTTCAAGAATACAGTAAACAGCTGTAATAAAAAATGAATTTTTTTGAACTCGAAATACGTACAGTTGTTTAAAATATTCAGGTGCAAGTCCAAAATTTCCGTCTATAAACCATGTATTAGAACTTGCTAATAAAGATAAACCCGTGTCTGTGGCAAATATTAAAACTCGTTCATTCGCATCTGGACCATTGTCATCTAATAAAAATCTTTCTTCTCCGTATAAGCACCATTCACCTAAAAATTTTTTTTTATTAATTTTTAAATTCTCAGCGACTGAGCGAGTGATGAATGTAGGTATTGATTTTACAATGACATATATGTGGTTTTTTTATAATATTATTATTTTTTGTAATTTTTTGAAATTAACAACAAAATATATAATACATCATTAAACAATTATAAGGGCTAGGATTTGTATGCAATAAAAAATTGTAAGATATGTATTTAATTACCCAAATATGCAAAAATATGTATTTAAATTTGTATAAGATTTTGATTGGTCTGAACCATTAGTTTCGACAATTACAATAAACATATAAATATACAATAATTAATAAGCTACTAAATAAGAAAAACATTATTTTTTTTTTTAAATTATGAAACCAACCTGATTGAATAAATTAAGTGTGGATAAAATATTTTTATAAGATAAATACAAAAATAGTAACAAAAAAAATGTGTCTGTCTTTATATACTCGTAATATAATTGAGAAATAAAATAAAATAAAATAATTTAGAAATAAAATTATAATTCACATTCAATAGTGTTACATGGTACGACAACATATTTTTTTAAATTGTCGAATATAAATTAATTAAACCCGAAATATACTATAAAATATGCATTTTTCGCATTATTATAATCGTAATATGCAATAATTTGCATTTTATCCAAAATATGCAAAAACATGCAAAATAAAAACACCACCATCCATCTCATCATGAGGTGACTCGTGGACAATGGACATACTGACAAAATCAATAATCAGAGGTCGCAAAAAAAACATGTTGTTGCATATAAATCCTAGCCCTGATATTTATATTATTCAATTTTTTTTATAGATATTTAATTGTTAGTTGTAAATTACAAATATTATTTTGAAAATATAAATATAAATACCTTCAATTACTAATTTTTTTCTACATGCTGGTTTTGAAGGATCGTTGTAACCTCTGTGGTTTCGAATTGTCCGTTTTATGTGTTCTTCTTTTGGCAATTCAACTAATACTTCATGTGGTACATTACTCACAGACTCGGCAAATATTTGACTCGGTGTTGCATAGGATATTTGTGCTTTTTCGTTCATTTTGTTTTTTAATTTTAAAGCAGCGACTGCATTTTTATTAGAAGTATGAACATGATCATGGTCAATACTAATAAATATTGGTTTTTCAATATCTAAACTCGTCTTAAGTACACTCGGACACTTCAACGAGGTAAATTTAGAGCATCGCCAACGTATAAAATTGGAGCACTCTTTTTGAAAATGATAAAGATATCCGATGTGCGCAATTTTAGGTTTTTTACTATTAGTTTTAATAATTTCAATAACGTGCTCCATGTTTGTGTGTAGGTACCTAACTATCGTGTATACTAAGTGTGTATACAGAGCGCAGATTTATAATAATATGTGGTCTAATACAAATCGTTGCTAATTTTTCTTGAACAATAAAATATATGAACATGGTCATACCCATTTATTTTAAGATAGCTAGTATCCAGATTATGTTCGTGAGCCCATTACAGATAAGATAGATAGGTGTTACTTTTTACCTTATTTTATATAATATCAAAGGTACACACTACACCACATAATGATATAACAATTACTGTAACATTTGAAGTTCTCATATCTATACAATATGGTCAAAATGTTATAGAAGATGTAATATTTTATTTTATTTCAGGTTATTATATAATATATATATATATATGTATAAGTAGGTTTATGATAGTTAGTTAATACTTAATGTATTATACAAATAAAAATAATTAATAGAAATTAATGTAATGCAATAATGTAATCTGGGGATTTTTTTTCCTAGGGTCGGGGATTTTTTTTCCGGAGTCGTTCGTCAGGGGATTTTTTTTCCCGGGGATTTTTATTCCGGGATTCGGCACTACTAGACCCAACTCTAGTATGTCAGTACATCCCGACAACTACGACATTATCTGCAGACCCGATTCAAGACTGTCTGTCCGTTCCTACACTTCACGTGATCAGATTATACCAACTAGACCCGATTCTAGATGTTCTCTACAGTCCCATAAACAGCCGATAAGTAGACCCTTGTCCAGGACGTCTGTCCAGTCAGTTGAATCAAACAGACAAAATCATCAGTGCTCAGGTCATGTCCTGTGATAATCAGACAAGACCGATTTCAAGGATGTCAAAACAAATCAAGCCGTCGTCAAGAACATCAGATCTAACTGCAGCATGCTTTCGCAACTCGAGAAGATTTCGCCTTCTGCGTGTCCAGTTAAATTAATTACAAAAAGTAAAGATATTGAACTACCAGAATCGCTGACACATGATTTAATCGATTCGGCTGTAAAACAAAAATTCCAATTTGTTAACGTCGAAAATTGAATGAAAAAAGCACTGTGTTGATGGAAAAACCACACTTATATACGGAATTGATAAAGGTAAGTAGCAATTCGTGCTAATAGCGGTAGGATACACATACATTGTTATTTATTATTAAATACATATATCATCTAATATTACAGCTTAATAATACAATTTGTTAATCAAATCAATATATTTTCGTTGTAAATAATAAATAATAAGACAAAGTATACAAATATTAGCAAAATACAATTGTATTTCTCTAATATAAATTGCTCCAATAATAATTCTGTTTCAGATGAAACCCTCTGCCATCCGTGTAATGTTAGAGAATATCGTTTAAGTCAAATAAATAATATATATAAACCTGAATTATCTAGAGATAATTTTATGAATGGAGATAACCAATTTAATGGACTTTTAAATATAGTAAAATAATTAATCTATGTTCATCACCAACTTTATGTATGTAATAAATCATGGTGAATAACACAAGTCTATTTTCAGGAAACTCAAAATAAACGTAAAAAGAGATCAAAGGAAATATCCGAATTTAATTATAATACTGCAAAACAATTAGCAAATGAAAATAATATATTTATGTAGTATTATGAAAAGTACTAATGAAAATAGTCAATATAAAATGTGTTGATAATTTATTGATTTAGAGACCAGCAAATATTAGTAATATTTAAAAAAACCACTTTAAGCAATCTTTACTTGATCAAATAAATTATAACAGAATTAAAAAAGAAACAGAGAAGATTCAATCTTTAAAAAATGAAGGAATTATGCAAAAATAAATAAAACGTGAATAATGTATATTTTATGAATAATTCATGTTTTCTGGTGTTTATTATGTAATAAAATACATTTTATAATTTGTTTAGAAACGACCGTGCTCTGCAATGTCAACTATTTCTCGCCCGGCATCTTCGTTGTCTCAATATAGACCAGGAACCGGTTATGAAGGCGTGTTGTCTAACACCTATGGCACTACTGGTAATCGGAATAAAAATTCCCGGGAAAAAAAATTCCCGGAAAAAAAATCCCCGGAAAAAAAATCCCCTGACGAACGACTCCGGAAAAAAAATCCCCGACCCTAGGAAAAAAAATCCCCAGATTACAATATTACTCACAACCACAATATAAAATGATTTTAATATTTAATTACAAATAAGTATACTATATATTATAGTTTTCAGTCAAAAAAATCAAAAAAATCAATGTATTATATAATATTTGGTACCTATAAATAATTTTAAATAAATTCTGTATTAAAAAAAAAAAATAGTTATAAAAAAATATGTAATTACAAATAAGTATAAGTACTATATATTATAGTTTTCAGTCAAAAAAATAAAAAAATAAATATATTATATAATGTTAGGTATAAATAATTTTAAATAAATTCTGTAGCGAAATAGTACTAAAAAATAATATATAAAAAATATTTCGATAATAATAATAATCGCAGTTAGTTATTAGATTGTTTTCTAATATTATGGCTTATCGAATTTAAAAAATCCGAAATATTTATTTTTCCACTTACAAACCTGGCACAAAGTTCTTTTAATCTTATTTCCGTCGTCCGCATCTGTCCAAGTTTGGTTGTTTTCATATTGGTTTCTCCAACGTCATCCAATGCTAATTTTGCGTAATCCGATGCAACCTCGTACTTCATTTTTCTTATTAAATGCCATACTGTGGGATGTTTAATGCCAATTAAATGGGAAAATCGATTGTTCCATCCTTCTGTGACATTATTTGTTCGGTGTCTATTACTATCATCATTTGATAAGGTAGTTTGATGTACATTCCATGTACAAGGTGGAAATACTGGAGGAATCCTTCGAAGACGAATATTGGACTCGTTTGTACCTATTCTTTTAAAAGATCCATTAACATAGGTTGTATCGAAATATATTATAAAATCTTCTGCTCCAGTTGGTATATTTTTTTTTAACCACTCCATGCCATTTTTAACATCATCTAAAGGAAGAAAAGCTAGACTATCAACCATAGTACAGAACTTACGGAATGCTTCGTCTGTTTTATAGCGTTCGGACAAACCTAATTCTTGTAATTTTCTATACGTTGACTGACAGAGGTGGTAAAAACATCCTCGAATCGTAATGTGGCTGCCTAAGATCAGTTTTGCTGCATTCATGACGGCTAGTTCAAAATCCATATTTAAAAAAATGGGATCTGGGTATTTTCCTCGTTTTTCACACTCGTTCATTACAGTACGAAACAAATGTTCATAAGTGCATTGTGTTTTACGTTCAAGAATACAGTAAACAGCTGTAATAAAAAATGAATTTTTTTGAACTCGAAATACGTACAGTTGTTTAAAATATTCAGGTGCAAGTCCAAAATTTCCGTCTATAAACCATGTATTAGAACTTGCTAATAAAGATAAACCCGTGTCTGTGGCAAATATTAAAACTCGTTCATTCGCATCTGGACCATTGTCATCTAATAAAAATCTTTCTTCTCCGTATAAGCACCATTCACCTAAAAATTTTTTTTTATTAATTTTTAAATTCTGAGCGACTGAGCGAGTGATGAATGTAGGTATTGATTTTACAATGACATATATGTGGTTTTTTTATAATATTATTATTTTTTGTAATTTTTTGAAATTAACAACAAAATATATAATACATCATTAAACAATTATAAGGGCTAGGATTTGTATGCAATAAAAAATTGTAAGATATGTATTTAATTACCCAAACATGCAAAAATATGTATTTAAATTTGTATAAGATTTTGATTGGTCTGAACCATTAGTTTCGACAATTACAATAAACATATAAATATACAATAATTAATAAGCTACTAAATAAGAAAAACATTATTTTTTTTTTTAAATTATGAAACCAACCTGATTGAATAAATTAAGTGTGGATAAAATATTTTTATAAGATAAATACAAAAATAGTAACAAAAAAAATGTGTCTGTCTTTATATACTCGTAATATAATTGAGAAATAAAATAAAATAAAATAATTTAGAAATAAAATTATAATTCACATTCAATAGTGTTACATGGTACGACAACATATTTTTTTAAATTGTCGAATATAAATTAATTAAACCCGAAATATACTATAAAATATGCATTTTTCGCATTATTATAATCGTAATATGCAATAATTTGCATTTTATCCAAAATATGCAAAAACATGCAAAATAAAAACACCACCATCCATCTCATCATGAGGTGACTCGTGGACAATGGACATACTGACAAAATCAATAATCAGAGGTCGCAAAAAAAACATGTTGTTGCATATAAATCCTAGCCCTGATATTTATATTATTCAATTTTTTTTATAGATATTTAATTGTTAGTTGTAAATTACAAATATTATTTTGAAAATATAAATATAAATACCTTCAATTACTAATTTTTTTCTACATGCTGGTTTTGAAGGATCGTTGTAACCTCTGTGGTTTCGAATTGTCCGTTTTATGTGTTCTTCTTTTGGCAATTCAACTAATACTTCATGTGGTACATTACTCACAGACTCGGCAAATATTTGACTCGGTGTTGCATAGGATATTTGTGCTTTTTCGTTCATTTTGTTTTTTAATTTTAAAGCAGCGACTGCATTTTTATTAGAAGTATGAACATGATCATGGTCAATACTAATAAATATTGGTTTTTCAATATCTAAACTCGTCTTAAGTACACTCGGACACTTCAACGAGGTAAATTTAGAGCATCGCCAACGTATAAAATTGGAGCACTCTTTTTGAAAATGATAAAGATATCCGATGTGCGCAATTTTAGGTTTTTTACTATTAGTTTTAATAATTTCAATAACGTGCTCCATGTTTGTGTGTAGGTACCTAACTATCGTGTATACTAAGTGTGTATACAGAGCGCAGATTTATAATAATATGTGGTCTAATACAAATCGTTGCTAATTTTTCTTGAACAATAAAATATATGAACATGGTCATACCCATTTATTTTAAGATAGCTAGTATCCAGATTATGTTCGTGAGCCCATTACAGATAAGATAGATAGGTGTTACTTTTTACCTTATTTTATATAATATCAAAGGTACACACTACACCACATAATGATATAACAATTACTGTAACATTTGAAGTTCTCATATCTATACAATATGGTCAAAATGTTATAGAAGATGTAATATTTTATTTTATTTCAGGTTATTATATAATATATATATATATATGTATAAGTAGGTTTATGATAGTTAGTTAATACTTAATGTATTATACAAATAAAAATAATTAATAGAAATTAATGTAATGCAATAATGTAATCTGGGGATTTTTTTTCCTAGGGTCGGGGATTTTTTTTCCGGAGTCGTTCGTCAGGGGATTTTTTTTCCCGGGGATTTTTATTCCGGGATTCGGCACTACTAGACCCAACTCTAGTATGTCAGTACATCCCGACAACTACGACATTATCTGCAGACCCGATTCAAGACTGTCTGTCCGTTCCTACACTTCACGTGATCAGATTATACCAACTAGACCCGATTCTAGATGTTCTCTACAGTCCCATAAACAGCCGATAAGTAGACCCTTGTCCAGGACGTCTGTCCAGTCAGTTGAATCAAACAGACAAAATCATCAGTGCTCAGGTCATGTCCTGTGATAATCAGACAAGACCGATTTCAAGGATGTCAAAACAAATCAAGCCGTCGTCAAGAACATCAGATCTAACTGCAGCATGCTTTCGCAACTCGAGAAGATTTCGCCTTCTGCGTGTCCAGTTAAATTAATTACAAAAAGTAAAGATATTGAACTACCAGAATCGCTGACACATGATTTAATCGATTCGGCTGTAAAACAAAAATTCCAATTTGTTAACGTCGAAAATTGAATGAAAAAAGCACTGTGTTGATGGAAAAACCACACTTATATACGGAATTGATAAAGGTAAGTAGCAATTCGTGCTAATAGCGGTAGGATACACATACATTGTTATTTATTATTAAATACATATATCATCTAATATTACAGCTTAATAATACAATTTGTTAATCAAATCAATATATTTTCGTTGTAAATAATAAATAATAAGACAAAGTATACAAATATTAGCAAAATACAATTGTATTTCTCTAATATAAATTGCTCCAATAATAATTCTGTTTCAGATGAAACCCTCTGCCATCCGTGTAATGTTAGAGAATATCGTTTAAGTCAAATAAATAATATATATAAACCTGAATTATCTAGAGATAATTTTATGAATGGAGATAACCAATTTAATGGACTTTTAAATATAGTAAAATAAATAATCTATGTTCATCACCAACTTTATGTATGTAATAAATCATGGTGAATAACACAAGTCTATTTTCAGGAAACTCAAAATAAACGTAAAAAGAGATCAAAGGAAATATCCGAATTTAATTATAATACTGCAAAACAATTAGCAAATGAAAATAATATATTTATGTAGTATTATGAAAAGTACTAATGAAAATAGTCAATATAAAATGTGTTGATAATTTATTGATTTAGAGACCAGCAAATATTAGTAATATTTAAAAAAACCACTTTAAGCAATCTTTACTTGATCAAATAAATTATAACAGAATTAAAAAAGAAACAGAGAAGATTCAATCTTTAAAAAATGAAGGAATTATGCAAAAATAAATAAAACGTGAATAATGTATATTTTATGAATAATTCATGTTTTCTGGTGTTTATTATGTAATAAAATACATTTTATAATTTGTTTAGAAACGACCGTGCTCTGCAATGTCAACTATTTCTCGCCCGGCATCTTCGTTGTCTCAATATAGACCAGGAACCGGTTATGAAGGCGTGTTGTCTAACACCTATGGCACTACTAGACCCAACTCTAGTATGTCAGTACATCCCGACAACGACGACATTATCTGCAGACCCGATTCAAGACTGTCTGTCCGTTCCTACACTTCACGTGAACAGATTATACCAACTAGACCCGATTCTAGATGTTCTCTACAGTCCCATAAACAGCCGATAAGTAGACCCTTGTCCAGGACGTCTGTCCAGTCAGTTGAATCAAACAGACAAAATCATCAGTGCTCAGGTCATGTCCTGTGATAATCAGACAAGACCGATTTCAAGGATGTCAAAACAAATCAAGCCGTCGTCAAGAACATCAGATCTAACTGCAGCATGCTTTCGCAACTCGAGAAGATTTCGCCTTCTGCGTGTCCAGTTAAATTAATTACAAAAAGTAAAGATATTGAACTACCAGAATCGCTGACACATGATTTAATCGATTCGGCTGTAAAACAAAAATTCCAATTTGTTAACGTCGAAAATTGAATGAAAAAAGCACTGTGTTGATGGAAAAACCACACTTATATATGGAATTGATAAAGGTAAGTAGCAATTCGTGCTAATAGCGGTAGGAAACACATACATTGTTATTTATTATTAAATACATATATCATCTAATATTACAGCTTAATAATACAATTTGTTAATCAAATCAATATATTTTCGTTGTAAATAATAAATAATAAGACAAAGTATACAAATATTAGCAAAATACAATTGTATTTCTCTAATATAAATTGCTCCAATAATAATTCTGTTTCAGATGAAACCCTCTGCCATCCGTGTAATGTTAGAGAATATCGTTTAAGTCAAATAAATAATATATATAAACCTGAATTATCTAGAGATAATTTTATGAATGGAGATAACCAATTTAATGGACTTTTAAATATAGTAAAATAAATAATCTATGTTCATCACCAACTTTATGTATGTAATAAATCATGGTGAATAACACAAGTCTATTTTCAGGAAACTCAAAATAAACGTAAAAAGAGATCAAAGGAAATATCCGAATTTAATTATAATACTGCAAAACAATTAGCAAATGAAAATAATATATTAATGTAGTATTATGAAAAGTACTAATGAAAATAGTCAATATAAAATGTGTTGATAATTTATTGATTTAGAGACCAGCAAATATTAGTAATATTTAAAAAAACCACTTTAAGCAATCTTTACTTGATCAAATAAATTATAACAGAATTAAAAAAGAAACAGAGAAGATTCAATCTTTAAAAAATGAAGGAATTATGCAAAAAGAAATAAAACGTGAATAATGTATATTTTATGAATAATTCATGTTTTCTGGTGTTTATTATGTAATAAAATACATTTTATAATTTGTTTAGAAACGACCGTGCTCAGCAATGTCAACTATTTCTCGCCCGGCATCTTCGTTGTCTCAATATAGACCAGGAACCGGTTATGAAGGCGTGTTGTCTAACACCTATGGCACTACTAGACCCAACTCTAGTATGTCAGTACATCCCGACAACGACGACATTATCTGCAGACCCGATTCAAGACTGTCTGTCCGTTCCTACACTTTACGTGATCAGATTATACCAACTATACCCGATTCTAGATGTTCTCTACAGTCCCATAAACAGCCGATAAGTAGACCCTTGTCCAGGACGTCTGTCCAGTCAGTTGAATCAAACAGACAAAATCATCAGTGCTCAGGTCATGTCCTGTGATAATCAGACAAGACCGATTTCAAGGATGTCAAAACAAATCAAGCCGTCGTCAAGAACATCAGATCTAACTGCAGCATGCTTTCGCAACTCGAGAAGATTTCGCCTTCTGCGTGTCCAGTTAAATTAATTACAAAAAGTAAAGATATTGAACTACCAGAATCGCTGACACATGATTTAATCGATTCGGCTGTAAAACAAAAATTCCAATTTGTTAACGTCGAAAATTGAATGAAAAAAGCACTGTGTTGATGGAAAAACCACACTTATATACGGAATTGATAAAGGTAAGTAGCAATTCGTGCTAATAGCGGTAGGATACACATACATTGTTATTTATTATTAAATACATATATCATCTAATATTACAGCTTAATAATACAATTTGTTAATCAAATCAATATATTTTCGTTGTAAATAATAAATAATAAGACAAAGTATACAAATATTAGCAAAATACAATTGTATTTCTCTAATATAAATTGCTCCAATAATAATTCTGTTTCAGATGAAACCCTCTGCCATCCGTGTAATGTTAGAGAATATCGTTTAAGTCAAATAAATAATATATATAAACCTGAATTATCTAGAGATAATTTTATGAATGGAGATAACCAATTTAATGGACTTTTAAATATAGTAAAATAAATAATCTATGTTCATCACCAACTTTATGTATGTAATAAATCATGGTGAATAACACAAGTCTATTTTCAGGAAACTCAAAATAAACGTTAAAAGAGATCAAAGGAAATATCCGAATTTAATTATAATACTGCAAAACAATTAGCAAATGAAAATAATATATTTATGTAGTATTATGAAAAGTACTAATGAAAATAGTCAATATAAAATGTGTTGATAATTTATTGATTTAGAGACCAGCAAATATTAGTAATATTTAAAAAAACCACTTTAAGCAATCTTTACTTGATCAAATAAATTATAACAGAATTAAAAAAGAAACAGAGAAGATTCAATCTTTAAAAAATGAAGGAATTATGCAAAAAGAAATAAAACGTGAATAATGTATATTTTATGAATAATTCATGTTTTCTGGTGTTTATTATGTAATAAAATACATTTTATAATTTGTTTAGAAACGACCGTGCTCTGCAATGTCAACTATTTCTCGCCCGGCATCTTCGTTGTCTCAATATAGACCAGGAACCGGTTATGAAGGCGTGTTGTCTAACACCTATGGCACTACTAGACCCAACTCTAGTATGTCAGTACATCCCGACAACGACGACATTATCTGCAGACCCGATTCAAGACTGTCTGTCCGTTCCTACACTTTACGTGATAAGATTATACCAACTATACCCGATTCTAGATGTTCTCTACAGTCCCATAAACAGCCGATAAGTAGACCCTTGTCCAGGACGTCTGTCCAGTCAGTTGAATCAAACAGACAAAATCATCAGTGCTCAGGTCATGTCCTGTGATAATCAGACAAGACCGATTTCAAGGATGTCAAAACAAATCAAGCCGTCGTCAAGAACATCAGATCTAACTGCAGCATGCTTTCGCAACTCGAGAAGATTTCGCCTTCTGCGTGTCCAGTTAAATTAATTACAAAAAGTAAAGATATTGAACTACCAGAATCGCTGACACATGATTTAATCGATTCGGCTGTAAAACAAAAATTCCAATTTGTTAACGTCGAAAATTGAATGAAAAAAGCACTGTGTTGATGGAAAAACCACACTTATATACGGAATTGATAAAGGTAAGTAGCAATTCGTGCTAATAGCGGTAGGATACACATACATTGTTATTTATTATTAAATACATATATCATCTAATATTACAGCTTAATAATACAATTTGTTAATCAAATCAATATATTTTCGTTGTAAATAATAAATAATAAGACAAAGTATACAAATATTAGCAAAATACAATTGTATTTCTCTAATATAAATTGCTCCAATAATAATTCTGTTTCAGATGAAACCCTCTGCCATCCGTGTAATGTTAGAGAATATCGTTTAAGTCAAATAAATAATATATATAAACCTGAATTATCTAGAGATAATTTTATGAATGGAGATAACCAATTTAATGGACTTTTAAATATAGTAAAATAAATAATCTATGTTCATCACCAACTTTATGTATGTAATAAATCATGGTGAATAACACAAGTCTATTTTCAGGAAACTCAAAATAAACGTTAAAAGAGATCAAAGGAAATATCCGAATTTAATTATAATACTGCAAAACAATTAGCAAATGAAAATAATATATTTATGTAGTATTATGAAAAGTACTAATGAAAATAGTCAATATAAAATGTGTTGATAATTTATTGATTTAGAGACCAGCAAATATTAGTAATATTTAAAAAAACCACTTTAAGCAATCTTTACTTGATCAAATAAATTATAACAGAATTAAAAAAGAAACAGAGAAGATTCAATCTTTAAAAAATGAAGGAATTATGCAAAAAGAAATAAAACGTGAATAATGTATATTTTATGAATAATTCATGTTTTCTGGTGTTTATTATGTAATAAAATACATTTTATAATTTGTTTAGAAACGACCGTGCTCTGCAATGTCAACTATTTCTCGCCCGGCATCTTCGTTGTCTCAATATAGACCAGGAACCGGTTATGAAGGCGTGTTGTCTAACACCTATGGCACTACTAGACCCAACTCTAGTATGTCAGTACATCCCGACAACGACGACATTATCTGAGACCCGATTCAAGACTGTCTGTCCGTTCCTACACTTCACGTGAACAGATTATACCAACTATACCCGATTCTAGATGTTCTCTACAGTCCCATAAACAGCCGATAAGTAGACCCTTGTCCAGGACGTCTGTCCAGTCAGTTGAATCAAACAGACAAAATCATCAGTGCTCAGGTCATGTCCTGTGATAATCAGACAAGACCGATTTCAAGGATGTCAAAACAAATCAAGCCGTCGTCAAGAACATCAGATCTAACTGCAGCATGCTTTCGCAACTCGAGAAGATTTCGCCTTCTGCGTGTCCAGTTAAATTAATTACAAAAAGTAAAGATATTGAACTACCAGAATCGCTGACACATGATTTAATCGATTCGGCTGTAAAACAAAAATTCCAATTTGTTAACGTCGAAAATTGAATGAAAAAAGCACTGTGTTGATGGAAAAACCACACTTATATACGGAATTGATAAAGGTAAGTAGCAATTCGTGCTAATAGCGGTAGGATACACATACATTGTTATTTATTATTAAATACATATATCATCTAATATTACAGCTTAATAATACAATTTGTTAATCAAATCAATATATTTTCGTTGTAAATAATAAATAATAAGACAAAGTATACAAATATTAGCAAAATACAATTGTATTTCTCTAATATAAATTGCTCCAATAATAATTCTGTTTCAGATGAAACCCTCTGCCATCCGTGTAATGTTAGAGAATATCGTTTAAGTCAAATAAATAATATATATAAACCTGAATTATCTAGAGATAATTTTATGAATGGAGATAACCAATTTAATGGACTTTTAAATATAGTAAAATAAATAATCTATGTTCATCACCAACTTTATGTATGTAATAAATCATGGTGAATAACACAAGTCTATTTTCAGGAAACTCAAAATAAACGTAAAAAGAGATCAAAGGAAATATCCGAATTTAATTATAATACTGCAAAACAATTAGCAAATGAAAATAATATATTAATGTAGTATTATGAAAAGTACTAATGAAAATAGTCAATTTAAAATGTGTTGATAATTTATTGATTTAGAGACCAGCAAATATTAGTAATATTTAAAAAAACCACTTTAAGCAATCTTTACTTGATCAAATAAATTATAACAAAATTAAAAAAGAAACAGAGAAGATTCAATCTTTAAAAAATGAAGGAATTATGCAAAAAGAAATAAAACGTGAATAATGTATATTTTATGAATAATTCATGTTTTCTGGTGTTTATTATGTAATAAAATACATTTTATAATTTGTTTAGAAACGACCGTGCTCTGCAATGTCAACTATTTCTCGCCCGGCATCTTCGTTGTCTCAATATAGACCAGGAACCGGTTATGAAGGCGTGTTGTCTAACACCTATGGCACTACTGGTAATCGGAATAAAAATTCCCGGGAAAAAAAATTCCCGGAAAAAAAATCCCCGGAAAAAAAATCCCCTGACGAACGACTCCGGAAAAAAAATCCCCGACCCTAGGAAAAAAAATCCCCAGATTACAATATTACTCACAACCACAATATAAAATGATTTTAATATTTAATTACAAATAAGTATACTATATATTATAGTTTTCAGTCAAAAAAATCAAAAAAATCAATGTATTATATAATATTTGGTACCTATAAATAATTTTAAATAAATTCTGTATTAAAAAAAAAAAATAGTTATAAAAAAATATGTAATTACAAATAAGTATAAGTACTATATATTATAGTTTTCAGTCAAAAAAATAAAAAAATAAATATATTATATAATGTTAGGTATAAATAATTTTAAATAAATTCTGTAGCGAAATAGTACTAAAAAATAATATATAAAAAATATTTCGATAATAATAATAATCGCAGTTAGTTATTAGATTGTTTTCTAATATTATGGCTTATCGAATTTAAAAAATCCGAAATATTTATTTTTCCACTTACAAACCTGGCACAAAGTTCTTTTAATCTTATTTCCGTCGTCCGCATCTGTCCAAGTTTGGTTGTTTTCATATTGGTTTCTCCAACGTCATCCAATGCTAATTTTGCGTAATCCGATGCAACCTCGTACTTCATTTTTCTTATTAAATGCCATACTGTGGGATGTTTAATGCCAATTAAATGGGAAAATCGATTGTTCCATCCTTCTGTGACATTATTTGTTCGGTGTCTATTACTATCATCATTTGATAAGGTAGTTTGATGTACATTCCATGTACAAGGTGGAAATACTGGAGGAATCCTTCGAAGACGAATATTGGACTCGTTTGTACCTATTCTTTTAAAAGATCCATTAACATAGGTTGTATCGAAATATATTATAAAATCTTCTGCTCCAGTTGGTATATTTTTTTTTAACCACTCCATGCCATTTTTAACATCATCTAAAGGAAGAAAAGCTAGACTATCAACCATAGTACAGAACTTACGGAATGCTTCGTCTGTTTTATAGCGTTCGGACAAACCTAATTCTTGTAATTTTCTATACGTTGACTGACAGAGGTGGTAAAAACATCCTCGAATCGTAATGTGGCTGCCTAAGATCAGTTTTGCTGCATTCATGACGGCTAGTTCAAAATCCATATTTAAAAAAATGGGATCTGGGTATTTTCCTCGTTTTTCACACTCGTTCATTACAGTACGAAACAAATGTTCATAAGTGCATTGTGTTTTACGTTCAAGAATACAGTAAACAGCTGTAATAAAAAATGAATTTTTTTGAACTCGAAATACGTACAGTTGTTTAAAATATTCAGGTGCAAGTCCAAAATTTCCGTCTATAAACCATGTATTAGAACTTGCTAATAAAGATAAACCCGTGTCTGTGGCAAATATTAAAACTCGTTCATTCGCATCTGGACCATTGTCATCTAATAAAAATCTTTCTTCTCCGTATAAGCACCATTCACCTAAAAATTTTTTTTTATTAATTTTTAAATTCTCAGCGACTGAGCGAGTGATGAATGTAGGTATTGATTTTACAATGACATATATGTGGTTTTTTTATAATATTATTATTTTTTGTAATTTTTTGAAATTAACAACAAAATATATAATACATCATTAAACAATTATAAGGGCTAGGATTTGTATGCAATAAAAAATTGTAAGATATGTATTTAATTACCCAAATATGCAAAAATATGTATTTAAATTTGTATAAGATTTTGATTGGTCTGAACCATTAGTTTCGACAATTACAATAAACATATAAATATACAATAATTAATAAGCTACTAAATAAGAAAAACATTATTTTTTTTTTTAAATTATGAAACCAACCTGATTGAATAAATTAAGTGTGGATAAAATATTTTTATAAGATAAATACAAAAATAGTAACAAAAAAAATGTGTCTGTCTTTATATACTCGTAATATAATTGAGAAATAAAATAAAATAAAATAATTTAGAAATAAAATTATAATTCACATTCAATAGTGTTACATGGTACGACAACATATTTTTTTAAATTGTCGAATATAAATTAATTAAACCCGAAATATACTATAAAATATGCATTTTTCGCATTATTATAATCGTAATATGCAATAATTTGCATTTTATCCAAAATATGCAAAAACATGCAAAATAAAAACACCACCATCCATCTCATCATGAGGTGACTCGTGGACAATGGACATACTGACAAAATCAATAATCAGAGGTCGCAAAAAAAACATGTTGTTGCATATAAATCCTAGCCCTGATATTTATATTATTCAATTTTTTTTATAGATATTTAATTGTTAGTTGTAAATTACAAATATTATTTTGAAAATATAAATATAAATACCTTCAATTACTAATTTTTTTCTACATGCTGGTTTTGAAGGATCGTTGTAACCTCTGTGGTTTCGAATTGTCCGTTTTATGTGTTCTTCTTTTGGCAATTCAACTAATACTTCATGTGGTACATTACTCACAGACTCGGCAAATATTTGACTCGGTGTTGCATAGGATATTTGTGCTTTTTCGTTCATTTTGTTTTTTAATTTTAAAGCAGCGACTGCATTTTTATTAGAAGTATGAACATGATCATGGTCAATACTAATAAATATTGGTTTTTCAATATCTAAACTCGTCTTAAGTACACTCGGACACTTCAACGAGGTAAATTTAGAGCATCGCCAACGTATAAAATTGGAGCACTCTTTTTGAAAATGATAAAGATATCCGATGTGCGCAATTTTAGGTTTTTTACTATTAGTTTTAATAATTTCAATAACGTGCTCCATGTTTGTGTGTAGGTACCTAACTATCGTGTATACTAAGTGTGTATACAGAGCGCAGATTTATAATAATATGTGGTCTAATACAAATCGTTGCTAATTTTTCTTGAACAATAAAATATATGAACATGGTCATACCCATTTATTTTAAGATAGCTAGTATCCAGATTATGTTCGTGAGCCCATTACAGATAAGATAGATAGGTGTTACTTTTTACCTTATTTTATATAATATCAAAGGTACACACTACACCACATAATGATATAACAATTACTGTAACATTTGAAGTTCTCATATCTATACAATATGGTCAAAATGTTATAGAAGATGTAATATTTTATTTTATTTCAGGTTATTATATAATATATAAATATATATGTATAAGTAGGTTTATGATAGTTAGTTAATACTTAATGTATTATACAAATAAAAATAATTAATAGAAATTAATGTAATGCAATAATGTAATCTGGGGATTTTTTTTCCTAGGGTCGGGGATTTTTTTTCCGGAGTCGTTCGTCAGGGGATTTTTTTTCCCGGGGATTTTTATTCCGGGATTCGGCACTACTAGACCCAACTCTAGTATGTCAGTACATCCCGACAACTACGACATTATCTGCAGACCCGATTCAAGACTGTCTGTCCGTTCCTACACTTCACGTGATCAGATTATACCAACTAGACCCGATTCTAGATGTTCTCTACAGTCCCATAAACAGCCGATAAGTAGACCCTTGTCCAGGACGTCTGTCCAGTCAGTTGAATCAAACAGACAAAATCATCAGTGCTCAGGTCATGTCCTGTGATAATCAGACAAGACCGATTTCAAGGATGTCAAAACAAATCAAGCCGTCGTCAAGAACATCAGATCTAACTGCAGCATGCTTTCGCAACTCGAGAAGATTTCGCCTTCTGCGTGTCCAGTTAAATTAATTACAAAAAGTAAAGATATTGAACTACCAGAATCGCTGACACATGATTTAATCGATTCGGCTGTAAAACAAAAATTCCAATTTGTTAACGTCGAAAATTGAATGAAAAAAGCACTGTGTTGATGGAAAAACCACACTTATATATGGAATTGATAAAGGTAAGTAGCAATTCGTGCTAATAGCGGTAGGATACACATACATTGTTATTTATTATTAAATACATATATCATCTAATATTACAGCTTAATAATACAATTTGTTAATCAAATCAATATATTTTCGTTGTAAATAATAAATAATAAGACAAAGTATACAAATATTAGCAAAATACAATTGTATTTCTCTAATATAAATTGCTCCAATAATAATTCTGTTTCAGATGAAACCCTCTGCCATCCGTGTAATGTTAGAGAATATCGTTTAAGTCAAATAAATAATATATATAAACCTGAATTATCTAGAGATAATTTTATGAATGGAGATAACCAATTTAATGGACTTTTAAATATAGTAAAATAAATAATCTATGTTCATCACCAACTTTATGTATGTAATAAATCATGGTGAATAACACAAGTCTATTTTCAGGAAACTCAAAATAAACGTAAAAAGAGATCAAAGGAAATATCCGAATTTAATTATAATACTGCAAAACAATTAGCAAATGAAAATAATATATTAATGTAGTATTATGAAAAGTACTAATGAAAATAGTCAATATAAAATGTGTTGATAATTTATTGATTTAGAGACCAGCAAATATTAGTAATATTTAAAAAAACCACTTTAAGCAATCTTTACTTGATCAAATAAATTATAACAGAATTAAAAAAGAAACAGAGAAGATTCAATCTTTAAAAAATGAAGGAATTATGCAAAAAGAAATAAAACGTGAATAATGTATATTTTATGAATAATTCATGTTTTCTGGTGTTTATTATGTAATAAAATACATTTTATAATTTGTTTAGAAACGACCGTGCTCAGCAATGTCAACTATTTCTCGCCCGGCATCTTCGTTGTCTCAATATAGACCAGGAACCGGTTATGAAGGCGTGTTGTCTAACACCTATGGCACTACTAGACCCAACTCTAGTATGTCAGTACATCCCGACAACGACGACATTATCTGCAGACCCGATTCAAGACTGTCTGTCCGTTCCTACACTTTACGTGATCAGATTATACCAACTATACCCGATTCTAGATGTTCTCTACAGTCCCATAAACAGCCGATAAGTAGACCCTTGTCCAGGACGTCTGTCCAGTCAGTTGAATCAAACAGACAAAATCATCAGTGCTCAGGTCATGTCCTGTGATAATCAGACAAGACCGATTTCAAGGATGTCAAAACAAATCAAGCCGTCGTCAAGAACATCAGATCTAACTGCAGCATGCTTTCGCAACTCGAGAAGATTTCGCCTTCTGCGTGTCCAGTTAAATTAATTACAAAAAGTAAAGATATTGAACTACCAGAATCGCTGACACATGATTTAATCGATTCGGCTGTAAAACAAAAATTCCAATTTGTTAACGTCGAAAATTGAATGAAAAAAGCACTGTGTTGATGGAAAAACCACACTTATATACGGAATTGATAAAGGTAAGTAGCAATTCGTGCTAATAGCGGTAGGATACACATACATTGTTATTTATTATTAAATACATATATCATCTAATATTACAGCTTAATAATACAATTTGTTAATCAAATCAATATATTTTCGTTGTAAATAATAAATAATAAGACAAAGTATACAAATATTAGCAAAATACAATTGTATTTCTCTAATATAAATTGCTCCAATAATAATTCTGTTTCAGATGAAACCCTCTGCCATCCGTGTAATGTTAGAGAATATCGTTTAAGTCAAATAAATAATATATATAAACCTGAATTATCTAGAGATAATTTTATGAATGGAGATAACCAATTTAATGGACTTTTAAATATAGTAAAATAAATAATCTATGTTCATCACCAACTTTATGTATGTAATAAATCATGGTGAATAACACAAGTCTATTTTCAGGAAACTCAAAATAAACGTAAAAAGAGATCAAAGGAAATATCCGAATTTAATTATAATACTGCAAAACAATTAGCAAATGAAAATAATATATTAATGTAGTATTATGAAAAGTACTAATGAAAATAGTCAATTTAAAATGTGTTGATAATTTATTGATTTAGAGACCAGCAAATATTAGTAATATTTAAAAAAACCACTTTAAGCAATCTTTACTTGATCAAATAAATTATAACAAAATTAAAAAAGAAACAGAGAAGATTCAATCTTTAAAAAATGAAGGAATTATGCAAAAAGAAATAAAACGTGAATAATGTATATTTTATGAATAATTCATGTTTTCTGGTGTTTATTATGTAATAAAATACATTTTATAATTTGTTTAGAAACGACCGTGCTCAGCAATGTCAACTATTTCTCGCCCGGCATCTTCGTTGTCTCAATATAGACCAGGAACCGGTTATGAAGGCGTGTTGTCTAACACCTATGGCACTACTAGACCCAACTCTAGTATGTCAGTACATCCCGACAACGACGACATTATCTGCAGACCCGATTCAAGACTGTCTGTCCGTTCCTACACTTTACGTGATCAGATTATACCAACTATACCCGATTCTAGATGTTCTCTACAGTCCCATAAACAGCCGATAAGTAGACCCTTGTCCAGGACGTCTGTCCAGTCAGTTGAATCAAACAGACAAAATCATCAGTGCTCAGGTCATGTCCTGTGATAATCAGACAAGACCGATTTCAAGGATGTCAAAACAAATCAAGCCGTCGTCAAGAACATCAGATCTAACTGCAGCATGCTTTCGCAACTCGAGAAGATTTCGCCTTCTGCGTGTCCAGTTAAATTAATTACAAAAAGTAAAGATATTGAACTACCAGAATCGCTGACACATGATTTAATCGATTCGGCTGTAAAACAAAAATTCCAATTTGTTAACGTCGAAAATTGAATGAAAAAAGCACTGTGTTGATGGAAAAACCACACTTATATACGGAATTGATAAAGGTAAGTAGCAATTCGTGCTAATAGCGGTAGGATACACATACATTGTTATTTATTATTAAATACATATATCATCTAATATTACAGCTTAATAATACAATTTGTTAATCAAATCAATATATTTTCGTTGTAAATAATAAATAATAAGACAAAGTATACAAATATTAGCAAAATACAATTGTATTTCTCTAATATAAATTGCTCCAATAATAATTCTGTTTCAGATGAAACCCTCTGCCATCCGTGTAATGTTAGAGAATATCGTTTAAGTCAAATAAATAATATATATAAACCTGAATTATCTAGAGATAATTTTATGAATGGAGATAACCAATTTAATGGACTTTTAAATATAGTAAAATAAATAATCTATGTTCATCACCAACTTTATGTATGTAATAAATCATGGTGAATAACACAAGTCTATTTTCAGGAAACTCAAAATAAACGTAAAAAGAGATCAAAGGAAATATCCGAATTTAATTATAATACTGCAAAACAATTAGCAAATGAAAATAATATATTAATGTAGTATTATGAAAAGTACTAATGAAAATAGTCAATATAAAATGTGTTGATAATTTATTGATTTAGAGACCAGCAAATATTAGTAATATTTAAAAAAACCACTTTAAGCAATCTTTACTTGATCAAATAAATTATAACAGAATTAAAAAAGAAACAGAGAAGATTCAATCTTTAAAAAATGAAGGAATTATGCAAAAATAAATAAAACGTGAATAATGTATATTTTATGAATAATTCATGTTTTCTGGTGTTTATTATGTAATAAAATACATTTTATAATTTGTTTAGAAACGACCGTGCTCTGCAATGTCAACTATTTCTCGCCCGGCATCTTCGTTGTCTCAATATAGACCAGGAACCGGTTATGAAGGCGTGTTGTCTAACACCTATGGCACTACTAGACCCAACTCTAGTATGTCAGTACATCCCGACAACGACGACATTATCTGCAGACCCGATTCAAGACTGTCTGTCCGTTCCTACACTTCACGTGAACAGATTATACCAACTAGACCCGATTCTAGATGTTCTCTACAGTCCCATAAACAGCCGATAAGTAGACCCTTGTCCAGGACGTCTGTCCAGTCAGTTGAATCAAACAGACAAAATCATCAGTGCTCAGGTCATGTCCTGTGATAATCAGACAAGACCGATTTCAAGGATGTCAAAACAAATCAAGCCGTCGTCAAGAACATCAGATCTAACTGCAGCATGCTTTCGCAACTCGAGAAGATTTCGCCTTCTGCGTGTCCAGTTAAATTAATTACAAAAAGTAAAGATATTGAACTACCAGAATCGCTGACACATGATTTAATCGATTCGGCTGTAAAACAAAAATTCCAATTTGTTAACGTCGAAAATTGAATGAAAAAAGCACTGTGTTGATGGAAAAACCACACTTATATATGGAATTGATAAAGGTAAGTAGCAATTCGTGCTAATAGCGGTAGGAAACACATACATTGTTATTTATTATTAAATACATATATCATCTAATATTACAGCTTAATAATACAATTTGTTAATCAAATCAATATATTTTCGTTGTAAATAATAAATAATAAGACAAAGTATACAAATATTAGCAAAATACAATTGTATTTCTCTAATATAAATTGCTCCAATAATAATTCTGTTTCAGATGAAACCCTCTGCCATCCGTGTAATGTTAGAGAATATCGTTTAAGTCAAATAAATAATATATATAAACCTGAATTATCTAGAGATAATTTTATGAATGGAGATAACCAATTTAATGGACTTTTAAATATAGTAAAATAAATAATCTATGTTCATCACCAACTTTATGTATGTAATAAATCATGGTGAATAACACAAGTCTATTTTCAGGAAACTCAAAATAAACGTAAAAAGAGATCAAAGGAAATATCCGAATTTAATTATATTACTGCAAAACAATTAGCAAATGAAAATAATATATTAATGTAGTATTATGAAAAGTACTAATGAAAATAGTCAATATAAAATGTGTTGATAATTTATTGATTTAGAGACCAGCAAATATTAGTAATATTTAAAAAAACCACTTTAAGCAATCTTTACTTGATCAAATAAATTATAACAGAATTAAAAAAGAAACAGAGAAGATTCAATCTTTAAAAAATGAAGGAATTATGCAAAAAGAAATAAAACGTGAATAATGTATATTTTATGAATAATTCATGTTTTCTGGTGTTTATTATGTAATAAAATACATTTTATAATTTGTTTAGAAACGACCGTGCTCAGCAATGTCAACTATTTCTCGCCCGGCATCTTCGTTGTCTCAATATAGACCAGGAACCGGTTATGAAGGCGTGTTGTCTAACACCTATGGCACTACTAGACCCAACTCTAGTATGTCAGTACATCCCGACAACGACGACATTATCTGCAGACCCGATTCAAGACTGTCTGTCCGTTCCTACACTTTACGTGATCAGATTATACCAACTATACCCGATTCTAGATGTTCTCTACAGTCCCATAAACAGCCGATAAGTAGACCCTTGTCCAGGACGTCTGTCCAGTCAGTTGAATCAAACAGACAAAATCATCAGTGCTCAGGTCATGTCCTGTGATAATCAGACAAGACCGATTTCAAGGATGTCAAAACAAATCAAGCCGTCGTCAAGAACATCAGATCTAACTGCAGCATGCTTTCGCAACTCGAGAAGATTTCGCCTTCTGCGTGTCCAGTTAAATTAATTACAAAAAGTAAAGATATTGAACTACCAGAATCGCTGACACATGATTTAATCGATTCGGCTGTAAAACAAAAATTCCAATTTGTTAACGTCGAAAATTGAATGAAAAAAGCACTGTGTTGATGGAAAAACCACACTTATATACGGAATTGATAAAGGTAAGTAGCAATTCGTGCTAATAGCGGTAGGATACACATACATTGTTATTTATTATTAAATACATATATCATCTAATATTACAGCTTAATAATACAATTTGTTAATCAAATCAATATATTTTCGTTGTAAATAATAAATAATAAGACAAAGTATACAAATATTAGCAAAATACAATTGTATTTCTCTAATATAAATTGCTCCAATAATAATTCTGTTTCAGATGAAACCCTCTGCCATCCGTGTAATGTTAGAGAATATCGTTTAAGTCAAATAAATAATATATATAAACCTGAATTATCTAGAGATAATTTTATGAATGGAGATAACCAATTTAATGGACTTTTAAATATAGTAAAATAAATAATCTATGTTCATCACCAACTTTATGTATGTAATAAATCATGGTGAATAACACAAGTCTATTTTCAGGAAACTCAAAATAAACGTAAAAAGAGATCAAAGGAAATATCCGAATTTAATTATAATACTGCAAAACAATTAGCAAATGAAAATAATATATTAATGTAGTATTATGAAAAGTACTAATGAAAATAGTCAATTTAAAATGTGTTGATAATTTATTGATTTAGAGACCAGCAAATATTAGTAATATTTAAAAAAACCACTTTAAGCAATCTTTACTTGATCAAATAAATTATAACAAAATTAAAAAAGAAACAGAGAAGATTCAATCTTTAAAAAATGAAGGAATTATGCAAAAAGAAATAAAACGTGAATAATGTATATTTTATGAATAATTCATGTTTTCTGGTGTTTATTATGTAATAAAATACATTTTATAATTTGTTTAGAAACGACCGTGCTCTGCAATGTCAACTATTTCTCGCCCGGCATCTTCGTTGTCTCAATATAGACCAGGAACCGGTTATGAAGGCGTGTTGTCTAACACCTATGGCACTACTAGACCCAACTCTAGTATGTCAGTACATCCCGACAACGACGACATTATCTGCAGACCCGATTCAAGACTGTCTGTCCGTTCCTACACTTTACGTGATCAGATTATACCAACTATACCCGATTCTAGATGTTCTCTACAGTCCCATAAACAGCCGATAAGTAGACCCTTGTCCAGGACGTCTGTCCAGTCAGTTGAATCAAACAGACAAAATCATCAGTGCTCAGGTCATGTCCTGTGATAATCAGACAAGACCGATTTCAAGGATGTCAAAACAAATCAAGCCGTCGTCAAGAACATCAGATCTAACTGCAGCATGCTTTCGCAACTCGAGAAGATTTCGCCTTCTGCGTGTCCAGTTAAATTAATTACAAAAAGTAAAGATATTGAACTACCAGAATCGCTGACACATGATTTAATCGATTCGGCTGTAAAACAAAAATTCCAATTTGTTAACGTCGAAAATTGAATGAAAAAAGCACTGTGTTGATGGAAAAACCACACTTATATATGGAATTGATAAAGGTAAGTAGCAATTCGTGCTAATAGCGGTAGGAAACACATACATTGTTATTTATTATTAAATACATATATCATCTAATATTACAGCTTAATAATACAATTTGTTAATCAAATCAATATATTTTCGTTGTAAATAATAAATAATAAGACAAAGTATACAAATATTAGCAAAATACAATTGTATTTCTCTAATATAAATTGCTCCAATAATAATTCTGTTTCAGATGAAACCCTCTGCCATCCGTGTAATGTTAGAGAATATCGTTTAAGTCAAATAAATAATATATATAAACCTGAATTATCTAGAGATAATTTTATGAATGGAGATAACCAATTTAATGGACTTTTAAATATAGTAAAATAAATAATCTATGTTCATCACCAACTTTATGTATGTAATAAATCATGGTGAATAACACAAGTCTATTTTCAGGAAACTTAAAATAAACGTAAAAAGAGATCAAAGGAAATATCCGAATTTAATTATATTACTGCAAAACAATTAGCAAATGAAAATAATATATTAATGTAGTATTATGAAAAGTACTAATGAAAATAGTCAATATAAAATGTGTTGATAATTTATTGATTTAGAGACCAGCAAATATTAGTAATATTTAAAAAAACCACTTTAAGCAATCTTTACTTGATCAAATAAATTATAACAGAATTAAAAAAGAAACAGAGAAGATTCAATCTTTAAAAAATGAAGGAATTATGCAAAAAGAAATAAAACGTGAATAATGTATATTTTATGAATAATTCATGTTTTCTGGTGTTTATTATGTAATAAAATACATTTTATAATTTGTTTAGAAACGACCGTGCTCAGCAATGTCAACTATTTCTCGCCCGGCATCTTCGTTGTCTCAATATAGACCAGGAACCGGTTATGAAGGCGTGTTGTCTAACACCTATGGCACTACTAGACCCAACTCTAGTATGTCAGTACATCCCGACAACGACGACATTATCTGCAGACCCGATTCAAGACTGTCTGTCCGTTCCTACACTTTACGTGATCAGATTATACCAACTATACCCGATTCTAGATGTTCTCTACAGTCCCATAAACAGCCGATAAGTAGACCCTTGTCCAGGACGTCTGTCCAGTCAGTTGAATCAAACAGACAAAATCATCAGTGCTCAGGTCATGTCCTGTGATAATCAGACAAGACCGATTTCAAGGATGTCAAAACAAATCAAGCCGTCGTCAAGAACATCAGATCTAACTGCAGCATGCTTTCGCAACTCGAGAAGATTTCGCCTTCTGCGTGTCCAGTTAAATTAATTACAAAAAGTAAAGATATTGAACTACCAGAATCGCTGACACATGATTTAATCGATTCGGCTGTAAAACAAAAATTCCAATTTGTTAACGTCGAAAATTGAATGAAAAAAGCACTGTGTTGATGGAAAAACCACACTTATATACGGAATTGATAAAGGTAAGTAGCAATTCGTGCTAATAGCGGTAGGATACACATACATTGTTATTTATTATTAAATACATATATCATCTAATATTACAGCTTAATAATACAATTTGTTAATCAAATCAATATATTTTCGTTGTAAATAATAAATAATAAGACAAAGTATACAAATATTAGCAAAATACAATTGTATTTCTCTAATATAAATTGCTCCAATAATAATTCTGTTTCAGATGAAACCCTCTGCCATCCGTGTAATGTTAGAGAATATCGTTTAAGTCAAATAAATAATATATATAAACCTGAATTATCTAGAGATAATTTTATGAATGGAGATAACCAATTTAATGGACTTTTAAATATAGTAAAATAAATAATCTATGTTCATCACCAACTTTATGTATGTAATAAATCATGGTGAATAACACAAGTCTATTTTCAGGAAACTCAAAATAAACGTAAAAAGAGATCAAAGGAAATATCCGAATTTAATTATATTACTGCAAAACAATTAGCAAATGAAAATAATATATTAATGTAGTATTATGAAAAGTACTAATGAAAATAGTCAATATAAAATGTGTTGATAATTTATTGATTTAGAGACCAGCAAATATTAGTAATATTTAAAAAAACCACTTTAAGCAATCTTTACTTGATCAAATAAATTATAACAGAATTAAAAAAGAAACAGAGAAGATTCAATCTTTAAAAAATGAAGGAATTATGCAAAAAGAAATAAAACGTGAATAATGTATATTTTATGAATAATTCATGTTTTCTGGTGTTTATTATGTAATAAAATACATTTTATAATTTGTTTAGAAACGACCGTGCTCAGCAATGTCAACTATTTCTCGCCCGGCATCTTCGTTATCTCAATTTAGACCAGGAACCGGTTATGAAGGCGTGTTGTCTAACACCTATGGCACTACTAGACCCAACTCTAGTATGTCAGTACATCCCGACAACGACGACATTATCTGCAGACCCGATTCAAGACTGTCTGTCCGTTCCTACACTTTACGTGATCAGATTATACCAACTATACCCGATTCTAGATGTTCTCTACAGTCCCATAAACAGCCGATAAGTAGACCCTTGTCCAGGACGTCTGTCCAGTCAGTTGAATCAAACAGACAAAATCATCAGTGCTCAGGTCATGTCCTGTGATAATCAGACAAGACCGATTTCAAGGATGTCAAAACAAATCAAGCCGTCGTCAAGAACATCAGATCTAACTGCAGCATGCTTTCGCAACTCGAGAAGATTTCGCCTTCTGCGTGTCCAGTTAAATTAATTACAAAAAGTAAAGATATTGAACTACCAGAATCGCTGACACATGATTTAATCGATTCGGCTGTAAAACAAAAATTCCAATTTGTTAACGTCGAAAATTGAATGAAAAAAGCACTGTGTTGATGGAAAAACCACACTTATATACGGAATTGATAAAGGTAAGTAGCAATTCGTGCTAATAGCGGTAGGATACACATACATTGTTATTTATTATTAAATACATATATCATCTAATATTACAGCTTAATAATACAATTTGTTAATCAAATCAATATATTTTCGTTGTAAATAATAAATAATAAGACAAAGTATACAAATATTAGCAAAATACAATTGTATTTCTCTAATATAAATTGCTCCAATAATAATTCTGTTTCAGATGAAACCCTCTGCCATCCGTGTAATGTTAGAGAATATCGTTTAAGTCAAATAAATAATATATATAAACCTGAATTATCTAGAGATAATTTTATGAATGGAGATAACCAATTTAATGGACTTTTAAATATAGTAAAATAAATAATCTATGTTCATCACCAACTTTATGTATGTAATAAATCATGGTGAATAACACAAGTCTATTTTCAGGAAACTCAAAATAAACGTAAAAAGAGATCAAAGGAAATATCCGAATTTAATTATATTACTGCAAAACAATTAGCAAATGAAAATAATATATTAATGTAGTATTATGAAAAGTACTAATGAAAATAGTCAATATAAAATGTGTTGATAATTTATTGATTTAGAGACCAGCAAATATTAGTAATATTTAAAAAAACCACTTTAAGCAATCTTTACTTGATCAAATAAATTATAACAGAATTAAAAAAGAAACAGAGAAGATTCAATCTTTAAAAAATGAAGGAATTATGCAAAAAGAAATAAAACGTGAATAATGTATATTTTATGAATAATTCATGTTTTCTGGTGTTTATTATGTAATAAAATACATTTTATAATTTGTTTAGAAACGACCGTGCTCAGCAATGTCAACTATTTCTCGCCCGGCATCTTCGTTGTCTCAATTTAGACCAGGAACCGGTTATGAAGGCGTGTTGTCTAACACCTATGGCACTACTAGACCCAACTCTAGTATGTCAGTACATCCCGACAACGACGACATTATCTGCAGACCCGATTCAAGACTGTCTGTCCGTTCCTACACTTTACGTGATCAGATTATACCAACTATACCCGATTCTAGATGTTCTCTACAGTCCCATAAACAGCCGATAAGTAGACCCTTGTCCAGGACGTCTGTCCAGTCAGTTGAATCAAACAGACAAAATCATCAGTGCTCAGGTCATGTCCTGTGATAATCAGACAAGACCGATTTCAAGGATGTCAAAACAAATCAAGCCGTCGTCAAGAACATCAGATCTAACTGCAGCATGCTTTCGCAACTCGAGAAGATTTCGCCTTCTGCGTGTCCAGTTAAATTAATTACAAAAATTAAAGATATTGAACTACCAGAATCGCTGACACATGATTTAATCGATTCGGCTGTAAAACAAAAATTCCAATTTGTTAACGTCGAAAATTGAATGAAAAAAGCACTGTGTTGATGGAAAAACCACACTTATATACGGAATTGAAAAAGGTAAGTAGCAATTCGTGCTAATAGCGGTAGGATACACATACATTGTTATTTATTATTAAATACATATATCATCTAATATTACAGCTTAATAATACAATTTGTTAATCAAATCAATATATTTTCGTTGTAAATAATAAATAATAAGACAAAGTATACAAATATTAGCAAAATACAATTGTATTTCTCTAATATAAATTGCTCCAATAATAATTCTGTTTCAGATGAAACCCTCTGCCATCCGTGTAATGTTAGAGAATATCGTTTAAGTCAAATAAATAATATATATAAACCTGAATTATCTAGAGATAATTTTATGAATGGAGATAACCAATTTAATGGACTTTTAAATATAGTAAAATAAATAATCTATGTTCATCACCAACTTTATGTATGTAATAAATCATGGTGAATAACACAAGTCTATTTTCAGGAAACTCAAAATAAACGTAAAAAGAGATCAAAGGAAATATCCGAATTTAATTATAATACTGCAAAACAATTAGCAAATGAAAATAATATATTAATGTAGTATTATGAAAAGTACTAATGAAAATAGTCAATTTAAAATGTGTTGATAATTTATTGATTTAGAGACCAGCAAATATTAGTAATATTTAAAAAAACCACTTTAAGCAATCTTTACTTGATCAAATAAATTATAACAAAATTAAAAAAGAAACAGAGAAGATTCAATCTTTAAAAAATGAAGGAATTATGCAAAAAGAAATAAAACGTGAATAATGTATATTTTATGAATAATTCATGTTTTCTGGTGTTTATTATGTAATAAAATACATTTTATAATTTGTTTAGAAACGACCGTGCTCTGCAATGTCAACTATTTCTCGCCCGGCATCTTCGTTGTCTCAATATAGACCAGGAACCGGTTATGAAGGCGTGTTGTCTAACACCTATGGCACTACTAGACCCAACTCTAGTATGTCAGTACATCCCGACAACGACGACATTATCTGCAGACCCGATTCAAGACTGTCTGTCCGTTCCTACACTTCACGTGATCAGATTATACCAACTATACCCGATTCTAGATGTTCTCTACAGTCCCATAAACAGCCGATAAGTAGACCCTTGTCCAGGACGTCTGTCCAGTCAGTTGAATCAAACAGACAAAATCATCAGTGCTCAGGTCATGTCCTGTGATAATCAGACAAGACCGATTTCAAGGATGTCAAAACAAATCAAGCCGTCGTCAAGAACATCAGATCTAACTGCAGCATGCTTTCGCAACTCGAGAAGATTTCGCCTTCTGCGTGTCCAGTTAAATTAATTACAAAAAGTAAAGATATTGAACTACCAGAATCGCTGACACATGATTTAATCGATTCGGCTGTAAAACAAAAATTCCAATTTGTTAACGTCGAAAATTGAATGAAAAAAGCACTGTGTTGATGGAAAAACCACACTTATATATGGAATTGATAAAGGTAAGTAGCAATTCGTGCTAATAGCGGTAGGAAACACATACATTGTTATTTATTATTAAATACATATATCATCTAATATTACAGCTTAATAATACAATTTGTTAATCAAATCAATATATTTTCGTTGTAAATAATAAATAATAAGACAAAGTATACAAATATTAGCAAAATACAATTGTATTTCTCTAATATAAATTGCTCCAATAATAATTCTGTTTCAGATGAAACCCTCTGCCATCCGTGTAATGTTAGAGAATATCGTTTAAGTCAAATAAATAATATATATAAACCTGAATTATCTAGAGATAATTTTATGAATGGAGATAACCAATTTAATGGACTTTTAAATATAGTAAAATAAATAATCTATGTTCATCACCAACTTTATGTATGTAATAAATCATGGTGAATAACACAAGTCTATTTTCAGGAAACTTAAAATAAACGTAAAAAGAGATCAAAGGAAATATCCGAATTTAATTATATTACTGCAAAACAATTAGCAAATGAAAATAATATATTAATGTAGTATTATGAAAAGTACTAATGAAAATAGTCAATATAAAATGTGTTGATAATTTATTGATTTAGAGACCAGCAAATATTAGTAATATTTAAAAAAACCACTTTAAGCAATCTTTACTTGATCAAATAAATTATAACAGAATTAAAAAAGAAACAGAGAAGATTCAATCTTTAAAAAATGAAGGAATTATGCAAAAAGAAATAAAACGTGAATAATGTATATTTTATGAATAATTCATGTTTTCTGGTGTTTATTATGTAATAAAATACATTTTATAATTTGTTTAGAAACGACCGTGCTCAGCAATGTCAACTATTTCTCGCCCGGCATCTTCGTTGTCTCAATATAGACCAGGAACCGGTTATGAAGGCGTGTTGTCTAACACCTATGGCACTACTAGACCCAACTCTAGTATGTCAGTACATCCCGACAACGACGACATTATCTGCAGACCCGATTCAAGACTGTCTGTCCGTTCCTACACTTTACGTGATCAGATTATACCAACTATACCCGATTCTAGATGTTCTCTACAGTCCCATAAACAGCCGATAAGTAGACCCTTGTCCAGGACGTCTGTCCAGTCAGTTGAATCAAACAGACAAAATCATCAGTGCTCAGGTCATGTCCTGTGATAATCAGACAAGACCGATTTCAAGGATGTCAAAACAAATCAAGCCGTCGTCAAGAACATCAGATCTAACTGCAGCATGCTTTCGCAACTCGAGAAGATTTCGCCTTCTGCGTGTCCAGTTAAATTAATTACAAAAAGTAAAGATATTGAACTACCAGAATCGCTGACACATGATTTAATCGATTCGGCTGTAAAACAAAAATTCCAATTTGTTAACGTCGAAAATTGAATGAAAAAAGCACTGTGTTGATGGAAAAACCACACTTATATATGGAATTGATAAAGGTAAGTAGCAATTCGTGCTAATAGCGGTAGGAAACACATACATTGTTATTTATTATTAAATACATATATCATCTAATATTACAGCTTAATAATACAATTTGTTAATCAAATCAATATATTTTCGTTGTAAATAATAAATAATAAGACAAAGTATACAAATATTAGCAAAATACAATTGTATTTCTCTAATATAAATTGCTCCAATAATAATTCTGTTTCAGATGAAACCCTCTGCCATCCGTGTAATGTTAGAGAATATCGTTTAAGTCAAATAAATAATATATATAAACCTGAATTATCTAGAGATAATTTTATGAATGGAGATAACCAATTTAATGGACTTTTAAATATAGTAAAATAAATAATCTATGTTCATCACCAACTTTATGTATGTAATAAATCATGGTGAATAACACAAGTCTATTTTCAGGAAACTTAAAATAAACGTAAAAAGAGATCAAAGGAAATATCCGAATTTAATTATATTACTGCAAAACAATTAGCAAATGAAAATAATATATTAATGTAGTATTATGAAAAGTACTAATGAAAATAGTCAATATAAAATGTGTTGATAATTTATTGATTTAGAGACCAGCAAATATTAGTAATATTTAAAAAAACCACTTTAAGCAATCTTTACTTGATCAAATAAATTATAACAGAATTAAAAAAGAAACAGAGAAGATTCAATCTTTAAAAAATGAAGGAATTATGCAAAAAGAAATAAAACGTGAATAATGTATATTTTATGAATAATTCATGTTTTCTGGTGTTTATTATGTAATAAAATACATTTTATAATTTGTTTAGAAACGACCATGCTCAGCAATGTCAACTATTTCTCGCCCGGCATCTTCGTTGTCTCAATATAGACCAGGAACCGGTTATGAAGGCGTGTTGTCTAACACCTATGGCACTACTAGACCCAACTCTAGTATGTCAGTACATCCCGACAACGACGACATTATCTGCAGACCCGATTCAAGACTGTCTGTCCGTTCCTACACTTTACGTGATCAGATTATACCAACTATACCCGATTCTAGATGTTCTCTACAGTCCCATAAACAGCCGATAAGTAGACCCTTGTCCAGGACGTCTGTCCAGTCAGTTGAATCAAACAGACAAAATCATCAGTGCTCAGGTCATGTCCTGTGATAATCAGACAAGACCGATTTCAAGGATGTCAAAACAAATCAAGCCGTCGTCAAGAACATCAGATCTAACTGCAGCATGCTTTCGCAACTCGAGAAGATTTCGCCTTCTGCGTGTCCAGTTAAATTAATTACAAAAAGTAAAGATATTGAACTACCAGAATCGCTGACACATGATTTAATCGATTCGGCTGTAAAACAAAAATTCCAATTTGTTAACGTCGAAAATTGAATGAAAAAAGCACTGTGTTGATGGAAAAACCACACTTATATACGGAATTGATAAAGGTAAGTAGCAATTCGTGCTAATAGCGGTAGGATACACATACATTGTTATTTATTATTAAATACATATATCATCTAATATTACAGCTTAATAATACAATTTGTTAATCAAATCAATATATATTCGTTGTAAATAATAAATAATAAGACAAAGTATACAAATATTAGCAAAATACAATTGTATTTCTCTAATATAAATTGCTCCAATAATAATTCTGTTTCAGATGAAACCCTCTGCCATCCGTGTAATGTTAGAGAATATCGTTTAAGTCAAATAAATAATATATATAAACCTGAATTATCTAGAGATAATTTTATGAATGGAGATAACCAATTTAATGGACTTTTAAATATAGTAAAATAAATAATCTATGTTCATCACCAACTTTATGTATGTAATAAATCATGGTGAATAACACAAGTCTATTTTCAGGAAACTCAAAATAAACGTAAAAAGAGATCAAAGGAAATATCCGAATTTAATTATAATACTGCAAAACAATTAGCAAATGAAAATAATATATTTATGTAGTATTATGAAAAGTACTAATGAAAATAGTCAATATAAAATGTGTTGATAATTTATTGATTTAGAGACCAGCAAATATTAGTAATATTTAAAAAAACCACTTTAAGCAATCTTTACTTGATCAAATAAATTATAACAGAATTAAAAAAGAAACAGAGAAGATTCAATCTTTAAAAAATGAAGGAATTATGCAAAAAGAAATAAAACGTGAATAATGTATATTTTATGAATAATTCATGTTTTCTGGTGTTTATTATGTAATAAAATACATTTTATAATTTGTTTAGAAACGACCATGCTCAGCAATGTCAACTATTTCTCGCCCGGCATCTTCGTTGTCTCAATATAGACCAGGAACCGGTTATGAAGGCGTGTTGTCTAACACCTATGGCACTACTAGACCCAACTCTAGTATGTCAGTACATCCCGACAACGACGACATTATCTGCAGACCCGATTCAAGACTGTCTGTCCGTTCCTACACTTCACGTGATCAGATTATACCAACTATACCCGATTCTAGATGTTCTCTACAGTCCCATAAACAGCCGATAAGTAGACCCTTGTCCAGGACGTCTGTCCAGTCAGTTGAATCAAACAGACAAAATCATCAGTGCTCAGGTCATGTCCTGTGATAATCAGACAAGACCGATTTCAAGGATGTCAAAACAAATCAAGCCGTCGTCAAGAACATCAGATCTAACTGCAGCATGCTTTCGCAACTCGAGAAGATTTCGCCTTCTGCGTGTCCAGTTAAATTAATTACAAAAAGTAAAGATATTGAACTACCAGAATCGCTGACACATGATTTAATCGATTCGGCTGTAAAACAAAAATTCCAATTTGTTAACGTCGAAAATTGAATGAAAAAAGCACTGTGTTGATGGAAAAACCACACTTATATACGGAATTGATAAAGGTAAGTAGCAATTCGTGCTAATAGCGGTAGGATACACATACATTGTTATTTATTATTAAATACATATATCATCTAATATTACAGCTTAATAATACAATTTGTTAATCAAATCAATATATATTCGTTGTAAATAATAAATAATAAGACAAAGTATACAAATATTAGCAAAATACAATTGTATTTCTCTAATATAAATTGCTCCAATAATAATTCTGTTTCAGATGAAACCCTCTGCCATCCGTGTAATGTTAGAGAATATCGTTTAAGTCAAATAAATAATATATATAAACCTGAATTATCTAGAGATAATTTTATGAATGGAGATAACCAATTTAATGGACTTTTAAATATAGTAAAATAAATAATCTATGTTCATCACCAACTTTATGTATGTAATAAATCATGGTGAATAACACAAGTCTATTTTCAGGAAACTCAAAATAAACGTAAAAAGAGATCAAAGGAAATATCCGAATTTAATTATAATACTGCAAAACAATTAGCAAATGAAAATAATATATTTATGTAGTATTATGAAAAGTACTAATGAAAATAGTCAATATAAAATGTGTTGATAATTTATTGATTTAGAGACCAGCAAATATTAGTAATATTTAAAAAAACCACTTTAAGCAATCTTTACTTGATCAAATAAATTATAACAGAATTAAAAAAGAAACAGAGAAGATTCAATCTTTAAAAAAGCGGTTAAGTGAGTATCGCTCTGCTGTACATTAGGGGGTGGGGTGGACCTCGGACTAGGGTAGGTTAAATTTGAATGCAATGATAGGTATCATTGTATACGAAAAACGATTCTGAACGAAGATGATTTGTCAGTTTAGGATATATTATATTTAAATATTGTCAAATATTCTATTTTGAAACAAATAGTATAGTTTTTATATTATGTTACTATGGTTACTATGGCCAACATTCGCATTATGAACGTATGAAATTTAATTTAAATTTTGACATATTTCGTATAAATTCGAACTTTAAACACTTATAAAAAAAAATTGTGACTAACGATTTCGGATTTTTTTTTATCACTTTAAGAACAACTTATAAGAAACCTTGTATTAAATTTTCAAGATTTTCTGGCCACCCAAAAAATTTTTATCGGCATTTGAAGAAAAAAAAACTTAGAAAAGTCGAAAATTTCAATTGTCTATTAGTAGCTTAAAAATGGTCAAAATATTTTGAAAATTTAACCGTAAAGAGATAACCATAATATAAACATTTGGTGAAAATTTCAAGTATTTACAATAATTCGTTTTTGAGTTACAGCAAAATCAAAAAATCGATTTTGTCGAAAAGTGGTTTTTCCGTAAAATTTCCATTTTTCTGTCATTTTTTTTTTGTTTTTCTCGATTTTTTTGAAAACTATTAGAAAATTTTAATTTTGACCCCCCTAAAGTACCAACTAGATTCAATTCCCTATTCAAAGAGGGGCTGAAGTCAAAAATCGGAGCATTATTACTGCTCCAAATGTTGTCGTCAGACACAAAAAAAAAAAAAAACACACATCATTGTAAAAGCAATACATTCATCACTTCGTTCAGAATCTAAAATGAAGGAATTATGCAAAAATAAATAAAACGTGAATAATGTATATTTTATGAATAATTCATGTTTTCTGGTGTTTATTATGTAATAAAATACATTTTATAATTTGTTTAGAAACGACCGTGCTCTGCAATGTCAACTATTTCTCGCCCGGCATCTTCGTTGTCTCAATATAGACCAGGAACCGGTTATGAAGGCGTGTTGTCTAACACCTATGGCACTACTAGACCCAACTCTAGTATGTCAGTACATCCCGACAACGACGACATTATCTGCAGACCCGATTCAAGACTGTCTGTCCGTTCCTACACTTCACGTGATCAGATTATACCAACTATACCCGATTCTAGATGTTCTCTACAGTCCCATAAACAGCCGATAAGTAGACCCTTGTCCAGGACGTCTGTCCAGTCAGTTGAATCAAACAGACAAAATCATCAGTGCTCAGGTCATGTCCTGTGATAATCAGACAAGACCGATTTCAAGGATGTCAAAACAAATCAAGCCGTCGTCAAGAACATCAGATCTAACTGCAGCATGCTTTCGCAACTCGAGAAGATTTCGCCTTCTGCGTGTCCAGTTAAATTAATTACAAAAAGTAAAGATATTGAACTACCAGAATCGCTGACACATGATTTAATCGATTCGGCTGTAAAACAAAAATTCCAATTTGTTAACGTCGAAAATTGAATGAAAAAAGCACTGTGTTGATGGAAAAACCACACTTATATATGGAATTGATAAAGGTAAGTAGCAATTCGTGCTAATAGCGGTAGGAAACACATACATTGTTATTTATTATTAAATACATATATCATCTAATATTACAGCTTAATAATACAATTTGTTAATCAAATCAATATATTTTCGTTGTAAATAATAAATAATAAGACAAAGTATACAAATATTAGCAAAATACAATTGTATTTCTCTAATATAAATTGCTCCAATAATAATTCTGTTTCAGATGAAACCCTCTGCCATCCGTTTAATGTTAGAGAATATCGTTTAAGTCAAATAAATAATATATATAAACCTGAATTATCTAGAGATAATTTTATGAATGGAGATAACCAATTTAATGGACTTTTAAATATAGTAAAATAAATAATCTATGTTCATCACCAACTTTATGTATGTAATAAATCATGGTGAATAACACAAGTCTATTTTCAGGAAACTTAAAATAAACGTAAAAAGAGATCAAAGGAAATATCCGAATTTAATTATATTACTGCAAAACAATTAGCAAATGAAAATAATATATTAATGTAGTATTATGAAAAGTACTAATGAAAATAGTCAATATAAAATGTGTTGATAATTTATTGATTTAGAGACCAGCAAATATTAGTAATATTTAAAAAAACCACTTTAAGCAATCTTTACTTGATCAAATAAATTATAACAGAATTAAAAAAGAAACAGAGAAGATTCAATCTTTAAAAAATGAAGGAATTATGCAAAAAGAAATAAAACGTGAATAATGTATATTTTATGAATAATTCATGTTTTCTGGTGTTTATTATGTAATAAAATACATTTTATAATTTGTTTAGAAACGACCGTGCTCAGCAATGTCAACTATTTCTCGCCCGGCATCTTCGTTGTCTCAATATAGACCAGGAACCGGTTATGAAGGCGTGTTGTCTAACACCTATGGCACTACTAGACCCAACTCTAGTATGTCAGTACATCCCGACAACGACGACATTATCTGCAGACCCGATTCAAGACTGTCTGTCCGTTCCTACACTTTACGTGATCAGATTATACCAACTATACCCGATTCTAGATGTTCTCTACAGTCCCATAAACAGCCGATAAGTAGACCCTTGTCCAGGACGTCTGTCCAGTCAGTTGAATCAAACAGACAAAATCATCAGTGCTCAGGTCATGTCCTGTGATAATCAGACAAGACCGATTTCAAGGATGTCAAAACAAATCAAGCCGTCGTCAAGAACATCAGATCTAACTGCAGCATGCTTTCGCAACTCGAGAAGATTTCGCCTTCTGCGTGTCCAGTTAAATTAATTACAAAAAGTAAAGATATTGAACTACCAGAATCGCTGACACATGATTTAATCGATTCGGCTGTAAAACAAAAATTCCAATTTGTTAACGTCGAAAATTGAATGAAAAAAGCACTGTGTTGATGGAAAAACCACACTTATATATGGAATTGATAAAGGTAAGTAGCAATTCGTGCTAATAGCGGTAGGAAACACATACATTGTTATTTATTATTAAATACATATATCATCCAATATTACAGCTTAATAATACAATTTGTTAATCAAATCAATATATTTTCGTTGTAAATAATAAATAATAAGACAAAGTATACAAATATTAGCAAAATACAATTGTATTTCTCTAATATAAATTGCTCCAATAATAATTCTGTTTCAGATGAAACCCTCTGCCATCCGTGTAATGTTAGAGAATATCGTTTAAGTCAAATAAATAATATATATAAACCTGAATTATCTAGAGATAATTTTATGAATGGAGATAACCAATTTAATGGACTTTTAAATATAGTAAAATAAATAATCTATGTTCATCACCAACTTTATGTATGTAATAAATCATGGTGAATAACACAAGTCTATTTTCAGGAAACTTAAAATAAACGTAAAAAGAGATCAAAGGAAATATCCGAATTTAATTATATTACTGCAAAACAATTAGCAAATGAAAATAATATATTAATGTAGTATTATGAAAAGTACTAATGAAAATAGTCAATATAAAATGTGTTGATAATTTATTGATTTAGAGACCAGCAAATATTAGTAATATTTAAAAAAACCACTTTAAGCAATCTTTACTTGATCAAATAAATTATAACAGAATTAAAAAAGAAACAGAGAAGATTCAATCTTTAAAAAATGAAGGAATTATGCAAAAAGAAATAAAACGTGAATAATGTATATTTTATGAATAATTCATGTTTTCTGGTGTTTATTATGTAATAAAATACATTTTATAATTTGTTTAGAAACGACCGTGCTCAGCAATGTCAACTATTTCTCGCCCGGCATCTTCGTTGTCTCAATATAGACCAGGAACCGGTTATGAAGGCGTGTTGTCTAACACCTATGGCACTACTAGACCCAACTCTAGTATGTCAGTACATCCCGACAACGACGACATTATCTGCAGACCCGATTCAAGACTGTCTGTCCGTTCCTACACTTTACGTGATCAGATTATACCAACTATACCCGATTCTAGATGTTCTCTACAGTCCCATAAACAGCCGATAAGTAGACCCTTGTCCAGGACGTCTGTCCAGTCAGTTGAATCAAACAGACAAAATCATCAGTGCTCAGGTCATGTCCTGTGATAATCAGACAAGACCGATTTCAAGGATGTCAAAACAAATCAAGCCGTCGTCAAGAACATCAGATCTAACTGCAGCATGCTTTCGCAACTCGAGAAGATTTCGCCTTCTGCGTGTCCAGTTAAATTAATTACAAAAAGTAAAGATATTGAACTACCAGAATCGCTGACACATGATTTAATCGATTCGGCTGTAAAACAAAAATTCCAATTTGTTAACGTCGAAAATTGAATGAAAAAAGCACTGTGTTGATGGAAAAACCACACTTATATACGGAATTGATAAAGGTAAGTAGCAATTCGTGCTAATAGCGGTAGGATACACATACATTGTTATTTATTATTAAATACATATATCATCTAATATTACAGCTTAATAATACAATTTGTTAATCAAATCAATATATATTCGTTGTAAATAATAAATAATAAGACAAAGTATACAAATATTAGCAAAATACAATTGTATTTCTCTAATATAAATTGCTCCAATAATAATTCTGTTTCAGATGAAACCCTCTGCCATCCGTGTAATGTTAGAGAATATCGTTTAAGTCAAATAAATAATATATATAAACCTGAATTATCTAGAGATAATTTTATGAATGGAGATAACCAATTTAATGGACTTTTAAATATAGTAAAATAAATAATCTATGTTCATCACCAACTTTATGTATGTAATAAATCATGGTGAATAACACAAGTCTATTTTCAGGAAACTTAAAATAAACGTAAAAAGAGATCAAAGGAAATATCCGAATTTAATTATATTACTGCAAAACAATTAGCAAATGAAAATAATATATTAATGTAGTATTATGAAAAGTACTAATGAAAATAGTCAATATAAAATGTGTTGATAATTTATTGATTTAGAGACCAGCAAATATTAGTAATATTTAAAAAAACCACTTTAAGCAATCTTTACTTGATCAAATAAATTATAACAGAATTAAAAAAGAAACAGAGAAGATTCAATCTTTAAAAAATGAAGGAATTATGCAAAAAGAAATAAAACGTGAATAATGTATATTTTATGAATAATTCATGTTTTCTGGTGTTTATTATGTAATAAAATACATTTTATAATTTGTTTAGAAACGACCGTGCTCAGCAATGTCAACTATTTCTCGCCCGGCATCTTCGTTGTCTCAATATAGACCAGGAACCGGTTATGAAGGCGTGTTGTCTAACACCTATGGCACTACTAGACCCAACTCTAGTATGTCAGTACATCCCGACAACGACGACATTATCTGCAGACCCGATTCAAGACTGTCTGTCCGTTCCTACACTTTACGTGATCAGATTATACCAACTATACCCGATTCTAGATGTTCTCTACAGTCCCATAAACAGCCGATAAGTAGACCCTTGTCCAGGACGTCTGTCCAGTCAGTTGAATCAAACAGACAAAATCATCAGTGCTCAGGTCATGTCCTGTGATAATCAGACAAGACCGATTTCAAGGATGTCAAAACAAATCAAGCCGTCGTCAAGAACATCAGATCTAACTGCAGCATGCTTTCGCAACTCGAGAAGATTTCGCCTTCTGCGTGTCCAGTTAAATTAATTACAAAAAGTAAAGATATTGAACTACCAGAATCGCTGACACATGATTTAATCGATTCGGCTGTAAAACAAAAATTCCAATTTGTTAACGTCGAAAATTGAATGAAAAAAGCACTGTGTTGATGGAAAAACCACACTTATATACGGAATTGATAAAGGTAAGTAGCAATTCGTGCTAATAGCGGTAGGATACACATACATTGTTATTTATTATTAAATACATATATCATCTAATATTACAGCTTAATAATACAATTTGTTAATCAAATCAATATATTTTCGTTGTAAATAATAAATAATAAGACAAAGTATACAAATATTAGCAAAATACAATTGTATTTCTCTAATATAAATTGCTCCAATAATAATTCTGTTTCAGATGAAACCCTCTGCCATCCGTGTAATGTTAGAGAATATCGTTTAAGTCAAATAAATAATATATATAAACCTGAATTATCTAGAGATAATTTTATGAATGGAGATAACCAATTTAATGGACTTTTAAATATAGTAAAATAAATAATCTATGTTCATCACCAACTTTATGTATGTAATAAATCATGGTGAATAACACAAGTCTATTTTCAGGAAACTTAAAATAAACGTAAAAAGAGATCAAAGGAAATATCCGAATTTAATTATATTACTGCAAAACAATTAGCAAATGAAAATAATATATTAATGTAGTATTATGAAAAGTACTAATGAAAATAGTCAATATAAAATGTGTTGATAATTTATTGATTTAGAGACCAGCAAATATTAGTAATATTTAAAAAAACCACTTTAAGCAATCTTTACTTGATCAAATAAATTATAACAGAATTAAAAAAGAAACAGAGAAGATTCAATCTTTAAAAAATGAAGGAATTATGCAAAAAGAAATAAAACGTGAATAATGTATATTTTATGAATAATTCATGTTTTCTGGTGTTTATTATGTAATAAAATACATTTTATAATTTGTTTAGAAACGACCGTGCTCAGCAATGTCAACTATTTCTCGCCCGGCATCTTCGTTGTCTCAATATAGACCAGGAACCGGTTATGAAGGCGTGTTGTCTAACACCTATGGCACTACTAGACCCAACTCTAGTATGTCAGTACATCCCGACAACGACGACATTATCTGCAGACCCGATTCAAGACTGTCTGTCCGTTCCTACACTTTACGTGATCAGATTATACCAACTATACCCGATTCTAGATGTTCTCTACAGTCCCATAAACAGCCGATAAGTAGACCCTTGTCCAGGACGTCTGTCCAGTCAGTTGAATCAAACAGACAAAATCATCAGTGCTCAGGTCATGTCCTGTGATAATCAGACAAGACCGATTTCAAGGATGTCAAAACAAATCAAGCCGTCGTCAAGAACATCAGATCTAACTGCAGCATGCTTTCGCAACTCGAGAAGATTTCGCCTTCTGCGTGTCCAGTTAAATTAATTACAAAAAGTAAAGATATTGAACTACCAGAATCGCTGACACATGATTTAATCGATTCGGCTGTAAAACAAAAATTCCAATTTGTTAACGTCGAAAATTGAATGAAAAAAGCACTGTGTTGATGGAAAAACCACACTTATATACGGAATTGATAAAGGTAAGTAGCAATTCGTGCTAATAGCGGTAGGATACACATACATTGTTATTTATTATTAAATACATATATCATCTAATATTACAGCTTAATAATACAATTTGTTAATCAAATCAATATATATTCGTTGTAAATAATAAATAATAAGACAAAGTATACAAATATTAGCAAAATACAATTGTATTTCTCTAATATAAATTGCTCCAATAATAATTCTGTTTCAGATGAAACCCTCTGCCATCCGTGTAATGTTAGAGAATATCGTTTAAGTCAAATAAATAATATATATAAACCTGAATTATCTAGAGATAATTTTATGAATGGAGATAACCAATTTAATGGACTTTTAAATATAGTAAAATAAATAATCTATGTTCATCACCAACTTTATGTATGTAATAAATCATGGTGAATAACACAAGTCTATTTTCAGGAAACTTAAAATAAACGTAAAAAGAGATCAAAGGAAATATCCGAATTTAATTATATTACTGCAAAACAATTAGCAAATGAAAATAATATATTAATGTAGTATTATGAAAAGTACTAATGAAAATAGTCAATATAAAATGTGTTGATAATTTATTGATTTAGAGACCAGCAAATATTAGTAATATTTAAAAAAACCACTTTAAGCAATCTTTACTTGATCAAATAAATTATAACAGAATTAAAAAAGAAACAGAGAAGATTCAATCTTTAAAAAATGAAGGAATTATGCAAAAAGAAATAAAACGTGAATAATGTATATTTTATGAATAATTCATGTTTTCTGGTGTTTATTATGTAATAAAATACATTTTATAATTTGTTTAGAAACGACCGTGCTCAGCAATGTCAACTATTTCTCGCCCGGCATCTTCGTTGTCTCAATATAGACCAGGAACCGGTTATGAAGGCGTGTTGTCTAACACCTATGGCACTACTAGACCCAACTCTAGTATGTCAGTACATCCCGACAACGACGACATTATCTGCAGACCCGATTCAAGACTGTCTGTCCGTTCCTACACTTTACGTGATCAGATTATACCAACTATACCCGATTCTAGATGTTCTCTACAGTCCCATAAACAGCCGATAAGTAGACCCTTGTCCAGGACGTCTGTCCAGTCAGTTGAATCAAACAGACAAAATCATCAGTGCTCAGGTCATGTCCTGTGATAATCAGACAAGACCGATTTCAAGGATGTCAAAACAAATCAAGCCGTCGTCAAGAACATCAGATCTAACTGCAGCATGCTTTCGCAACTCGAGAAGATTTCGCCTTCTGCGTGTCCAGTTAAATTAATTACAAAAAGTAAAGATATTGAACTACCAGAATCGCTGACACATGATTTAATCGATTCGGCTGTAAAACAAAAATTCCAATTTGTTAACGTCGAAAATTGAATGAAAAAAGCACTGTGTTGATGGAAAAACCACACTTATATACGGAATTGATAAAGGTAAGTAGCAATTCGTGCTAATAGCGGTAGGATACACATACATTGTTATTTATTATTAAATACATATATCATCTAATATTACAGCTTAATAATACAATTTGTTAATCAAATCAATATATATTCGTTGTAAATAATAAATAATAAGACAAAGTATACAAATATTAGCAAAATACAATTGTATTTCTCTAATATAAATTGCTCCAATAATAATTCTGTTTCAGATGAAACCCTCTGCCATCCGTGTAATGTTAGAGAATATCGTTTAAGTCAAATAAATAATATATATAAACCTGAATTATCTAGAGATAATTTTATGAATGGAGATAACCAATTTAATGGACTTTTAAATATAGTAAAATAAATAATCTATGTTCATCACCAACTTTATGTATGTAATAAATCATGGTGAATAACACAAGTCTATTTTCAGGAAACTCAAAATAAACGTAAAAAGAGATCAAAGGAAATATCCGAATTTAATTATAATACTGCAAAACAATTAGCAAATGAAAATAATATATTTATGTAGTATTATGAAAAGTACTAATGAAAATAGTCAATATAAAATGTGTTGATAATTTATTGATTTAGAGACCAGCAAATATTAGTAATATTTAAAAAAACCACTTTAAGCAATCTTTACTTGATCAAATAAATTATAACAGAATTAAAAAAGAAACAGAGAAGATTCAATCTTTAAAAAAGCGGTTAAGTGAGTATCGCTCTGCTGTACATTAGGGGGTGGGGTGGACCTCGGACTAGGGTAGGTTAAATTTGAATGCAATGATAGGTATCATTGTATACGAAAAACGATTCTGAACGAAGATGATTTGTCAGTTTAGGATATATTATATTTAAATATTGTCAAATATTCTATTTTGAAACAAATAGTATAGTTTTTATATTATGTTACTATGGTTACTATGGCCAACATTCGCATTATGAACGTATGAAATTTAATTTAAATTTTGACATATTTCGTATAAATTCGAACTTTAAACACTTATAAAAAAAAATTGTGACTAACGATTTCGGATTTTTTTTTATCACTTTAAGAACAACTTATAAGAAACCTTGTATTAAATTTTCAAGATTTTCTGGCCACCCAAAAAATTTTTATCGGCATTTGAAGAAAAAAAAACTTAGAAAAGTCGAAAATTTCAATTGTCTATTAGTAGCTTAAAAATGGTCAAAATATTTTGAAAATTTAACTGTAAAGAGATAACCATAATATAAACATTTGGTGAAAATTTCAAGTATTTACAATAATTCGTTTTTGAGTTACAGCAAAATCAAAAAATCGATTTTGTCGAAAAGTGGTTTTTCCGTAAAATTTCCATTTTTCTGTCATTTTTTTTTTGTTTTTCTCGATTTTTTTGAAAACTATTAGAAAATTTTAATTTTGACCCCCCTAAAGTACCAACTAGATTCAATTCCCTATTCAAAGAGGGGCTGAAGTCAAAAATCGGAGCATTATTACTGCTCCAACTGTTGGAGTCAGACACAAAAAAAAAAAAAAAAAAAAAAAAAAAAAAAAAAAAAAAAAAAAAAAACACACATCATAGTAAAAGCAATACATTCATCACTTCGTTCAGAATCTAAAATGAAGGAATTATGCAAAAATAAATAAAACGTGAATAATGTATATTTTATGAATAATTCATGTTTTCTGGTGTTTATTATGTAATAAAATACATTTTATAATTTGTTTAGAAACGACCGTGCTCTGCAATGTCAACTATTTCTCGCCCGGCATCTTCGTTGTCTCAATATAGACCAGGAACCGGTTATGAAGGCGTGTTGTCTAACACCTATGGCACTACTAGACCCAACTCTAGTATGTCAGTACATCCCGACAACGACGACATTATCTGCAGACCCGATTCAAGACTGTCTGTCCGTTCCTACACTTCACGTGATCAGATTATACCAACTATACCCGATTCTAGATGTTCTCTACAGTCCCATAAACAGCCGATAAGTAGACCCTTGTCCAGGACGTCTGTCCAGTCAGTTGAATCAAACAGACAAAATCATCAGTGCTCAGGTCATGTCCTGTGATAATCAGACAAGACCGATTTCAAGGATGTCAAAACAAATCAAGCCGTCGTCAAGAACATCAGATCTAACTGCAGCATGCTTTCGCAACTCGAGAAGATTTCGCCTTCTGCGTGTCCAGTTAAATTAATTACAAAAAGTAAAGATATTGAACTACCAGAATCGCTGACACATGATTTAATCGATTCGGCTGTAAAACAAAAATTCCAATTTGTTAACGTCGAAAATTGAATGAAAAAAGCACTGTGTTGATGGAAAAACCACACTTATATATGGAATTGATAAAGGTAAGTAGCAATTCGTGCTAATAGCGGTAGGAAACACATACATTGTTATTTATTATTAAATACATATATCATCTAATATTACAGCTTAATAATACAATTTGTTAATCAAATCAATATATTTTCGTTGTAAATAATAAATAATAAGACAAAGTATACAAATATTAGCAAAATACAATTGTATTTCTCTAATATAAATTGCTCCAATAATAATTCTGTTTCAGATGAAACCCTCTGCCATCCGTTTAATGTTAGAGAATATCGTTTAAGTCAAATAAATAATATATATAAACCTGAATTATCTAGAGATAATTTTATGAATGGAGATAACCAATTTAATGGACTTTTAAATATAGTAAAATAAATAATCTATGTTCATCACCAACTTTATGTATGTAATAAATCATGGTGAATAACACAAGTCTATTTTCAGGAAACTTAAAATAAACGTAAAAAGAGATCAAAGGAAATATCCGAATTTAATTATATTACTGCAAAACAATTAGCAAATGAAAATAATATATTAATGTAGTATTATGAAAAGTACTAATGAAAATAGTCAATATAAAATGTGTTGATAATTTATTGATTTAGAGACCAGCAAATATTAGTAATATTTAAAAAAACCACTTTAAGCAATCTTTACTTGATCAAATAAATTATAACAGAATTAAAAAAGAAACAGAGAAGATTCAATCTTTAAAAAATGAAGGAATTATGCAAAAAGAAATAAAACGTGAATAATGTATATTTTATGAATAATTCATGTTTTCTGGTGTTTATTATGTAATAAAATACATTTTATAATTTGTTTAGAAACGACCGTGCTCTGCAATGTCAACTATTTCTCGCCCGGCATCTTCGTTGTCTCAATATAGACCAGGAACCGGTTATGAAGGCGTGTTGTCTAACACCTATGGCACTACTAGACCCAACTCTAGTATGTCAGTACATCCCGACAACGACGACATTATCTGCAGACCCGATTCAAGACTGTCTGTCCGTTCCTACACTTCACGTGAACAGATTATACCAACTAGACCCGATTCTAGATGTTCTCTACAGTCCCATAAACAGCCGATAAGTAGACCCTTGTCCAGGACGTCTGTCCAGTCAGTTGAATCAAACAGACAAAATCATCAGTGCTCAGGTCATGTCCTGTGATAATCAGACAAGACCGATTTCAAGGATGTCAAAACAAATCAAGCCGTCGTCAAGAACATCAGATCTAACTGCAGCATGCTTTCGCAACTCGAGAAGATTTCGCCTTCTGCGTGTCCAGTTAAATTAATTACAAAAAGTAAAGATATTGAACTACCAGAATCGCTGACACATGATTTAATCGATTCGGCTGTAAAACAAAAATTCCAATTTGTTAACGTCGAAAATTGAATGAAAAAAGCACTGTGTTGATGGAAAAACCACACTTATATACGGAATTGATAAAGGTAAGTAGCAATTCGTGCTAATAGCGGTAGGATACACATACATTGTTATTTATTATTAAATACATATATCATCTAATATTACAGCTTAATAATACAATTTGTTAATCAAATCAATATATTTTCGTTGTAAATAATAAATAATAAGACAAAGTATACAAATATTAGCAAAATACAATTGTATTTCTCTAATATAAATTGCTCCAATAATAATTCTGTTTCAGATGAAACCCTCTGCCATCCGTGTAATGTTAGAGAATATCGTTTAAGTCAAATAAATAATATATATAAACCTGAATTATCTAGAGATAATTTTATGAATGGAGATAACCAATTTAATGGACTTTTAAATATAGTAAAATAAATAATCTATGTTCATCACCAACTTTATGTATGTAATAAATCATGGTGAATAACACAAGTCTATTTTCAGGAAACTCAAAATAAACGTAAAAAGAGATCAAAGGAAATATCCGAATTTAATTATAATACTGCAAATCAATTAGCAAATGAAAATAATATATTTATGTAGTATTATGAAAAGTACTAATGAAAATAGTCAATATAAAATGTGTTGATAATTTATTGATTTAGAGACCAGCAAATATTAGTAATATTTAAAAAAACCACTTTAAGCAATCTTTACTTGATCAAATAAATTATAACAGAATTAAAAAAGAAACAGAGAAGATTCAATCTTTAAAAAATGAAGGAATTATGCAAAAAGAAATAAAACGTGAATAATGTATATTTTATGAATAATTCATGTTTTCTGGTGTTTATTATGTAATAAAATACATTTTATAATTTGTTTAGAAACGACCATGCTCAGCAATGTCAACTATTTCTCGCCCGGCATCTTCGTTGTCTCAATATAGACCAGGAACCGGTTATGAAGGCGTGTTGTCTAACACCTATGGCACTACTAGACCCAACTCTAGTATGTCAGTACATCCCGACAACGACGACATTATCTGCAGACCCGATTCAAGACTGTCTGTCCGTTCCTACACTTTACGTGATCAGATTATACCAACTATACCCGATTCTAGATGTTCTCTACAGTCCCATAAACAGCCGATAAGTAGACCCTTGTCCAGGACGTCTGTCCAGTCAGTTGAATCAAACAGACAAAATCATCAGTGCTCAGGTCATGTCCTGTGATAATCAGACAAGACCGATTTCAAGGATGTCAAAACAAATCAAGCCGTCGTCAAGAACATCAGATCTAACTGCAGCATGCTTTCGCAACTCGAGAAGATTTCGCCTTCTGCGTGTCCAGTTAAATTAATTACAAAAAGTAAAGATATTGAACTACCAGAATCGCTGACACATGATTTAATCGATTCGGCTGTAAAACAAAAATTCCAATTTGTTAACGTCGAAAATTGAATGAAAAAAGCACTGTGTTGATGGAAAAACCACACTTATATACGGAATTGATAAAGGTAAGTAGCAATTCGTGCTAATAGCGGTAGGATACACATACATTGTTATTTATTATTAAATACATATATCATCTAATATTACAGCTTAATAATACAATTTGTTAATCAAATCAATATATATTCGTTGTAAATAATAAATAATAAGACAAAGTATACAAATATTAGCAAAATACAATTGTATTTCTCTAATATAAATTGCTCCAATAATAATTCTGTTTCAGATGAAACCCTCTGCCATCCGTGTAATGTTAGAGAATATCGTTTAAGTCAAATAAATAATATATATATACCTGAATTATCTAGAGATAATTTTATGAATGGAGATAACCAATTTAATGGACTTTTAAATATAGTAAAATAAATAATCTATGTTCATCACCAACTTTATGTATGTAATAAATCATGGTGAATAACACAAGTCTATTTTCAGGAAACTCAAAATAAACGTAAAAAGAGATCAAAGGAAATATCCGAATTTAATTATAATACTGCAAAACAATTAGCAAATGAAAATAATATATTTATGTAGTATTATGAAAAGTACTAATGAAAATAGTCAATATAAAATGTGTTGATAATTTATTGATTTAGAGACCAGCAAATATTAGTAATATTTAAAAAAACCACTTTAAGCAATCTTTACTTGATCAAATAAATTATAACAGAATTAAAAAAGAAACAGAGAAGATTCAATCTTTAAAAAATGAAGGAATTATGCAAAAATAAATAAAACGTGAATAATGTATATTTTATGAATAATTCATGTTTTCTGGTGTTTATTATGTAATAAAATACATTTTATAATTTGTTTAGAAACGACCGTGCTCTGCAATGTCAACTATTTCTCGCCCGGCATCTTCGTTGTCTCAATATAGACCAGGAACCGGTTATGAAGGCGTGTTGTCTAACACCTATGGCACTACTAGACCCAACTCTAGTATGTCAGTACATCCCGACAACGACGACATTATCTGCAGACCCGATTCAAGACTGTCTGTCCGTTCCTACACTTCACGTGAACAGATTATACCAACTAGACCCGATTCTAGATGTTCTCTACAGTCCCATAAACAGCCGATAAGTAGACCCTTGTCCAGGACGTCTGTCCAGTCAGTTGAATCAAACAGACAAAATCATCAGTGCTCAGGTCATGTCCTGTGATAATCAGACAAGACCGATTTCAAGGATGTCAAAACAAATCAAGCCGTCGTCAAGAACATCAGATCTAACTGCAGCATGCTTTCGCAACTCGAGAAGATTTCGCCTTCTGCGTGTCCAGTTAAATTAATTACAAAAAGTAAAGATATTGAACTACCAGAATCGCTGACACATGATTTAATCGATTCGGCTGTAAAACAAAAATTCCAATTTGTTAACGTCGAAAATTGAATGAAAAAAGCACTGTGTTGATGGAAAAACCACACTTATATACGGAATTGATAAAGGTAAGTAGCAATTCGTGCTAATAGCGGTAGGATACACATTCATTGTTATTTATTATTAAATACATATATCATCTAATATTACAGCTTAATAATACAATTTGTTAATCAAATCAATATATTTTCGTTGTAAATAATAAATAATAAGACAAAGTATACAAATATTAGCAAAATACAATTGTATTTCTCTAATATAAATTGCTCCAATAATAATTCTGTTTCAGATGAAACCCTCTGCCATCCGTGTAATGTTAGAGAATATCGTTTAAGTCAAATAAATAATATATATAAACCTGAATTATCTAGAGATAATTTTATGAATGGAGATAACCAATTTAATGGACTTTTAAATATAGTAAAATAAATAATCTATGTTCATCACCAACTTTATGTATGTAATAAATCATGGTGAATAACACAAGTCTATTTTCAGGAAACTCAAAATAAACGTAAAAAGAGATCAAAGGAAATATCCGAATTTAATTATAATACTGCAAAACAATTAGCAAATGAAAATAATATATTTATGTAGTATTATGAAAAGTACTAATGAAAATAGTCAATATAAAATGTGTTGATAATTTATTGATTTAGAGACCAGCAAATATTAGTAATATTTAAAAAAACCACTTTAAGCAATCTTTACTTGATCAAATAAATTATAACAGAATTAAAAAAGAAACAGAGAAGATTCAATCTTTAAAAAATGAAGGAATTATGCAAAAAGAAATAAAACGTGAATAATGTATATTTTATGAATAATTCATGTTTTCTGGTGTTTATTATGTAATAAAATACATTTTATAATTTGTTTAGAAACGACCGTGCTCTGCAATGTCAACTATTTCTCGCCCGGCATCTTCGTTGTCTCAATATAGACCAGGAACCGGTTATGAAGGCGTGTTGTCTAACACCTATGGCACTACTAGACCCAACTCTAGTATGTCAGTACATCCCGACAACGACGACATTATCTGCAGACCCGATTCAAGACTGTCTGTCCGTTCCTACACTTCACGTGAACAGATTATACCAACTAGACCCGATTCTAGATGTTCTCTACAGTCCCATAAACAGCCGATAAGTAGACCCTTGTCCAGGACGTCTGTCCAGTCAGTTGAATCAAACAGACAAAATCATCAGTGCTCAGGTCATGTCCTGTGATAATCAGACAAGACCGATTTCAAGGATGTCAAAACAAATCAAGCCGTCGTCAAGAACATCAGATCTAACTGCAGCATGCTTTCGCAACTCGAGAAGATTTCGCCTTCTGCGTGTCCAGTTAAATTAATTACAAAAAGTAAAGATATTGAACTACCAGAATCGCTGACACATGATTTAATCGATTCGGCTGTAAAACAAAAATTCCAATTTGTTAACGTCGAAAATTGAATGAAAAAAGCACTGTGTTGATGGAAAAACCACACTTATATACGGAATTGATAAAGGTAAGTAGCAATTCGTGCTAATAGCGGTAGGATACACATACATTGTTATTTATTATTAAATACATATATCATCTAATATTACAGCTTAATAATACAATTTGTTAATCAAATCAATATATTTTCGTTGTAAATAATAAATAATAAGACAAAGTATACAAATATTAGCAAAATACAATTGTATTTCTCTAATATAAATTGCTCCAATAATAATTCTGTTTCAGATGAAACCCTCTGCCATCCGTGTAATGTTAGAGAATATCGTTTAAGTCAAATAAATAATATATATAAACCTGAATTATCTAGAGATAATTTTATGAATGGAGATAACCAATTTAATGGACTTTTAAATATAGTAAAATAAATAATCTATGTTCATCACCAACTTTATGTATGTAATAAATCATGGTGAATAACACAAGTCTATTTTCAGGAAACTCAAAATAAACGTAAAAAGAGATCAAAGGAAATATCCGAATTTAATTATAATACTGCAAATCAATTAGCAAATGAAAATAATATATTTATGTAGTATTATGAAAAGTACTAATGAAAATAGTCAATATAAAATGTGTTGATAATTTATTGATTTAGAGACCAGCAAATATTAGTAATATTTAAAAAAACCACTTTAAGCAATCTTTACTTGATCAAATAAATTATAACAGAATTAAAAAAGAAACAGAGAAGATTCAATCTTTAAAAAATGAAGGAATTATGCAAAAAGAAATAAAACGTGAATAATGTATATTTTATGAATAATTCATGTTTTCTGGTGTTTATTATGTAATAAAATACATTTTATAATTTGTTTAGAAACGACCGTGCTCTGCAATGTCAACTATTTCTCGCCCTGCATCTTCGTTGTCTCAATATAGACCAGGAACCGGTTATGAAGGCGTGTTGTCTAACACCTATGGCACTACTAGACCCAACTCTAGTATGTCAGTACATCCCGACAACGACGACATTATCTGCAGACCCGATTCAAGACTGTCTGTCCGTTCCTACACTTCACGTGATCAGATTATACCAACTATACCCGATTCTAGATGTTCTCTACAGTCCCATAAACAGCCGATAAGTAGACCCTTGTCCAGGACGTCTGTCCAGTCAGTTGAATCAAACAGACAAAATCATCAGTGCTCAGGTCATGTCCTGTGATAATCAGACAAGACCGATTTCAAGGATGTCAAAACAAATCAAGCCGTCGTCAAGAACATCAGATCTAACTGCAGCATGCTTTCGCAACTCGAGAAGATTTCGCCTTCTGCGTGTCCAGTTAAATTAATTACAAAAAGTAAAGATATTGAACTACCAGAATCGCTGACACATGATTTAATCGATTCGGCTGTAAAACAAAAATTCCAATTTGTTAACGTCGAAAATTGAATGAAAAAAGCACTGTGTTGATGGAAAAACCACACTTATATACGGAATTGATAAAGGTAAGTAGCAATTCGTGCTAATAGCGGTAGGATACACATACATTGTTATTTATTATTAAATACATATATCATCTAATATTACAGCTTAATAATACAATTTGTTAATCAAATCAATATATATTCGTTGTAAATAATAAATAATAAGACAAAATATACAAATATTAGCAAAATACAATTGTATTTCTCTAATATAAATTGCTCCAATAATAATTCTGTTTCAGATGAAACCCTCTGCCATCCGTGTAATGTTAGAGAATATCGTTTAAGTCAAATAAATAATATATATAAACCTGAATTATCTAGAGATAATTTTATGAATGGAGATAACCAATTTAATGGACTTTTAAATATAGTAAAATAAATAATCTATGTTCATCACCAACTTTATGTATGTAATAAATCATGGTGAATAACACAAGTCTATTTTCAGGAAACTCAAAATAAACGTAAAAAGAGATCAAAGGAAATATCCGAATTTAATTATAATACTGCAAAACAATTAGCAAATGAAAATAATATATTTATGTAGTATTATGAAAAGTACTAATGAAAATAGTCAATATAAAATGTGTTGATAATTTATTGATTTAGAGACCAGCAAATATTAGTAATATTTAAAAAAACCACTTTAAGCAATCTTTACTTGATCAAATAAATTATAACAGAATTAAAAAAGAAACAGAGAAGATTCAATCTTTAAAAAATGAAGGAATTATGCAAAAATAAATAAAACGTGAATAATGTATATTTTATGAATAATTCATGTTTTCTGGTGTTTATTATGTAATAAAATACATTTTATAATTTGTTTAGAAACGACCGTGCTCTGCAATGTCAACTATTTCTCGCCCGGCATCTTCGTTGTCTCAATATAGACCAGGAACCGGTTATGAAGGCGTGTTGTCTAACACCTATGGCACTACTAGACCCAACTCTAGTATGTCAGTACATCCCGACAACGACGACATTATCTGCAGACCCGATTCAAGACTGTCTGTCCGTTCCTACACTTCACGTGAACAGATTATACCAACTAGACCCGATTCTAGATGTTCTCTACAGTCCCATAAACAGCCGATAAGTAGACCCTTGTCCAGGACGTCTGTCCAGTCAGTTGAATCAAACAGACAAAATCATCAGTGCTCAGGTCATGTCCTGTGATAATCAGACAAGACCGATTTCAAGGATGTCAAAACAAATCAAGCCGTCGTCAAGAACATCAGATCTAACTGCAGCATGCTTTCGCAACTCGAGAAGATTTCGCCTTCTGCGTGTCCAGTTAAATTAATTACAAAAAGTAAAGATATTGAACTACCAGAATCGCTGACACATGATTTAATCGATTCGGCTGTAAAACAAAAATTCCAATTTGTTAACGTCGAAAATTGAATGAAAAAAGCACTGTGTTGATGGAAAAACCACACTTATATACGGAATTGATAAAGGTAAGTAGCAATTCGTGCTAATAGCGGTAGGATACACATTCATTGTTATTTATTATTAAATACATATATCATCTAATATTACAGCTTAATAATACAATTTGTTAATCAAATCAATATATTTTCGTTGTAAATAATAAATAATAAGACAAAGTATACAAATATTAGCAAAATACAATTGTATTTCTCTAATATAAATTGCTCCAATAATAATTCTGGTTCAGATGAAACCCTCTGCCATCCGTGTAATGTTAGAGAATATCGTTTAAGTCAAATAAATAATATATATAAACCTGAATTATCTAGAGATAATTTTATGAATGGAGATAACCAATTTAATGGACTTTTAAATATAGTAAAATAAATAATCTATGTTCATCACCAACTTTATGTATGTAATAAATCATGGTGAATAACACAAGTCTATTTTCAGGAAACTCAAAATAAACGTAAAAAGAGATCAAAGGAAATATCCGAATTTAATTATAATACTGCAAAACAATTAGCAAATGAAAATAATATATTTATGTAGTATTATGAAAAGTACTAATGAAAATAGTCAATATAAAATGTGTTGATAATTTATTGATTTAGAGACCAGCAAATATTAGTAATATTTAAAAAAACCACTTTAAGCAATCTTTACTTGATCAAATAAATTATAACAGAATTAAAAAAGAAACAGAGAAGATTCAATCTTTAAAAAATGAAGGAATTATGCAAAAATAAATAAAACGTGAATAATGTATATTTTATGAATAATTCATGTTTTCTGGTGTTTATTATGTAATAAAATACATTTTATAATTTGTTTAGAAACGACCGTGCTCTGCAATGTCAACTATTTCTCGCCCGGCATCTTCGTTGTCTCAATATAGACCAGGAACCGGTTATGAAGGCGTGTTGTCTAACACCTATGGCACTACTAGACCCAACTCTAGTATGTCAGTACATCCCGACAACGACGACATTATCTGCAGACCCGATTCAAGACTGTCTGTCCGTTCCTACACTTCACGTGAACAGATTATACCAACTAGACCCGATTCTAGATGTTCTCTACAGTCCCATAAACAGCCGATAAGTAGACCCTTGTCCAGGACGTCTGTCCAGTCAGTTGAATCAAACAGACAAAATCATCAGTGCTCAGGTCATGTCCTGTGATAATCAGACAAGACCGATTTCAAGGATGTCAAAACAAATCAAGCCGTCGTCAAGAACATCAGATCTAACTGCAGCATGCTTTCGCAACTCGAGAAGATTTCGCCTTCTGCGTGTCCAGTTAAATTAATTACAAAAAGTAAAGATATTGAACTACCAGAATCGCTGACACATGATTTAATCGATTCGGCTGTAAAACAAAAATTCCAATTTGTTAACGTCGAAAATTGAATGAAAAAAGCACTGTGTTGATGGAAAAACCACACTTATATACGGAATTGATAAAGGTAAGTAGCAATTCGTGCTAATAGCGGTAGGATACACATACATTGTTATTTATTATTAAATACATATATCATCTAATATTACAGCTTAATAATACAATTTGTTAATCAAATCAATATATTTTCGTTGTAAATAATAAATAATAAGACAAAGTATACAAATATTAGCAAAATACAATTGTATTTCTCTAATATAAATTGCTCCAATAATAATTCTGTTTCAGATGAAACCCTCTGCCATCCGTGTAATGTTAGAGAATATCGTTTAAGTCAAATAAATAATATATATAAACCTGAATTATCTAGAGATAATTTTATGAATGGAGATAACCAATTTAATGGACTTTTAAATATAGTAAAATAAATAATCTATGTTCATCACCAACTTTATGTATGTAATAAATCATGGTGAATAACACAAGTCTATTTTCAGGAAACTCAAAATAAACGTAAAAAGAGATCAAAGGAAATATCCGAATTTAATTATAATACTGCAAAACAATTAGCAAATGAAAATAATATATTTATGTAGTATTATGAAAAGTACTAATGAAAATAGTCAATATAAAATGTGTTGATAATTTATTGATTTAGAGACCAGCAAATATTAGTAATATTTAAAAAAACCACTTTAAGCAATCTTTACTTGATCAAATAAATTATAACAGAATTAAAAAAGAAACAGAGAAGATTCAATCTTTAAAAAATGAAGGAATTATGCAAAAATAAATAAAACGTGAATAATGTATATTTTATGAATAATTCATGTTTTCTGGTGTTTATTATGTAATAAAATACATTTTATAATTTGTTTAGAAACGACCGTGCTCTGCAATGTCAACTATTTCTCGCCCGGCATCTTCGTTGTCTCAATATAGACCAGGAACCGGTTATGAAGGCGTGTTGTCTAACACCTATGGCACTACTAGACCCAACTCTAGTATGTCAGTACATCCCGACAACGACGACATTATCTGCAGACCCGATTCAAGACTGTCTGTCCGTTCCTACACTTCACGTGATCAGATTATACCAACTATACCCGATTCTAGATGTTCTCTACAGTCCCATAAACAGCCGATAAGTAGACCCTTGTCCAGGACGTCTGTCCAGTCAGTTGAATCAAACAGACAAAATCATCAGTGCTCAGGTCATGTCCTGTGATAATCAGACAAGACCGATTTCAAGGATGTCAAAACAAATCAAGCCGTCGTCAAGAACATCAGATCTAACTGCAGCATGCTTTCGCAACTCGAGAAGATTTCGCCTTCTGCGTGTCCAGTTAAATTAATTACAAAAAGTAAAGATATTGAACTACCAGAATCGCTGACACATGATTTAATCGATTCGGCTGTAAAACAAAAATTCCAATTTGTTAACGTCGAAAATTGAATGAAAAAAGCACTGTGTTGATGGAAAAACCACACTTATATACGGAATTGATAAAGGTAAGTAGCAATTCGTGCTAATAGCGGTAGGATACACATACATTGTTATTTATTATTAAATACATATATCATCTAATATTACAGCTTAATAATACAATTTGTTAATCAAATCAATATATTTTCGTTGTAAATAATAAATAATAAGACAAAGTATACAAATATTAGCAAAATACAATTGTATTTCTCTAATATAAATTGCTCCAATAATAATTCTGTTTCAGATGAAACCCTCTGCCATCCGTGTAATGTTAGAGAATATCGTTTAAGTCAAATAAATAATATATATAAACCTGAATTATCTAGAGATAATTTTATGAATGGAGATAACCAATTTAATGGACTTTTAAATATAGTAAAATAAATAATCTATGTTCATCACCAACTTTATGTATGTAATAAATCATGGTGAATAACACAAGTCTATTTTCAGGAAACTCAAAATAAACGTAAAAAGAGATCAAAGGAAATATCCGAATTTAATTATAATACTGCAAAACAATTAGCAAATGAAAATAATATATTTATGTAGTATTATGAAAAGTACTAATGAAAATAGTCAATATAAAATGTGTTGATAATTTATTGATTTAGAGACCAGCAAATATTAGTAATATTTAAAAAAACCACTTTAAGCAATCTTTACTTGATCAAATAAATTATAACAGAATTAAAAAAGAAACAGAGAAGATTCAATCTTTAAAAAATGAAGGAATTATGCAAAAATAAATAAAACGTGAATAATGTATATTTTATGAATAATTCATGTTTTCTGGTGTTTATTATGTAATAAAATACATTTTATAATTTGTTTAGAAACGACCGTGCTCTGCAATGTCAACTATTTCTCGCCCGGCATCTTCGTTGTCTCAATATAGACCAGGAACCGGTTATGAAGGCGTGTTGTCTAACACCTATGGCACTACTAGACCCAACTCTAGTATGTCAGTACATCCCGACAACGACGACATTATCTGCAGACCCGATTCAAGACTGTCTGTCCGTTCCTACACTTCACGTGAACAGATTATACCAACTAGACCCGATTCTAGATGTTCTCTACAGTCCCATAAACAGCCGATAAGTAGACCCTTGTCCAGGACGTCTGTCCAGTCAGTTGAATCAAACAGACAAAATCATCAGTGCTCAGGTCATGTCCTGTGATAATCAGACAAGACCGATTTCAAGGATGTCAAAACAAATCAAGCCGTCGTCAAGAACATCAGATCTAACTGCAGCATGCTTTCGCAACTCGAGAAGATTTCGCCTTCTGCGTGTCCAGTTAAATTAATTACAAAAAGTAAAGATATTGAACTACCAGAATCGCTGACACATGATTTAATCGATTCGGCTGTAAAACAAAAATTCCAATTTGTTAACGTCGAAAATTGAATGAAAAAAGCACTGTGTTGATGGAAAAACCACACTTATATATGGAATTGATAAAGGTAAGTAGCAATTCGTGCTAATAGCGGTAGGATACACATACATTGTTATTTATTATTAAATACATATATCATCTAATATTACAGCTTAATAATACAATTTGTTAATCAAATCAATATATTATCAATATAACTCACAAGTTCAAAAAAAAACATTACCACAAAAGTTCCCGAGGAGAATAATTTTTTAACTGAAGAATGGAAGATGCATAAGAATCCAGTAAAACGATCACTTTTTGGATCAGACCTAGATGCATCAACATCAAATATAGCAAATATATTACCAAAAGATGAACATAAATTATGTTGAATGTTTTTGAGGGGGCTTAGCCCCTCCAGCCCCCCCTAATTGCGATTATGAACATAATATTATGGATGAATCTAAAGCAGGTTTGTATATTTTTATGATGTTTCATTTCCGGTCTGGGACATGGCTTTTGTTGTTGTTTTTCGTAATATTGTATTAATATGTATGAAATACTTCAACTAATAATTGTAAGAATAAGTTCTATAATTTAGATTTACAAGAGAAAAACATTATTTACTCAGACATTTGTAAATTGCTATTAAAAAAATAATCATTTAAATTATTATTTATAAATGTGTATTGTGAATGTTTTGTGGATAAATGTTACATAATTGCATAAATATAATTGTTATATAATTATATATTAGTTTTGTCCACGATCTTGGTTTTGTGTAATGGTATATTGGTGTATTATGCATTATGTTGTTTTAATTGCTTTTTTTCTTGGTCATCTTTTGAATTTATCTTATAATTTACTATTATGTTTTTTTTCATCTTGTTGATGTCACCATTTTTAAAAAAAGTATCTTATGATTTAATCATAACTGAGTAATGAATACATACACACATTTTTTGTTTTAGAAGTACTTTCTATGTCTGTTAAAAAAAGAAATAGTGTAGAACATCAAGAAAGTATAATCCAACAACTGAAGGTTAAGTTAAGAAATGCTCAGAAATTAATATGCAAGGGTAAAAAAAAAGTATTAAAACTGAAACGAAAAAATAAAAAAGAAGTGTACGACAAAAAATCCAAAATGGATAAATTTTTAAGATCTAACATGATAGCTAGGTCTGAATTTCGGTTAGGTTAATTGGAAAAAGTTCAAAATGATACAAAGAAACAGAAAAGTCATTTTCGCTGGGTCTATATTACCACTCGCCTGTAGGCTATAAATGTAAGAGATCATACCTTAATCTACCTGCTGTTAGATCACTGAGGAGATGGTTGCAGGGGTTAAATGTATCATGTGGTATAAATGAAAACATTCTGAATATCTTAAGTTTAAAATTTAAAACAGCTCCAATAAAAGAAAGATTAGTTTCAATTATTATGGATGAAATGTCATTAAAAAAATTAATATCATACAATTCACAGAATGATATATATACTGGTTTTGAAGATTATGGTTCAAATATTTTTGAAAATCAGTCGTCACTAAAACATGGTAATCAAGCGTTAGTAATAATGATTAAAAGCCTTGTGTTACCATGGAAACAAATATTAGGATTTTTTGTTTCTAGTGGTCCTGTATCGGGTGATCGTCTAAAACAAATTATGATACATACTATTCAAAAGCTAATAGAATGTGGTTTGACTCCAAAGGTTATAATTTGTGACCAAGGATCAAATAATATGAAAATGCGAAAATTGTTTGGAGTGACTATGGAAAAGCCTTACATCACTTATAATAATGAAAAAATATTTTTTATACACGATCCTCCACACTCACTAAAGTCTGTTCGGAATAATTTTAAAAAATATACTTTTACAAATGGACATGAAAGTTATTGTTGGAAAGATATTGAAGACTTTTACAATATAGATAGTAAAATTAAACCACGATTAGCAAGTAAATTAAAAAAAATTCATATAGAGCTTCCACCCTTCTCACCCATGAGAGTTTGTTTAGCTGCAGAGACATTTAGTAACTCAGTTAGTGCAGGAATTTTAACATTAGTTTCATTTAATTGTTTGAATAACAAATCAACATTTTCTGCAAAATTTGTTAAATTTTTTAACGACTTATTCGACTGCTTTAATAGTATTAAAATGAGTGAATCAGTTGTACTTAAAAGGCCAATAACAAGAAATTCAAAACATTGGTCATTTTTAGAAAAAGCTCAAGTATTTCTTTCAACTCTTAAAGCTAATAATAAATGAAAAAATATCCCCCCTTGCATACTTGGTTGGCAAGAAAATATTAATTGTATTAAACTCTTATATAATGAATTAAACATAAAGTATGAAATTGATTATTTATTAACAAGACGTCTAACCCAAGATTGTATTGAATGTTTATTTTCAATTTTAAGATCAAAAGGAGGTAATAATGTAACTCCTGATGCATCAAAATTTTTTTCTGCAATTCGAATGTCTATGTGCAACATGTTAATTAATCCATCTAATAATGCAAATTGTGAAAAAGATGCATCAAAGTTTTTAGCATTATCCAAAGACCTAAGAGTAAAGAATAAAGTACAATTGCATAAGTTGGCTGACATTGATTTTGATTTTTCCAACAATTATGAAGATTTTCTTAGCAATATGAATATTAACTACATTCTTATGGATAACGAGACAGCAAATGGTATAGCATATACAGGGTGTATCAGATAGAACTGACTAAAAAAAAAAAAAAATTATGCTAATTAAACCTACAACAAAAATTGTAAAAATTATATAATTAATAACTAATTTAAGAAATATACTCATTTCAGGAAATTTCCAAAAATAATATTTTGAAAGAAGTTATAACGCTTCAAATTAATTTATGCAAAAAAATAGTGATATTTTAAAAAATTCTAAAAAATAAACTAATTGATTTAGATAAATATTTTTACCATCAATATTTTTCTTTTAATTAAATTTACAAATTGGCTATTTTGAATTATTCCAATAAAAATTTATTCAAATTTTATTTTTTTATTTTTTCTATTAAAAAATAAATTTTTTTTTTTATAATATTGTACATGTAGCGCTAGGGTCTATAAATGATAAATAAAAAAAAAATAAAAAAAAATTGATTAGAAAAAAAGTTATTCCAAAAGTCAGTTGTATCGGTTACACCCTATATAACAGGTTGGGTTTGTTCTCAATTAACTCATAAGGCTTGTATTGAAAAATTGACATCCAGTAACAAATCTGAGAATATGGCTTCTTTCAACATAGATAATACGTTAATCAATATGAAGGAATACGATGATTGTAATTTATTGTTCTCTTTTACAAAAACACTTGAATTTACAAAGCATATAACTGCATTATTCAATTCATCAATTGAAGAATTACTTTTTATAAAAAAAGAAAATATTAAAAGAGATCAAAAAATATTAATTAAAACTATTTGTAAAAGATATACATTAAATATTTGTGAAAACTGTGAAGATATATTTGTTAAGAAGTATTTAAATGTCAGTATAAATAGTTATGTAAAAAAGTGCAATGATTCTTCTGTACCATAGAAATATTTAAATAATAAAAAGTTAAAAAAAATTACTTATATTTAATATGCCTACCTAACATTATGTTAAAGTTAAATTTATTTTTTTGGTAATTATCAGTACAAATATTGAAATATGTAAATAAAATGTAGTTATACTCTTATACTTTTCTTATTTATTTTATAACATTTTATTGAAAAAGAATTACAATAAAGAATAAATTATAGAAACAAAACTTGTATTTTTGGATGAATTATTTTTAGGTCGAAGCAATGCAAAAGCAGTTTCGTCACAGACTCCCAGATCAAACAGATGAAAAAAAAAAGATGGAAATATATTGAAACTAATGTAGTAATAGCGTAATGCAGTAATAACTAGTTGGTATAAACATTTTTTTTTATATAATATAACATTTATTTTTAAGGGGTAAATTACGGCAACCACAACTACAATCTCGGGGGGAACTGATAAGAACTGGACGCCAGTTTTTACCATAGCTGTCCCGTATTGTCGTATATAGTATTTGAGTAAACCAAGATGACTAGTGAAAATAAGTCATTCCACGAATACGTTCTAGACTAGTCGTACCTAGCGTCTAACATATTTTGTGAAAAGTTTTCCTTTAGTATTTTTTTTTTATTTATTCAATTCCAGTATGTCAAATAATATTGAAAAAAAAAGGTAAGACTATATTTTAATTATTTTTACATATTTATATTAATTTATATTTAATATTGATTATATATTTCAGTCATGGTCCAGACAAAAATTGGTATTAGTAATTTTTCCTGAGTCTAAGGACTATAGTGTTGTACCTACTAATTGGTTAATAGAAACTAATACAGAAAAATTATCTGAAGGTACTATTAAGTTTTGTAGATGGCCATCAATTAGAGTAACTAGTAATGAGTTAAAGTCTGCGGTTGATCCTGAGTTTTCTTGGCAGACATATCGAGTAAAGATAGTTGGCCGTAATAAAACCTATGGTAATAATTTAAGATAGCTAGCTTTGTGTTTATAGATGTGTATCTGTATATGTATATACATGTACTTATATCATATTAACTATTATTGTCATTGATTTGTATAATTGTATTATTATTATTTATAAATTAATTTTTTTTTTTTTGAGTGAATCACTTATTAATGTAGTTGTAAGCTGTACCATTAATAATCTTTTATTAATCCAATGTATCGTACTCAATATATTTAGATAATTTCAATAAAGCGTGGCATCAGAAGTTTATTGAAGAATCATCAGCTACAGAAAATGAAGAAACTCATATTACTAAAAAAAAACAACATAAAAGCAACTTATACGATACTGATACAGATGAGAGTAATGATGAGGGTAAATAATTTTTCATATTATTATTAGAATTATTTTTATAATTTATTTCATTTTATTATTTTAATATGGTTTAATTTAATTCACTTCACTTGTACTTATGACTTATCATAAAAAAGAAAATTTACAAATCATATAATTCTTAAAATAGGTAATAATAATAAATAAACAAATTATATATAAAATTATTGCATTTGTGACTATAAGCTATTATTTTTAATTGTCCATATTATAATTAATAATGTATTAAGTCTAGACAATGGCTTCTACATCATAGAAGAGTCTAAAAATCCATGCGTTGACTTACAAACAATCAACTCATCTACAACAACATCGACAACATCAGTATATAATATGTTACCACCAATGCTACCAACAAATATTCCATCACCAATAGTAGATCATTCAGTAAATGTAGAGCCATCTACATCAAATTCTTCATTCATTAATTGAAATTCTTCAATTGAAGAATTACAGGTAATTGTAATTATTTTAATTATTAAAATATTGTTATTTTTGTAAAAAAATTTAGTTAAATAATGGACGACTTGACAAATAATTATTAGGTAATAATTAATATTGTAGTTATAGACAAATATTGTTTTCATAAATTAACAAAGACTTTGTAAAATGCCCTACATGGTACTGTAAAAGTGGGTGAATAGAAACTGATGGGTGAATAGAAACAAAATTTCGAAATAAGTTTCATTGACCAATAACTACGGTCTAAGTATAACTATTTTTATAAGTTGTTGATGTATTACATTGGTTATGTTATAAAGAATCGAATTCAATTGATACATTTTTACCTCCATAATAATTGTCGATAAAAAAATTAATAAGAGTAAAAATTATTTTACCTACAAAAAATGTGTATCAACTTTGTTATCATGGTTCTCATAAACGAATTGTGATAACTCCAAAATTTTTTTTTCACTTTTCAGCATAGTTGTGGAGAATTAATTAACGTAAGTATCAATCCTGTTTAATGACTTGCTGATTTTTTTATAATTTTTTTAATCAAAACATTTTGTTTTCCGGGTGAATAGAAACATGCCAAACGTATATAAGCCATATATGTTTAAAATGTTGTTTTTCATAAGATAAAGGCTATAATTAAGTTATTTGAACGCTTTTTTTTTAAAAAAATTCAAAATTATGTTTCTATTCACCCTCAATACAGTTGAATAACAAATTCTATGAAAACTAAGCAGCTGTTTTTTTCACCCACACCTGCGGGTGAATAGAAACAGCGTACTTAAAAAAATTTATAAAATCAAATTTTATAGTTGGATAACCGTTGAAAATTCTATCATGTAGTACACGGTGAGACCCAAATTTTGATGTAATTCACAGAATTGTACATATTTTAGATCCAGAGATATAACACCTTTTTTTTTTTATATTAAATCGACAACACCACGGGAACCGCTGTGAAGCATTACTTCCGTGGTGCAGCCATCATTTATTGGAAACCAATACAACATAATACATAATCATAGTTACAATAACGATAAATATTAACATACATGAATTAGGAGGGCTCTAACCTCCAAAGGGTCACCTTCGGTCAGGGGCGGATCTGAAGCTTGGTTAAAGGGGGGGCGAATTCCGAATAGGAATATCCATGAGTAATTTACAAGTGCATTGAGCAAGGTCAAACCTGGTGGGTGGAGGGGGTCACCACCCCCAGAAATCCGTATATCAATCCTAATCAAATTTTATAATTCGTATACTATAAAATTATCAGTATACATTTTTTCAACCACCCTTCCCCCCACACCAAAAAAAGCATTTCCTGCTTTTGCCCCGGCAATGAAGACTTGACAGTAGTTTAATCAATTTATGAAAAAAGAAGTACAACACTTAAAATTATATGGAGGTACCTTTATTTGTTTTAAATAGCTATAACAATGTATTGTTCAAAAATAGGTATAATTATAATAATAATTTAACGTTTCTTTTTTTTTCATTTGCAAATCTATTAATTACTTCTTCTATATTTACAATAATATCTTTATGCGTGTGCAATAAAGCCAAGCCAGTCAGCCTATGTTCGCCCATTCGTGATCTCAACCATGTTTTTAATCTACAAATTAAAAAAAAGCGGGTAAGTAGGTATCGCTCTGCTGTATATTAGGGGGTGGGGTGGACCTCAGACTATGGAAGGTTCAATTTGAATGCAATGATAGGTATCATTGTATACGAAAAACGATTCTGAACGAAGATGATTTTGTCAGTTTAGGATATATTATATTTAAATATTGTCAAATATTCTATTTTGAAACAAATAGTATAGTTTTTATATTATGTTACTATGGTTACTATGGCCAACATTCGCATTATGAGCGTATGAAATTTAATTTAAATTTTGACATATTTCGTATAAATTCGAACTTTAAACACTTATAAAAAAAAATTGTGACTAACGATTTCGGATTTTTTTTTATCACTTTAAGAACAACTTATAAGAAACCTTGTATTAAATTTTCAAGATTTTCTGGCCACCCAAAAAGTTTTTATCGGCATTTGAAGAAAAAAAAACTTAGAAAAGTCGAAAATTTCAATTGTCTATTAGTAGCTTAAAAATGGTCAAAATATTTTGAAAATTTAACTGTAAAGAGATAACCATAATATAAACATTTGGTGAAAATTTCAAGTATTTACAATAATTCGTTTTTGAGTTACAGCAAAATCAAAAAATCGATTTTGTCGAAAAGTGGTTTTTCCGTAAAATTGCCATTTTTCTGTCATTTTTTTTTTGTTTTTCTCGATTTTTTTGAAAACTATTAGAAAATTTTAATTTTGACCCCCCTAAAGTACCAACTAGATTCAATTTCCTATTCAAAGAGGGGCTGAAGTCAAAAATCGGAGCATTATTACTGCTCCAAATGTTGGAGTCAGACACAAAAAAAAAAAAAAACACACATAATAGTAAATGCAATACATTCATCACTTCGTTCAGAATCTAATAATAAGAAATAAGCAAACATGCAAAGCATTTTGGAATTTAGATGCAGATATTTTCATCTTAAATTAAAAAGCAAAATTTTTATTTTTATCATAAGTTATCTGACCTGCGCAAAGTAGAAAAGCTGCGTTCAGCGGAAGCAGTACTAATTGGCAAACTAGCAAGTATAGAAAGCAAGGATTTAATTGTTGGGAAAATTATCCCACAACATGCATCCAAAGTATCAAAAACATTTTTTGGTAATATATCACCTAAAATGTACAAAATAAATAAATTGAAAAGCTAAATATTTTTTAAAACTTAACATTCATTTTTAATTGTTACCTACCTTTTAACTCTGATTTTTTCCATTTTTGTATCCATAACTCAAGTTCTGAATTTAATAAGTCACTATTGACCTCTTGAAAAAATGGATATTTATCTTTAATGTATTTAACAATAATTGAGCTACTGTTAGTCTCAGACCATTTAATTAAATTGTTTGGTACTAGATATGTTAGCATTTTTATAGTTTGATTTTCTTGGCCATAAAATCTTTTTTCTAAGTCAGTTATTACACAATCTAGGAGTGGAATGAAAATTGTAATTCTGAAATAGTCTTCACAATTATTTATGTTATTCGGATTTGATCTATTTTTTTGATGAGCTGAAACCCTAGGCATTTTCAAATGAATGTCCAATTCATCCATCAACATTTTGCATTCGTTATAAATGATTTGAAACGTTGTATTACAGTTAAGGCGATTGTTTTTAAGTACAGACACTATATCGTCTATTACATGACTAGCTGATAATAAATCATGGTTTATTCCTTGTAATAATTTACTAGCATGGAATGTAACTGAGAGTACAGATGATAAAGAATATATTGAAATAACAAACTCACAGTTACTTATCGAGCATAAAAGTGTTTTTGCTTTGGAAGATGATGATAAATCTTCCCAGTTAGTTATCTCTGTTAAAGCATCAATAATTTTGGGTAGTGACTTTTTAAATTGCAAAACACTATCATGCCGCTCTACCCAGCGTGTTTCACATAAACTTACAACATTATTCTTTAAATACTTTTTCAAAATAAAATTACGTTTTGCTGAACTATTAAAAAATGTTATTACTTGTTGCATGATACATACGCTATTTCTAATGCCTTGTACCGTCGATGATTTTGAAATGGATAAGTTAAGTGCATGATTATTACAAGGGCTGTATACTGCATTTTTAGCTGATTTTTGAACATGTTGAACGGCTCCTTTTATAGTTGAAGTCATTGTTGCACAACCGTCAGTTGAAATACCAACACAATTATTGATGTCTAGCTTTAAATCGTATAAAATATTGATAACTGTTGTTCCTAGTAGTTCTCCGTTCAATTTAGGTTCAATTTCTGATATATTTTCTAAGTCCTGGTGTTCATCATCATCATGTTCATCACCATATATCTTTTTATGACAGTTAACAAAAGAAATAAAACGTTTAAAAACTTTCCCAGATTTTAAGTACCGTACACTAAAACTCATTTGGGAAATTACTGAAACATCAGTCGTTTCGTCAAAAATGATGCTGTAATATTTTGCTTCTTTAATCTCATTTGTTATGAAAGCAGTTATTTCTTTTCCAATGCACTGAATTAAGTTGTTTTGTATTGTATAACTTATATATGTAGCATTTTTAGAAGTAGACATAAGATGATGTTCAAGATTTTTATCGCCAGCATCTATTCTGAATTTGAGAAGTTCCCTAAAATTTCCTTGGTTAGTAATTGACTCTGTGTATGAACTAAAATCTGAAGATACATTTTTGGATAAAAGTTGGCCATCATCCCTGTGGCCCCTAAGTGCAATATTTTGACGTCCTAGGAACAATATTGACTTAATTATAGGTACTAAACGTTCACGATTTTCTTTAATTTCTTTCATGCGTTGGGTATCAATCATGTTTGCTACTATGTTCTCTGGATTCAAAAAATTTTTTTTGAAGTCAAATGCAAATTGAACACAGTTTTTATGGTAAATGTTATTTTGATGAACTTCTAAGTACCCTTGTTTACCCAATAACTTTGAATATTGGTCTAATGGTTCAGTAATTAATCTTTTTAACTGTTCTGTACCCCTCCTTCCAGATTTATAATTAGGCAAAAATAGAATACAATATTTACAAAATAAACCAGACTTAGCCTTGGAATACTCCAACCAACAATATTTTTCAAAATGGTTTTTTTTTTACATATCGCTTCTCATTCTTACCTTGCTTAAGATGGGTAGAGGATGGATACACAAAATCTTTATCTGGTATGTTACTACGATTTAGAATTGCATATTTTGTATAATCATCCAACTTAACATTACTTACATTTCCAATATCTAAAGATTCTAGACAATAAAATAAAAAGCGGGTAAGTGAGTATCGCTCTGCTGTACATTAGGGGGTGGGGTGGACCTCAGACTAGGGTAGGTTAAATTTGAATGCAATGATATCTATCATTGCAATTCAATTCTTAGCTTTTGATAGTAAAATATTTATAAATTTTTAACTACCAAATAGTGAAAAATATTCATGATATTGACGAATTTTTGTCAATATTTGAACTTCAAATGCTAATAAAAAAAAATTGTGCATATGTTTTTTTTATAATTTTTGAATGAGAGTTAAAACAAGTTATGTGAACCCTTCAATTAAATTTTCAAGTAATTTGTCCCAGCTAAATTTTTTTTATTAACATTTATAAAAAAAAAAAACACATCATTGTAAAATCAGTCATGATAAATTATGTTATGTTTAATCATAATAAGATACTCACCAATAGATGCATGTTCTTTTGCAGGCAGTACTTCTTCTTCACCACTTTTATTTAATGTTACTAAAAATTAAAATACATTATTAGTCACTAAATAGTAAATTAAATTGAGCATTACATTATACCAGAGTTACTTACCAGTAGGTTCATGCTCTTTAACCAGCAGTACCTCTTTTTCACCACTTGTATTTAATGTTACTAAAAATTAAAATACATTATTAGTCACTAAATAGTAAATTGAATTGAGCATTACATTATACCAGAATTACTTACCAGTAGGTTCATGCTCTTTAACCAGCAGTACCTCTTCTTCACCACTTTTATTTAATGTTACTAAAAATTAAAATACATTATTAGTCACTAAATAGTAAATTAAATTGAGCATTACATTATACCAGAATTACTTACCAGTAGGTTCATGCTCTTTAACCAGCAGTACCTCTTCTTCACCACTTTTATTTAATGTTACTAAAAATTAAAATACATTATTAGTCATTAAATAGTAAATTAAATTGAGCATTACATTATACCAGAATTACTTACCAGTAGGTTCATGCTCTTTAACCAGCAGTACCTCTTCTTCACTACTTTTATTTAATGTTACTAAAAATTAAAATACATTGTTAATCACTAAATAATAATTTTTACTAATTTTTACTTTTTAATTTTAATTATAAACAAGATATGTATTCAAATTTCAAATTTACAAATAGGTAAACTGTTAATAATTTAAAGTTAAATATCATACTATCATAGTGCTTACCAGTATCTGTATTTTTAATTTTTGTTTTTTTTTGCGAACTATGTGAATCCTTGTCACTACGAAAATAATCACTTATTCGTTTCATACTGATCGATCAATTTAACAAATTAAAACAAAACCGAAATATTCATAAAAATCACCAAACAGTAATTACTAATTACAATTAATATTATAAACATAAAAGTGAGCAAAATAATCACATTATCACAGATAATTTCTATGTATAAATCATAGATATATAATATTAAATTATATTATTACATATTTAATATTAATAATATAAATCTATGATATAAATAAATATGTCAATGTCTGATAACATTGTTATCATTGTTATCATGAAACATGCTAGACAAAGATAATAATAATTAATAATTATTAATTTATAAAAATTTATAGTGCAATGTGTAAATCTATACATCAAAAATATTAAATAAATCTGTAATAAAAAAAAGCCCAAGGGGGGGGGGGGGCGATCGCCACGTCGCCCCCACCATAGATCCGCCACTACCTTCGGTGCACAGGATTATCACTTAACTAAATTTTAAATTTTATTGCTTATGGCAGGACGGCCGCAGCGCGTTGTCTCTCGCGTTTGGCATCCTCCTTCGCTTTCATCACTGTCCTACAGAACAGGGCCACTGCTTCCCAATGGAGTGGGTAGCTTAGCATAATTTCCGCGAAGTTGAACGTTGATTGCAGCAGTCATCGTCCGCCTCTCCGCTTCCCAGTTCGGGCACTCTAGTTGGGTGTGGGCCGCATCGTCTATCAAGCATGCGCAGTGGTGGCAGCTTGGGTAGGTTTCTTTCCGAATCCTTTGTAGGTATACTCCGAAACACCCATGACCGGACATGACTTGGGTCATATGGAACTCGAGTTGTCCGTGCCGGCGATTGCACCAGGCCTCAATGTTGGGAACTAGCCCTCTGGTCCAGGCACCATCTTCGCACTCCCTAAGCCTCCTGGCCCAGGCACTCATTATTGCTGCTCGGGAGGTTTCAGTACTGTCTGTCCCAGGGTCAGTTCTCCTCACTTCAAATGTCATTTCGCGCGCTCTAGCCAGCAGGTCGGTCGGGGGGGCAGCAGATAGGACGTTTGTCGCTGTCATGGAAACGGTGCGGTATGCACATATACCCCGCAGCAGGGCTCTTCGCTGGGCACCGTTGAGTATACAACCATTGATAGTCGAATACTCCATGGTGTGCGCCCATGTTGGAGCAGCAACTACTCCGTAGAGCAGCACTGAGTGTGCCACAGCCACCAGCAACTTCCTTTTCCCCTCTTTGGGACCTCCAATGTTCGGCATAATGCGTGACAGCTGAGTGATGACGCCCAGTGTCTTGTTCGCTGCTCGCTGCACATGATCTCTGAAGGATAGGCGCCTGTCGACTACGATGCCCAGGTACAACATTTCATTGGAGAGACCCACTGCCGCATTATTGATGGTCAACCTTGGAGGCGTATATTTGTATTTGTTTGTAAACAAGACGGCTTGGGTCTTCTCCACAGCAATAACAAGGCCCAGGCCTGCTATTTTGGCACTCACTGTGTCGAGAGCTGAGTTGGCAATCGCTTCTACTTCCGACGTGGTTTTCCCATGGGCGACTATGAGCGTGTCATCAGCAAAGCCTATCAATCTGGCCCCCAAAGGGAGGGCAGTCGTCAGCACGGAGTTATATGTCAAGTTCCATAATAATGGTCCGACCACTGACCCTTGGGGGACTCCTCCAGTTATGGGTACATCCAACGTTCCGGAATCCGTGGCCGGGGTCTCTGTGAACGCCTCCCGGACGCTGAAGTACGATCGGCATAACCGCATCAGGTATTCTGGCACGTTCCACTCCTCCAGCGCTGCCAGTAAGTGGCTCCACCCAATTGAGTTGAATGCGTTTTTTATGTCAAGTGCTACAGCCAAACAGAACCCTCCTTCGTTCACTGGGGTTACTACCTGCCTTTGGAGTTCACGGACCGCATCGTCCGTCGAACGTCCCTTGCGGAAACCAAACTGGTTTACTGCTAGGCCCCCTCTGCTGGTTATATGCGCATCCAGCCTAGCAGCGAGAAGCGCTTCAAACATCTTCCCCACGTCATTGAGGAGACAACGGGCAGTAGGACGACGGGACTCCCACCGGACGGCTCCCCTTACGGAGCAGCACTACTCTGGCCTCCTTCCAACGATGGGGGACCGTGCCCTCCTCCAGGCACCTGTTGAACGTCTCCAACAACATGGCTGGGTTGACCTTGTGGGCTGCTGCAATGATGGCATTGGAGATTCCATCTGGCCCAGGGGCCGTTCTCCTACTGCCAAAGCGCTTTACCACCTCTGCTAGCTCTTCTACCGAGAACGGATCGAACGGCTCTAGAGGGTTAAGTTAGTTAAGGTAAGTTCCCACACGAGATATAGCAGGTAAAAATTACCCCAGGATATGCATACGTAAGTTCCCACACGAAAAAAATTACACTTGTACGTAAGTTCCCACACGAAAAAAAATTATACCAAACACCAAGGCTGGGCAAAGAAAAGTAACTTAACTTAATTTAAAGTTAAAATTTTCTAATTTTCAAAATAAAAAATTTCAGACATTTAATAATATTTATATAAATTGTTTATAATTTTAACTTTTAATTCGTTAATGCTCAGCCTTGCCAAATACAAACTTCTTTCCCATTTTATTCAGACTTAGGACCGACAACTTAAACGTAGTTGGTGTGGTTAAAACTTGTTTTGTTTTTGTATTGCATAAAAAAAAGTCCAATTCAATTATTAATTGAATCTAGTCTGTATAATCTATAATAAAAATTAATAATATAATGTGTATAATATTTGTATATGTATAAAATAAAAATAATAATAAAAAAAATCAAATTTTATTTGGTTTATTGCGAAAACCAATTTTTTTTCGTGTGGGAACTTACGTACAAGTGTAATTTTTTTCGTGTGGGAACTTACGTACGGATGTATTTTTTTTTGTTAGGGAACTTACTAAACCCTTCTAGAGGTAACACAGCGTCATGGGTGCTAACGGGGCACGCAGCGAACAGGGTGTTCACAGTCATCGTCACCGTGTCGAGGTCCATTCTGGCTGTTGCTGGAGGGCCGCTCAGCTTCTGCATCACGAGTTTGTACGGCTTTCCAAAGGGATCGCTCTCCACCGTCTGCACTAACTCATCCCAGCACGCTTTCTTGCTCACAGCAATGGCGACTTTGAGCGTTTTCTTGCATGCTCTTAGCTGAACTGCCGCAGCTTCGGCTTCGGCAGCAGCTCGGACAGCCACCGGGTCATCAGCATCCAGCTGTATTCGCCTAAGCCGCGCAGCCAGGCGCATCTTACGCCTCCTTGCGGATGAGCATTGTCCCCTGATTGCCGTGAGCTCTGGGCTCCACCAGTGGACAGGTTTTCTGCTCGAGCTTGGATCACTCCTGCGTGCTAGTGCTATGTCGCAGGGTGTCCTAACATGGCTGTCATACAAGTCTGTGATGCTAGTCGCACCCTGGCCGATGTGGTCTGCCGCGGGGTTCAGCCATTCCGCGATAAGAAGACCAATTTCCAGTCGCGCCGGGTCAATGCCTGTGGCTGTGTTCCATCCACGGGCGGCGGACACCGGGGAGGATCGCTGCATCCCGTTGTCACTGCCGAGCTCGAACCTCACGTAGTTGTAGTCGCTGAAATTGAACGTCTCGCTGAGGACTTCCCAAGACGAGCAGCTGACACTGTCCGACGTAGCAGTGACGTCTACTATCGATCCCTCACCTCTGGTGAAAGTTGGTATTGAGCCCTTGTTCTGTACCACTAACTGCAGAGCTGCAAACAGGTCGCAGAGTTCGTCACCACGCCTGGATGTCACTCGGTCGCCCCATGCCGCTGATCTGGCATTGAAGTCCCCAGTAGTATATATTTGTATGTTCTGAGCACTTTTGAGCAGGGAGATTTAAAAAGTTTAAGGGGGACTTTCCTCCTCAAACCATTTTTTTTTTGCCTGTAACACAAAAAAAACATCTGAAATTGATTTTGACACACTTTTTTTTTAAAAAAAAATAATTGAATAAGAACACTGTTTGATTAAAATAAAAAATCATTTATTAATATATGTTGTTTCATTAAATATTATGTAACCTTAATTCTAAATTATTTATACTAGTTTTCTTACTTCTCTAGTGAAAGGTACATATTCTACAATACGATCATGAATTAATAAACAATAAGCAGTTACACCTGTAAGTGGTTTTGATGCCTCAATCTCCAATTGTACATCTACTGATGAGGCTGTACCTGAATCATTCTGTTTTGAAGTATCGATAACTATTATAGGAGCATTTTCTAGGAATTTTGAAGGACTCAACAGTGGATTGCGTATACTTTTTTCGTAGTACGATTCTTGAAATGATGCATACATATCATATAATATTGAAAAGTTGTTTTTATTAAAATCTAAATTTAAATTATCATACGGATAAGCTATTGAATTGAGAAATACTTTCAAGTTTGTTAGGTCACATTTATCAAATACACTACAATCTTTTGCTATTTGATTTTTTCGACCCTTTTGTAAACCCACTATAATATATCGTGGTTTTTCTTATTTTGAAGCAGTTTTTAAGTTCCACACAGCTTTGGTAGTGGTTCCCAGTTCGGGATACTCAAATTTTTCAAATGATCTAAAAGGAATAAACAAACTTTTTTCTTTTTCTACAATTTTAAATAATTTTAACCTTTCTTCATCGTCAACGGTAATATGTGGTACCTTCCACACTATTTTATGTAAATCGACTGCACCTGTGGTGGCACTTCCTTTGCTTTTTACATTTATAGTATTTAAATCACTATGGCTTCGTGTTAATATTAGTTCTAATCTAGAATTAACTAATATTTTTTTAAAATCTTCAAATAAACCTAACCAATATTTTAGCGGAATACATGCACTAAATTCACCAGCATTATTCGTAGATTTTGTATCATTTTTAGAAGTCTAACCTGCATTTTCATAACAATAATAGTCAAATGGGGTACCTGATAAGTATCCTTTCAAGGAGCTAGTGATACCAAGAACACGTGTACTATCTACTTCTATACCATTGATTTCTAACCGTATTTGATCAAAGAGATATGAAAAACCATTATTAGAAAGTATTACTTTACCAGATTCTGTTATTTTTCCCTCTAGATATAAAAAGCTATCATGTAGATATGGATAAACATCCGTTTGCTGGATTGATATACGTATTTCATCATTATTATTAAATGAAGTCGTATACGGTGTATATGAATGATATTCAATTTTTGTAATTTTAGAATCTGTTTCAAACCGTGAACTTATATCCAAAATATCAATTTCAGGCATTTTTATTTAGTTTATAACCAAGAGCCTTTAGAATTTTTTTATTTTTCACCGTTAATTATTTTACTTTAGTCGATGTTATCGGTAACGCTTTAGTCGTATGACTAGCTCGATTCATGTGAAGTAATGGGTTTATATTGAACTTTAATCCCATCTTAAGAACCGTAACGTTTAATATGTAACACGACTGTTAATGTCTCACCAAAATTTTAGATTTGATTAAAATCCTGATCAACTAATTGTACAGTTATTGAATCAATATTTATTTTATTTAATTTATAATATATTAAATTTGACGGTGATTGAACAACTTTTGTCCCAATTTTTTCTCTCGGAAAAAACTCGTAAATCGTATGACATTGAAGGTGATTGTTGAATGATCCTTGAGCTATATTACACATCACATTTATAAAATTAATTGTGTTTAAATTTACAGCTTTTTCCGATCGATGAGTTTCATACTCTGGAAAATAGTCTCGTTTTTTAAATCCTAATATAGGTGCTATTCCATTAACCATATCAAACATAATTATACCATTACATTTTATGTATGATCTAAAATCATTATGGTCAACTGAAATATCGAATTTTAAAGTTGTACCATATTTTTCTTTGTAAGAATTTATTTGCTTCTTAATTTGACGGTCAATATCTGCAATTTCGTAACATCCCGTTTTTAATGCAATATAACATATATCATCATCATTATTATTATTAGACATTAATTTCACCGCAAGTTTGTTATTAGAAGAATTTATGTTTGGAAACGAATTACGTATACGTATCTTCGTACACGTTTAGAGGCGGGAAATAATTTGAAGATAATGTGGTTTCATTCCCAGTTATACTCAATGTGATTGATTGATTCATATTAATTTCTAGAAAACCTTTAAATTTAATTTAATTTTAAGATCCGTGACGTTTAATATGTAGAACAACTGTTAATGTCTCGCTGAAATTATCAATCGGTTTATTGTTCTGATCAACTAATTGAATAGTTATTGAATCAATATTTATTTTGTTAAGTTTATAATATATAAGGTTTAGTGGTAATTGAGTCACTTTGTTCCTGTTTTACCGGTCGGAAAAAACTCATAAATCGAATGACTTTGAAGATGATTGTTGAATGATCCTTGAGCTATATTACACATCACTTTTATTGAATTAATTGTGTTTAAATTTACAGCTTTTTCTGATCGGTGAATATCATTGCGTGAAAAATATTGTTTTTTTTCAAACCCTAATACAGAGCATATACTGTTTGAAATATCAAAATGTAGTATTCCATCACATTTTATATATGATCTAAAATCTATTTGATCCATAATTATATTGAATGATAAATATGTTCTGTTTAGTTTATTAAAGGTTAATAACTCTTTAGCAATTTTATTGTTAATATCTTGAATGTCATAATATCCTTCTTCAAATTCATATTTAAATTTCGCATCTTGAATAAATTGATTATCCCCATCTCCGATAACTTCTATTTCCAATCTGTTATTAGTTGAATTTATGTTCGGAAATGAATTAAACGTTTGTAAGCATATCAAAGCTATTTCCGAGTCCTCGTTGACGTTTAGAAATGGAAAATAATTTGCAGATAATGTAGTATCATTACCTGTCAAACTTAATATGATTGATTCATACATTGTAAAAAATCAAGACATAAATGTCCGCAATTAAATGTGTTATAATCTTGATAATTTGAATAGTTATATATAATTTTGTTTCCCTTAAAATATTTTTGTAATTCAATTGGTGGAAGTAAATCACCGAAGCTATCAAAATATATAACTTTATCTTTATTTTTATAAAACGCTACCCAATGACTTCCATCACCTGAAGATACGTCCAAGTTTAATATACCACATTCAATCTGATAAGGTTTTTTAGGTAAGTCATCTCGTGAAAAGACGCCACGGAAATGACTGATATTAAACGTTGTAACATATTTTATAATATCTCTAGATGTAAGTGGTCTGTTAGGTAGCGTTTTCATCAGTTTTTTTTCTCGATCCTTTATTTTTTAAATATAATCCGTTACCTTTTTTATTTTAGAATTTTGGATTGCATTATACACACTAGCACTTCCAGACATTAAACTACCAAGTGCCGATAATCCTGCGAAAATAGGTATTAAGAGAATTGCACCACCTGTCTGACCTGGTGTTAAAATCAGTCTTTTACCTCTATAATTTTTTTTAACCTTTCTTTTTTTTATCGCAGCTCGTGTCCCATTTTTAATTTTATTAACACTTCCCCGTTTACCTTTACAACCCATACCTATTTTTCTTTTAGCTTTCATTGTGTTAGCTACTGCGTACGCTACAATTTTCTCTTTTCCAGGTGTATCTTTTGCTTTAAATCTTTCCCAAGCACGGAGTTTTAACATCTTATCAGCGTTATGTCTATCTTCTAAATTTTTACTAGTCGCATACACAATATCGTGATCACGACATGCAGTATCCAATGGGTTTATTCCTTTATCACCACGATCTAACTACTTTTTTAATTTCGTACCAGGTCCACAATACTGATATTTTGGAACATGGGCTTCAGACGGGAGACTATTTATAAGGAAATTTACGAAACCTTTACCAGTCTTATCTGATTCCCACTTACGGGTTGAACGCATCACATATAACTGATTATAATTTGAAAATTTTAGAGTATTTATAAGAAAATGGATTTGATTGTACAGAAAGATAAATTAGATATTTTAAACGTAGATGCTCAAATAATAAAGAAACCATCAAGACACGGACCATTATTACCTGATACTATACGTGCTATTTTAGTTGGTCCTAGTGGTTCAGGTAAAACAATTTAATGTATAACCTAATCACACATGAAAACGGATTAAGATTTGAGAATATATATTTATACTCTAAAACTTCTAATCAAGAAAAATATGTTTTATTAAAAAAAATAATAGATGATATAAAAGGTGCCAATTTTTTCATTTTTTCAAGTGCTGATAAAGTTATTAAGCCAAACTTAACTAAGAAAAATTCTATCATAATTTTTGATGACGTGATTTGTGATCCATAATCTGTAATTAGAGAATTCTTCTCAATGTGTAGACATTCAGGTGCTAGTTCTGTATTTTATTTAGCGCAAACATATTCTAAAATACCAAAACAGTTAGTAAGAGATAACTCAAACTTTTTAATAATACTTAAACAAGATGATACGAATTTACGACATATCTTCAATGACCATTCATCAGCAGATATGGATTTCTCTGAATTTCGGAAAATTTCTCATCTATGTTGGAATCATAATGATTATGTATTTATGGTTATAGACAAAACACGTGAAATCAATAAAGGTAGATATAGATGTGGTTTCCATTCTTTCATTAAAATAAAATAATAATATAAATACAGTTGTAATAGTGTTAACATCTACATAGTATTATCTAACGTTGGACGAATCAGTTATATCAAGCTTATTGTTTCTAATGAATAAAGATAAAGTTTTGTTAGAAAATTTGATAACATCAAAAAAAAATATCAAACGTAAAATAATGGATATGAAGCGTGGTATTATAGATTCTGATAACTGTTTTCGTGATACATTTAAACCTTTACTAGAACCATTGAGTACACTGTCAGAAAAAAACACTACACATATATCCGACACTATCAAAAAAGAAGAAACTGTGTACGCTAGTGGTGAAGATAGCGATAGTGTACTAAATTCATCGTTTGACAATTTTTTAATTTCAAATCCTAAATTACAACGTTATGATAAATCTTATGGTATACATTACGATGCGGTTAATAATCAACTTAAAATATCAAATATACCTGTTACTTTTGAACACGGTAAATTACACTTGCTCGATAATTACTATCCTTGGACTAAAGGACTTTGGTCTTTATTATGCGAAAAAGTACCAAAAAATATGACTATGGAAGATATGGAATCATATTATAATATTTTAAAAATAACTAAAGTCTTTTTAAAAGCAGATGGAAAACCTAAAACTTCAGGATATTTCAAATGGATGAACGTTGTAAAACCTCTTTATGAACGAATGAAAACTGAAGAAAAACAATTAAACGAGGAATTCGAGCATAAGAAATGATCCATTTGATTTTTCTTCTCCTATGAATAGTTCTAAAATTACAGAACCTCCAACAGGTCAGCTATTTAATTTTAGTTTATCACCGACAACTAAGAAAGGTTCTGGTTTATATAAAGATGTAATACCTCAAACACAATTAGTGTACTATGATGATCCAAATGAATTAGTTACTAGATTGAATCTTATAACATCATCTCAAATTGCTGGTAATACTGGTGTAAATAATGAAATCATATCTATTTTAGAAGAATTACGTGAAAGGAATATAATAGTATAATGTCTACATTAGAGTGTATAGCTAATGAGCTACATCGACCTGCAAGAAAAATATTTCCCAGACGTAGTGTAATAACACGATTTAAAGATGACCTCTGGCAAGCTGATTTAATGGACATGCAATATCATAATATCATAATAATAAAAACTAAATATGTTATAACATTATTTTAGATCTTGAACGGAGTGATCACTTAATGTATTAATTTTACTATGATGTTTTTTTTTTTTTTTTTTGAAATGTCAATAAAAAAATTAGCTACCCAAAAAATGTTGAAAATTTAATCCAATATTAAACACGAGTTGAATGTATTATATTTATTAAATGTATAATAATAATGTATGTATTAAAATAATAATAATAATTAAAAAAAAAAAGTATCAATAAAAAAATAAAATAAAATTATGCGTAGTCACTTTGCCAAGAAACCACCCCTTTATTTACAAAATAATCTGCAATTTCGTTTCGAACTTCTTTCACATCTAACGGCGATCTACGAGGCATATTCCGGATTGGTAATAAAGACGTAATATTATTGTTTTCTGATCTCCAATTTCCTGCAGTTACCTGTCCACCAACTTCTCTATCAAATGTTCCACTCGGAGTATAAATGTTCACCGAATTTATACTTTTTCGTAAAAAGTTATGGAGGTGTGCTACAGCCATCACAACAACCTCTGCTTTTTCGGGTTCTAATAACATAGGCTTACGTAAGATACGAAATACCGAAGATGAAATTCCAAAAACGTTTTCTACTACACGGCGGGCCCTGCATAACCGATAATTGAAATTTCTTTTGACTGAACCTTTGGGATGTACACCAGAATACACTTTCATAACATGTTCATTTAGCGGAAATGCACGATCGCCAAGTACAAAATAGTGCACGGGTTTTTCTCTTCCTGGTAATGGTATTGGGGCTGGTGTATTCAATGAGTGGTTTTCCATTTTTTTATTTAACTCACAATTTTTGAAAACTCCACCATCTGAAATTCTACCCTGACATCCGGCATTTACGTATATAAAGTTATAGTTGGAATCGACGAGTGCAAATAATACAATGCTAAAATGTCCTTTGTAATTATAATTCTCGGTTCCACTATGAAAAGGAGCTGTAGGACTACATGTTTTCCATCCATTGCGCCTAAGCAATGAGGAAAATTCCAACGATCTTCGTACCCCTTTGCAATAGCTAACCAGCCTTCAGGTGTCGTAGGAATCTAAAATTTTTTAAATAATAATATAAATATACAAGTTATCGCATTATTATAGAAAATATTAACTACCTACTTAAATTTTAGTTTTCAAATTGTTTTTTTTTCAAATATTATTTATTATATCAATAGCGTTTGAATTTCAAATATTTACAAAATTCGTAATTTGCTAATTATTTTGTAGTTTAGAATGTATAAAATTGTTTGTCAATAGGGCGCGGATTTTTATGTAATAAAAAAGTAAAAATTTATGTTCTTGGCAAAATATATATTAAAAAAAAATTTTTTTTATAAGTGCTTAAAGTTCGAATTTATACGAAATATGTTAAAATTGCGAAAATTTGCAAGTAATTTTGTGGTTGAAAAATCGTAAAAATTTTTCTTTTATAATTAAGATTTGAAAATTTGGTACAAGGTTCTCCAAATATCACTTTCATAAATTAATTAAAAAATACAAGCTGCAAATGCACGTTCATTGATACATAGTTTGAAAATAATTTTTTGCAACAGTCATTTTTGGGGGGCTAAATCATAGTCAGGGGGGCTTAGCCCCAACTAGTTACACCACTGAGTTGACAACTATCAATGATAGTTAACAATTTGATTTATCAAGTCCCTAGTACATCTTTATGTAGATCATGGACTCCACTAGACTCAACTAAACTATTGAGATCATCAGTGAAATATAATAAATTATCAAGTTAATATTATTTTATTTAAATATTATTAAAATACGGATACTAAATGTATCTAAAATATGTTTTGATATCTAGCCAAGTTAAAAAAAATCAGAAAAGAAATTTATCACTGAATTTAATGCTATTCTTATAGCATTAAAATAATCTTATCATATTTTAAACACTTTCTTTGTACGTATCTTTTAATTCGTCTACATGGCTATCAATAACGTTCAATTGAAGTAGTTGCATATAGTTTTTTTCAAGTGATCCAGTGTCAGTAGAAGTGGCGTTTGTCGTATTATTTTCTTTAACTGCTATTAGCATTCATTTTAGATCGGATTTTATTAGTTACAAAAATTGTAGTAATGTATATCAATATTAAGAAATGGTATAATTTTATATAACTTAAAATAATCATAACATCCTTAAATTTGAATTTTTTAATGTAGGTACAGTGAAATTGACGACAACACAACATATTTTGTAATTCAACATTTTAAATAAAATGATAAATCATGAAAACAAACCATATATCTGTTATAAACTGTTAGTTATTCGTCGAAGTTTTGTATTGCAAGAAATAAAGATCTTGGGTAGAATATGATATAAAAAGGGACTAAACTTAAAACACACTCAAGCAATTACCTACGAGGTGCAAAACTTTGAACACCTACCATGAACTTCAAAGATGCATAGTGTTCACTATATAGTGTATAAAATCATTTCCGTTTATCGCCAGATCATTTACAAATATTTAAAAGACAAATCGATATCAAATATAATAAATCAACTATTTATAAAGTTATGCTATCAGACGATAAACACCAAGCTAAACTAAAATTAGTTTTTATTAAAAATAGTTAATATTTGTTCACACAAATTTAAAAACTGTAAAATAATAATGTTGAAAAAAATATTATAATATTAATGCATTCTTTGTTTATGTAAGTTTTTTTATTTCCACATACCACTGAAAGACTAACAACATCTCTAGCTATAACGTTGAACTCATGAGAGTAGCATGTATGTTTCGAATTATGTATTCAATTTATATTTCTTAAATATTTAACACTTATGTAGAATTCCGTGGAAATCCTCTGAAGTTTATCGTAGTTGTGTTATTTGGAATATCAATTGTCGTAGTTATTTGAATAAGTTTTCCAAATCCAACATATATTTTTGCGGCCATAGCGTGTAATATTACTGGATTTTTTAAATGCTTTATAATAAACACTACAATTATCCACATTTTTGTCGTCATAAACTGTATTATCATTTTTGGATATTTCCAAATCTCATTTATCGTATCCTCTTCCCAAGTCATTCCTAGCATTACGAACCTTTTAAATACAACAATAAGTTCTCTATTAAAATATGCTGAATAACAAATGTTGAAATAAAATGTAAAAAACAATGTATTTAATTTGTATAACCAGTTACCTAGTAATTTAAGTACTGTGTGAAAATCAATCGAAATAAATGTGATCAATAACTTACTGACACAATTAAAACTTATTTACATAATATACATAACATACTTACATAATTACCGTTGATATATTATTGTCAATAAATTAAATTATAATATTGTCGGTAAATCTTTTATAGAATAAATTTAAATTAAAGATATATTTAGTAGGTACTTATCTTATAACTAAATTTTATTAGGCGAGTATGACGTGAGATAGAGATCTATTAATATTTATGTTGCACCACTTGAAAAAGTGATCTAAATCTTCCCTTAACTCTAAGCAATCATTAGGTGTTAATTGAATTATACAATAGGTACATTTTAAATTATTGGCAAACGGCAAAAATTTAGAATATTTTAAAGTTTTGTCATTAACTAATATAAATAATAAAGGGGATAAATTACCTCCCTGGAGCACACCAGAGGTAACTTCTTTTGTATCAGAATAAAATATTATTCATTTTTACATGATGTCGTATGTTGGATAAGTAAGAATCAACCTAACGTAATAAAGGACCATGGATAGCGTATACCCATTAATTTAAGTTTTACAATAATCTTTAATGTCCATGATATTAAGCTTTTTTATGATTCCCACATTCAACTGTGGATGTTAGATTTGAGTAAAACACTAGTAAGTTCGTATTAGTTCATCTTTGTGATTGGAATCCATACTGATTAGATGACCTAGTTTGCTTGAAAGTGGTTGATAGTTAATTGTTAATTGTTAGTGTCTATTTGTTGTCTGCTACCAACTAGTATCTTTGTCTTCGTCTTATTAATATTCATATTGAATTCTTGTTAAAGTGTGTTATTTATTTTTTAAGTATTCTTTCTAGGTTTTATTCGCTGTCTGCCATCATAGCAATATTATCTGCGAATCTAACTAGCATCCCACCAATCTTGATCCCTCCTATATCTTCAGATCTCAGATCTCTTAGCGCTTCCTCAATGTATCAGTTAAATAAAGTAGGTGATAAATTACACTCTTGTCTAACCTCTTTTTGAATTTTCGCTTCTTCGTATGCGTCGTATTCATCTGTTATTACAGCTTTTTCATTAATATATCATTTGTGTATTAATCTTTTATCTTTATAAAGTCTATACCTATCTCATCCATAATATGAAAAAGTTTTTCCCATCTAACATTGTCGAATGCTATTTTCAAATCTACAAAGGCTATATATATGGGTATAATTATTCTGAATATTTTTTCTAAACCAAAATTGATCTTTTGTTCAAATGTCCTCTTTTATTTTCTATTCGTTTGTGTACTATATTTTTGTTAAAGTTTTTGACAGATGGGATATTTGGCTTGATGTTCTATATTCTTCGCATTTTTCAGCTTTTTGCTTTTGAATTCTGGTTAAATAATTATAATAACTACTTACATTTTTTTCGACATTGTGGTAATTTGTTATAAAAGCAATTATGTATTATATAATAATATTATATGAACATTAATATAACGTACCTAGTTAATACTTAGTGTTAAAATATTGTTTAGTTTAAGGTATTAATTTTATGCAGTTCATAAATTAACTAATAAAATCAATATTATTGGACTTTATTTTCACCGAAAAAAAATGTTTGTCCTGTACATTTTTTTTTTTTTATTAGATTATGAAATTATTTGAAAATTCTAAAAACTAATTGCCAATGCTACATAATTTATAAATAAATTGGCCTTGATGGGAGAAATGTTATGTGTAACACACATACCTACTCAACCTGTTATCTAATAAACTTTTAACTCATACCTAACGTGGCATGGTTTCTTTTCTAAATATGTCTGAGTGCCGACTGAAATCGGTGGGTCATTTTTCAGTTCTATCAATGAACGTCTATTCTCCATCAACTCCATCATTTCTAATTTCAGAGCTACTGCTGTTCTATGTCTATTTATTTCCAAACGATCGATCATCTTAAACGCTCGACGCATGCGTGTATTTAACGCTTCCAATGGTTCAAGGTCGTCCTGTTTAATTTTGTTCACCTTCATCGCAATATCAATTATGGGTGAAATACTTGGCTCTACGGGCTGTACAAATCGTTGACGGTTTCTCAAAGCTGATAATAAATTTAATATCCCGAAATTGAACATTGTCATGTAATCGTGGATACAATATAATATAATAATTTTTATCGTCTACATGAATTTAAAATTATTAAATAAAAAAGTTTGAAAAAATATTAAACAAAAATATGTTTATTAAATAAAACATTTATACAATTTTGATTCTATTATAATTAATTTATTGTCATGGAAATATAATGAAACTGTGACTATACTAAATTAATTCAAGGGATAGTAAATAAAATATACTTTAAAAAAAAAAAGTTAGTGGTTTACTGTTTACTTTGCGTTTCTGTGTGTATAAGCATATTTTTGTTATAAAGTCGGAAATATGAACTACAAGCGTCCGACAATTAATGATGTTATTTTATTACATAGGTACGGTATTTTCTCAGTTAACGTAATTTATGAGTGATTTGCGATTATTTTAGTGAAATAGTGTAAACTGTCAAGTGTTAACTAGTGCAGGGATTCTCAAACTTTTATAAACAATAAACACTGTTCCCGTTTTTATCAATAAATTTTTTTGGGTACCCCTTCTTAGTTACTAAACTAAGATATATATAAAAAAAATTAAAGACTTACATACTTGTTGGCCAGACTTCTACCCCTTAAAAAATTTCGAGTTAAGGGGTACGCGTACCACAGTTTAAGAAAAACTGACCTAGTGCATCTACCTTATCTATGTTAGTACTTACCTATTTTGTATTCAAAAGTCAAACCTGTTGCATTTTTTGGTGTTGCTGTTGTTAACAGATCATGAGAGGATCCTGCCAGTTAACTACTGTTCATTCCCATAAGTGCTTATAATATTGTTTTATAATAATATGTACGAGGTTTGTTCAAAAAGTTCCCGAACTATCTTTTTTAAAAATAGAAAAATTACATTATTGTAAGTGTTATTAGATCGAAATAAAATAGAAATAAGCAGCTATCTTTTTAATTAAATTCAAAATGTTTATTGCTATCTAACCATTAACTGTACGCGTTCAAAGTAGACAAGTTGTGTGTATTGTGCGATTTTTAAGATGAGTAATTTTCACGAACAACGTATTAATATAAAATTTTGTGTTAAACTTTGTAAATCTTTTACTGAGACTCACAAAATGATGCAAAATGCTTATGGTGATCAGTGTTTAGGACGTACTCAGTGTTACGACTGGTTTAAACGCTTTAAAGACGGTCGGGAATCAGTTGATGACGACCCACGTTCAGGACGTCCGTCGACATCGACAGACGATTCTCATGTGACAAAAGTCAATGCAATTGTGCGGTCTAATAGACGTTTAACTGTTCGAGAAATTGCGGAAGATTGTAACATATCGGTTGGTTCATGTCATGAAATCCTGGTCGAAAAACTTGGAATGCACCGCGTTGCAGCAAAATTTGTCCCTCGATTGATGTCGCAAGATCAGAAAGACAACCGCGTAACCATCTGTCAAGAATTGTTAGATCGCGCAAACGATGATGACATGTTCATGAGGCAAATTATAACGGGTAATGAGACATGGGTCTATGGCTATGATGTTGAGACAAAAGTCCAATCATCACAGTGGGTTGGTAAATTTTCTCCAAGACCAAAAAAAGCTCGTCAGGTCAGATCAAACGTCAAAGTCATGCTAACGGTTTTTTTCGATAATCTGGGAGTTATTCATCACGAATTTCTACCTGCAGGACAAACTGTTAACCGATGGTACTATCTAGATTCTAGAAGTATTAAAACGTCTTCGAGAAAATGTGCGATGGAAAAGGCCTGAAGTGTGGAAGAAAAACTCATGGTTTCTTCATCACGACAATGCTCCGGCGCACACTTCCCTGTTAATTCGTGATTTTTGCGTGAAAAATCACATGACCGTGCTTCCTCATCCACCATATTCTCCCGACTTGGCACCAGCAGACTTTTTTTTATTTCCAAAACTAAAATATCCGTTAAAAGGACAAAGATTTTCTACCATAGACGAAATAAAAAAAATTCGCTAACGGAGTTACGAGCAATTCCAGAAACAGCTTTTCAGGATTGCTTTCAACAATGGAAACGTCGTTGGCAAAAGTGTATAAACCAAGAGGTAGAATACTTCGAGGGTGATAAGTCTCAATATTTTGTAGGTAAGCACCATAAATAAAAAATTGAAAAATTCGGGAACTTTTTGAACAGACCTCGTATAATGAACTTAGTCAAGAGTCTGAACCAGTGGTGGCTTTGGAGGCGAGGCCAGTGAGGCGACGCCTCACCTAAAATATTATAGCAAATAATACTCTAAAAGTATATTTCTTGGCTCACCGATAGTAAACATTTTGCTGATGACGTCAGAGAGGCACCGTTTAACGTCCTCAGAATTGTAATTACATACACATGCGAATGTACACGACTGTTAAATAAGCTGAATTTCGCATGCGCAATGATCATAGTGAGGCGACTTTTTCATCGCCTCTCATACTAAAAATAGATGCGGTACTATGGTCAGTACGCAGCCATGTCTGCGGCACGTTCAACAACAACACATAGATTATTATTGGATAATCATAAACCGTTATCATTGTCACAGCGCCTGATGAAACCGATTTCATTAATAGTTTATATCAGTGGCGGTCAAACAAGGAGGACGAGGGGATAGATCCCCCCATGACTTTTTTTTAAAAATATTTAAAACAATTACATTTATGTATATACTGTACTCCTCCCTTGACCGGTGCATTTGCTATGATCTACATCAGGGGTCTCCAAACTTTTTTATTCAATGGCCACAAAAATTATCAAATGCTCTTAACGGGCCAAACGTTTATTAACACATATAATTTTTAATTACATACATTTTTAGATATCTATATTTTATTTACCGTCGTATGGGTGCTGCGGGCAGGTTAAAACTTGTTCGCGGGCTGTAGTTTGGAGACCCCTGATCTACATTAATAAGACAGAAACTACACATGCGGGTAGAATGTCTTCTTAATACAATAATACGTAGGTAGCTATATCATTATAGTTGGACAATTCATTGATAATTATTACCTTTGTCCATCGAGATGTATATACTACACTGGAGCGCGCACTCCCTATGATATCACTACAACGAAAAATGAGCCGTCGGCGTAGCCTTGTTCCCCCACCATTGCAGGGCAAAAAAAACTCACGTAGCATATTCAGATAAGCTTTAATACACGTTGCTCCGTAGTCCGTGCTCGCAATATTCGTTGTTTATTTATTTTTTCTGTAGTTACCAATGTTGAATGTACAATTTTGAATTTATTTGTTGAAAATAATTAATTTTAAAATACATTGTTCTAAATTGTGGTCCGAGAATTATATTGTAATGAAATTAGGTACTTAAAAATCATTTATAATAAGCAACTACTAGTAAATAGGTATCCAATATTCATATACAGTCAATTAAAACAAACAATTATTTTTCTAATATTTATATTTGATACAACATATAAATGAAATAAGTACTTAAATTAACAATATTTGTGCTTATACTTAAATGTAATACTTAAATCCAAAAGGTATATAATGTGTTACGTGAAAACTTATAAAACATTTCTTGCAAAATGCCAGTCTTACATTTATTTTTAGTATTACCTTAAAAAAATTAAAAAATATACTAATCTAATTTTTTTTTTACAAATTATTAAATAATATTAAATTAGTGAATTTTTGCCTCAGTGACGATTTATTTTTAAATACTTTCCGGTAATATTTTTGGTAAATAGTAATTGCCTTAAACTTTTTTTGAATTGGACACAATTTGGGTTATTGTTAGACCCTCCTCTCGCTCTTACACAACCAAAAAAATTTCAAGGTAATCCTGTGACATTTTGTATGTCAAGATAAATTTAAGGGGACTTTGAGAACTATATAGAAGTTTATAAGTAATTTGTATAGTAGAAGACATTGTAACAATAAATCCTAATATGAACATTTTTCTTCCACCTAATACTAACGGACTTCCATCACATTTTAATGTTTTTAAATAATCAGTAGTATCATTGAATACAGACATTATAGTGTTGATATTACCAGCGTGTATAGGACTCTTATAACCTTTAGAAAATGGTATTCTTGAATTTAGGATATCAAATAGGCGGTCAATTTTTCTTATAAATTCAACTGTAGCTTGGCTATTTGTAAAAGAAGGTTCACCTTTTTGACATAAATATTCAATTGCATCGGCAACCCCACTACTCAACGTTTGTGCTGCAAGTTTGACCTTCATGACTGAATTTCTGTAATAAATATGTTAAGCAGTGAGCTTATTTGCAAATTTTAATCCTAATTCATTTTGAAAAGAGTTCAAAGAACATAAATATGACCATTTTATATCACCATTTTTTGACTGAATAATTTGTTTGTCAGCTAAAGAAGAACGAGCAAGCTTAAGCATTTGGCAAGTGTCAAACATAGAATATAGTTCTATAGATTTATCTATAGTGAATTTTGTATTCAAGTTATCAATATCAAAACTACAGCCTAACTTTTTGAAGCATTGTATGTTAGCAGAAGCACCATCACGTGTTACATTCCAGACCTGAATGCCTACCTCATGAAGTTTTACAATAGCTGTAGATAATAATGTACTTAATACACTACTATTTATCAGGTTCCCAAATTAGTTGTTTTCAGATCGACATAGAATCAAAAACCAACGAACAGTCTTGTAACCAAGTTTTTTGAGTTATTTCAAGTTTTAAAAATTTGAAGACTCCTTCCAAAAACCCAGGCTCACATTCCATAGTGCTCATCCAGCTTCGAATGGTTGAATGATGAGGAAGTCTAAAATGTGTGCGTACATACTTATAAGCTCTAGGAGAATAGAAAAAAAGTGTTTTAGCAAACTCTTTCATAGAATCACTATAGCGTATCCCACCAAAATGTTCTTCTAGCTGTGTCGTCACATCATCTGACATCGGGACGTTTTTCTTAATGCATAACAAGACCTGTAACACAAATACATTTTACAAATTCAATATTGTATTAGAAACAATTATGTTAGTTAAATTACTTTTTAATGATTTTATTTTTGTTTCTCTTCGCTTAAGGCGTTGTTGTAATACTTTTACTTTTTTTCTCAAAATTGCTTTTGTTGGCGATTGTGTGGAACACTGAACACTTTTAGTATTATTTTCAAAATTTTTTGAACTGGAACATTGTATATCGACCGTATCGACAGATATATCACAATTATTGTCAACCTAAATTAATAAATAATAAAATTAACTAATCAGTCTTATATTTTCAACTTTTTTCTTGTTTGAAGGAGTAGAGTTTATAAAAGTTTCATATCTAGACATTTTTATATGTCACTGGGTAAAAATGTATGTCTTAAAATTAGATAATGTACAGTGAAGAAAAGTTTATAGGTATGTAAACCTATATACACAATTTGTATATAACATAGAAAGATAGATAGGATTCATAGAAAGTACTAAGTAAATTCTAAGAAAAAACTTGTGTAGGAAAATTCGTAGATAATTTTTGAAGAAGGTATTCAGGAAAAAAAAAGATAATTCAATTCTCAGTCAAGATTTTCGTTTAGATTTTTCTAAGTCGTTACAAAAATCTTAGTTGAGAATATACTAATCACTTAGAAAAGAAAACGTCATTGACATCGTTATCATCATATTTGTTGTTATCACTTAAAATGTTATTTGAAATTTAACACGTTATTTATTTTTAAACTCATATAGTCATATTTATTAGCCCATAAATATTATTTTTTATATTCTTTATAATTGTAATTTTCAAACATGGATAAAAGTATTGTTGAAAAATATGTGCCAAAGACAAAAAATATAAACCTTTTATGCCTGATGAATTGTCACTGCTTTCTGAGCTAGTATACAAACACAGGTTTATATTAGAAAAAGTTGGTAAGCAATATTCAACAGTGACTGACAAAAGAAATACTTGGGAATTATTGGCTAATGAATTTAATAGCACGGAATTAAATGTTACTATAAGTATCAATGGTATCATGTATTTGTATTGATCTATAATTTGTTTAAATATTTTATTTTTTTATTAATTTTCCAATTATATAATATTTTTATTCTATTTTTAGCGTTCTCCTGACCAGCTTAAGAAAAAATGGGACAATATCAAACAGATTAGAAAGACAGAAATAAGAGACACAAAAATACATCAATATGCAACGGGTGGAGGCCCATCTTGTCAACCAATTATTAATGACTGTACAGACAGCCGATCAATTTTTAAATTAAATAACTGATATAGAATTAATTGACACACCAGATAGTGATTACATACCATTACACTGCAGTGTACCTACAACAATAGAAAAAAAAACAGTTTCAGATCAACCAGTCTATTTTATAACAACTACATCTAATAACATTTCACCTAAGTCACCAAAAGCATGTCCAACAGGAAAAAAAGATAGTGACAAAATAAAAAAAACCGGTAATTATCTTATCTTTAAATACTATCCACAAATTTAAAATTATATTGCCTGTAATATTACATTTTTATGAAAGAGTACTTATTCAATGCCCTTACTTATGCTTAACTCGCATACTATATTCTCTGGCGTCGCGAGTGCAAACTCGACGCCCAGAACGAAGTATTTTTCGCTAGAGGCAGATCCCGCCTAACATACACTTTGGCTCGCCGCTACTCGAGATCCGGTCACCTGTTTAATTTGGTCTCTGTCCGCTTGTGTTTTTGTTTGTGTGTGAAGTGTTGAACTCGGCCTTTTCCTCCGTAGGCTTTGGTATTCATACCTTGCCTGCGTGCTGAGCCAGCCTCTGGAAATTGAATAAATCACCCGGAGGTAGAGGTGAGGACTAGGTCGTGTTCGACAAGTAGCCGGTATCTACTGAAACTACCCGTAGCGCGATCTACGTTAAAAATAGTGAAGGTGGTGGCACACCTTAAAAGCAGAGTCCCTCGCCTGGGCTACCTCTCCGAAGGCCAGGCCATACTCACATTGCCCGCCAACCACCGTAGCGCAATCTACGTTAAAAATACGGCCACACACAAACAATTTACAAGTCCACACTAACCGGCAGTCAGGCAGTGGCGCAACAACCGGGGCTGATGGCGATGCCTAGCATCGGGGCCCTAAGACTCAAAGGGGCCCCATCATACTCGTAACCTGGGAGCAGGAGGGTGTTTTTAATGCTTAAGAATTAAATCAAATCTGTGATCATTTAAAAGTTTTACCATAGTTAATTTTGATACCGATGAAATTATAATAATCAATAATTAATACATAAGGACACAGTGTGGTAAGGACGTAAGGTGCAGACCGTGCAGTCCTCAAGTTAAACACTATAATATGTATTATTTTATATTATTATATTATTTATATTGTATTATGTTTTATAGACTATAGTTCTACAGCCATTGCCCATTACTTAATATTCTGTATATTATTATGTATAAATACTCAATACTGTTAACATTCTGAGAATAACAGCCCACTAGATGATGTTATCATACAGATTTGTGGCGGGCGGTGGTCAATATTTATTTCCGACTCCGATGCTCACCGTAAATATTATTAATAGATATCAAGATACACTGGCTATTTAAAATATTAATAATAACTAATATAGTAATATGACAATTTATAAATGAAACGTCTATCGGTCTATCGTTTATGCCGTTTATGGTCTATGATACTGTTGACAATATATGAATATACCGGTTTTCTTAGGGGCTACGGTCCTATGAAGTTATTTTTAAATTCCATGTAAAATGAATTAGTATAATATATGATATACATTGATTACGTCTGTTATAAACGTGAACTGTGAAGTACCGATATTAGTCATTGTGCAATATCTGCCTTACGTTGAAACCGTCGACACACAGTATCTCGTATGTTATAATTTAAAATTTTTTAATTAATTAAATTAAATATTTATATTATGCCACCAAAAAAAAAAGAAAAAAAAGTGGGTAAGTGAGTATCGCTCTGCTGTACATTAGAGGTGGGGTGGACCTCGGACTATGGTAGGTTAAATTTGAATGCAATGATAGGTATCATTGTATACGAAAAACGATTCTGAACGGAGATGATTTGTCAGTCTGGGATATATTATATTTAAATATTGTCATATATTCTATTTTGAAAAAAATTCACAAATTCAAACATTTAAGTAAAAGCTTCAAGATCTTACGTTTGATAATTTTTTAAAAATAACAAAAATCAAAAATTATTTATTAGTAAAACGTTATTTTACACGTGTATTTTTGATTTCAAATTAAAATTAAAACTTTAAACACTCGTAAAATTTTTTTAATTGAATAATCCTCAAACTTTTTTATAATTATTCTAAGCTTAACTTATGGAAAGCATAGTATTAAATTTTCAATTCTTAGCTTTTGATAGAAAAATATTTATAAATTTTTAACTACCAAATAGTGAAAATATTCATGATTTTGACGAATTTTTGTCAATATTTGAACTTCAAATGCTAATAAAAAAAAATTGTGCCTATGTATTTTTATAATTTTTGAATGAGAATTAGAACAAGTTATGTGGACCCTTCAATTAAATTTTCAAGTAATTTGTCCCAGCTAAATTTTTTTTATCAACATTTATAAAAAAAAAATAAAAAAAAATTGAAAATTTCAATTGTCTATAAATAGCTCAAAAAAAGTCAAAATGTTTTGAAAATCAAATCACGTAAACAAAATGGCAATCTAAATAACTGGTAAAATTTTCAAGTATTTACGATTTATACTGTTTGAATAACAACAAATATCAAAAATCATTCGAGGCTAAACCGTTATTTAACGCGGTTTTGTAAAAATTTAAATTTCAATCACTCATAAAAATTTTTTGTTTTAGTCCGGTAGAGTATTTTTTGCAGATAGTTGAAGAAAATTTTATGGAGAACCTTGTACCAAATTTTCAAATCTTAGTTATAAAAGAAAAATTTTTACGATTTTTTAACCACAAAATTACTTGCTAATTTTCGCAATTTTGACATATTTCGTATAAATTCGAAATTTAAGCACTTATAAAAAAAAGTTGTGATAAACGATTTCGGATTTTTTTTTATCACTTTAAGAACAACTTATAAGAAACCTTGTATTAAATTTTCAAGATTTTCTGGCCGGCCAAAAAAATTTTATCGTTATTTTAAAAAAAAATACTAAAAATAATTAAAAATTTCAATTGTCTATAAATAGCTCAAATTCTTTGAAAATTTAACTGTGTATGGAGAACGCTAATATAAACATTTGGGTAAAAATTTCAAGTATTTACATCGATTAGTTTTTGAGTTTTAGCAAAATAAAAAATTCGATTTTGTCGAAAACCGGTTTTGCGTAAAAATTCCCGTTTTTCTGTCATTTTTTTTTGTTTTTCTCGATTTTTTTGAAAACTGTTGGAAAATGTTTACTTTTCACCTCTATAATGCACCAAGGATATCCACTTTGCCATCGGAAACCACCCCCAAAGTTTGAAATTGAAGCATTATTTCGACTAGTTATGCTGTACACAGACACAAAAAAAAAAAAACACACATCATTGTAAAATCAATACATTCATCACTCCGTTCAGAATCTAAAAGAGCTCAAATTGACTACAAATACTTGAAGTAATTATAGGGCCCCAGATTTACTTTGTCTTCAGGGCCCGAAGATCCTAGTTGCGCCACTGCAGTCAGGTCGATCGGGTCGCTCCTACGCCGTGACCGCGACTCTTCATTGTCGACCAGCTGTACGCCGCCTTTTGGAGCAGTCTGGTCCACACGCCACACGTCAGTCCCGGCCGGTGTCCGCTTTTTCAGCTTTTTGGTCCGGCTGTTACGTGTACTTTGTGATTTCTTCAGCCGAGCTGCTTTCCGTCTTTTGGTGCAGCCGTCTTGTGATTTTTTCTTCGACCAGCCGACCGCCGCCGGACCTATTTTATATACCTTAGCTATATAAAAGTATAAAACCATCATAAATTATTTAAGTGCTGCCCAACTCTCATTAATATTATTATTATTATTTTGGATTTTATAGATGATTTTGAACAGAAACGTTTGGAAAGTTTCAATAATGAAGCTGAATTAAGAATTAAACGACAAATTAATTTAATTGAACAAGAAAAAATAATATATTCCTTAGAGGTAAATGTTTATGAAAGAAAAATAGAATTACTTAATCTAAAAATAAAAAATAAAAAATGAAGCTAAATGAAAATCAATAAATTAATTTAAATATTGTCCCACGATAAACAGTGATTATATTAAATAAAGATATTTTAATTACTTAAAAATACTCATATTATTTTTAAATTGCTTAACTATTATTGTTTAATAAAAAAGACTTTAAGTCATTTTTACTTTATTATTAAATATATATATATATTAATTACTTTAAAATACTTATATCATTTTTAAACTGTTATTGTTCAAAAGACTATAAGTCATTTTTATTTTATTATTAAATAAATATATATTAATTACTTTTAAATACTTATATTATTTTTAAATTGTTTAAACTGTTATTGTTCAATAAAAAAAAACTGGTCATATTGTGACATTATGAAAAATTACCAACAATAAATTCTTCTCTGATTAAACTACCTCTTATATCATTAGAATTTACTTGTACTATAGGTGTTTGAAGGTTTTCAGAGAAATTTTCTTCTATAGTGTTATTAAATTTGTAATGAATGCAAATGTTATGTAAAATAACACAAGCAATAATTATTCTAGTTGATGTTTGTAACTGTGTTCCAAGTTTCCTTTGTAAGCATCGAAACCGACTCTTAAGTAATCCGTTGACTCTTTCGATTACATTCCTAGTTTTAATATGAGATTTTTGATATTTTTTTTCTGCTGCTGTTTGAGGATTTGGATGTGGAGTATAGACAAATCTTGTTTGAGCATAACCACCATCAGCTAAACATTTACCATTATTAAACCTATAATTTTGTCATGAAAATGATTAGTCGTAGAACAGTGTTACATTAATATTATATTAATCAGCAATAATTTTTTTTTGATCAAAGGTTTTTGTTCTTTTTATATTTTTTTTAGTTTTAAGAAAACCAATTAATATTTTCATGTTTTCTGGTTTAGGTATTGTTTTTAATAAAAAGTTATTATGATTTAGTTTGAAAACCTGATATCTATAAATATACTTTTTTAAAGAATTTACCCTTGATTAATTATATTCCATGCTTTACTATTTTCAAATATTCTAGAATCATGAGCTGATCCTGGCCATCTAGCAACAACATCAAAAATTTACAACTTTGGTCCTGCAATAAGTTGGACATTTAAGGACATCCAGCCTTTTCTACTCCTATAAAACTCTGCTTTTTCACCTCCTGGACTACTTATTTGTATATGTGTACAATCCATGACCATTGTAACACCAGGAAATTGGGCTATCTGATAAAATTGGTTTCTTATTTCTGGAATATTTTCAATGCTAGGAAACTTAACCCAGGTTTGTAGTGAATGGCATAAAGCAGTTGAAATTTCTTTTACTATGCGACTTATAGAAGGTTGGCTTATTCCATTCACTCTCTTAATTTAAATAAACTAAATTAATATATCAAAAACATCATAGTATTGTATTAATTGCAAACTAAATTTGTCATACCTGATAACATCCCGAAGCGTAAAATCTTAGTGCAATTAAAAGTTTCATAATGGGACTTATGGGTAGTCCTCTTAGATCGACTACTGGATTTATACTTTTTAACACTATTGGCAATAAAATTTCTAAAACAATGCATTTAGGAAATCGAAACCTATTAAAAAACTGTGTGTCGTTAAAGAATTCAATGGGATTTTGCATATCTCTAATATACCTTTTTGGTATTTTTTGCACAGTATAAAAATTGTCAATATAAAAATTATCAAAATAAAAGTCATCATTGTACATATCCATGTTTTTACCAGTTAAATAATAATTATTAAATAATTATTTAGATTTTTAAAATTCAAATACAAACAATTTGATAAATTATAACCATAAAGGTAGCTACCAACTGACCTAAGAATTAACTTAGAATTTTCCTATTAGAAAATTAATTATGTTACTAGATAATTCTATGAATATCCAATAAAAATCTAGAATCACAAATTTTGTTTTTTCTAAGAATTATCTTAGAAAAATCTTAGAAAATATGAATAGGGATTTTATTATAAATCTTAGATTTATCTAAGAATATTCTAAGTGCCATCTATGAATCCGGCTGTTAATGTTAAAAAATATAGTGGCAACATTTGTCACTGTGTAGTCTGAAGGATGTAAGTATATTGCATACTATTAATTAAAAATAGGTAACAACAATTTCTGAAATTAGTAAATGATTAAGATTATATGATGTAAAATTATTAAACTTACCAATGGCTTTCTTTGTAACAACCGGCGAACAACTTTTTTCTTCTGTAAATGTTGAGGAAACTCTTTAAATACTGATGGAACAGCCTCATCTTTTAACCATTTCACATTTGCTCCTGGACGGATTTGATAGTCTTCATTTGTAAAGTGTTCGCTGCATAAATAGCTATACTCAAAAGGTTTGAAGTTTTTGCGTTTCATTTCATGTATCCACTTTTCCAAAACGGATGGCCTCTTTAGAGGAAAGCTAAACCAGGTAGGTAAACAAAATAATTTTATTATACTCATCAGACAGTAACGTTTATCTTGTATAATATTAAGGCTATTTATATTAGTATAATCGGTACAAAAATGACTAAAGGTACCTATGTTTTTACATACCGGTGAAATTGTATACCTACCACATCCTTTTTTCCACCGGTTTGTACATTCATGCGAGGAACACGAAATTACCATGATTAAATAAGTGATTGAATTTACAATAAAGCAGAAATTTAACCAGTAAACAGAATTTGACGCCAATCGAAATTGTGCAACGGCGTAATGCACTGCCTTGTGCCACCCAGTCCTTTTGCCATGCAATGGTGGGGGAAGTGAATCAACGAGCCGGCTCGTTTTTTGACGACTAGTGCGCGCTCCAGTGTAGTATATACATCTCGATGCCTTTGTCACAATATTTTGTTACACAGACCAGTGTTTTGGCTTTCGTACTCGTCACTCGTGTCTCGTACAGTCATACTGTGTCGCGCATTATACATATTTAAACTGTCCGCTGTAAATTGTAATATATATTGTCTACAGTCTATTTTATAAATTTATGTCTAATAAAAGAAAATTACCACCTATTTTACTTGCTCTACCACTAAGCACTCGGACTCGGATGAAAAAAATAGTATGATCTCTAAGATCATTAGGTATAGAAAATGAAGTTGTGGACTTCCCGATAAAATTTGCTTTACTAATTGGTGTAAAATGTTTTATTTATGTCGTCTTAATGGTTTGTCCACTATGGCTGTTCATTGTGTAGTAACCTCGTACTCGTGCTGTCACCACTCGGTTACTGCAAATACTTCTTTTACGACGGTGGCACGTGTCGTTCTGCTTCAACGTAGAAGGTGGAGGTTGATTATAATAAGTATAAATAAAGTAAACTGCGCCGCGGAAGCAATGCGAAAGCAGATCCCGCGGCGTCGTCGGTTAAAACAGAAAAAAAAAAGTATAAATAAAGTTAACACTTTGTAAAATAATAACTGTTTATTGAAAGTTAACTTATAATTAGTATAAAGGTTTTTCGATAAATCTACTGTATGTAAATCTACCGGAGAGAAAGTATTTAAAATAGTCTATAACTGGGAAGTACTCGTATAAGCGGCGATGCGGCTGTTACAAAGTCCGCGACTCATACAAGTACATAAAACTGGGAATGACTATAGCTCGACGGCTGTACAGTCTCTGGAGCTCTAGGTGATCAGGGCTCCTATTTATATGGAACATGCTATGATAAGGAGAGGACGAATGACGTCAATGGGAAGGTGATTGTGGTGCTAGCTTTGGTGCTAGCCAATGAAATGCCTATAATAGTGGCCTGTTCCGGTGGCGTGATGTTGTTGTAGGTTTGGACTTTGGAACCTCGTTTTAATGTGAGAAACACCGGTTTACTACAATTGTGATATTATAAATATAACTTCCAATGAAGGTACTGGATACAAATATTGTTAATATTACATTGTTATAATTTATAACTTATAAATAAAGTACCAATTTACCTTAATTTAAAAAATTAATATTAGGTATAATCATAAATTATATTTTAATGATTAATAGTAGTGCATATTAAAAAATCAGCCATATCCCTCCCCACGACAAAATCATTTGACCGCCACTGGTTTATATCTCTCTTTTTCGAATCGTCGATCATGCAGTCGTGCTTTTTTGTTTAAATTTGTTTACGCATGTTGTTGTGCTTTTGATTTAACATTACGAACCCAGTGACAGACGAAATTGCCATATTATTAGAAACACACCTGTTCGCGCCAAGCTATTAGCGCATCGCGGTGTGCAGTTCTACGTACGGCGACGGCGACCTACTCCTATCTGTTCCCTCTTCATCCATCCACCTCTCATTCCGTTAATTGCGAATTATTATAATATTGTTATATTTATTTAATCTCTTTGTGTTGTTTTATTTGTGAGTTATCGGTCAGCCCGTTGTCTCATACATTTTATTATATTGTTTTTGTTTTTCTTATGTTAACCTATCATTTTTTTTATGGTCATTCTTTCTCTTTCTTTATTATTGTTTTGCGGCCAACGCCCTTATTATTATTATTATTATTGTTGTCGTTTTTTGTCGAATATTTTTTTGACCGTTGTGCCCGCTATTGCAGCGGTTTGTTTTTTATATAACTTGTATATCTTTTTCCCGCTATTGCAGCGTACATTAAGTACATTTTTTGTTATTAAGTCGCATTGTGCGCAAACATTATTATTATTATATTTACTCAAATCGCATTGAGCGATCATTCAATTATTTATTTATTAAGTCGCAGTGTGCGCATCCGGCTTCCGGTGATTATTACAACTATTATACTTATTAAATCACTGTGCGATAAGTCAACAATAAAATTGCCTCAACAAATCTTCGACCGACGTTGTCGGGTGTCAATATTTTCGCCGGTCACGTCAACCGTCGAGATACTTCAGAGCGTAAGTCCGCCAGCAACAAAACGTTGTGTGAGAGGCCGCCCAGGCCGTCCAGACCAACGCCGTTCCAGTCCCACCATCGAGATATTTCAAAGCGTAAGTCCGCCAGCAACAAAACGTTGTGTGAGAGGCCGCCCAGGCCGTCCAGACCAACGTCTTTGCAATCCAACCACATCAAGACCTCATTAATTTTTAGTTAGTTTTAAGACGTATTGTCCCTTGTTTGTGAGCTCTGTGATCATTGCACCAGACCGGATCGATCACAGAGACCCCCCTACCCATAACTAGCCTGTATCATCCTAATTCCTACGTTAGGGATCTCCCGTCCTCTTTGTCATCGTCGTGCGTAGAATTGCCTACCTTGGACACATTCAGGCGAAGGCCCCTAAAGTTGCCTACCCACCCAATTAGTCGGCGCTAGTGGTGGCATTAGCTTAAAACACCTATTTTCAATTATCGGACGTCCCCCGAGTGGTCCTTCGGGTTGCCCCAAATCAGGGCGCATACAACACCATTTCGACGTGGAAGTCTGATGATAAAAATGATTTGTTAAAAATGGGTAGGCCTATTCCTCCGGTTTTGTCAGTTTTGACTCTTGACAAAAAATCAAGCAAGGTATTCTGTAAATCATTTAATCCAGATTTATATAAACAACTGTTTAAAAAAATTAAAATGATTTTGTATTTCTTGAGAACACTTAAAAATATGCATATCAACTCTTTAAAATTCCCTTTGTTTAACGAATCACAACCACGAAATGCTAGCTCGTTTTCTCAAAAAAAAAACCAAATAAGTTAATAAGTTATTTACATGATATATTATATTAAATATTTCCAAAATGTATTATATATAGCTATAATAATTATAATTTAAAAAAATTGCTGATAAAATGCCTGATAAATAATATAATAATATTTTCGAAAATAATAAAATTAGGTAAATTACAATACATCTTTTTCAAATTCCTTTATACGGGTTAAACACGATTGCGTACGTTTGTTATCGGCGATACCTTTTTAAGCTACACGATTCCGTACGATTTTACCTGATTTTTAACTACACGATTGCGTACGAAGTTTTAAGCGTTGTTGCCAATTTTCTTACCGGTATACAGGGCCCTCACAAGGGGGGATCTGATGGACCTTGAGTATAGGGGACCAAAATTGTATGTGTGGGCCTTGCCGGTATATATACCACATATGACCAGGGTTGAGATTTAATAGAATTTGTATACAGGGTGATTCTTTTATCAAACAACACTCATTATTTCAAAAAGTATTAACTTTTTTCAATTTTTTTTTTTTCAAAATTTTTAGTTTTATGCTTTTCTAAAACTATGTAAAATTTTTATTTTTTTCACTTTAATATTTAATAGTGAAATCACTATCAACTTTTGATTTTCAAATGGCAACCTATACTTAAAATGTTATAAAATAGTAGGGATATTTTTTTTATGAATTCTAACGTTTAAATTATTATTTTTTATTTAACCGTTCGCGAGTTATAGCTGCTCAAAGTTGGGCGGTTTTCGGTTTTAATTTCTGAAGACCAGTAGTCAGTACATGGGTAATAAATAATAATAATAGGTACATATTTTCACATATCACATGTAATAAACTCGTTATCGACTATCGTTCAACACAGTAATGACAATGAACTTCGTACCTGTAGGTTACAAATTAATTGTTATGACTAATTTAGATAATAATTAATAACCTGATTAAAGTTTTGATAAGAAAATAAATGAGTTGGGGACAGTGAGTCGTCCGAAGGTCTACCACTGTTAACATTTTTCGGACAAGTGCTTATCACTCAAAAAAAAATATAATTATCATTTAAAAAATTTTATGTTGGTGATAGATTTTACACGACTATTTTAGATTCTGAACAGAGTGATGAATGTATTGATTTTACAATGATGTGTGTTTTTTTTTTTTTTTGTGTATGACGACAACATTTGGAGCAGTAATATTGCTTCGATTTTTTCAAACAGTATCGTTTATGAAGCAAAAGTGAATCTAGTTGGTACTTTGGGGGGGTCAAAAGTTAAAAAATTTCAATATTTTTCAAATGCGTCGGAAAAAACCCTAAAAAAGTAACGGAAAAACGGGATTTTTTACGCAAAATCAGTTTTCGACAAAATCGATTTTTTTATTTTGCTATAACTCAAAAACTAATTGATGTAAATACTTGAAATTTTCAACAAATGTTTTGACTTTTTTTGAGCTATTTATAGACAATTTAAATTTTCAATTTTTTTTTTAAATAACGATAAAAATTTTTGGCTGGCCAGAAAATCTTGAAAATTTAATACAAGGTTTCTTATAAGTTGTTCTTAAAGTGAAAATTGTGACTAACGATTTTGGATTTTTTTTTTTATAAGTGCTTAAAGTTCGAATTTATACGAAATATGTTAAAATTGCGAAAATTTGCAAGTAATTTTGTGGTTGAAAAATCGTAAACATTTATTTCTTTTATAATTAAGTTTTGAAAATTTGGTACAAGGATCTCCATAAATTTGTCTTTAAATATCTGTAAATAAAACTCTACCGGACTAAGACAAAAAAATTTTAGGAGTGTTTGAAATTTAAATTTTTACAAAACCGCATTAAATAACGGTTTAGCCTCAAACGATTTTTGATATTTGTTTTTATCCAAAAAGTATAAGTTGTAGAAACTTGAAAATTTCATCAGTTGTTTATAGGGTTCTAAACTTGAAATATTTCAATGAAATATTGAAAAATATTTTTTCTTCTTTTAAACATGATCGGTTATAGTTGATAAGAAATAATATATTGATTAAACACTGCAGAAAATATTCATGATAAATATACAAAAATATGCACTATAAATTTTTGATATTTTTTAATTTATCACTTGTATTATTAATTGGATCCTTATTGGTTATTTTTATTATTATTTCTTATACATATTTTCTTTGTTTTACACATTAAACCAACTTTTGAAAATTTTCATTTGCAAGTTGACGTGATTATAAACTTTAAGATATAATAATTTATATTTTATTTTTCATTGCAATGAAATATTTCATGAAGATTTCATGAAATTTTAAAACCCTAGTTGTTTATAATAGCTTTTCTTTATATAATTTTATTTTCAAATATTCACTCATTTTTATTCAATTTATAGGCATTTGAAATAATAAATTTTTTTAGATTCTGAACGGAGTGATGAATGTATTGTGATTTTACAATGATTTGTGTTTTTTTTTTTTTTGTGTTTGTGTACAGCATAATTAGTCGAAATAGGTAATGCTTCAATTTAAAACTTTGGGGGTGGTTTCCGATGGCAGAGTGAATATCATTGGTGCATTATACAGGGCAAAAGTAAACATTTTCCAACAATTTTCAAATAAATAAAAAAAAACAAAAAAAGTGACAGAAAAACGGGAATCTTTAAAAATTAAAATTAAATTAAAATAAAAAATATATTTTTTATATGGTTGTAATTCAAAAACTAATCACTGTAAATACTTGAAATTTTCACCAAATGTTTATGTTAGTGTTATCTATATACAGTTAAATTTGAAAAAAAAACATTTTGCCTTTTTTTGAGTTATTTATAGACCACTGAAATTTACGATTTTTATGAGAATTTATTTTTGAAGTGTAGATAAAAAAATTGTGGATTACCAAAAAAACTTGAAAATTTAATACAAGGTTCCTTATGAGTTGTTCTTATTGTAGTTAAAAAAAAATTAAAAATCGTTAGTAACAATTTTGTTTTATAAGCGTTTATAGTTAAACATTTTACAAAATATGTAAAAATCGTGATAATTTGCAAATAATTTTGAAGTTTAATAATCATAAAATTGTTTGTGTTTATATCTAAGTATAAAAAATTCAACACTAAGTTTTCCATAAGTTTTCCTTCAAGTAGCTATAGAGAAAACTCGAAGCAGCATTATAGTAAAAAATTTTAAGTGTGTTAGAATTTTAAATTTTTACCAAATAGCGTAACAACAATGATTTACTCTCAAACGATTTTAAAATATATTTGTTGTTTTTAAAATAGTATAAGTCGTAAAACTTGAAAATTATTTAAATTGACATTTTCTTCACATGATTTGATTTTCAAAATATTTTGACTTTTTTTGAGCTATTTATAGACAACTGAAATTTTCCTAGGAATTTTTTTTTGTAGTGTCGATAAAATTTTTTTGGAGGAGTCAAAACATTTGAAAAATTAATACAAAGTCCCTCATAAAATATTCTTATGGCGATAAAAAAATTATAAGAAACATAGGCACAATTTTTTTTTTATTAGCATTTGAAACTCAAATATTGACAAAAATTCGTCAAAATTATGATTATTTTTAATTATTTTGTAGTTAAAAATTTATAAATATTTTACTATCAAAAGCTAAGAATTGATAATTTAATACTATGCTGTCCATAAGTTAAGCTCAGAATCGTAAACACAAGAAATTTTCACTAAATGTTTATACTAGCTTTTTCTATACATTAAAATTTGTTCAAAATATTTTGATTTGTTATAATATTAAAAATCCAGTCACTTTTTTTATAAGCATTTCAATTTAAAATATTAACAAAATACGTAAAAATGAAAAAAATTTGCAAATTATTTTGAGCTATAGATTCTTAAAAAATGTAATACAAGATTTCTCATAAGTTTGTGGACCTTTATCAAGAAAAAAAATGTTTAAATTTTATGTATTTTTAATATTTTCATATCATATTATTACAATATTGGATATTTATTATTTACTTGCCATTTCATAATAGCAATTAAGCATATCCGTTTTTTTTTTTGATTTGAATAAGACATAATGTATTTATGTCAGTTGAAGGCACTTGACTATTTATACAGAAAACAAATTTAAAATTAATAGTTCAATATTTTTGTCTGACAAAAATTTTAAGATGTATGATTTATAGTCATACCATAAATTTATACTATTTGAAATTCCCTTTAAGGTAAGTATAGAAAAAAAAATTAATTTCACAATAATTTATTGAATAATTTAAAATTATACATACGTCATACATGTACATTGTACACATAATTAAGTAATTATAATTTGCATACAAATATTAATATAATAAGTATAAGTATAATATAAATCAATTTTCATTAAAATTATAAAAAAAAATTGATTAAATGATAAAAATACAAGTTACCTTATATTGTTTAGCAATTAGCATATTTTGCATTATACAGTTAATTTTAGAAAAAGACATATTTATAAATTTAATTATTAGGCAATTCACGACGAGTCAAGTATACATAAAATCGTTATTTTTTAAACATCATAATTTAAGTCATTAGGGCCCGATTTTTAACATAATGTAGGTTTTTACACTTAAAATAATTTTGATTAAATATTGATCAACATTTCCTAATTTCTAAATTCTATTTCTATAGTTAGTATTATCTTAATGCATATCTAAATAAAATATAACATTGTAATGATAATTATAATACCTATTGGGTGTTTGATACAAGTCTAATATGTTCAAATATTATAAAATTAAGTAAAATAATTTTAACTTAGCTCAGTTATACATATATAAATTTATAATTCTCTTTATTAATGACATTTCAATTTTTTCATAGTAAATAAATTTTTAAATACTTTATATATTTTTTTAAATATTTATACACATTAATATAATATTCACAAACAATATATATTATATTGTTAATGCATAAATATGTTCATATTCTTAAATTAATTGTTTACATTAAAAACCGGGCCCTAGTAACAATAAATCCCTAATTAATTTTATTTTATATTATTAGTAACCACTATAAAATGTCAATATCATTTTAAAGTCCAGGATTATGAAAAATCTATTCCAAATTTGATGACACAGATTAATCAAAATTTTCGTTAAGCAGTTATGCAAAATATGAGTAATGATAAACATGTGTTCAAGAAATTCAGAACAAATTCTCCATTAACCCCAGACCTAAAACAATAGTAACATTTAAAAGCGGCACCAATAATATATCAACTTAGATATTTAAATTTAATAGTAATAATTAATAACTTAATAATTAGCAATAAATAGGCAACAACATTAACCATTTACAATTGTTAAAACAATGTTTATTTTGTATATTACTAACTACTATGTAATACCTAAATATAATTTTAAAAATATATTTAATTTAATATTTAAATTGTCAATTGAGTAATGAGTATACACATATATAAACAAGTATATACTTAGTGATAATCATAATATACATATGTGATAGTTTTTTTTTTTAAAAAACATTAATCATTTAATTTACTCTATTTATACATATTATAATTATTTTTATTTTAATTAAACATAAGTTTTAATGATTAATGTTGCTGCCCCATATTTAATTTAACTACATAATATGAAGTATTAAAATTTAGTATACTAGCATTTACAATATTTTTTTATCATTCACAATTTTCTTTACATATTATTTATTGATAGGTTACAGTTTTCCTTAGGATGTAATCAGCAGACTTGATTATTTTACGCTTCTTTGAAATTAACTAGATTATCTACAAAAAAGATAATAAAAACTTAATAACTTCCTCTTAAAATTGAATAATGTTACAAATAAAAAATATTTATACATACCTATGATCGATGTTGTTATATGTTGGAATATTAAAATCCAATATAGTATTTTTAACAGTTGTATAGTATTATTTTAGTTTTCACATTGTTCTCAATTTTTCTAAGTACAATTGTAGTATAATATGTATATTCTTCAAGTCATATGTCCAAGAATATTCTTATTAGTACATGCTTGTAATTATCTTAGAATTTTTGTATGCAACAAACATTCTAGATTAATTGAAGCCAATAGTTGTACAGTTACAATGCAACTTGATTTTAAAACAAGCTATGTATTATCAACTTATAAATAATACATAATAGATCTATAATATTGTCTATCGATATACATTTGAATAAAAATTGTATAGAACTGATAAAACTGAAATTAAAATTGTTTAAATACATTATTATTATTTACTATAATTTTTAAAGCTTTTTACAAAATTATTAAAACTTACCAATAAATTATTCCAAGTTCCTGATAGGTCGTCAAGTAGTATAATATTCACATGTGTAATAGCAATTTAAATGAAACTTAGGTTTAAATAAATAGTTAAACAAAATACGTCATAAAAAAACTACTTAGATTACCCATCATATTTAATATAATTTTTATTTATTTAACAACATTATATTAGAGAATAAATGTTTCAATATTTAATTATATTATGAATGTTGGCGTATGACGTGTTTACTCTTTACGTTAGCAATGAAAGTAATAAAATAATAAAATTGAATTTTCAATCACAGAAAAGACGATTTAAATTAAACTTATTAAACTAAATGTCACATGAATTTTATATTTTTTTGTTTAAAAGTTAAAAACCATTATTTGGCATATTATTAATATAGGCCATAGCAGTATGTACCTATAGCACTGAAAACTGAAAAGTAAACAATTGTATTATCTATTTTTATTGGGAATACCCAACGGTTTGGTTCGATGAGAGTTTATCTGTGATTAAAGTATTATCATTTGTCATGTTTAGTGGTCACGATTAAAGATAACTTTAATCGTGGTAGTGGTTTAGGAAGTATTTTCATATTATGATATTGTTATCATAATAAAAATTTAAAATGATAAGATCTGTTTCATCTGATTTATTATTAATCATAATTTTTGATATTACGGATACAGTGCCATAGTCGGATAGTCCATGATAGTCCATAGTTCGTATAGTTCGTGTAGGTAGTAGGAGGTACAAATTAAACTACAACGATATTAGTACCTTTGGTCGAACGATAACATTTTATAATTTGAACTACTGGTCTTTATAATTATAATCTAATAATTGTGTTCTAATCAATGTCTCACAGCCGTAATAACCTTTGGGACTAACACCTTAAAACCTCAAACCGCCCAACTTTGAGCAGCTATAACTCGCTAACGGTTAAATGAAAAATAGTAATTTAAACGTTAGAATTCATAAAAAAAATATCCCTACTATTTTATAACATTTTAAGTATAGGTTGCCATTTGAAAATCAAAAGTTGATAGTGATTTCACTATTAAATATTAAAGTGAAAAAAATAAAAATTTTACATAGTTTTAAAAAAGCATAAAACTAAAAATTTTGAAAAAAAAAAAATTGAAAAAAGTTAATACTTTTTGAAATAATGAGTGTTGTTTGATAAAAGAATCACCCTGTATATCTTATGAGATGCTTAAAAAATAGCAAAATAAGCTAAAAATGTGTTTCATGATACAGAATTTTATTTAGCTTTTTTAACGTATTTTGTGATTTTTTTGAACTTTTTAAGACATTTTTGCATTTTTAACTGTTTTTGAATCAAAATTTGCCTTATTTTATGTAATTATATTTTTGTCAATTACCAAGTAATTTGTAAATGTATAAATTAAGTAAATAACTAGTAAAACTATTAGTTACTCAATTCAGATTAGATTTTGAAATCGGAGCTCACGAAGCAATTAGAGATATATTTCCGAATGCGAAATTGATGGGTTGCAGATTTCATTTAAGGCAAGCCTGGTGGCGTAAAGTATGTAAAATATAATATTATTTAAATAAATTATTTTTGGAATTTGACAATAACATTGAATTATTATAGAGCTAAATGTATTCTATATTGATTATATATTATATTATGTTATAATTTATTTTATATACTATGAAATTAGTAAATTTGACAACGTTGCATACAATTTCATACGCAATCGTGTTGCCAAAAAGGACAAACGTACGCAATCGTGTTCTACCCCTTTATACCTACCCTAGTCCGAGGTCCACCCCACCACCTAATGTACAGCAGAGCGATACTCACTTACCCGCTTATTTTTTTTTTGTTTTTTTCTTGTTTTTTGGCAGGAAGCATTTGAGCTTTCTTTGAATTTTATCAGTCTTTAATAGTTTTTCATAAATGGCTACTCATAAAAATTGCAAAATTGAATTTACCAAAGCTAAAAATCAACTCAATAAAATATTTGTTGATATTCAAGAGGCAAATGAACGCATGATTGGTAATTATTATGAGATTTTTTAACAATTTATTATAGTGACTTTATATAACTTTATATTTTGGTAGTAAATGTCGGAGTAGTAAATATGGAGGCAGATGCACGTAAATAGCTATATGATCCGGTGGTGTTGGAGGTTTTTACTCAGAAACTGAATACGCGAGTGAGATGTACGGGGAAGCCCGTACCATCCTGGCTCAATACTGGAAAAAACCGACGGAAATCCCAATTATGGCAGAATGGTTGACTACCGGTAGGCGGGTTAGAGGAAGAGCCGGTACGGGAGAAAAGACGACCATTGCAATAGATAGGAAGGTGGAAAAGAGCAGGTCGATGAAGGGAGTGGATGCAGCTCTTATGAGTGATGAAGAAATTGGCAAGGAATTGAAGACTGCCGTAAAGGAACAGTTTCGTGTGATGGAAAAGAGTGAGGGTGGCAAATCGAGGGCGGTCGTCAAAACAAGCAACGAGTCTAACAGAAAGACGGATTTCTTGTCTGAGATAGTAGAGCGGGGTTATACGGATCACGGTATAGCACGCTCTATGCGGGCACGGCTGGGAATGATGCCATCAACTTGGAATTGGTAGAGCTGACAAGAGTTCGTAGCTACATAAAGGTCCCTTTAGATCCGAAGAACTTTGATCAACATCAGAGTATGATCACAATACAGGCGGTGATGGGAGCGATTGGCGATCATATGGCAGACCAAGATGTCCCCGAAAAGTATATGCAGGTATGGCGCGCCCTGTGGGATAGCATTTTCGTGAAAGGCGGTACGGTGACAGTGGGAAAAGTACAGTTCCCGTGGAGAAACGATTGCCTAGCAGCTGGCGGTGGACTGCTTTTCTGGATACAATGCTTAACCTAGCGAGCTGCAGAATTATCCAGCGAGTTGTTGAGGTGTTAAGAGGAAAACCATGTATAATGAAAAATCTGATAGTGCAAGGGGACGATGTTATTTTCGGGTGTTATTCTATCAATTCCATAGGACTAGTAATTGTATGTTACATTAAAATAGGGTATGAAATCCACCCCATGAAAACGTTCCTGTCAGATTATAGAGGGGAATTCTTACGGAGAAGTTACGAATTACAGGGTATCACAGGATTTAATACAAGAACCCTGCTCTCCATTAGATTTATGAACCCTATTAGAGACGCGGCTATACTGCCCGTGGAGCGACTCTACTCCAGATTGAACATTTGACACTTGCTGGGGTTAAGAAGTGGGAATGAGCCAGAGTGCGGCAGTTTAGCACTTGAGGATATGGAACGAGTAGGATTGAAGAGGAAGTGGGTCGCACGGTTCTTCATGACGCCGAACTGTGCGGGCGGTGCAGGGGTAGACCACAATTCGAGGTTTGCCACGTGGTTTAGGAAAGAATGGGATGGAAGATGGGCGAATATAGTGGTAACCCGTGAGACAAAGGATGGCCAAACTAAATGAGGGCTTTGGGTCCACCGGTTACGAGAAAAATTGATAATGATGGATGAGATGGCCATGCGTGATTTTAGAACGAATATTGCGCGCACATGGGGCATAAAGGAGAGCAGGCAATTCGGAGATTGCTCTTCCACTGAGCAACCCGACCGCATAGAACTTTTTGACGCTATCACCCCAGTTAACGGGAGTTTACAATTGTATTAATTTATTGTGTACTTATTTAGTGTATAGTAAATGATCAATATTAAATTTTGTGTTTAGGGATTGTTGTCATGAAATGTATTTGTCATTCAGCGCATTTGTGTGTCAGTGAAGCTTGTGAAAAATTCCCACGCGCACTAGAAGATTTGGCTCGAAATATTTACAATTTTCTAAAAAGTAGTTCTAAACGCCAAAGCGAATTGAAAGAATTTCAATCTTTTTTTTAATCTTGAGCCACATAAAATACTACATCCTTCACAGACTAGATGTCTTTCCTTAAGTGCTGTTGTTGACCGTATTCTTGAGCAGTGGGACAGCTTAAAACTTTATTTTACAGATACCTATTTGAGTCAAAAATTGGTAGCAACTGAACATATATATCGAGGATTAAATGATATGTTTATAAAACTTGGTTAATATTTTCTAAGTTGGGCTCTTCCACTATTCACTAGGTACTAATACTAGTTTGTAAATTTCATAAATTTTCATTAACTTTTAATTACATTTGTACAGGTTTAATGCTTACTTTCAAACAAAACAAGTTATAATAATATATGAGGTTGCATGAACAAATCACTGCACTATACGGAAATATTGCTTTGTATTTTAAAGCGAAGTTATGTTCTAAAAACTCCATTGAACGTTATAAATCCTAAAAGTGAAGAGCATCAAATTATAAACTCAAATATGTATTTAGGTATTCAAGTTGCCAATTATATTGATCACCAATACATATGCAATGATTATATTCGAAAAATTATTTTTATAAACGGTAAAATTTTTATTGAAAATCATTAATAACTAAATAAAAGAATTGTGTTTAAATTAAAGGTGTATAGTTTTTTCAAGTAGCTGCCACAGAAATTAAAAAAAGATACAACATGGAAGACCCAGTTTTATCCAAACTTTATATTTTAATGCCGGATAATGCAATATCTCATACCTTTAGAGAGAACTTCATTGTTTTCACTAATCAAAGTTCTCCCTAGAATAGTGTCCTTCATAAATATACCACTTATACAAATTATTGATGATCAATGGAGGAAATTACCTTTTGCTATGATAATAATTACAGATGACATTTTTAATATGTCGATTGATTCTGGTACCAAAAAAAATCAATATAGATACCTTTTGGTAAGAATTAGTAAAATCATCGATTATAGTTTTTATAATTTATAATATAGTTGCATTTTTAACAGGGTTCTAGTTGGCCAAAAATTAAATAACTTTCCAGAACTTAATAAATTTGCATTAGATGTTCTAAGTCTTCCCCACTCAAATGCGGATTGTGAAAGAAATCGAATAAATACTGATACAATCAATAGAGCTTTACACACAAAACAACATTTAAGCAGTTCTAATACCGGAAATTGTATCAAATTTCAACCAACAAATGATATATTAAATTGTATGAGTAAAGATATATTATACAAAAATATTAATAATGAAAATGTTGAAACAATTTTTGGAATGTTTCAGAATTGTTGATAATTTTTTTCAAGTAATTAATCTTTTCTCTTTCTATTATTTATATTAATGTTTGGTTTTGGTTTTCTTACTTTTTAATTTAAAAAGAAGTACATTTTATGTTGCTTATTATTTAGGTATTTTATATTCTTTATTCCATAATTAAATATAAAAATGTTGAGTTTCTTAATTTTTTATGCATTTCAAAATGACTTATTATCAATTTATGTTGACCGATTTTTTTTCTAATATTTGAATTCACTACAATATTAGGTTAAATTAAAATGTTAATTTCCAATATTCTTATACTAGTCAAGGTGACAGAAATATATTAGTGTAGACTAATTTAGTCAAAAATCAAAATACTCAAAACGATCAATAAAACAAGACATGTTGACTGATGATTTTTTTTTCGTTGATTGTACGATATTTATTTATCAAAAGCATGATAATACGATAATTTGAGAACTACCATCATACTATATATTCAACTTTAGAAGTATGCAACGCTGACTCATACATTAAATCAGGGGGCCTAATTTGCACACCGAAAGTCAAGTGATTTTAAGGAAAGTATTTTTACATAGTAAATATATACTGAAGTTTTATGTAACACCTTACATTAAGTGAATTAGTAACATTAAGACAGTATTCAGTACTAGAGCTGTCACACACCATGCAACTTGTAAACTAGAACCGACTAAGAGATCCACAAGAATTCAAAATATTTGTGCGGCTGAGACAATTAAGAAAGCTGAAACAATTCAAGCGGCTGCGAAAATTCAGTCGGCTAAAAAGACTCGTGTGACCAAGAAAACTCAGATGACCTTGAAAACTCCCAAAGTTGTTCAGTACAGTTGCCAATCAGGTACATCAATTTTGTAATATTCCCAGTTGTGGCCACTCGGTGGCGACAAATGGTGCTTATCTAATGTACCAGTTTTGAACATATTTTATTATTTTATAACCATATTAGGTAATTGTTTTTTTAAATAAATAGGTACCTAACTATGGTTAAAAACAAAAATTCTTTGCAAAATCAAGGTGTAAGAAGAAAGTTGTTCCAATATTCCCCTACAAAAGTTCTACTGGCATTAAATGCTATTAAAGATGGTTCTTTAAATGTCAATCAAGCCAGCATAATGTACAAAGTTCCTAGATCTACTCTACGCAATAAACTGAGTGGAAAATCTCCAGATAGTGTCCATAAAGTCGGACCTAAAGCCGTATTAGGTGAAGAAACTGAGGAAAAACTTGTAAATTGGATTCTTACCGTCGCTAAAATGGGGTTTCCTATCAACAAATTTATGTTGTTGGATACCGTTGAAAAAATTGTGACTTCAGCAAAAGATACCTTAAGTACCCCTTTCATAGATCTACTCCCGGTCGCCTTTGATGGATCGTCAGTGGGAGAGAGCCATGTTCGACAAGAAGTTGAGGGCAATGGTTAAGTCTATTAAAGAAAAGGGTGAACATGACTGTGGCTGCGGCCTGTCGGCCATAGGAGGACGGTACAATGATTTTGCCTTCGGACTCAAACGGTTTGGGATGATAAAAGGTCACAAGTGCCGGGGTTGTATGATGGGGAAGGGAGCAATGGAGGATGGCCTGCACCTACTATGGAGAAGTTCTCTCCCTGCGGGTAGGGTCTTCGTACTGGAGGAAAACTATAATGTTGCAGATTTGTGCGGAAGTTTTTGTCAACATGGAATTAATAAAGTCCTCAAGGAAAGAAGAGCTATGTACAAGATGGGAGGAGAGTACATCCACCCGCAATGGAGGCTGGGTTGTTACTGGGATTCCACCCATACGTCGGAGTAGTAAATATGGAGGCAGATGCACGTAAATGGCTATATGATCCGGTGGTGTTGGGAGGTTTTTTCTCAGAAACTGAATACGCGAGTGAGATGTACGGGGAAGCTCATACCATCCTGGCTCAATACTGGAAAAAGCCGACGGAAATCCCAACTATGGCAGAATGGTTGACTACCGGTAGGCGGGTTAGAGGAAGAGCCGGTACGGGGTCCATCGCAATAGATAGGAAGGTGGAAAAGAGCAGGTCGATGAAGAGAGTGGATGCTCTTATGAGTGATGAAGAAATTGGCAAGGAATTGAAGACTGCCGTAAGGGAACAGTTTCATGTGATGGAAAAGAGTGAGGGTGGCAAATCGAGGCCGGTCGTCAAAACAAGCAACGAGTCTAACAGAAAGATGGATTTCTTGTCTGAGATAGTAGAGCGGGGTTATACGGATCACGGTATAGCACGCTCTATGCGGGCACGGCTGGGAATGATGCCATCGACTTGGAATTGGTAGAGCTGACAAGAGATCGTAGCTACATAAAGGTCCCTTTAGATCAGAAGAACTTTGATCAACACCAGAGTATGATCACAATACAGGCGGTGATGGGAGCTATTGGCGATCATATGGCAGACCAAGATGTCCCCGAAAAGTATATGCAGGTATGGGGCGCCCTGTGGGATAGCATTTTCGTGAAAGGCGGTACGGTGACAGTGGGAAAAGTACAGTTCCCGTGGAGAAACGGATTGCCTAGCGGCTGGCGGTGGACTGCTTTTCTGGATACAATGATTAACCTAGAGTTGTTGAGGTGTTAAGAGGAAAACCATGTATAATGCAGTTTGGTGCAGTTTTTGCTCCATTAAAATCCAAGTGGAAAAGTATTGTACGTCAATGGCGAATGGATCATTATGTTAGGGAAATAAGTAAGCATAATGTACTTGCACTCCTGCATAATATTCTTAATAGTGGTGATTTTAAACAATCAATTAAGTCAGGTTTTCGGGTATGTGGACTCTATCCATGGAATCCTAATGCAGTAGACTATACAAAGTGCACTCTAAAAGATATTTCAACTGTTATAACATCTCCATCTGCCTTATTAACACATTTAGAGTATTTAGAAAAAATATCTCCTGAGAGACTTACTGAATTTAAAGACACACTAAAGAGGAACACTGATTGGGAGGGGGATATTTCTGCATCACAACTTTATGATGTTTGGGTAAAATGTTTTCAAAGTGAGGGAAATCAAGAGCAACCAGAAGTTTGTCCAAATATATCTCTTTCTGAAAATCATTCTTTGATAAGTCCACTTCAACATATAGATGTAGCACCTAACATATCCAGTCAAGAACCAAACAGAACAATAATTACACCAGTTACAGGCCCTATTAAAAATTTAAATGAAGTTTTGGCTGGTGTTATAAAATGGCCAGAGCCATATTACATTTATTCGAATACTTTATATTTTTACAAAACATTGCAAGCGTAAAAACGTTCTTTTCCATTGGGATTATTACAGAATGATGTTTATGTAGTATGCAATACACTTCCTGGTATATAATACTAAGTGATACACACATAATTATATAACTGTAAGGATATATTTTATAACAAATTAAAAGACATTTAAACACTTTACAACAATACAACAAATGACATACCTTAGGTATTAATCAGTCCCTAAATTATCCAAATTGTTGTACTACACACACACACACCTAGTATTAAATCGGTAAAAATCTAAATAAAAAATTCAACGCTCTATAAGTACAAGCAGCAATTATACTTCTTCAACTAAAAACAATATGTACCTCAAGGCTCTGCGTTGATTATTGGTTAAGTACACTTTCCTTTATACATAGAGATTACATTATTTTCTTGTTTTATGTAAGGTTTTATTTTTAGGACCAGCATAAAATTTGGGTTTTCGCAAGTTTTTAGAACCTTTCCCGATTACACTTTGTCTTTCTTATTTGTGTTTGTCAGATTCTATGTCAGCTTTCTTGTATCTCTTTTCCTAAAATAACAATAAAATATGTTAATATACAATGAAGTATAATTATTAATTCCGACACAAAAAATAATTCGTCGGCACTTTTTGTGACAATAGCAGACATAGTTATCACAATTAAAATAATTTAAGCATACAAATATTAAATAAGGTTATAATTATTATTTATTAGAAACCGTTACAAACAGATTCAAATGTCAAATATTTTAAGTGCAAATCGATTATGACACTATGATAATTAGTTCATATTTTAAAACAAACCTAATAATTGAATTAATTAGTTATAAGTTAATTTCATAATTTATTTATTCTAAAAAAAATAACCATGTCTGTACTGACAAGTAACACTTTTTCAACATATAAATAAGTATATAAATGTATTTATTTATCATATAAAATTAAATGATTATGAAACCCTTAGCACCATATTAAATTCCAGTCTACAACACTCTTCTGGTCTCAACAGCGTACTACATAGTAAATTTGGATTCAAAATTTATTGTAGTTGAATTAGTAATTACCATTCTATGTAATAAGCTTGAACAATACAAATTTGATTCATAATTTTATAATCCTATGTATTAAATCTTAAATGTCAAAAGGATACAAAAGTATCGTGTTTTATAACAGATTCAATGATGATTTCTTGTCATAAATCATAATGCTTTAACAGTAAATGTAAATAGCAGGGCTGGAATGGATAAATGATTTATTCTTGTCATCAAATTAATTTTTTAACATCGTATGCGTTGAAATCCACTATTCATGCTGAAACTCAATTATTATTACATAGTTATTATTCAATGAAATATTACTGTACAATTGACCATAGGCAAAACGACGGGCCAGGCAGTCAGGCCATGGCCTGATCTAATACTGACTGGATAACACTCATTTAATAAAAAATAACAATTTTAATCAAAAACTTATATTGTAATTAGAATTTTTTTTTTGATATTTATCATTTGGCCTGTCCTTATGAAATTATCTAGTTTCGCCTATGCAATCGACAATGATGTTTATGTAGTATGCAATACACTTCCTGGTATATAATACTAAGTGATACACACATAATTATATAACTGTAAGGATATATTTTATAACAAATTAAAAGACATTTAAACACTTTACAACAATACAACAAATGACATACCTTAGGTATTAATCAGTCCCTAAATTATCCAAATTGTTGTACTACACACACACACACCTAGTATTAAATCGGTAAAAATCTAAATAAAAAATTCAACGCTCTATAAGTACAAGCAGCAATTATACTTCTTCAACTAAAAACAATATGTACCTCAAGGCTCTGCGTTGATTATTGGTTAAGTACACTTTCCTTTATACATAGAGATTACATTATTTTCTTGTTTTATGTAAGGTTTTATTTTTAGGACCAGCATAAAATTTGGGTTTTCGCAAGTTTTTAGAACCTTTCCCGATTACACTTTGTCTTTCTTATTTGTGTTTGTCAGCTTCTATGTCAGCTTTCTTGTATCTCTTTTCCTAAAATAACAATAAAATATGTTAATATACAATGAAGTATAATTATTAATTCCGACACAAAAAATAATTCGTCGGCACTTTTTGTGACAATAGCAGACATAGTTATTACAATTAAAATAATTTAAGCATACAAATATTAAATAAGGTTATAATTATTATTTATTAGAAACCGTTACAAACATATTCAAATGTCAAATATTTTAAGTGCAAATCGATTATGACACTATGATAATTAGTTCATATTTTAAAACAAACCTAATAATTGAATTAATTAGTTATAAGTTAATTTCATAATTTATTTATTCTAAAAAAAATAACCATGTCTGTACTGACAAGTAACACTTTTTCAACATATAAATAAGTATATAAATGTATTTATTTATCATATAAAATTAAATGATTATGAAACCCTTAGCACCATATTAAATTCCAGTCTACAACACTCTTCTGGTCTCAACAGCGTACTACATAGTAAATTTGGATTCAAAATTTATTGTAGTTGAATTAGTAATTACCATTCTATGTAATAAGCTTGAACAATACAAATTTGATTCATAATTTTATAATCCTATGTATTAAATCTTAAATGTCAAAAGGATACAAAAGTATCGTGTTTTATAACAGATTCAATGATGATTTCTTGTCATAAATCATAATGCTTTAACAGTAAATGTAAATAGCAGGGCTGGAATGGATAAATGATTTATTCTTGTCATCAAATTAATTTTTTAACAGCGTATGCGTTGAAATCCACGATTCATGCTGAAACTCAATTATTATTACATAGTAATTATTCAATGAAATATTACTGTACAATTGACCATAGGCAAAACGACGGGCCAGGCAGTCAGGCCATGGCCTGATCTAATACTGACTGGATAACACTCATTTAATAAAAAATAACAATTTTAATCAAAAACTTATATTGTAATTAGAATTTTTTTTTTGATATTTATCAATTGGCCTGTCCTTATGAAATTATCTAGTTTCGCCTATGCAATCGACAATGATGTTTATGTAGTATGCAATACACTTCTTGGTATATAATACTAAGTGATACACACATAATTATATAACTGTAAGGATATATTTTATAACAAATTAAAAGACATTTAAACACTTTACAACAAATGACATACCTTAGGTATTAATCAGTCCCTAAAATATCCAAATTGTTGTACTACACACATACACACCTAGTATTAAATCGGTAAAACTCTAAATAAAAAATTCAATGCTCTATAAGTACAAGCAGCAATTATACTTCTTCAACTAAAAACAATATGTACCTCAAGGCTCTGCGTTGATTATTGGTTAAGTACACTTTCCTTTATACATAGAGATTACATTATTTTCTTGTTTTATGAAAGGTTTTATTTTTAGGACCAGCATAAAATTTGGGTTTTCGCAAGTTTTTAGAACCTTTCCCGATTACACTTTGTCTTTCTTATTTGTGTTTGTCAGCTTTCTTGTATCTCTTTTCCTAAAATAACAATAAAATATGTTAATATACAATGAAGTATAATTATTAATTCCGACACAAAAAATAATTCGTCGGCACTTTTTGTGACAATAGCAGACATAGTTATTACAATTAAAATAATTTAAGCATACAAATATTAAATAAGGTTATAATTATTATTTATTAGAAACCGTTACAAACAGATTCAAATGTCAAATATTTTAAGTGCAAATCGATTATGACACTATGATAATTAGTTCATATTTTAAAACAAACCTAATAATTGAATTAATTAGTTATAAGTTAATTTCATAATTTATTCATTCTAAAAAAATAACCATGTCTGTACTGACAAGTAACACTTTTTCAACATATAAATAAGTATAAAATGTATTTATTTATCATATAAAATTAAATGATTATGAAACCCTTAGCTCCATGTTAAATTCCAGTCTACAACACTCTTCTGGTCTCAACAGCATACTACATAGTAAATTTGGATTCAAAAGTTATTGTAGTTGAATTAGTAATTACCATTCTATGTAATAAGCTTGAACAATACAAATTTGATTCATAATTTTATAATCCTATGTATTAAATCTTAAATGTCAAAAGGATACAAAAGTATCGTGTTTCATAACAGATTCAATGATGATTTCTTGTCATAAATCATAATGCTTTAACAGTAAATGTAAATAGCAGGGCTGGAATGGATAAATGATTTATTCTTGTCATCAGATTAATTTTTTAACAGCGTATGCGTTGAAATCCACTATTCATGCTGAAACTCAATTATTATTACATAGTAATTATTCAATGAAATATTACTGTACAATTGACCATAGGCAAAACGACGGGCCAGGCAGTCAGGCCATGGCCTGATCTAATACTGACTGGATAACACTCATTTAATAAAAAATAACAATTTTAATCAAAAACTTATATTGTAATTAGAATTTTTTTTTTTATATTTATCATTTGGCCTGTCCTTATGAAATTATCTAGTTTCGCCTATGCAATCGACAATGATGTTTATGTAGTATGCAATACACTTCTTGGTATATAATACTAAGTGATACACACATAATTATATAACTGTAAGGATATATTTTATAACAAATTAAAAGACATTTAAACACTTTACAACAAATGACATACCTTAGGTATTAATCAGTCCCTAAAATATCCAAATTGTTGTACTACACACACACACACACCTAGTATTAAATCGGTAAAACTCTAAATAAAAAATTCAATGCTCTATAAGTACAAGCAGCAATTATACTTCTTCAACTAAAAACAATATGTACCTCAAGGCTCTGCGTTGATTATTGGTTAAGTACACTTTCCTTTATACATAGAGATTACATTATTTTCTTGTTTTATGAAAGGTTTTATTTTTAGGACCAGCATAAAATTTGGGTTTTCGCAAGTTTTTAGAACCTTTCCCGATTACACTTTGTCTTTCTTATTTGTGTTTGTCAGCTTTCTTGTATCTCTTTTCCTAAAATAACAATAAAATATGTTAATATACAATGAAGTATAATTATTAATTCCGACACAAAAAATAATTCGTCGGCACTTTTTGTGACAATAGCAGACATAGTTATTACAATTAAAATAATTTAAGCATACAAATATTAAATAAGGTTATAATTATTATTTATTAGAAACCGTTACAAACAGATTCAAATGTCAAATATTTTAAGTGCAAATCGATTATGACACTATGATAATTAGTTCATATTTTAAAACAAACCTAATAATTGAATTAATTAGTTATAAGTTAATTTCATAATTTATTTATTCTAAAAAAAATAACCATGTCTGTACTGACAAGTAACACTTTTTCAACATATAAATAAGTATATAAATGTATTTATTTATCATATAAAATTAAATGATTATGAAACCCTTAGCACCATATTAAATTCCAGTCTACAACACTCTTCTGGTCTCAACAGCGTACTACATAGTAAATTTGGATTCAAAATTTATTGTAGTTGAATTAGTAATTACCATTCTATGTAATAAGCTTGAACAATACAAATTTGATTCATAATTTTATAATCCTATGTATTAAATCTTAAATGTCAAAAGGATACAAAAGTATCGTGTTTTATAACAGATTCAATGATGATTTCTTGTCATAAATCATAATGCTTTAACAGTAAATGTAAATAGCAGGGCTGGAATGGATAAATGATTTATTCTTGTCATCAAATTAATTTTTTAACATCGTATGCGTTGAAATCCACTATTCATGCTGAAACTCAATTATTATTACATAGTAATTATTCAATGAAATATTACTGTACAATTGACCATAGGCAAAACGACGGGGCAGGCAGTCAGGCCATGGCCTGATCTAATACTGACTGGATAACACTCATTTAATAAAAAATAACAATTTTAATCAAAAACTTATATTGTAATTAGAATTTTTTTTTTGATATTTATCATTTGGCCTGTCCTTTTGAAATTATCTAGTTTCGCCTATGCAATCGACAATGATGTTTATGTAGTATGCAATACACTTCTTGGTATTTAATACTAAGTGATACACACATAATTATATAACTGTAAGGATATATTTTATAACAAATTAAAAGACATTTAAACACTTTACAACACTACAACAAATGACATACCTTAGGTATTAATCAGTCCCTAAATTATCCAAATTGTTGTACTACACACACACACACCTAGTATTAAATCGGTAAAAATCTAAATAAAAAATTCAACGCTCTATAAGTACAAGCAGCAATTATACTTCTTCAACTAAAAACAATATGTACCTCAAGGCTCTGCGTTGATTATTGGTTAAGTACACTTTCCTTTATACATAGAGATTACATTATTTTCTTGTTTTATGTAAGGTTTTATTTTTAGGACCAGCATAAAATTTGGGTTTTCGCAAGTTTTTAGAACCTTTCCCGATTACACTTTGTCTTTCTTATTTGTGTTTGTCAGCTTCTATGTCAGCTTTCTTGTATCTCTTTTCCTAAAATAACAATAAAATATGTTAATACACAATGAAGTATAATTATTAATTCCGACACAAAAAATAATTCGTCGGCACTTTTTGTGACAATAGCAGACATAGTTATTACAATTAAAATAATTTAAGCATACAAATATTAAATAAGGTTATAATTATTATTTATTAGAAACCGTTACAAACAGATTCAAATGTCAAATATTTTAAGTGCAAATCGATTATGACACTATGATAATTAGTTCATATTTTAAAACAAACCTAATAATTGAATTAATTAGTTATAAGTTAATTTCATAATTTATTTATTCTAAAAAAAATAACCATGTCTGTACTGACAAGTAACACTTTTTCAACATATAAATAAGTATATAAATGTATTTATTTATCATATAAAATTAAATGATTATGAAACCCTTAGCACCATATTAAATTCCAGTCTACAACACTCTTCTGGTCTCAACAGCGTACTACATAGTAAATTTGGATTCAAAATTTATTGTAGTTGAATTAGTAATTACCATTCTATGTAATAAGCTTGAACAATACAAATTTGATTCATAATTTTATAATCCTATGTATTAAATCTTAAATGTCAAAAGGATACAAAAATATCGTGTCTTATAACAGATTCAATGATGATTTCTTGTCATAAATCATAATGCTTTAACAGTAAATGTAAATAGCAGGGCTGGAATGGATAAATGATTTATTCTTGTCATCAAATTAATTTTTTAACATCGTATGCGTTGAAATCCACTATTCATGCTGAAACTCAATTATTATTACATAGTAATTATTCAATGAAATATTACTGTACAATTGACCATAGGCAAAACGACGGGGCAGGCAGTCAGGCCATGGCCTGATCTAATACTGACTGGATAACACTCATTTAATAAAAAATATCAATTTTAATCAAAAACTTATATTGTAATTAGAATTTTTTTTTTGATATTTATCATTTGGCCTGTCCTTATGAAATTATCTAATTTCGCCTATGCAATCGACAATGATGTTTATGTAGTATGCAATACGCTTCTTGGTATACAGGGTGATTCTTTTATCAAACAACACTCATTATTTCAAAAAGTATTAACTTTTTTCAATTTTTTTTTTTTCAAAATTTTTAGTTTTATGCTTTTCTAAAACTATGTAAAATTTTTATTTTTTTCACTTTAATATTTAATAGTGAAATCACTATCAACTTTTGATTTTCAAATGGCAACCTATACTTAAAATGTTATAAAATAGTAGGGATATTTTTTTTATGAATTCTAACGTTTAAATTACTATTTTTCATTTAACCGTTCGCGAGTTATAGCTGCTCAAAGTTGGGCGGTTTGAGGTTTTTAGGTGTTAGTCCCAAAGGTTATTACGGCTGTGAGACATTGATTAGAACACAAATATTAGATTATAATTATAAAGACCAGTAGTTCAAATTATAAAATGTTATCGTTCGACCAAAGGTACTAATATCGTTGTAGTTTAATTTGTACCTCCTACTACCTATACGTACTATGGACTATCGTGGACTATGGCACTGTATCCGTAATATCAAAAATTATGATTAATAATAAATCAGATGAAACAGATCTTATCATTTTAAATTTTTATTATGATAACAATATCATAATATGAAATACTTCCTAAACCACTACCACGATTAAAGTTATCTTTAATCGTGACCACTACACATGACAAATGATAATACTTTAATCACAGATAAACTCTCATCGAACCAAACCGTTGGGTATTCCCAATAAAAATAGATAATACAATTGTTTACTTTTCAGTTTTCAGTGCTATTATACTGCTATGGCCTATATTAATAATATGCCAAATAATGGTTTTTAACTTTTAAACAAAAAAATATAAAATTCATGTGACATTTAGTTTAATAAGTTTAATTTAAATCGTCTTTTCTGTGATTGAAAATTCAATTTTATTATTTTATTACTTTCATTGCTAACGTAAAGAGTAAACACGTCATACGCCAACATTCATAATATAATTAAATATTGAAACATTTATTCTCTAGTATAATGTTGTTAAATAAGTAAAAATTATATTAAATATGATGGGTAATCTAAGTAGTTTTTTTTATGACGTATTTTGTTTAACTATTTATTTAAACCTAAGTTTCATTTAAATTGCTATTACACATGTGAATATTATACTACTTGACGACCTATCAGGAACTTGGAATAATTTATTGGTAAGTTTTAATAATTTTGTAAAAAGCTTTAAAAATTATAGTAAATAATAATAATGTATTTAAAAAATTTTAATTTCAGTTTTATCAGTTCTATACAATTTTTATTCAAATGTATATCGATAGACAATATTATAGATCTATTATGTATTATTTATAAGTTGATAATACATAGCTTGTTTTAAAATCAAGTTGCATTGTAACTGTACAACTATTGGCTTCAATTAATCCAGAATGTTTGTTGCATACAAAAATTCTAAGATAATTACAAGCATGTACTAATAAGAATATTCTTGGACATATGACTTGAAGAATATACATATTATACTACAATTGTACTTAGAAAAATTGAGAACAATGTGAAAACTAAAATAATACTATACAACTGTTAAAAATACTATATTGGATTTTAATATTCCAACATATAACAACATCGATCATAGGTATGTATAAATATTTTTTATTTGTAACATTATTCAATTTTAAGAGGAAGTTTTTATTATCTTTTTTGTAGATAATCTAGTTAATTTCAAAGAAGCGTAAAATAATCAAGTCTGCCCGACTACATCCTAAGGAAAACTGTAACCTATCAATAAATAATATGTAAAGAAAATTGTGAATGATAAAAAAATATTGTAAATGCTAGTATACTAAATTGTAATACTTCATATTATGTAGTTAAATTAAATATGGGGCAGCAACATTAATCATTAAAACTTATGTTTAATAAAAATAAAAATAATTATAATATGTATAAATAGAGTAAATTAAATGATTAATGTTTTTTAAAAAAAAAAACTATCACATATGTATATTATGATTATCACTAAGTATATACTTGTTTATATATGCGTATACTCATTACTCAATTGACAATTTAAATATTAAATAAAATATATTTTTAAAATTATATTTAGGTATTACATAGTAGTTAGTAATATACAAAATAAACATTGTTTTAACAATTGTAAATGGTTAATGTTGTTGCCTATTTATTGCTAATTATTAAGTTATTAATTATTACTATTAAATTTACATATCTAAGTTGATATATTATTGGTGCCACTTTTAAATGTTACTATTGTTTTAGGTCTGGGGTTAATGGAGAATTTGTTCTGAATTTCTTGAACACATGTTTATCATTACTCATATTTTGCATAACTGCTTAACGAAAATTTTGATTAATCTGTGTCATCAAATTTGGAATAGATTTTTCATAATCCTGGACTTTAAAATGATATTGACATTTTATAGTGGTTACTAATAATATAAAATAAAATTAATTAGGGATTTATTGTTACTAGGGCCCGGTTTTTAATGTAAACAATTAATTTAAGAATATGAACATATTTATGCATTAACAATATAATATATATTGTTTGTGAATATTATATTAATGTGTATAAATATTTAAAAAAAGCGGGTAAGTGAGTATCGCTCTGCTGTACATTAGGGGGTGGGATGGACCTCGGACTAGGGAAGGTTAAATTTGAATGCAATGATAGGTATCATTGTATACGAAAAACGATTCTGAACGGAGATGATTTGTCAGTCTAGAATATATTATAAAAAAATCGAAAATTATTTATTAGTAAAACGTTATTTTACACGTGTATTTTTAATTTCAAATTAAAATTAAAACTTTAAACACTCGTAAAATTTTTTAAATTGAACAATCCTCAAACTTTTTTATAATTATTCTAAGTTTAACTTATGGACAGCATAGTATTAAATTTTCAATTCTTAGCTTTTGATAGAAAAATATTTATAAATTTTTAACTACCAAATAGTGAAAAATATTCATGATTTTGACGAATTTTTGTCAATATTTGAACTTCAAATGCTAATAAAAAAAAATTGTGCCTATGTATTTTTATAATTTTTGAATGAGAGTTAGAACAAGTTATGTGGACCCTTCAATTAAATTTTCAAGTAATTTGTTCCAGCTAAATTTTTTTTATCAACATTTATAAAAAAAAAATAAAAAAAAATTGAAAATTTCAATTGTCTATAAATAGCTCAAAAAAAGTCAAAATGTTTTGAAAATCAAATCACGTAAAGAAAATGGCAATCTAAATAACTGGTAAAATTTTCAAGTATTTACGACTTATATTGTTTGAATAACAACAAATATCAAAAATCGTTTGAGGCTAAACCGTTATTTAACGCGGTTTTGTAAAAATTTAAATTTCAAACACTCATAAAAAATTTTTGTCTGAATCAGGTAGAGTTTTTTTTACAGATATTTGAAGAAAAATGTATGGAGAACCTTGTACCAAATTTTCAAAACTTAGTTGTAAAAGAAAAAAATTTTACGATTTTTCAACCACAAAATTACTTGCAAATTTTCGCAATTTTGACATATTTCGTATAAATTCGAACTTTAAGCACTTATAAAAAAAAATTGTGACTAACGATTTCGGATTTTTTTTTATCACTTTAAGAACAACTCATAAGAAACCTCGCATTAAATTTTTAAGATTTTCTGGCCAGCCAAAAAATTTTTATCGTTATTTTAAAAAAAAATACTAAAAAAAATTAAAAATTTAAACTGTGTATAAATAGCTCAAAAAAAGTCTAAATTCTTTGAAAATTTAACTGTGTATGGAGAACGCTAATATAAATATTTGGTGAAAATTTCAAGTATTTACATCTATTAGTTTTTGAGTTATAGCAAAATAAAAAATTCGATTTTGCCGAAAACTGGTTTTGCGTAAAAATTCCCGTTTTTCTGTCATTTTTTTTTTGTTTTTCTCGATTTTTTTGAAAACTGTTGGAAAATGTTTACTTTTCACCTCTATAATGCACCAAGGATATCCACTTTGCCATCGGAAACCACCCCCAAAGTTTGAAATTGAAGCATTATTTCGACTAGTTATGCTGTACACAGACACAAAAACAAAAAAAAAAACAAAAAAACAAAAAAAAAAAAAAAAAAAAAAAAAAAAAAAAAAACACATCATTGTAAAATCAATACATTCATCACTCCGTTCAGAATCTAAAATATATAAAGTATTTAAAAATTTATTTACTATGAAAAAATTGAAATGTCATTAATAAAGAGAATTATAAATTTATATATGTATAACTGAGCTAAGTTAAAATTATTTTACTTAATTTTATAATATTTGAACATATTAGACTTGTATCAAACACCCAATAGGTATTATAATTATCATTACAATGTTATATTTTATTTAGATATGCATTAAGATAATACTAACTATAGAAATAGAATTTAGAAATTAGGAAATGTTGATCAATATTTAATCAAAATTATTTTAAGTGTAAAAACCTACATTATGTTAAAAATCGGGCCCTAATGACTTAAATTATGATGTTTAAAAAATAACGATTTTATGTATACTTGACTCGTCGTGAATTGCCTAATAATTAAATTTATAAATATGTCTTTTTCTAAAATTAACTGTATAATGCAAAATATGCTAATTGCTAAACAATATAAGGTAACTTGTATTTTTATCATTTAATCAATTTTTTTTTATAATTTTAATGAAAATTGATTTATATTATACTTATACTTATTATATTAATATTTGTATGCAAATTATAATTACTTAATTATGTGTACAATGTACATGTATGACGTATGTATAATTTTAATTTATTCAATAAATTATTGTGAAATTAATTTTTTTTTCTATACTTACCTTAAAGGGAATTTCAAATAGTATCAATTCATGGTATTAATATAAATCATACATCTTAAAATTTTTGTCAGACAAAAATATTGAACTATTAATTTTAAATTTGTTTTCTGTATAAATAAACAGTCAAGTGCCTTCAACTGACATAAATACATTATGTCTTATTCAAATAAAAAAAAAACGGATATGCTTAATTGCTATTATGAAATGGCAAGTAAATAATAAATATCCAATGTTGTAATAATATGATATGAAAATATTAAAAATACATAAAATTTAAACATTTTTTTTTCTTGATAAAGGTCCACAAACTTATGAGAAATCTTGTATTACATTTTTTAAGAATCTATAGCTCAAAATAATTTGCAAATTTTTTTCATTTTTACGTATTTTGTTAATATTTTAAATTGAAATGCTTATAAAAAAAGTGACTGGATTTTTAATATTATAACAAATCAAAATATTTTGAACAAATTTTAATGTATAGAAAAAGCTAGTATAAACATTTAGTGAAAATTTCTTGTGTTTACGATTCTGAGCTTAACTTATGGACAGCATAGTATTAAATTATCAATTCTTAGCTTTTGATAGTAAAATATTTATAAATTTTTAACTACAAAATAATTAAAAATAATCATAATGTTGACGAATTTTTGTCAATATTTGAACTTCAAATGCTAATAAAAAAAAATTGTGCCTATGTTTCTTATAATTTTTTTATCGCCATAAGAATATTTTATGAGGAACTTTGTATTAATTTTTCAAATATTTTGACTCCTCCAAAAAAATTTTATCGACACTACAAAAAAAAATTCCTAGGAAAATTTCAGTTGTCTATAAATAGCTCAAAAAAAGTCAAAATATTTTGAAAATCAAATCATGTGAAGAAAATGTCAATTTAAATAATTTTCAAGTTTTACGACTTATACTATTTTAAAAACAACAAATATATTTTAAAATCGTTTGAGGTAAATCATTGTTGTTACGCTATTTGGTAAAAATTTAAAATTCTAACACACTTAAAATTTTTCCTATAATGCTGCTTCGAGTTTTCTCTATAGCTACTTGAAGGAAAACTTATGGAAAACTTAGTGTTGAATTTTTTATACTTAGATATAAACACAAACAATTTTATGATTATTAAACTTCAAAATTATTTGCAAATTATCACGATTTTGACATATTTTGTAAAATGTTTAACTATAAACGCTTATAAAACAAAATTGTTACTAACGATTTTTAATTTTTTTTTAACTACAATAAGAACAACTCATAAGGAACCTTGTATTAAATTTTCAAGTTTTTTTGGTAATCCACAATTTTTTTATATACACTTCAAAAATAAATTCTCATAAAAATCGTAAATTTCAGTGGTCTATAAATAACTCAAAAAAAGGCAAAATGTTTTTTTTTCAAATTTAACTGTATATAGATAACACTAACATAAACATTTGGTGACAATTTCAAATATTTACAGTGATTAGTTTTTGAATTACAACCATATAAAAAATATATTTTTTATTTTAATTTAATTTTTATTTTTAAAGATTCCCGTTTTTCTGTCACTTTTTTTGTTTTTTTTTATTTATTTGAAAATTGTTGGAAAATGTTTACTTTTGCCCTGTATAATGCACCAATGATATTCACTCTGCCATCGGAAACCACCCCCAAAGTTTTAAATTGAAGCATTACCTATTTCGACTAGTTATGCTGTACACAAACACAAAAAAAAAAAAAACACAAATCATTGTAAAACCACAATACATTCATCACTCCGTTCAGAATCTAAAATATATAAAGTATTTAAAAATTTATTTACTATGAAAAAATTGAAATGTCATTAATAAAGAGAATTATAAATTTATATATGTATAACTGAGCTAAGTTAAAATTATTTTACTTAATTTTATAATATTTGAACATATTAGACTTGTATCAAACACCCAATAGGTATTATAATTATCATTACAATGTTATATTTTATTTAGATATGCATTAAGATAATACTAACTATAGAAATAGAATTTAGAAATTAGGAAATGTTGATCAATATTTAATCAAAATTATTTTAAGTGTAAAAACCTACATTATGTTAAAAATCGGGCCCTAATGACTTAAATTATGATGTTTAAAAAATAACGATTTTATGTATACTTGACTCGTCGTGAATTGCCTAATAATTAAATTTATAAATATGTCTTTTTCTAAAATTAACTGTATAATGCAAAATATGCTAATTGCTAAACAATATAAGGTAACTTGTATTTTTATCATTTAATCAATTTTTTTTTATAATTTTAATGAAAATTGATTTATATTATACTTATACTTATTATATTAATATTTGTATGCAAATTATAATTACTTAATTATGTGTACAATGTACATGTATGACGTATGTATAATTTTAAATTATTCAATAAATTATTGTGAAATTAATTTTTTTTTCTATACTTACCTTAAAGGGAATTTCAAATAGTATAAATTTATGGTATGACTATAAATCATACATCTTAAAATTTTTGTCAGACAAAAATATTGAACTATTAATTTTAAATTTGTTTTCTGTATAAATAGTCAAGTGCCTTCAACTGACATAAATACATTATGTCTTATTCAAATCAAAAAAAAAAACGGATATGCTTAATTGCTATTATGAAATGGCAAGTAAATAATAAATATCCAATATTGTAATAATATGATATGAAAATATTAAAAATACATAAAATTTAAACATTTTTTTTCTTGATAAAGGTCCACAAACTTATGAGAAATCTTGTATTACATTTTTTAAGAATCTATAGCTCAAAATAATTTGCAAATTTTTTTCATTTTTACGTATTTTGTTAATATTTTAAATTGAAATGCTTATAAAAAAAGTGACTGGATTTTTAATATTATAACAAATCAAAATATTTTGAACAAATTTTAATGTATAGAAAAAGCTAGTATAAACATTTAGTGAAAATTTCTTGTGTTTACGATTCTGAGCTTAACTTATGGACAGCATAGTATTAAATTATCAATTCTTAGCTTTTGATAGTAAAATATTTATAAATTTTTAACTACAAAATAATTAAAAATAATCATAATGTTGACGAATTTTTGTCAATATTTGAACTTCAAATGCTAATAAAAAAAAATTGTGCCTATGTTTCTTATAATTTTTTTATCGCCATAAGAATATTTTATGAGGAACTTTGTATTAATTTTTCAAATATTTTGACTCCTCCAAAAAAATTTTATCGACACTACAAAAAAAAATTCCTAGGAAAATTTCAGTTGTCTATAAATAGCTCAAAAAAAGTCAAAATATTTTGAAAATCAAATCATGTGAAGAAAATGTCAATTTAAATAATTTTCAAGTTTTACGACTTATACTATTTTAAAAACAACAAATATATTTTAAAATCGTTTGAGGTAAATCATTGTTGTTACGCTATTTGGTAAAAATTTAAAATTCTAACACACTTAAAATTTTTCCTATAATGCTGCTTCGAGTTTTCTCTATAGCTACTTGAAGGAAAACTTATGGAAAACTTAGTGTTGAATTTTTTATACTTAGATATAAACACAAACAATTTTATGATTATTAAACTTCAAAATTATTTGCAAATTATCACGATTTTGACATATTTTGTAAAATGTTTAACTATAAACGCTTATAAAACAAAATTGTTACTAACGATTTTTAATTTTTTTTTAACTACAATAAGAACAACTCATAAGGAACCTTGTATTAAATTTTCAAGTTTTTTTGGTAATCCACAATTTTTTTATATACACTTCAAAAATAAATTCTCATAAAAATCGTAAATTTCAGTGGTCTATAAATAACTCAAAAAAAGGCAAAATGTTTTTTTTTCAAATTTAACTGTATATAGATAACACTAACATAAACATTTGGTGACAATTTCAAATATTTACAGTGATTAGTTTTTGAATTACAACCATATAAAAAATATATTTTTTATTTTAATTTAATTTTTATTTTTAAAGATTCCCGTTTTTCTGTCACTTTTTTTGTTTTTTTTTATTTATTTGAAAATTGTTGGAAAATGTTTACTTTTGCCCTGTATAATGCACCAATGATATTCACTCTGCCATCGGAAACCACCCCCAAAGTTTTAAATTGAAGCATTACCTATTTCGACTAGTTATGCTGTACACAAACACAAAAAAAAAAAAAACACAAATCATTGTAAAATCACAATACATTCATCACTCCGTTCAGAATCTAAAATATATAAAGTATTTAAAAATTTATTTACTATGAAAAAATTGAAATGTCATTAATAAAGAGAATTATAAATTTATATATGTATAACTGAGCTAAGTTAAAATTATTTTACTTAATTTTATAATATTTGAACATATTAGACTTGTATCAAACACCCAATAGGTATTATAATTATCATTACAATGTTATATTTTATTTAGATATGCATTAAGATAATACTAACTATAGAAATAGAATTTAGAAATTAGGAAATGTTGATCAATATTTAATCAAAATTATTTTAAGTGTAAAAACCTACATTATGTTAAAAATCGGGCCCTAATGACTTAAATTATGATGTTTAAAAAATAACGATTTTATGTATACTTGACTCGTCGTGAATTGCCTAATAATTAAATTTATAAATATGTCTTTTTCTAAAATTAACTGTATAATGCAAAATATGCTAATTGCTAAACAATATAAGGTAACTTGTATTTTTATCATTTAATCAATTTTTTTTTATAATTTTAATGAAAATTGATTTATATTATACTTATACTTATTATATTAATATTTGTATGCAAATTATAATTACTTAATTATGTGTACAATGTACATGTATGACGTATGTATAATTTTAATTTATTCAATAAATTATTGTGAAATTAATTTTTTTTTCTATACTTACCTTAAAGGGAATTTCAAATAGTATCAATTCATGGTATTAATATAAATCATACATCTTAAAATTTTTGTCAGACAAAAATATTGAACTATTAATTTTAAATTTGTTTTCTGTATAAATAAACAGTCAAGTGCCTTCAACTGACATAAATACATTATGTCTTATTCAAATAAAAAAAAAACGGATATGCTTAATTGCTATTATGAAATGGCAAGTAAATAATAAATATCCAATGTTGTAATAATATGATATGAAAATATTAAAAATACATAAAATTTAAACATTTTTTTTTCTTGATAAAGGTCCACAAACTTATGAGAAATCTTGTATTACATTTTTTAAGAATCTATAGCTCAAAATAATTTGCAAATTTTTTTCATTTTTACGTATTTTGTTAATATTTTAAATTGAAATGCTTATAAAAAAAGTGACTGGATTTTTAATATTATAACAAATCAAAATATTTTGAACAAATTTTAATGTATAGAAAAAGCTAGTATAAACATTTAGTGAAAATTTCTTGTGTTTACGATTCTGAGCTTAACTTATGGACAGCATAGTATTAAATTATCAATTCTTAGCTTTTGATAGTAAAATATTTATAAATTTTTAACTACAAAATAATTAAAAATAATCATAATGTTGACGAATTTTTGTCAATATTTGAACTTCAAATGCTAATAAAAAAAAATTGTGCCTATGTTTCTTATAATTTTTTTATCGCCATAAGAATATTTTATGAGGAACTTTGTATTAATTTTTCAAATATTTTGACTCCTCCAAAAAAATTTTATCGACACTACAAAAAAAAATTCCTAGGAAAATTTCAGTTGTCTATAAATAGCTCAAAAAAAGTCAAAATATTTTGAAAATCAAATCATGTGAAGAAAATGTCAATTTAAATAATTTTCAAGTTTTACGACTTATACTATTTTAAAAACAACAAATATATTTTAAAATCGTTTGAGGTAAATCATTGTTGTTACGCTATTTGGTAAAAATTTAAAATTCTAACACACTTAAAATTTTTCCTATAATGCTGCTTCGAGTTTTCTCTATAGCTACTTGAAGGAAAACTTATGGAAAACTTAGTGTTGAATTTTTTATACTTAGATATAAACACAAACAATTTTATGATTATTAAACTTCAAAATTATTTGCAAATTATCACGATTTTGACATATTTTGTAAAATGTTTAACTATAAACGCTTATAAAACAAAATTGTTACTAACGATTTTTAATTTTTTTTTAACTACAATAAGAACAACTCATAAGGAACCTTGTATTAAATTTTCAAGTTTTTTTGGTAATCCACAATTTTTTTATATACACTTCAAAAATAAATTCTCATAAAAATCGTAAATTTCAGTGGTCTATAAATAACTCAAAAAAAGGCAAAATGTTTTTTTTTCAAATTTAACTGTATATAGATAACACTAACATAAACATTTGGTGACAATTTCAAATATTTACAGTGATTAGTTTTTGAATTACAACCATATAAAAAATATATTTTTTATTTTAATTTAATTTTTATTTTTAAAGATTCCCGTTTTTCTGTCACTTTTTTTGTTTTTTTTTATTTATTTGAAAATTGTTGGAAAATGTTTACTTTTGCCCTGTATAATGCACCAATGATATTCACTCTGCCATCGGAAACCACCCCCAAAGTTTTAAATTGAAGCATTACCTATTTCGACTAGTTATGCTGTACACAAACACAAAAAAAAAAAAAACACAAATCATTGTAAAATCACAATACATTCATCACTCCGTTCAGAATCTAAAATATATAAAGTATTTAAAAATTTATTTACTATGAAAAAATTGAAATGTCATTAATAAAGAGAATTATAAATTTATATATGTATAACTGAGCTAAGTTAAAATTATTTTACTTAATTTTATAATATTTGAACATATTAGACTTGTATCAAACACCCAATAGGTATTATAATTATCATTACAATGTTATATTTTATTTAGATATGCATTAAGATAATACTAACTATAGAAATAGAATTTAGAAATTAGGAAATGTTGATCAATATTTAATCAAAATTATTTTAAGTGTAAAAACCTACATTATGTTAAAAATCGGGCCCTAATGACTTAAATTATGATGTTTAAAAAATAACGATTTTATGTATACTTGACTCGTCGTGAATTGCCTAATAATTAAATTTATAAATATGTCTTTTTCTAAAATTAACTGTATAATGCAAAATATGCTAATTGCTAAACAATATAAGGTAACTTGTATTTTTATCATTTAATCAATTTTTTTTTATAATTTTAATGAAAATTGATTTATATTATACTTATACTTATTATATTAATATTTGTATGCAAATTATAATTACTTAATTATGTGTACAATGTACATGTATGACGTATGTATAATTTTAATTTATTCAATAAATTATTGTGAAATTAATTTTTTTTTCTATACTTACCTTAAAGGGAATTTCAAATAGTATCAATTCATGGTATTAATATAAATCATACATCTTAAAATTTTTGTCAGACAAAAATATTGAACTATTAATTTTAAATTTGTTTTCTGTATAAATAAACAGTCAAGTGCCTTCAACTGACATAAATACATTATGTCTTATTCAAATAAAAAAAAAACGGATATGCTTAATTGCTATTATGAAATGGCAAGTAAATAATAAATATCCAATGTTGTAATAATATGATATGAAAATATTAAAAATACATAAAATTTAAACATTTTTTTTTCTTGATAAAGGTCCACAAACTTATGAGAAATCTTGTATTACATTTTTTAAGAATCTATAGCTCAAAATAATTTGCAAATTTTTTTCATTTTTACGTATTTTGTTAATATTTTAAATTGAAATGCTTATAAAAAAAGTGACTGGATTTTTAATATTATAACAAATCAAAATATTTTGAACAAATTTTAATGTATAGAAAAAGCTAGTATAAACATTTAGTGAAAATTTCTTGTGTTTACGATTCTGAGCTTAACTTATGGACAGCATAGTATTAAATTATCAATTCTTAGCTTTTGATAGTAAAATATTTATAAATTTTTAACTACAAAATAATTAAAAATAATCATAATGTTGACGAATTTTTGTCAATATTTGAACTTCAAATGCTAATAAAAAAAAATTGTGCCTATGTTTCTTATAATTTTTTTATCGCCATAAGAATATTTTATGAGGAACTTTGTATTAATTTTTCAAATATTTTGACTCCTCCAAAAAAATTTTATCGACACTACAAAAAAAAATTCCTAGGAAAATTTCAGTTGTCTATAAATAGCTCAAAAAAAGTCAAAATATTTTGAAAATCAAATCATGTGAAGAAAATGTCAATTTAAATAATTTTCAAGTTTTACGACTTATACTATTTTAAAAACAACAAATATATTTTAAAATCGTTTGAGGTAAATCATTGTTGTTACGCTATTTGGTAAAAATTTAAAATTCTAACACACTTAAAATTTTTCCTATAATGCTGCTTCGAGTTTTCTCTATAGCTACTTGAAGGAAAACTTATGGAAAACTTAGTGTTGAATTTTTTATACTTAGATATAAACACAAACAATTTTATGATTATTAAACTTCAAAATTATTTGCAAATTATCACGATTTTGACATATTTTGTAAAATGTTTAACTATAAACGCTTATAAAACAAAATTGTTACTAACGATTTTTAATTTTTTTTTAACTACAATAAGAACAACTCATAAGGAACCTTGTATTAAATTTTCAAGTTTTTTTGGTAATCCACAATTTTTTTATATACACTTCAAAAATAAATTCTCATAAAAATCGTAAATTTCAGTGGTCTATAAATAACTCAAAAAAAGGCAAAATGTTTTTTTTTCAAATTTAACTGTATATAGATAACACTAACATAAACATTTGGTGACAATTTCAAATATTTACAGTGATTAGTTTTTGAATTACAACCATATAAAAAATATATTTTTTATTTTAATTTAATTTTTATTTTTAAAGATTCCCGTTTTTCTGTCACTTTTTTTGTTTTTTTTTATTTATTTGAAAATTGTTGGAAAATGTTTACTTTTGCCCTGTATAATGCACCAATGATATTCACTCTGCCATCGGAAACCACCCCCAAAGTTTTAAATTGAAGCATTACCTATTTCGACTAGTTATGCTGTACACAAACACAAAAAAAAAAAAAACACAAATCATTGTAAAATCACAATACATTCATCACTCCGTTCAGAATCTAAAAAAATTGATTATTTCAAATGCCTATAAATTGAATAAAAATGAGTGAATATTTGAAAATAAAATTATATAAAGAAAAGCTATTATAAACAACTAGGGTTTTAAAATTTCATGAAATCTTCATGAAATATTTCATTGCAATGAAAAATAAAATATAAATTATTATATCTTAAAGTTTATAATCACGTCAACTTGCAAATGAAAATTTTCAAAAATTGGTTTAATGTGTAAAACAAAGAAAATATGTATAAGAAATAATAATAAAAATAACCAATAAGGATCCAATTAATAATACAAGTGATAAATTAAAAAATATCAAAAATGTATAGTGCATATTTTTGTATATTTATCATGAATATTTTCTGCAGTGTTTAATCAATATATTATTTCTTATCAACTATAACCGATCATGTTTAAAAGAAGAAAAAATATTTTTCAATATTTCATTGAAATATTTCAAGTTTAGAACCCTATAAACAACTGATGAAATTTTCAAGTTTCTACAACTTATACTTTTTGGATAAAAACAAATATCAAAAATCGTTTGAGGCTAAACCGTTATTTAATGCGGTTTTGTAAAAATTTAAATTTCAAACACTCCTAAAATTTTTTTGTCTTAGTCCGGTAGAGTTTTATTTACAGATATTTAAAGACAAATTTATGGAGATCCTTGTACCAAATTTTCAAAACTTAATTATAAAAGAAATAAATGTTTACGATTTTTCAACCACAAAATTACTTGCAAATTTTCGCAATTTTAACATATTTCGTATAAATTCGAACTTTAAGCACTTATAAAAAAAAAAATCCAAAATCGTTAGTCACAATTTTCACTTTAAGAACAACTTATAAGAAACCTTGTATTAAATTTTCAAGATTTTCTGGCCAGCCAAAAATTTTTATCGTTATTTAAAAAAAAAATTGAAAATTTAAATTGTCTATAAATAGCTCAAAAAAAGTCAAAACATTTGTTGAAAATTTCAAGTATTTACATCAATTAGTTTTTGAGTTATAGCAAAATAAAAAAATCGATTTTGTCGAAAACTGATTTTGCGTAAAAAATCCCGTTTTTTCCGTTACTTTTTTAGGGTTTTTTCCGAAGCATTTGAAAAATATTGAAATTTTTTAACTTTTGACCCCCCAAAGTACCAACTAGATTCACTTTTGCTTCATAAACGATACTGTTTGAGAAAATCGAAGCAATATTACTGCTCCAAATGTTGTCGTCATACACAAAAAAAAAAAAAAAAACACACATCATTGTAAAATCAATACATTCATCACTCTGTTCAGAATCTAAAATAGTCGTGTAAAATCTATCACCAACATAAAATTTTTTAAATGATAATTATATTTTTTTTTTTGAGTGATAAGCACTTGTCCGAAAAATGTTAACAGTGGTAGACCTTCGGACGACTCACTGTCCCCAACTCATTTATTTTCTTATCAAAACTTTAATCAGGTTATTAATTATTATCTAAATTAGTCATAACAATTAATTTGTAACCTACAGGTACGAAGTTCATTGTCATTACTGTGTTGAACGATAGTCGATAACGAGTTTATTACATGTGATAATATGTGAAAATATGTACCTATTATTATTATTTATTACCCATGTACTGACTACTGGTCTTCAGAAATTAAAACCGAAAACCGCCCAACTTTGAGCAAAAGAAAAAAATAAAAATTTTACATAGTTTTAGAAAAGCATAAAACTAAAAATTTTGAAAAAAAAAAATTGAAAAAAGTTAATACTTTTTGAAATAATGAGTGTTGTTTGATAAAAGAATCACCCTGTATATACCAGAAGTCGACGAGATAATGAAGCATAAGAGAATGTGTACTTACGCGCCTATAAAAATCAAAAAGAATACAATATAATAAACTCAGATTTTTCTCTTTCTACAATATAATTAAGTTATAAATAATAAGCAATAATATTATAGGTTAATTATGATAATGGTAACAAAAAACTTTGCAATTGAAAATGATGATTATGATGACACTATAGAAAACTACGAAGATTGGACTAAAACTCAGCCACCCGAACTTATTACAATAAAAACAGATGCCAAGGATACCAAGGAAATCGAAGAATTAACAACACACAATTTAGAATATAATAATAAAATTAATATTTCAAAAAACCAACGTAATAAAAGAACAAAGCCTAATACAACAGATCTTATTACACACACTAATACGACAACACAACCAAAATTAGCTACAATAGATAATAAAATAAAAGTAGAAAATACAACTACAATAAATAATTTAAGCAATAGCAACAGTACCGTTACACATTCAAGTCATACATTGAAACAAGACAACACGACTATAATAAATAAATTAAACGTTAGCAACATTATAAATAACAGCACAATTAATAGCACAGAAATAAATAATACGACTAAATTCACAGATGAATCGGAAAGCGTTCAAAATAAAATTAGGTACGACAATTTTATTGTTATAGCCATAGGTGTATTATTAATAGTCAGCATATTGTCAATAATATATGCGTGTAGATCTATGGTGTAGATATAACTATATGAGACAGTTTCGTTATACGAATGTAGAGGAACAGGTACAGTCCGAACGGTATGAGATGTCAGAAACCACATTATAAAGACCAATAAAATAGAATAATATAGATACCTACTTAGTTAAATAAAATATAAGAGATAAGGAATATACATTAAAAAAAAAAAATATAAAAAAAAAGGGAAATAAAAAAAAATAAGAGAGAGAAGTAATATATACATTACAACAATAAAAAATAATAAACATGTTATAAAATATGTAGTAGTTAGTTAATGTAAACATTTTAAGTAAGCAGCTTATAAATATTATAGGGAAGGAAGAATGGACATTATTTATGTCAATCAACCGGGCTCGCAGAGGTTCAAGGTGCCGCTAATAACAGGTGTAGACATAAATGATATCCCGGATTTCGAAATACAAACGGTTACACTGGGGGAAGGACGCCAGGTGAACCTTAGGCTAAATAAAAACGGTGAATTTATCGGTGAAAAATTAATGGGTAGCAATAACGATCCACGGTTTAGCAGGGCGGATCCTCCTTCCGCAGTAATTGACCAACATATTTGCTGGTACGAAGGGTACAAGCATGATGACGGAGTAAATCGGCCAGGGGGGATAGAAGCAAATTACGCTTGTAGGTATTCTGGATAACCTTTTATTTGAACTTAGAGTGGGACAGTTGTCGCGGACCCCCATTCCATACTTTCCGTACACTGGTCCCCCGGTTGAGGTTGTCGAAGACAATCAGCCGGAAGTTCTTATAGAATTCGAGGAATGGCCAACTCGCAACGAGTTATTATGTATTTCACTACCACATTTCGGAGGGGGTGGATTTAATGAAAGCCGACGGTTAGACTTTCTTATAAATTTGGGACGTAAAATAAAACACCAGCGTCATATTTGTTTTTCGGGGGAATGGGCAGAAATACCCTACTGTTATTACGAACACATTAGATCGGCACTTGATACAATGCGAGTACCGCTAAGGCGAGCGGAGCGCACCAGCACAATAGAGTACCTAATAGGAGTTATGACAACTTTAGTGGGCAATTTCCACGAGTATAAGGAACCATTGTGCTGGATGTTGAAACGAGCCATACAAGATGATATGGATTATTTTATCACTATTACTGATTTTAATCGTTGGGAATTTTAACCACGAAAATGACCACTTGTAAACTATTAAATTGTACATTAATATTAAGTTTATTTATATGATATTTAGATTATAAGTTATTAATAGAGTAATTTAATAAAGTATGATATTTTTTTTAACATAACAATATAGTACATTCATTGTTTAAACATTTTTTTTTTTTGGTAACACCAATATTATCTAATACACGTATTATGATATAGGTTATTTTTAATAACAGCTGTTCAAGGACAACTACCATATTCTATCGAAGAATTTAAAACCGAGACAAGCATATTTTATGAAAATCAAGGAGATATCAGAATAATAGGAGCTCAATGGGAGCTAATAACTTATGTACCTTTAACAAATTACGATGATAGATATAAGCAATTAGAAGTAGAAATTAATACTATGACAAATCATTGTCAGGATAAAATGTCAACACATGAAATTTGTTCTAGGTTTGAAAATATATTAAAAACAATGTTTAACGAAATATCTGCTCAAATGGAGCAAATGTATGAGTCAATCGGTAGATATACAAATAGTTTAGAAACAACAACAGTGACCATTCATAAAACTATAACTATGGGTAGACGTAAACGTGGTCTAGTCAATATAATAGGTTCAGCAATGAAAACATTGTTTGGAGTGTGCGATAGCGATTGTGCGAAAGAGACCACTGATCAAATAGGAATAATTGAAAAAAGTAACGAACGAATGATACATTTATTAAAAAATCAAACTACAGTAGTCAAATCGGCAGTACAAGGAATAGGGGGCGCGTCACTAGAAATCAATAATAAACTTTATAATGAACTAGAGGAGAAGCAAAATGAACTAAAGACTAAAATAAATGAGTTAGTTAATCACACTTCAACTTTAGACACCTTGGTGTTAACAAATAGAATACATAGCATTTTTACCGCGTTATTAACACAATATTCTTATGAAACAACGACCCTTAGTTCAATAATAACAGCAGCTAGAACGGGTGTACTACACTCTAGTTTAGTAACACCTCGAGAATTAGCAAAACAATTAACACAGATAAAAATTAATTTACCAATAAATTTGAATTTACCTATGGGCACAGATCCAAGTGAAATTTATGAACTAAGCAAAATAACTAAAATGGCAGTTTTTTACAATAACAATAAAATAGTTTTTCTAATAAAAATACCTTTAGTAACAGAACTGGAACTGACCCTTTATAAAATAATACCTATACCGCACCGGGTGGAAAATAATAACGATAATAAGGAACATAGTTTAATTTTAAAACCAGAATATCAATATGTCGGAATAACCAAAAATCGTAGGCAATATACCATTTTCACTGAAACGCAATTATTACATTGTACAGAGACAGAAGCATTTACTATTTGCCCAGAATTTCAACCTATACAACACGAATCGATTAGACAACCATGTGAAGTAGCATTATTTAAAAATCCAGACCTTTTACCACCTACATGCGAAGCAGGAGTGATAGTAATATCGAAAAATATATTTCATAAATTAAAATATGCAAATGCATGGATATTCACCACCACTAGTGACACATTGACCATAGTATGCCAAGGGAATAAGGAACCATTTATAGTAAAGATTAAAAATCAAGGTTTAATAAAGCTAAACCAAGAATGTAGAGCATATGCGGAGTATATAGTATTGAACCCGACAAGGGAAATAAAATCGAAATATTACATAAATTTCATTCCGAAAATAGGTGTGAGTAACGTACCAATAAAACTTAAGAGCGTGAAAAATATAAAAGTACGAAAAACAAAATTTGATTCGCATAAACTAGATAATGTACATGAGATGGCACACTCCCTGGACGAGATAGATAATATGATAGATGAGGAAATATTAAGACAATCTGGAGTAGATAACAATAATAAAAATTCATACCTTATGTATGTATAATTATAGGATTAATAGTATTTTCATTATTTTTATTATTTTTTATATATATATCGTATAGATGCAACTTGACCACTGGTAGAGCGTTAGGCCACCAACAATTGGCAGTAATTAATGATAACTTACCGAGAAGTCGAAGTACTTTTTATGTGGAATCCCCACTTAAAGAAAATAAAGCTAAAGAAAAATTACTAGGTGATACACCTGATAGATTAGGAATGGGCGGATTACCACCAATAATTACAGAATAAAAATATAAAAATAAAACGATAAATGTAAATAAAAAAATATATAAATTATTAGTAATTAGTAAAATAAGTATATATAGAAAAAAAAAAACCTTTTGTGATTATTAAATATAATGTATGTAAGCTTGTGTAAGCTTGTAAGCTTGTGATGTCGTTGCTTGTAATAAAAACTTTGACAATTATAATTGATGTTGAACTATTTTTACAACAGAGCGGAAACACACAAATTCGTAATAATGGACTTTGAATTTTCAATGGTGGACAGGACAAGCATGGTGGTTATTTCAGGAGCTATCTCAAATAGCCTAGATCGATTCAAAATTCGTAAGTTGGAAGGTAGACCTTTATTGTTACCTATCAACGAAGAACCAAGACCGACGAAAGACCGAGAGCTACAAGTAGCTATAAAAGAGATTAAACGAGTATTTAGGTGTAAAACAGAGTTGAGAGATGCTTGTCTAGACCAATTGAACAAAAGTTTGAATACGACAAGGAACAATTTGACACCTGGATATATTGAAAATTACATTTTAAAAGGAAACAAAGAAAACGTAATAGTAGTATGGAACGGGAACTCTGATAAAAGTATTCTGAATAGATTAGATTTAGCACAATTTCCGATTTTAAACATAACATGTTATGACAAATTATTTAATAAAAACTTCACGATACAATTCGAAAAATTAAATACCAGAGAAATAATATACGAAGTAGACATAGGGACATTTAACAAGTCGGGACGCCTACTTAATTTGGTAGAAACGCACGACATGATTTGTAAAAAGAAACATAAAATTACGTATGCGCACGATCCTACAGTGGATGTAAAATACACTAAATGTATTTTTGACTTTGTAATACGTAAACAAAGATATGAAAACTTAATAAAACATTTTTAAAAAATTTATAAATTAAAATTTTATATATAAATTTAATTTCAGACATAATAATTGAAAACTATAGTTAAATCAACCAAAAGGTAATAAAACAAAATGAATAGATTGGAACAGTTAAGCGCGGAAATTGCACTAAATATTGAAACACAATACCACATAAATCCAGAACAAGGAGATTTGCATAATTTTACTAATTGCTATGACTATCATATAGTCACCGCAAATAATTCGATTTTAGTACCCTACGAGGATGACAACATTTTGAAAATGATATCTGCAACTAAGAGATTTTTATCAGATATGTGCGTAGACAGAGATTTGAGTGAGCCTTATTGCTATGAGTTGAACTATTTTTTAGAAATATTAACCAATCCTGCAGATATTTTGTATTATGATAGATAATTCTTCAATAAAACTGGTAATTTCGGTTCGTGTAGTTTGTAGATAAATTCTTGTGACATGACAGTGAGAATGTGTCTGCGACTACCTGAACCTATTTGATAATATAACACGTTGGTTCAATCAATATTTTATGATAAATCCGGTTGGATTGTACGACCGCCCACTAACAACTTTTGACAATTGATTATGATGGAGCGAGTTCGTCACAATCCAAGTGATGGGGGATGATTGATCAAACAGTTAATAATCAGTTAAAGATAACGTCATTTGCAAGGGACGAACTTAAAATAAATAGTTGGCCATTGCATTTGGGGATAATATTTGATTGAGTAAACGGAAGAGAAAGACAATATAAAAAATAATATGTAGATAATAAATATTACATTAGGAAATAAATATAGAAAATATAAATTAGAATGTAAAATATAAAAGTTATTATTCAATATATATACCTATATACACTTATACATGGTAGAAACGAATCAGAAATACAAGAAATATTAGAAAATTATAAATAAAAACTATAAATTACAGATATTATATTTCATTATTATAGGTATACTTTACTATTTTTTATTTTTTTTTTATTGCAATAAATGCATTATTATCCACTAGACTCTAACTTTTATATAAATTATATCATTGCTACGTGCTCTGATGTCCTATACCTATAATATAATATATAAAGGGGGCGATACCGTGTAGACCTGAGTAATAAGATAATAATCAACCATATATTATAATATCATGACTCGTAATGGGAATAGTACGACGAGGAAATACTTAAGAATATATAATGGGGAGTAAATACCTACATACCTGAGAGGTAATATATTAGGCCTAGTCGCTATGAAAATAGCCACCTATTAATTTGACCTTCGGAAATCGGAGATGAACGAACTCAACGATACATTGTAGGCCTATAATATGACTGTTCGCGCCAAGCCGATCCGGCGACGATCGCGATATTCGGCCAGCTATCGCGATATTATGCTAATTACCACGACGGCGCACTAATTCCACTATAATCTCCCGTTCCTTATTGTTTTTATTTTATTATTATTATATGTTGTCTTTGATTACTGAGGTGGCTAATCATATGTTATTGTATCTATTCTGTTTTATCGTTTTTATATATTATCATTCTTCTGCGGCCAACGCCCTAATTATTTTTTTTATATTATTGTTGTTGTTATTATTTTCTGCTGTTCCGCTCTTATAGCGTTATTGTTTTTATATTATATATGAAGTTGAGTTTTTTTGTTATTATAAGTCGCATTAAGCGCACCCGTTGCATTACGCATTCTAGACAATAATTTATAACATAGTTTGTATTTTCATTCGTTGTCAGTGCGACACGAAATTCAATATACTTGTTACGCCATTCAGGCATATAATCATTGAGGTATTTTATTATTTTATTATTTTATTATTTTATTCATCACCCGATTTGGTCGTGTGTGATTGTCGCCATTCCGCCTACCTCTGCTGTTAGTATTTAACTCGCATCCGGCATACCCAGCAATTACGACATCGTCCTTTGACCATCATGCTATTCACACCCGCGTAAGACCGCCAGCACTCGCCGTGGTGTGTGAGAGGCCGCCCAGGTCGACCAGATCATCAGCGTCCTCGAGTTCAGTGAACTGCTTGCTTCAAGACTTCAATAGTTTTAAGTATAGTTTTAAGATTTTTCACTGGTTTTGTGAGCTCTGTGGTCATTGCACCAGACCGGACCGACCACAGAGACCCCCGCCCATAACTAAACTGTCACATCCTATTTCCACTGGTACATTATCTCCTATCCACGTCGTCGTTGTCGTAGGGTATTATATATTGCCTACCCTATTTATTATAAGGCGTTGACTATTTAGTTGCCTACCTACGCCCCGTAAAGAGTCTTATAATCCATTTCATTCTCGGACGTCACCGAGTGGTCCTTCGGATCGCCCATATTGTTGGGCGCGTACATAAAGTTTTGGTCCTTCGAACCGGATGTAACCGACAAACCGTTACCTATTTAGTTATTTTATTCGAATTCTGTCTTCATATTGGTCTTCTTTGTGTCACAACCCGTGGAGTCGTCGTATTAGCTTACTTACAGAGTATCTTTTGGTCTCATTTATCACCATGACTATGCCCCAATCAATCAATTACATCGACGCGAAAGCACGTGTAGTTCGTGCTATCAGTCGAATCACTACATTCGTGAAAGCTTCCGGAGAATTCAATAATGATCGGACAAATATAGGGAAACAGGCAAAAATCAAACAGATGCTTTCTGAACTAAAGGAAATTCGTCGTTGCGTAAATGATGACGTTCAGATAATGGAAACGGCTGTAGGTCAAGGTACTGCACCTGTTGATGTAACCGATAATAAGTATAGTAGTACGTTGATTAGTACATTCGAAGATATTTATTATGAGCTGGCTGCGTTTGCCGACATTCATCAGTTCGCACTGGCACCCGTCTCAGAGATGTCTCATTCTTTTGCTTCGAGCACTGCTCAGCAGTCTGGTACTTTAGGAAATTTGTCATGTTTCCAGCTACCAAAACGAAAATTTCCCACATTTTCTGGAGTAATTACGGAGTGGCAAGGCTTTGAAGACTTGTTTAATTCAATATTATCCCATGCTCCAGACCTACCGAATGTTGAGAAATTCGAATACCTGAAAACGTCTCTTCAAGGTGAAGCGTTATCACTGGTTGCCCATTTACCCTTGACAGCAGCAAACTATTTGAGTGCTTGGAAAATTCTAAAATCCCGATACGGAAACAAACGCGATTTGGCGCGCATTCATTTCCAATCTCTTCTAAAGAAGCATGTCGTAAAATCCACTGACTCACAGTCAATTAAAACGTTGCTTAATTCGATTACGGAGCATACAGCAGCATTAGACAACTTAGATTTCGTAACTAGATCATGGAGTCCACTGTTGTTATATATTTTTGAACAACATTTGGACTATGAGTTACGATCTCGTTGGGAGTTAGCAGTGGGAGACGAACATTCTCCTAGTCTCTCCGAATTTCTCGATTTCTTACGCCAACACATGCGTTCTGCCGAAGTATGTTTAACCTCGACTACGTCTTCTAACCTCGCTAAATTCCCTAGACATCAGGATAAACTTCGTTCTGGTTCGGTGCAAAAAATACTTACAACCACCACCAATCAATCGACAAATATTAATTGTCCACTGTGCAATCACTCACATTCAATTCGAAAGTGTTCACGATTTAATGAAAAGACACCTAATGAACGGTTCCAGCTTGCTAAGTCGCATCGGCTTTGTATTAACTGCCTGGCAGCTGGCCATTCATCAGCAGCATGTTCATCTAAATACAAATATCAAGTTTGTAACCGATCCCATCATTCGCTGTTGCATTTCAGTTCTAATTCTGGACCAAATCAACAGCAACAACAAACACCCACTAACGTACTTTCTACTGAATCTTCCACTGCTTTATCAATGATAGTTAGAGGAGTACCTAAACACGTTATATTACTATCAACTGCAATACTTGACGTAGTCTCTGCTGACGGCCATCGGCATTCTCTTCGTGCTTTGTTAGACAGTGGCTCTCAAGCGAGTTTTATTACTGAACAAGCTGCGTCGTTGTTAATGCTCCGATTCCATTCACCAGTCTACATCACGACCTTTGCAAGTACAACCTCCACGCTTGTCAAAGGTAAAGCCACAATAACGGTCTTGCCTTGTAAAAAATCAACACCGTCTGTGTGCGTAGATACATTAATTGTTCCTCAAATTACTGGTCATACACCTCAAACTCCAATCGCGCACGGAACATGGACTCATATTGAGAACCTGCCATTGGCTGATCCGACTTACCATCGCCCTGGACAGATTGATTTGCTCTTAGGAGCTGATATGTTCCCTTCTCTCGTTTTAACTGGTCAACGCAGAGGTCAAACTGGTGAACCAATGGCAATGGAAACAATATTTGGTTGGGTACTGGTCGGTCCAATTCAATCGCTTCCTTCTGTTTCACTCAATTCGTTTTGTATATCTGTCTTTGAAACCCTCGACAAAAATCTAAGAAAATTTTGGGAGCTTGAAGAAGTACAACCCATTAACCATCTCAGTAAGGATGAGTCGACTGCAGAGAAATTCTATCAACAGACTACAACTCGCCTTGCATCAGGGCGCTTTATGGTTAAACTCCCATTCAAGTCACCACATCCTTTATTAGGTGATTCGAGAACTACGGCTCTTCAGAGATATAGATCGTTGGAAATCAGACTGAGTCGAGACAAAAATCTTCGCAAACAATATGTCAAATTTATGCAGGATTATATATCTAGTAACCACATGGAGCTCGTTCCTATAGAAGACAAAGATACTCCATATAACTATTACATCCCTCATCATTGCGTGCTCCGGCCAGATAGCCTAACCACAAAGTTGCGTGTTGTCTTTAACGCCTCTGCACGAACAACTACGGGATCATCGTTAAATGATTATTTGTATACAGGTCCCAAACTACAACCCGATATCCAAGTCGTTCTACTACGCGCTCGACTATGGAAGTATTTATTCATGGCTGACGTGAAACAGATGTATCGTCAGATTATCGTGGATCCTCCTGATCGAAATTGTTTAAGGATTTTTTGGTGGTTCACTGTAGATTCTCCTATTGAAGAATATCGATTATGTACAGTCACGTACGGAACTTCTGCAGCTCCATACCAAGCTCTTCGGACTGTCCGAGAATTGGCTACTGTTGATGGTCCTACATATCCGGTCGCTGCTGAAGTGCTGCTACATGACACATTCGTCGATGATATTATTACCGGTGCGAATACCGAAGAAACTGCTCTTGAGTGCCAAAGCCAACTAATCAATCTCTGTGGACTTGCTAAATTTGAACTAAGGAAATGGGCTAGTAACAACACACAAGTTATTCAAGCAGTCCCCAATGAGGCCCGTGCCATGTCCCCGTCATTGTTGTTCAACTCGGCTGATCATGCAGAATTAAATGTCTTGGGATTAAAGTGGGACCCATCGTCGGACATTTTTTCGTTTCACACTCAACATTCGTCAAAAAACCCTACCAAACGGTCAGTGTTGTCAGACCTTGCTCGAACGTTTGACCCATTAGGATTACTGTCACCAACTACATTCTGGATCAAGCACTTTATGCAGTGTTTATGGATTTCTGGGATAAAATGGGATGATCCCTTACCATCCGAACTTTCTCCTCTCTGGAACAGATATCATTCAGAACTTAATTTAGTTAATACGCTTGTCATTCCTCGTCGCATTATTGACGATTGTGCCATCTCAATTCACTTGCATGCTTTTTCGGATAGCTCTCAAAAAGGCTACGCTGCATCCGTATATCTCCGTGTTGAAACTGCTACGTCCGTCCGTTGTCATCTTGTTACAGGCAAGACCAGAGTTGCACCTCTAAAACACGTTACCATTCCCCGGCTGGAATTATGTGGAGCTGTTCTGGCAGCACAACTCCTTCGTTACACCGTCACAACGTTTCAAGATCGAATACACATCGATAAATTGACTGCGTGGACTGACTCAACCACAGCCCTTGCTTGGATTCGTTCGTCGCCGCATCGTTGGACGAATTTTGTTGCGAATCGCACAAGTCAAATTCAAGAGTTGACCTCTCCATCTATTTGGAGGCACGTTCCCACTCTTTGCAATCCAGCTGACTGTGCATCTCGTGGGTTATATCCGTCAGATCTCGTAAATCATGCCCTTTGGTGGACTGGACCGCCATTCCTGTTGAAACCTCCTGATCAATGGCCAGCATCCCTTGACACTCCTCAGGATGTCATTGATACAGTCACTGAAAACGAAGTTAGGAAATCTACTGTAATGGTCATGGTCGTAAGATCTTCTGCTACGAAATTACTCGATCGTTTCTCGTCATTAAATAAAATTGTGAGAATTGTTGCATACTGTTTACGCGTCAAAAATGTTAAAGATACGGACCAACAATCCACAACAGTTCTGACCGTAGACGAACTTCATCACGCGTTTTCAACGCTTATCTTCTCTGTCCAACGATCAGTGTATAATGAAGAAATCGCATTGATCACAAAGGATTTACCGTGCTCTAAACCCCTTCGTAAATTGGATCTATTTGTTGATGAAGTTGGACTTCTCAGAGTGGGCGGTCGCCTTCAGAATGCCGACATTCCATACGAAAACAAACATCCGCTCCTCCTACCATCGCACCATCGACTAACAGATCTGATCATTGATCACCATCACCGTAAATTGAAACACCCCGGACCCACTGCTCTTCAAACTCATTTACAGCGCACATTGTGGATTCAGTCAGCCCGGCGGGTTATCCGTTCACGGCTGCGTCTGTGCATTCCATGTTTCCGTACGAGGCCGAAAGCTGTTCAACCGAAAATGGCTGCACTTCCAAAGTATCGCGTCCAGCAAATTAAACCATTTGCTATCACTGGTGTAGATTATGCTGGACCGATTACGATAAAGAGTCATGTAGGTCAAAATTCACGTCCCAAATTGGCCTACATCTGTCTATTTATCTGCACTAACACGAAAGCGATTCATTTAGAACTCAGCTCAGATCTTTCCACAGAAACATTCCTAATGGCTTTAACACGTTTCACTTCACGTCGTGGGCCGGTAAACGAGATCCACAGTGATAACGGCACCAATTTTGTTGGAGCATCGCGCCTGTTGACACCTTTACAAACCTTGACCAACTCAAAATCCTTTCAAACTCGTGTACGTGCCCATCTAGCCACTTCCAGCATCCAATGGCATTTCAACCCTCCCTCGTCTCCTCATTTTGGAGGACTATGGGAAGCTGGAGTGAAGTCCACCAAAGCACTCATCCTCCGATCTATTGGACTCCATAAGTTGGCGGCTGAAGAGTTTATGACGCTCTTGACCCAAATTGAAGCTACGCTCAACTCGCGGCCACTCTGTGCTTTAGGCAACGATATATCAAATTTTGACGCTCTCACCCCAAGCCACTTCTTGACCTTAGAACCATCTACGTCACTTCCGGAGCCCAACCTCAATAAAGTCCCTCTATCAAAATTGACTCGTTGGCGTCTCATATCCGATATTCATCGTTACTTCTGGTCTCGATGGAAGAACGAGTATTTAACCACACTTCAAGTCCGTTCTAAATGGTACTCTGATAAGCAACGGTTGAATGTTGGGGATCTTGTTCTTATTCGAGAAGCCTCACATCCACTCCAATGGTCGATAGCAAGAGTTCGTCAACTTCATCCCGGTTCCGACGGAATAGTTCGAGTTGCAACAGTGGAGACTGCTACCGGATCGTTTGTTCGTCCAGCTGTGAAACTATGCCCTTTTCCATCTTCTTGAAGATATCTTCAAAGTGGGCGGTGATGTTCGCGCCAAGCCGATCCGGCGACGATCGCGATATTCGGCCGGCTATCGCGATATGCTAATTACCACGACGGCGCACTAATTCCACTATAATCTCCCGTTCCTTATTGTTTTTATTTTATTATTATTATATGTTGTCTTTGATTACTGAGGTGGCTAATCATATGTTATTGTATCTATTCTGTTTTATCGTTTTTATATATTATCATTCTTCTGCGGCCAACGCCCTAATTATTTTTTTTATATTATTGTTGTTGTTATTATTTTCTGCTGTTCCGCTCTTATAGCGTTATTGTTTTTATGTTATATATGAAGTTGAGTTTTTTTGTTATTATAAGTCGCATTAAGCGCACCCGTTGCATTACGCATTCTAGACAATAATTTATAACATAGTTTGTATTTTCATTCGTTGTCAGTGCGACACGAAATTCAATATACTTGTTACGCCATTCAGGCATATAATCATTGAGGTATTTTATTATTTTATTATTTTATTCATCACCCGATTTGGTCGTGTGTGATTGTCGCCATTCCGCCTACCTCTGCTGTTAGTATTTAACTCGCATCCGGCATACCCAGCAATTACGACATCGTCCTTTGACCATCATGCTATTCACACCCGCGTAAGACCGCCAGCACTCGCCGTGGTGTGTGAGAGGCCGCCCAGGTCGACCAGATCATCAGCGTCCTCGAGTTCAGTGAACTGCTTGCTTCAAGACTTCAATAGTTTTAAGTATAGTTTTAAGATTTGTCACTGGTTTTGTGGGCTCTGTGGTCATTGCACCAGACCGGACCGACCACAGAGACCCCCGCCCATAACTAAACTGTCACATCCTATTTCCACTGGTACATTATCTCCTATCCACGTCGTCGTTGTCGTAGGGTATTATATATTGCCTACCCTATTTATTATAAGGCGTCGACTATTTAGTTGCCTACCTACGCCCCGTAAAGAGTCTTATAATCCATTTCATTCTCGGACGTCACCGAGTGGTCCTTCGGATCGCCCATATTGTTGGGCGCGTACAATGACTATTAATCATATTTAAAATTATTAAATATTTTATCTCGAGTTCTGAGAACTCGGATACAGCGCTTGTGGTTGACCACCTGCATGTGGGCGGAAGGTCATCGGACGTCATCATGCACGCGCATCATGAAAGAGCGGATGGTCTTCGGACGTCATCATCGCACGCGCATCCTCTGAAATGAGTAATAGCGTGAGAAGTGAATGACCTGATTACGAATAGGCCAGAAGGGACCTGGGTAGGAGATCAGGGGACACTGACTATATAAGGGGGCCCAGAAGAGGACTCCCGCAGAAGTGATTTTCCAGAGCTAGAGCAAGCACCTTCACGTCACTTTACATCAGAAATCGTTCATTTGGACTTAGTTTATTTTTCAATTAATTTAATTATTTGAACTTAGAATATTTTTCGATAATGAAAAACGATAATAATTAAGTAAAAAGAAAAAAAAGAAAAAATATAGAATATTATTAAGTTTAGCAATTAATATAAATTAGTTAAAAAAAAAGAAAATCAAAAAAAAAAAAAATATATATATTATATATTAATTTAGCCGTAATTTATTATTAAGGATTAAATAAGTTAATTTTATTTAAGTATATGAGTAGAATAGACAATTTGTTTTACAAATAATTATTTTTCGGTGTTTAATGAGTAATATAAAAATAAATTTATGAGTAGTGATACGGAAGGTAGTATAACTGACGAATAAACGATAGATTATCGGGAGAAAAAGTTAATAGTGAAACTAAAGAAAAAGGAATTCAAGTGGAATTAAATATAAATAAATCTGATAAAAATAAAACAGATAGTGAATTAATTACAGCGGAAGGTTACGAAAGTCCGCAAGAATTTGATAAAAATAAATATTTAAGTGAAATAGTAGAGAAAAGTTTATTAGATACAAGTATTAAATTTAATACAATTAACGAAATCGAAAAAAGGGTTATAGGTACGCGCACAAAACCGAATATAGTGCACACGCAATTACAACCGGTAAAAAGAAAACCGTACCTTAAAGTAAAAATGGCAGAAGCTAAAGTTTTATTAAAAGATATATCATCATTAATACCAAATTGCGCTGACGAAAAAGATGTATACGCGTTTATTAGGGCATGCGATTACGCATGTGAGGCGATAGAGAAAGAACAATTACCATTATTAACTAAATTTATAGTAACCAAATTAACAGGGAAGGCATTAGACGTATGTCGCTATAGAGAAACTTCGACTTGGGAAAACATAAAAATAATTTTAAAAAACGCATTTGAACAACCACTATCCCCGCAAACACTTCAAATAAGTCTAAACTCCTTACGCATGCGAAATGACGAGGATGTACTATCTTATAACGGTCGCGTAGAAAAATTGTATTATAACTTATGTAACGCAACTGTAGCAAATAAACCCGCGGAGGAAGCGAAAATCCTTAGGCAAGCGATAACGGAACAGGCATTGGCTATATACATTAATGGTTTAAAAATGAATTTACAAACAATAATACGTGCGAGAGATCCAAAAACTTTAGAAGTAGCTATGCAAATAGCCAGACAACTGGAAATCGAACTTAGCCATAATACGGAAATAACGCAGAATGATGTAAAAAAGGAACAAAACGCGAATAACTATAATAATAATAAACGTTGGTCGAATAACTATCAGGGTAATAATAACGCACAGAAATTTAATAACAATTATAGCAATAACTTTAGACAAAATTATAATCGCGGAAACTATGGACAAAACGAAAATAATTTTAACAATAATTATCGCAATAATAACGGCAACAATTTACCTAGGAATAATAATTTTAACAGAGGCGGCAATATTCCAAATAACAACTATAATAATTATCCGCGTAATAATAATAACCAATATAATAATAATAATCAGAATATTAATAGACAAAATAATACAGGATGTTATAATTGCGGTAGAAATAATCATATCGCACGAGATTGTCGCATGGGCAGACAAAACCAAAGACAAAATAATAATGTTCGTCAACCCGTACAAAGTAATAATAATGTGCAACAAAATAATGTTAATAATAATGCAACGCCTATAACTTGTACTTATTGTAATAAGATAGGACATGATAGTGTTAGCTGTTATAGTAGGCAAAGAAATGAGCGTAATAATACTAATCAGCCGGGAAACGGGCAGGCATCGAACGGCGCCGGCGTCCGTTCGATCAGCCAAATAGTAGCCGTACCGGAGGAGCAAATGTACAACGTTGCTTCAACATCGTCTCAATAATACACGATAATCATATTTCATTTCAATCACCTAATTTTAATACAGAAAATATTAGTCTTCTTTTAGATACCGGTAGCGAAATAAATTTAATAAAAATAGATGAATTAACTGGCGAAACTTTAGTAAACGAAAAAGAAAAAATATTTTTAAAAGGCATAAATGACAAATTAGTATCCACAATTGGTAAAATTACAATAATATTAATATTAAATAAAAATGAAATAAAAACCGATTTTCATGTAGTGAATAAAGAATTCCCAATACCGAAAGACGGGATTCTAGGTCACCACTTCCTGTTGCAAAATAACGCAGTTATAGATATCGCGAATAATATATTAACGATTAAAAACGATATTAAACGCGAATTAAATAAAATATGTTTTACATTAAAACCGCGAACGGAAACAGTAGTATCTATACCAATAGCCGATCCTAATATGGAAAATAAAAATATTTTAATACACAAACAAGAATTAATACAGGACGTCTATTGCGCTAATATAATAAATACAGTTAAAAATGGAAACACAGTTATAAGTATATTAAATATTTCGGAATCACCACAAAACATTTTCGAGGACGAATTAAATAAAATTTTATACGAAGATAACGTAGAATATAAGTTACACGAAATAAAAATGATTAACGATAATAACGACCGCGTAAATAAAATTAAAAATTTAATACGAAGCGACCATTTAAATAAGGAAGAACGAGATACGATATTAGAAATATGCGAACATTTTTCGGACGTTTTTCATTTGGAAAATGATTATTTAACATTTACAAACGCGGCAGAACATATTATACGATTACCGGCTAATCAGCCACCGATTTATAAAAGACCATATAGGTTACCACAAGCTCAACAAAAAGAGATTGAGGAACAATTAAATAAAATGGAAAAAGACGATATAATAGAACGTTCAATGTCACCTTTTAACGCACCATTACTTCTAGTAAAGAAAAAATCAGATTCGTCTGGTAAAGATAAATTTCGAATAGTAATAGATTTTAGAGCGCTTAATCAAGTAACATTAAATGAATTTCACCCGTTACCAAATATTACGGAAATATTCAGGGCCGTCCTTAGGATTTGCGAGGCCCAGGGCGAAAATACTTGTACATATTTTAGGTATTATATATTTATATCTATCTATATTATAAATAAATGTACATATTTTAGCCTTTAGGTATTATATATTTATATCTATCTATATTATAAATAAATTATGATATGTTTATACAGGGTAATTTATTAATAATTGATAATAAAATTCATTAATCGTCCCTTAAAGATATTTATACAAATTTGCTTTTTTATAAAATAAAAATAACAATAAAAAGACAAATTAAAAATTCAAATACTAAAAAATACAATAAAAATCATGTTATTCATCAAAAATTAATTTTTCTGGCTTTTATTTCTGCGAAATTTTCAATAATATCATTATATTCTATATTTTCACACAAATCACGTTCAATTGAAATAATTGCTAAATCAGAAAGACGATCTTGCCCCATTGTGGTTCTCAGATAATTCTTAATGATTTTTAACTTCGAGAAACTTCTCTCAGCACTGGCAGTGGTTATCGGAAGAGTTAATAATATTCTTAATGCGATAGCAATATTTGGAAATGAACCACATGTTGATTCTATTAAATCAAGACACTCGATAGAGGTTTTTTGTTTGTTCAAAATTCTACAAAATATTTTTAACTCGTCAAAAAGTTCAATTCCATTTAAATCGCAATTTTCACCGTCCTTTAATAATATTTCTAAATCCATACAATGCTTTCGTAATATTTTATCTTCAAATAACTTCAAATTTTCAATATTATATAAAAATCCAAAGTTTTCTGAATGATGAGATAATTGCTCGAATCGTTGATTTATTGATACAATTGCTTGATCTACTACTGCCAAAAAATAATCTTGATAAAATTTTTGCTCATTAGAAACTGTACGTGTATCATTACATTCATAATCAAACTGCTTCCTTTTTTTTAGAACTCTAGATTGTTTAAAAACTGCTTGAGTTCCAATGTCTTCACATAATTTTTGTGCAGTTTTTTTTGATAACTCAAACCCATTTTCTCTAAAATTATTAAAAAAATCTTTAAGACCACTTAATAACTGAACAGCATTACTCAGTTCCATGCTTTCGCTTTGAAGACTCTTACTAACTTTATTAATAGCAGATAGTAGTTCATACCAAATAACAATACTTAAAATAAAATCATAAGAAAATTCATAATTTGCCAAAGACGAACTTTCACTTTTTATTTTAGGATCCTTTGTTAATTCACTGACTTCTACTAAAGCATCGTGTACTTGGCATAATTGAAAACGAATAGGTTTAATCGATTCGATCCGAGATTCCCATCTGGTATCTGACATTGGTTTTAAAGTAAAGTCTGAAACGTATTTTAAAAGAATAGTCCATCTTTCAGTAGAAGCGCTGAAAATTGTATAAATTCTTTGAATTACACCAAAAAATGTCATAGCAGCCGGTACAGACGATGCCATGTCCCCGAGAAGTAAATTAAGGCTGTGCGCAGTGCATGGTACAAAAAAAGCTCTTGGATTCTCTGAAATAATTCGGGATTGTACTCCCTGTTTTTGGCCGACCATATTTGCCCCATTATCGTATGCTTGGCCACGGCAATTTTTCAAGTCTAAGTTCATTAATTGTAATTGTTCTTTTATTTCCTCAGTTAAATTTAAACCAGATTTATTTGAAGTGTGAATAAAGCATATAAAATATTCATTTATTTCATATTTTAAATTTTTCGAAATTTCTACAATACGTAAAAGAAATGTAAGCTGCTCTTTATGACTTTTATCAGGTGTTCCATCTAATAAAATCGTAAAGTATTTACTCTGTTTAACGCGATTAATTATTTCATCACGTATTTTTGTGGCAGTAATACTAATAAGTTCGTTTTGAATCCTAGGTCCTAAATAATGATCATGTATTTCATCATTACATACGCGTCTCAAATGATCGGCCATAATAATATCAAATTTTGCAATCATTTGTATTAGTCCTAAAAATTTACCATTATTCGCTGTATATAATTTAGAACTTGTACCACGAAAAGCGTCATTATGTTCTGCTAAAAACTCTATACATGCAATAATTCGTTTAAGAATACTACGCCAACGTTCTTTTTCAATATTTAAATTATCTTGTATATTATTATCTACAGTTTTATGAAGATCAAGTCTCATACGTAATTGTATCCATTTTTCTTGAGCCGTATTATGTGGAATAGATAATTCATGTTCTTTTAAACGTTCACTAATGTGTTTCCAATTTGAAAATCCTATTGATGCCAAAGATGATGTAGAATTAGACGAGAACAAACGACAATAGAGACAAAATACTCGATTAAAAGATTTGGAATACAAAAGCCAATTTCTAATCACTTTTTCACCGTTGGCCATTATTCTATTATAATGTATTACGCTAAATTTGCGACCTTCGTCGTTAGATGGAAACATAAAATTTATAATTTTTGAAGGTGGGTTTTTAACTAAATAAATTCGTAATTTATCATTAATATTTTGTGGCCAGTTACCTGGATCGTCGTTGTTGTTTTCTTCTTCATGTACTTTTCTACTCTCGATGTCTTCTTTTGGTCGTAAATCGTCTGATACTAGTTTCACATTGTCAATTTGACTTTTAATTTGACCACTATTGTCTGTCGGCACATGTTCACATTCATCGCTTTCACTATTGGATTGAACTTCCACTTTTTCTGTATTAACATCGTCACTATTGCTCAATTGGAGATTAGCATTTATTCCACTTTCAATTTGACCACTATTGAATATAGTATCATTTTGGTCTTTTTTCAAAAATTTGAATAAAGAGTTTTTTTGACGTTTATTTTGATGTTCAATAGCAATCTTCAGTTTTCGTTTTTCACCACCACTTTTAAATTTTCGATATTTATCTCGTAAACGACCACTCATTTTAATATTATTGTAGTAGAAAATTAGATACAACCGATGTCAACAGCAAACGCACACACCAAAAAGTAAAAACTACTACTAATAAAATCGATTTACCTACTATTTGTTCAATACATATTATATATTATTATCAATGTTTTCCCGATGCCCGACAGTGACAACCGACGGCGACGTTTTAAATCTACTATTATCTATTACTAATAAGTAATAACTAATAATAAGTAGATAATAACTATTCAACGAAAAGGACGGTCCGTATAGCTGCTGCCTGTTACCCGCATCACCAAGGCTGATGTGTTGCGATTACGAAAATACTGTATTATGGATAGGTATTCCAATTTTTACGTTGAACCAACTTCGTTATTTTTATATAAAATTTTTTCATATTTACAAATTAGGTATATAAAACATACAATTTAAATACTACGAAAAAAAAACAATTAAAAAAAAAACGCGAGGCCCCAAATTTAAGCAATAAGCGCGAGGCCCAGGGCCTGGGCCCTGCTCGCCCCCCCTAAGGACGGCCCTGGAAATATTAGACCAGTTAGGACAATGTCAACTTTTTACTATTTTGGATTTAGCAAGCGGATTTTATCAAATACCGTTAGCAAAAGAATCTCGGGAATTAACAGCGTTCTCGACCGGTCAAGGTCATTATCATTTTAAGCGTATGACAATGGGAATGAAAACAAGTCCCGCGACTTTTCAAAGACTTATGAATAACGTACTTTCAGGGATAATAGGCATTAAATGTTTAGTATACCTGGATTACATAATAATATACGCGAAAAATTTAACAGATCATAATAGTAAATTGATAGACGTATTCGAACGTCTACGGACGCATAATCTAAAAATACAACCGGATAAACGCGAATTTTTAAAGCGCGAATGTTTGTACTTAGGTCATATAATTTCAGAACACGGAATTAAACCGGATCCGAAAAAGATAACATCAGTATCAGAATTTCCGACACCAAAGAACGTTAAACAAATAAAATCATTTTTAGGCTTATCGGGATATTACAGAAAATTTATAAAATCATATAGTTTATTAGCTAAACCGATAACACACTTATTGAGAAAAGATATAAAATTTGATTGGAAAATAAATATTAAAAATATAAATTAGAGTATAAAACAAAAAAATTATTATTCAATATATATATATACACTTATACTTTGTAGAAACGAATCAGAAATACTAGAAATATTAAAAAAAATTTTATAAATAAAAATTATACTTTACAAATATATTTCATTATTATATACCTTACTATTTCTTATTATTCTATAGCAATAAATGCATTATTATCCACTAAACTTTAACTTTTATATTATATAAATTAATTATAGATTATATCATTATACTATTAACCACTAACAACTTAGCATTTACATACTAACCAATTGTATTATATAACTATATTAGATTATTATATTATTCACTAACCACTTATTTATTGTATTAAGGAAAAAAAAGGAAAAAATGTAACTACTAACAATTATATATTAAGCACACTATTGTAATCAATAAATATGTATTGTAAAATTGATAATATTATGAAAATATTCAAATAATTGTAATATGATATTGGAAAAACATACAAATAATTGTAAAATGTATTGAAATTATTGTAAACAAGTTTTATAACTTGTATTGTATTTTGTAAACTTATATAACTATTTTTGTACTAAGACTTTGAAAGATTTCTGTCTTGAGGACATAAACCTTTTTTTTCGTGGGGAGGTGCTACGTGCTCTGATGTCCTATACCTATAATATAATATATAAAGGGGGCGATACCGTGTAGACCTGAGTAATAAGATAATAATCAACCATATATTATAATATCATGACTCGTAATGGGAATAGTACGACGAGGAAATACTTAAGAATATATAATGGGGAGTAAATACCTACATACCTGAGAGGTAATATATTAGGCCTAGTCGCTATGAAAATAGCCACCTATTAATTTGACCTTCGGAAATCGGAGATGAACGAACTCAACGATACATTGTAGGCCTATAATATGACTATTAATCATATTTAAAATTATTAAATATTTTATCTCGAGTTCTGAGAACTCGGATACAGCACTTGTGGTTGACCACCTGCATGTGGGCGGAAGGTCATCGGACGTCACCATGCACGCGCATCCTGAAAGAGCGGATGGTCTTCGGACGTCATCATCGCACGCGCAGCCTCTGAAATGAGTAATAGCGTGAGAAGTGAATGACCTGATTACGAATAGGCCAGAAGGGACCTGGGTAGGAGATCAGGGGACACTGACTATATAAGGGGGCCCAGAAGAGGACTCCCGCAGACGTGATTTTCCAGAGCTAGAGCAAGCACCTTCACGTCACTTTACATCAGAAATCGTTCATTTGGACTTAGTTTATTTTTCAATTAATTTAATTATTTGAACTTAGAATATTTTTCATTCAGTTTAATAAAAACACTTAGAAATAATTCATCTATTTATTTCGTCACGACCTGTATCTTTTCGACAAGCTGCTGGCCCACTACATCATTATACTATTAACCACTAACAACTTAGCATTTACATACTAACCAATTATATTATATAACTATATTATTCAATTATTTTATATAACCATATAAAAAAAAATATTATTCACTAACCATTTATTTTATTGTATAAAAAAAAAAAGAAAAAAAATTGTAAGTACTAACAATTATATACTAACAAACTAACAATTAAATACTAACCACTAAAAATTATATATTAAGTACGCAATTGTAATAAATAAATTTATATTGTATAACTCTAATGTATAATTGAAATTTTATGAAAATATTCAAATAATAAATAATTGTAATATGATATTGTTAAACATACAAATAATTGTAAAATGTATTGTAACTGAAATTATTGTAAACAAGTTTTGTAACTTGTATTGTATTTTGTAACTTATGTAATTTTTGTGCTAAGACTTTTGAAAGATTTCTGTCTTGAGGACATAAACCTTTTTTTTCGTGGGGAGATGCTACGTGCTCTGATGTCCTATACCCATAATATAATATATAAAGGGGGCAACACATTGTAGGCTTAACTATTTAAGATAACAATCGCCCATGAATATTAATAAAAGACGTAGGAAAGAACATACTACCAAACAATATGAGGTGTATGGCCATAATGCCATAGAGGGTGTTACCTAGGCCTGGAAAACAATAGAAATAAAACAACTTTTGACTCTAACCCGCGTACAGGGAAACGAATAAACTTAATGGTACATCGAACCTAACCCACACATAAAACACACAATCACATGTAATATAATTTTAAATCATATCGCGAGTTCCGAGAACTCGGATACAACGCTTGTGGTTGACCACCTGCATGTGGGCGGACGGTCTTCGGACGTCATCATCGCACGCGCAGCCTCTGAAATGAGTAATAGCGTGAGAAGTGAATGACCTGATTACGAATAGGCCAGAAGGGACCTGGGTAGGAGATCAGGGGACACTGACTATATAAGGGGGCCCAGAAGAGGACTCCCGCAGACGTGATTTTCCAGAGTTAGCGCAAGCACCTTCACGTCACTTTACATCAGAAATCGTTCATTTGGACTTAGTTTATTTTCCAATTAATTTAATTAATTGGACTTAGAATATTTTTCATTCAGTTTAATAAAAACACTTAGAAATAATTTGTCTATATTATTTCGACACGACCTGTATCTTTTCGACAAGCTGCTGGTCCACTACACGTTCGTTTAAAGTATTTTCTACTGACAACAATATTGACGATATCTCCCAAATCGAATTATTTTCTTTTTCCATTATCTCAATTTTTGAATGAAATACATACATTAGTGAATGAATAAACCATAAATAACTTTCATTTAAAGGATTTTCAAAAAATGATTTAATTGCAATCGGTATTTGATTTTGTGACAAAAAATATGACTCAAGTGCTGGATATATTTGTAACAATCTATTAATAGCCGGAAATAATGATAACCATCTTGTTTTTGAATGAAATAAAAGTTTTTTGTACTCAACATCGACAAAAGTACAAAATTCTTTTAATGCTTCTGTACGTACTGTATAAATTGAAAAATAATTATATATTTTTAATATAACCCACACAGCAATTTGAAAATGATAATATGCACAAAATTTATTTTAATCATTAAAAAAAGAATATTTTCTTAGAGACGTTTAAAAAATATTTATTAAAGATTTATTCATTATTTTTTGAAAATTATTTTGTCAAAAATGAATTAATTATAATATAAAAATATTAGTCATGTAATATCTGTAAAATATTACTATGAAATATTTTCTAAATATATTTAAAGTATTGATAAATTAATATTTTTATTTCCATATTATGATAATCTTTTTAAAATATTACAATATTAATATTTTACAAAAATATATAATTTTATGTTTAAAAAATATTTTTTGCATATTGTTTAAATAATCATTTATAAATAAGATAGTTAAAATATTTTCAAAAGAAAAAATTTTAATATTTTCTCAAAAATGTTTAATGAATATTATATTTATGGACATTATTTTCTAAACATTTTGAAATTATGAAATATTATCAAAGTATAAAAATAGGTATATATCAGCTGGGTTTTAACTTAAAGGAGGCGTTTCTTCACCAAATGTTTCTTTTTAGGACCCTTCAAAAAGTCTTTCTATATAGTCGTAGTACCATTGACCGGGGGGGGGGATATTTTGGAAATGTCTGTTCGACGTTCCTAGCTGAAATTAAAAATTCTGGTATTTTTGAGATCGTTGATAAAAGGTGGTATCTTGTGTCGAAACCGTATAGGTGCAGATTTTACTCCTCTATTGGGAATATTTGGGAATTCTAATGTTCAAAATTGCCCATTTTCGTGTTTTTCAGCCCCGATCCTAGGGTTTTACATTGTTCGGCTTTTCTTTATTATACGGCCTTATATGCGGCTTATCGTTCCGGTTCTTTTGGTACATTTTTGGAGTCTATCTGAATGTTGGTTCGGGAGGTATGATTTTTCACGTATTTTTCGCACATACAAAATTACGTATTTACGTGTTTTTTGGATTTTGAGTTTTTGTTAAATCTTTTTGATATTTGAATCGATAGTATTTAAATATAAGAAGATTTAAAAAGGGTCTGGTCGAAACGCGTAGGACCATTATTTACCTCGCAATCGTTTGTCAATGGAATGTTGACACCTCAAATAGCTGTACAAATTATCGGTGATAGTGCCTGCATTTTCCGTTCAACATCATTTCATTTGTTTGACACTCAAGAAAGATGTCAGGAGATCCTCTGAAGTTTATCGTAGTTGTGTTATTTGGAATATCAATTGTCGTAGTTATTTGAATAAGTTTTCCAAATCCAACATATATTTTTTCGGCCATAGCGTGTAACATTACTGGATTTTTTAAATGCTTTATAATAAACACTACAATTATCCACATTTTAGTCGTTATAAACTGTATTATCATTTTTGGATATTGCCAAATTTCATTTATCGTATCCTCTTCCCAAGTCATTCCTGGCATTACGAAACTTTTAAATACAACAATAAGTTTTCTATTAAAATATGCTGAATAACAAATGTTGAAATAAAATGTAAAAAAACAATGTATTTAATTTGTATAACCAGTTACCTAGTAATTTAAGTACTGTGTGAAAATCAATCGAAATAAATAAAGTGATCAATAACTTACTGACACAACTAAAACTTATTTACATAAGATACATAACATACTTACATAATTACCGTTAATATATTATTGTCAGTAAATTAAATTATAATATTGTCGGTAAATCTTTTATAGAATAAATTTAATTTAAGGATAGGTATATTAAGTAGGTAGGTACTTATCTTATAACTAAATTTTATTAGGCGAGTATGACGTGAGATAGAGATCTATTAATATTTATGTTGCACCACTGCCACCACTTGAAAAAGTGATCTAAATCTTTCCTTAACTCTAAGCAATCATTAGGTGTTAATTGAATTATACAATAGGTACATTTTAAATTATTGGCAAACGGCAAAAATTTAGAATATTTAAAAGTTTTGTCTAAGTCATTAACTAATAATATAAATAATAAAGGGGATAAATTACCTCTCTGGAGCACACCAGAGGTAACTTCTTTAGTATCAGATAAATATTATTCATTTTTACATAATGTCGTCTGTTGGATAAGTAAGACTCAACCAAACGTAATAAAGGACCATGGATAGCGTATACTCATTAATTTAAGTTTTACAATAATCTTTAATGTCCATGATATTAAGCTTTTTTACGATTCCCACATTCAACTGTGGATGTTAGATTTGAGTAAAACACTAGTCATTTCGTACTAGTTCATCTTTGTGATTGGAAGCCATACTGATTAGATGACCAAGTTTGCTTGAAAATGGTTGATAGTTAATTGTTAGTGTCTACTTGTTGTCTGCTACCAACTAGTATCTTTGTCTTCGTCTTATTAATATTCATATTGAATTCTTGTTAAAGTGTGTTATTTATTTTTTAAGTATTCTTTCTAGGTTTTCTTCGCTGTCTGCTATCATAGCAATATTATCTGCGAATCGAACTAGCATCCCACCAACCTTGATCCCTCCTATATCTTCAGATCTCAGATCTCTTAGCGCTTCCTAAATGTATCAGTTAAATAAAGTAGGTGATAAATTACACCCTTGTCTAACCTCTTTTTGAATTTTCGCTTCTTCGTATGCGTCGTATTCATCTGTTATTACAGCTTTTTCATTAATATATCATTTGTGTATTAATCTTTTATCTTTATAAAGTCTATACCTATCTCATCCATAATATGAAATAGTATATTGTGTGGCAAGGGCGGGAAGTGAGCCACACATACTATTTTTTGTCACGCCCCTGCGTTCATGGAAAAGGTTATGCAGGGATCTATGCAACAATTATAGACTATTCTACAAACTTACTAACGCATCGTTCGACGCACTTATCTAGGAACAGTGCAAATTAAATATGTTTAAATGTTTATGCGTCATGCAAGGAGGTTATACTATACATTTAAGATGTAACCAAAAGTTTATGTTTTGTAAGAACCGTGATAGGTATACATTTTACTTTCTGGTTGTGCAGGAGATACGCGCCCGGCGGCCGGCACTTTTGGGGATTTCTTTTTTTCCGCCCGGCACTTTGGGGATTTCTACTTTACCGCCCGCTGGACGGAAAAAGGACGCATTCGAACGCTTCAACCGTGGTCGAAAACCAAACTTTCGGTGCAGGCGTGACAAAAAAACAGAAATCCCCAAAGTGCCGGGCGGAAAAGAAGAAATCCCAAAAGTGCCGGCCGCCAGGCGCGTATCCCCTGCACAACCAGAAACTAAAATGTATACCTACCATGGTTCTTACAAAACATATACTTTTGGTTACATCTAAAATGTATAGTATAACCTCCGTTAACGATGCGTTAGTAAAAATATAGTATCTATATTAGTATAATAATCTTATCAGTTACAATAATAAAATATACAAAGTGAAAATTGTAATTTTGAAATAAAATAAAATGTCTTCCATGAAATTGTTTTTATAGAATAGTCTATAATTGTTGCATAGATCCCTGCATAACCTTTTCCATGAACGCAGGGGCGTGACAAAAAACAGTATGTGTGGCTCGCGCGGGAAGGCCATTTCAGTCACAACGCCCGCGACTGAAATGGCTCACTTCCCGCCCTTGCCACACAATATACTATTCCCACCTAACATTGTCGAATGCTATTTTCAAATCTACAAAGGTTATATATATAGGTTTATTTATTCTGAATATTTTTTCTAAACCCAAATTGATCTTTTGTTCAAATGTCCTCTATTTATTTTCTATCCGTTTGTGTACTATATTTTTGTTAAAGTTTTTGACAGATGGGATATTCGGCTTGATGTTCTATATTCTTCGCATTTTTCAGCTTTTTGCTTCTTTGATATAGGTATCATTTCGCATTTTTCGAAGTCTTCAGGCAATTCTCCTGTTTCATAGGCATTTATTATTACATAACACACCACAGCTTTTTTTCTAGTTCCTTCTAAAGCCATAAAAGTTCACCATTCAAACTATCGATTAAAGGGGCTTATTACGTTTTAATTTCTTAATTGCTAATTCGATTTTTTTCCACTATGATGGTAGGTCCTACAAAGTCATAATTTCCATTTTCCAATTCTGGGTTCTGTGCCTTTTGTCCGTGTTCCCTATTTTATTATATGTATTGAATATATAAAGAAATATACAACTATAATATGGCCAGCTTTTTATTTATAGTTCTACTGCTAATATGAAACTGAATATAGGAACGTAGATAGGTATATATAACGTAATCCGATAGAAATAACACGGGAAATACTGCTTTGTGGTTTTAATATAGAAATGTTACGTCTTGACTTGATACTTAAAGAGACAATAACACGTTTTGAATTGAATAACAATTTTTAAATAAATATTTTTCATAAAAATGATCGATTTAAAACTAATTTTACGCCAGAATTGAATTCCTCATATTTCTTTACATAAAAATTGATGTTGATCGTTTTGGCAATACCACGTTTTGGATTATCGCCCTCCAATTATTATTACTATTATAATCAAAATACATTAGTAAAGGTTGTGATGATTTTAAACACATGGTCTCAAAATATGAACTAAAGATGTTATGAATGTCGTTAATATTGTTAAAGTGGAGGGAGGTTATTAAAGGTAACTGAATTTAACAATGGTTTTGACACTTTATTTTTTACATATTGCCAGAAATATTTGGCCATATCGATTAGTGCATTTTGAGTTTTGTTTAAATAATTATAATAACTACTTACATTTTTTTCGAAATTGTGATAATTTTTAATAAAAGCAATTATGTATTATATAACAATATTATATGAACATTATATAACAGTCATTTGCTACCTAGGTAATGCTTAGTGTTAAAAATATTGTTTAGTTTAAGGTATTAATTTTATGCAGTCCATAAATTGACTAATAAAATCAATATTGTTGGACTTTATTTTCACCGAAAAAAAATGTTTGTCCTGTACATTTATTTTATTTATTGAATTATGAAATTATTTGAAAATCCTAAAAACTAATTCCCAATGCTACATAATTTATAAATAAATTGGCCTTGACGGGAGAAATGTTATGTGTAACACACATACCTACTCAACCTGTTATCTAATAAACTTTTAATTCATACCTAACGTGGCATGGTTTCTTTTCTAAATATGTCTGAGTGCCGACTGAAATCGGTGGGTCATTTTTCAGTTCTATCAACGAACGTCTGTTCTCCATCAACTCCATAATTTCCAATTTCAGAGCTACTGCTGCCCTATGTCTATTTATCTCCAAACGATCGATCATCTTAAACGCTCGACGCATGCGTGTATTTAGCGTTTCCAATGGTTGAAGGTCATCCTGTTTAATTTTGTTCACCTTCATCGCAATATAAATTTATGGGTGAAATACTTGGCTCTACGGGCTGTAAAAATCGCTGACAGTTTCTCAAAGCTGATAATAAATTTAATATCCCGAAATTGAACATTGTCATGTACTCGTGGATACAATATAATATAATAATTTTTATCGTCTACATGAATTTAAAATTATTAAATAAAAAAGTTTAAAAAAATAATAAACAAAAATATGTTTATTAAATAAAACATTTATACAATTTTGATTCTATTATAATTCATTTATTGTCATGGAAATATAATGAAACTGTGACTATACTAAATTAATTCTAGGTATAGTAAATAAAATATACTTTTTAAAAAAAAAGTTAGTGGTTTACTTTGCGTTTCTGAGTGTATAAGCATATTTTTGTTATAAAGTCGGAAATATGAACTACAAGCGTCCGACAACTAATGATATTATTTTATTACATACGGCATTTTCTCAGTTAACGTAATTTATGAGTGATTTGCGATTATTTTAGTGAAATAGTGTAAACTGTCAAGTTTTAACTAGTGCAGGGATTCTCAAACTTTTATAAACAATAAACACTGTTCCCCTTTTTATCAATAATTTTTTTTGGGTAACCCTTCTTAGTTACTAATCTAAGATATATATAAAAAAATTTAAAGACTTACATACTTGTTGGCCAGACCTCTACCCCTTAAAAAATTTCGAGTTAAGGGGTACGCGTACCACAGTTTGAGAAACACTGACCTAGTGTATCTACCTTATCTATGTCAGTACTTACCTATTTTGTATTCAAAAGTCAAACTTGTTGCATTTTTTGGTGTTGCTGTTGTTAACAGATCCTGAGAGGATCCTGACAGTTAACTACTGTTCATTCCCATAAGTGCTTATAATATTGTTTTATAATATGTATAATGAACTTAGTCAAGAGTCTGAACCAGTGGCGGGGTGAGGCAAGTGAGGCAACGCCTCACCTAAAATATTATAGCAAATAATACTCTTAAAGTATATTTCTTGGCTCACCGATAGCAAACATTTCGATGATGACGTCAGAGGCACCGTTTAACGTTCTCAGAATTGTAATTACATACATATGAGTGGGTTAAAGCCATAGTGGTGTAAGTCACATTTTCGTAAAAATTGAGTTATGTATTGTAGGCATATTTTCAAATATCAATTTATTGAATGGCAAAGTGAAGTAAGTCGTAGCTCATAATCTCTACCACTAGATGGCACTACAATTCAAACCAGAAATACATCAACAGTTTCATTAACAGTTAAAGTGGTGTAAGTTGACTTACACCACTTTGACAGTAAATGTTTCCTTATCATTGTTTTATAATTTTATATAGATTAATATAATCAATTAAATTATTTGTAGGTAGTTATGATTAGATACTGTCTTTTTCCGCTTGTTAGTGTCATTCATAGACTTATAATGTAATAGACCAGGAATGATGGTGTGAGTACATAAGACTGGTTGAAGATATCATATGTGCGAGAGAGATAGACTGTGTTGCGGTTTTATCAGTGACTTTATATAAAATTATACAAATACTTTGGTTTTTCTTTAGATAAGATTACCGATAATAAAAGGTAATCACTATTCAATAATCAGTCTATTAAATATTATGAATCATGATTATTCATTTTTGTTATGTTAAATTTTAAATAAATTATTATTTTTTTTTTTTTTTTTTTTTTTTTTATTGAACTTAAGCTTCGGCGACTAAGGCCATTAGCTGTTGTAGGGGTTATGAACTGTGGTAGGGGTAAGGGTTGGTTGGATAGGTTATGTTACGGTTGGTACGGTCGGTTAGGAACACGTGTATGTGTGGCAAGGTTTTTGCGCACTACGTACCCAGGTGGTCACCCATCCAAGTACTAGTGGCAGCGGCCGTTGCTTACTCTTAATCACAATGCGTGATTAATTTCAGCCACTGCACCGCGCCGAGCCACAAAATTATTATTATAATGCCAAATATATTATATATTACCACCTATATTAATCCAATTTAAATTATTATTGTTGTTTTCACCGTGATGTATATTAACGAGAGGTATATAATCTACATTGTTTAATACTCTAGAAACAAGATTGATATTACAAAGATTTTTTGGTTAAATTATATAAACTAATTTTGTTACGAAAGCTAAAGGTATTTATTGTACAAATAATCGTATGTGTGTGTATTTTACTCAATTAAAAACATAGCTAAAAACTAATTAAAAATTAAGAACAATGGAAGTAATCATTATAAGCAAATACGAAAAAAAAACAATATATCTAATTTTGGAAAAAAAAATATTACTGATGTTTAAATAAAATTAATTTTGTATATACTCCGACCGGAATAAGAACGTACCCGGGCGGCGGACTAAATCAGGTTTGTAGTGCGCCGGTCGTCTCTGATTGGCTGAAACATTTACGGTCGCACCGGTATACAGCGCTGTCTCAAATAAACACATAATAAACCGTGTTAATAAAAATATTTAATAAAGTAAATAATAATATTATATTAAGTTTATAATATGGCCGATAACAGAAAAAAAACTGTTGTGCATTATACTCCTATGCGTCATTACTTGAGCGCCCTTTATAATAATTACAGTAATTAATAGTTGATTATTATCACCACTTTGTATGCAATATCGGCGGCACCCAATATAGACAAGGTGGTTGAGGGGAACCGGTCGCCGCCTGCGCGACGAGGTACGTTCTAATTCCGGTCGGAATGTAGTATGACCTTATTTTATCATCGATTTCATTAGAACTTCTGTTGATGTGATGAAGACGGATCGTAATGTAATAATTTAAAATATGCTTGATTAATTGTAGAAGATGATTATTAAATGGTTCCTGATCTAAGATATGAGTTGATAAATTTTCAAAGTATTTTTCCATATTAATATATTTCATTGCTGAAAGTGTTATTTTATTGACTGTAATAGATTTATCTATTTGTTTAAATTCCCTTACTGTCCGTTCTCCAATTCTACAAATTTGGATTACACTGTTACTTGCCTTGACTAAGCCACCTCGATTTTTTCTGTCTAAAAGTTGTGATCCTGATGATTCTGACTCTAATTCAGCTGCACAAACTAAACATAGAATATTTTTTTTCAGTTTTCTCACAACAAAGCCTGCTATGTAAGCCACTATGTCATCTATAAATGCATTGTGTTGATATACAGTCAGTACGTCATCTCCTATATCGATTGTCCCAGCAGTACATAACAAATCTAAAAGTTCTTTTTGTTGATCCTCTTTATTTTTTTTCACACTTGAAACTCGAAGTACTGAAGTGTCATCTAATGCCATGCAATTAGCATTACTAGATGATTTTACTTCAGCATGAATAATTATTGCTTTATAGGCTGCTTCGAACTGGGCAACCGTAGGATTATTATTGTAACCTCCTCTTGCTCTGATAGCTGAAAACAGCATCTCTATGTGATCTTGGCTAAATTTGTACGATAATATAAATGATAGTTGACCTGTTGAAATTAATTCTTTTGTTAGATTACAAAGACTTGTAAGACTTACAATAAGACTTATAAAACCAGTTTTCCTTTCAGATTTTATTATTGAACGCAATCCTATTTTAGGTTTCTTTTCTAAGCACTGAAGACTTTCTAAATATTTTATGGAATCTTCAATATAAATTATTATTTCATGTTTCGAGAAGTTACTAATTGGTTTATTGTATGGACTTTTACTTAAATAATTTCTTGTATTTAATATATCAAAAATGTTATTTATCCTACGACAAAATTCAACAGTTGGTTCTTCCCCATCAAATTCTGCCATCTGCAAATCATTTTTACAATATAATATTGCATCTGCAACACTATTGCTGAACATTTGCACAGCTAAATTGACTTTCATCTTCTCCTTGAAGTAACGAATGTGTCGTGTTTTTATTTTGGTAGCTGCATGAAGAACACTCTCATTCTGAATATTAACCAATTTTTTAAAATAATTCCATTTAATTGCTTCATTATTAGAGTTAAAAAGTAAACCCCAGTCTCCAGTTATCCACACTTTCTGTACTACCACCGGGTCCATAGTCCACAAAACCTTGATGTCTTGTACCTGTCCACTGAACATGCTGTTTTATGTTCATTTCATCCATTTCATCCAGACAACCAAACAAATTTTTACCAAGATTTTTCATTTCTTCAACTTTTACAGAAATTGCGTTTACAGACTCTTTTGTAATACCTGGCAAACCATTTATAGCAGTACAACATTTTCTCAAAGTACTGATATCAGGCAGACTTTTGGAAAATATATTTCTAACATATGTATAGGCAGATGGAGAGTTTACCATTCAATAAAATTCTGGGTGAATAAAATATTGATGGAATAGCATCACTTTTATTTAATCCTGCCACCCATTTGTCTCTTAATTCTTTTTCTTTTGGAAACTTATTTGTAAATAGGAAATATAGAATATAATATTTGTGTATACCTACATTTTATATTTATTAAATAACGAGATATATTTTTCAGTACTGAATATGAATCTACCTATGTAATTTTAGTCCCAAATTTACAGTCCTTTGGGAACTGCAACCAGTAACACAACACTTTTGTACCATAATATATGTTTTAAACTTATATTAAATTAAAAACAAATTATAAAATATACAATGAACTTCACAACGTTACACGGATAAATAAATAATAAGTAATAACACTTACATAAATACCAAATACTGTTAATACCTAACCGTATGATTAGGGTAAGGAATAAGGATATAGAAATAATGTTCAATGTTTTAGTATTATGGATGTCTCTGTCTTTATTTTTATCACGTGACATCTTGATTCTTGACGAATTCATTTTGAACCGAAGTGATATAAATATAGTTAAAAACAATATCGCTTAAACGCAAATATACGATCTTCCCAAGTCGAATTATATATTTTTATACTAGGCGGTGAAAATCACCCAAAGAGTATAAACATATAGTTGTAATATAACATCCTTGATAAAACCGCAACAGAAGCTGTCTCTCTCGCACATATTTATGCTTCAATGATAAGCCTTCATTCCTAGTCTATTAAATTATAAGTCTATGGTGTCATTAAATGTAAAGTTTAAAAGTTTAAGTTTCACGGTTTTGTATAATATTGTGATGGCAAATTCTGACAATTTTGAACTTAGTGATTCAGTAGATTTTGATGGTGACAGTAGTGACGATTATGTTCCTGACAATGGCGAGCTGTTTTCAGAAAATTCAGGTAAGTCACCTAAATATTTTTAATTCATAATTCGTTATGTACAGTATAGTTTTTTAATAGTTTTAATAAATAAAGAGAATAGATGTTGCCTATATTAAAATTAATAATATAATTTCGGCTTTATTATATTTTGTCATTAATTTGTCTATACCAGTATTGAAGTATACCTGATTTATTATAATATATTTCTATAAAAAAATTAAATGATTGCATTGCAGTTTATTATAGTACCTATTAGTTTATTTTAAATAACGTTATTTGCAACTTTTTTCTTTTACATTACGTATACGTTTATTGATAATATTTTCAATCATTAATTATTATAATTATTTTTTGATTTGGTTCGTTTATTTTTTTTTTTCCGTTATAACGTTAAATTTAACGTTTAGTAGCTCTGTACAAAATTATTAAGTAGTAAAAATGTAGTAAAACGACATTTTTGCAGATAGCCACGATGGACCTGAAACTGATGTTGGACGTCGTTCGAGAAAACGTCAGAAGTATGGCAGTAAAGCGGAAAATCGTAAAAGGTGCCGTAATGCAGGTAAATCATATACGACATCCAAAAATAAAAAAGTAGATGGAAAGAAGTTTGAGAATATTGACTGTAAATGTAATGAAAAATACTTTGAAAAAATACGCGAGGCATCAAGAAAACGGCTGTTTGAGACGTTTTGGAATTTAGAATCATTTTCTTCCCAAAACATTTACGTTTGTGGATTAGTTTCCCAAACCACCCCAGTTACAAGACGCCCTAGAGATTCTTCTAGGAAAAAAAAATCTACAAGCAACCATTATCGTTTTCAAATTGAAGGCAATAGCGTAAGAGTTTGTAAATCTTATTTTTTGAAAACTTTACAAATTTCGGACGGGCGATTAACGAGAGCTCTAAAAAAAATTGCAACAGGAGAACAACCTGGGTCCGACAATAGGGGGCATCACGTACCGGGGAATAAAATAGAAGAAGAAAGAATGAGCATAGTGCGAGATCATATTTCTTCTTTTCCTTCTTACGAGTCACATTACACAAGATCACAAAACCCAAACAGAAAATATCTTTCCTTTCACTTAAATATTCGTCTCATGTACAGATTGTACACAGAACACTGTCAGGAAATTAACGTGACTCCTGTTAATGAACCCATATATAGAAGGACTTTTAATAACAACTTCAATTTAGATTTTCATTCTCCTTCGTCTGATACCTGTGCTAAGTGTGATTGCTTTAAATTAAAAATATCTGCCTTACAAGGCAATGAGGAAGAAAAATCGCAGCTGACAGTGCAACATGAGTTACATCTTCGAAAAGCTGAGGCTGCACGAAATTCCCTAAGAAATGACACGGAAAAATCTAAACAAGATGAGACTTCTTACGTGATGACATTTGATTTGGAGAAGGCATTACCGTTTCCTATACTTACGACTTCTGTGGCGTATTATAAAAGGAACATGTATGTATACAAACTTGGGTGTCATGAAATGAGCAGCGGAATTGGGTTCATGTACGTTTGGGATGAGACTACAGCTTCTCGTGGCTCGCAAAAGATTGCATCCTGTGTCATACGTCACTTAAGTACAAGGGCTTTAACGTTAAGGCATGTCGTACTGTTTAGTGACACGTGTACTGGTCAAAATCGAAACATGAATTTTGCATTAATGATCTTGAAGTTGGTCGCGAGTGATTCAAATAATATAAACATCATCGACCATAAGTTTATGGTAAGTGGACATTCGTTTTTACCAAACGATTCAGATTTTGGTTGAATTGAAATTTACGCAAAAAATAAACACATTTACATACCTGACGATTGGTATAAAATAATATCAAAATGTAGAAGGAACAAACCATTTCACGTTTCAAAAATGTATCAACAGGATTTCAAATCAACTAAAAACTTACAAAATATGACTACGAAAAGAAAAAAAAATACAGATAATCAACCAGTTTCGTGGTTAAAAATGCAGTGGATAAGAGTAGTTAAAGAAGAGCCATATACTCTGTATTACAAAGGGACACTTCAAGAAGATTTTCCCTTCTCAGCTCTTAACTTGAAGCCTTCTAAAGTAGGAAGACCACCTTCTCTTGGACTTGTTTCTACACCCAATCTGTACCAACGACCTAGGCCAGTTACTCATGCCAAAAAAAAAGATATGTTTGATCTCCTTCCCTACATTCCACCAATTTACCATGATTTTTTTCAAAATCTTTCTGTAAGCAACTCAAACGATGAAGACATTGGCCCTTTACCATACATTGAGCCTGAACCCGAAGATTAATAAAATTAAAATAAAAATAAGAAAAAATTATTTTGTAATATTTGCATTTTTCTTTTTAAAGTATAAAAAATAAAATATGTTTAACATGAAGTTTTTTTATTTTCTTATCATTAAATATTCTCAAGTCGTCATTAAAATAATATTATGATTATTAAACTATAATAGTATAATTTAAGTGGTAAGTCATTGATTAAGTATCAATATTAGTCATGAAATATAATTGTTGAAATGCATAGTGGTGTAAGTCGTTTTCAACCCTCAACAGTCCTACTAGAGGGAAACTACCCCAATTTTTTTGTCTCTAAACAAGCCTCATACACATAACAACTGTTTGATTTGCGCCTCCGTGTTATAATTTAATTTTGGAATATATTTTAGAGTTCGTAATTAAGCCTTTTGTTTCTCTAATTAAGAAAAAAGCGGGTAAGTGAGTATCGCTCTGCTGTACATTAGGGGGTGGGATGGACCTCGGACTAGGGAAGGTTAAATTTGAATGCAATGATAGGTATCATTGTATACGAAAAACGATTCTGAACGAAGATGATTTGTCAGTCTAGGATATATTATATTTAAATATTGTCATATATTCTATTTTGAAACAAATTCAAACATTTAAGTAAAAGTTTCAAGATCTTACGTTTAGTAATTTTTTAAAAATAACAAAAATCGAAAATTATTTATTAGTAAAACGTTATTTTACAAGTGTATTTTTGATTTCAAATTAAAATTAAAACTTTAAACACTCGTAAATTTTTTTAAATTGAATAATCCTCAAACTTTTTTATAATTATTCTAAGCTTAACCTATGGACAGCATAGTATAAAATTTTCAATTCTTAGCTATTGATAGTAAAATATTTATAATTTTTTTACTACCAAATAGTGAAAATATTCATGATTTTGACGAATTTGTGTCAATATTTGAACTTCAAGTGCTAATAAAAAAAAATTGTGCCTATGTATTTTTATAATTTTTGAATGAGAGTTAGAACAAGTTATGTGGACCCTTCAATTAAATTTTCAAGTAATTTGTCCCAGCTATATTTTTTTTATCAACATTTATAAAAAAAAAATAAAAAAAAATTGATTATTTCAAATGCCTATAAATAGCTCAAAAAAAGTCAAAATATTTTGAAAATCAAATCACGTAAAGAAAATGCCAATCTAAATAACTGGTGAAATTTTCAAGTATTTACGACTTATACTATTTGAATAACAACAAATATCAAAAATCATTTAAGGCTAAACCGTTATTTAACGCGGTTTTGTAAAAATTTAAATTTCAATCACTCATAAAATTTTTTTGTCTTAGTCCGGTAGAGTTTTTTTTGCAGATAGTTGAAGAAAAATTTATGGAGAACCTTGTACCAAATTTTCAAAACTTAGTTATAAAAGAAAAAATTTTTACGATTTTTTAACCACAAAATTACTTGCCAATTTTCGCAATTTTGACATATTTCGTATAAATTCGAACTTTAAGCACTTATAAAAAAAAATTGTGACTAACGATTTCGGATTTTTTTTTATAACTTTAAGAACAACTTATAAGAAACCTTGTATTAAATTTTCAAGATTTTCTGGCCGGCCAAAAAATTTTTATCGTTATTTTAAAAAAAAATACTTAAAAAAATTGAAAATTTCAATTGTCTATAAATAGCTCAAAAAAAGTCTAAATTCTAACTGTATATGGAGAACGCTAATATCAACATTTTGTGAAAATTTCAAGTGTTTACATCGATTAGTTTTTGAGTTACAGCAAAATCAAAAAATCGATTTTGTCGAAAAGTGGTTTTTCCGTAAAATTGCCATTTTTTTGTAATTTTTTTTTTGTTTTTCTCGATTTTTTTGAAAATTATTTGAAAATTTTAATTTTGACCCCCCTAAAGTACCAACTAGATTCAATTACCTATTCAAAGAGAGGCTGAAGTCAAAAATCGGAGCATTATTACTGCTCCAAATGTTGTCGTCAGACACAAAAAAAAAAAAAAAAAAAAAAAAAAAAAAAAAAAAAAAAAAACACATCATTACATTCATCACTTCGTTCAGAATCTAAAATGTGACTTACACCACTATGGCTTTAACCCACTCATATGCGAATGTACACGACTGTTAAATAAGCTGAATTTCGCATGCGCAATGATCATAGTGAGGCGACTTTTTCATCGCCTCTCATACTAAAATAGATTTGGTACTATGGTCAGTCCGCAGCCATGTCTGCGGCACGTTCAACAACAACACATAGATTATTATTGGATAATCATAAACCGTTATTATTGTCACAGCGCCTGATGAAACCGATTTCATTATTAGTTTATATCAGTGGCGGTCAAACAAGGGGGATGAGGGGGATAGATCCCCCCATGACTTTTTTCTTTAATATTTATAACAATTACATTTATGTATATACTGTACTCCTCCCTTGAATGGTACATTTGCTATGATCTACATCAGGGGTCTCCATACTTTTTTATTCAATGGCCACAAAAATTATTAAATGCTCTTTGCGGGCCAAAAGTTTATTAACACGTATAATTTTTAATTACATAATTTTTAGATATCTATATTTTATTTACCGTCGTATGGGTGCTGCGGGCAGGTTAAAACTTGTTCGCGGGCCGTAGTTTGGAGACCCCTGGTCTACATTAATAAGACAGAGACTACACATGCGGGTAGAACGTCATCATAATATAATAATACGTAGCTATATGATTATAGTTGGCCAATTCATTGGTAATTATTACCTTTGTCACAATATTTTGTTACACAGACCAGTGTTTTGGCTTTCTTACTCGTCACTCGTGTCTCGTACAATCATACTGTGTCGCGCATTATACATATTTAAACTGTCTGCTGTAAATTGTAATATAAGCACTCGGACTAGGATGAAAAAAATAGTATGATTTCTAACTGGGGTGAATACAAGGGAGGGAGAGGGGGTCAGATCCCCCCCCATAGGCCTTTTTTTTAAATTTTATAAAATAGTGTTCTTAGTGTTAGCGCATTATAAGGAAACATCGAGAAAAAATTAAATAAATTGTGTAAGCCTTCTATAATATTGTTTAATTCAGGGGCGTCATTTCAACTTTTTGAAATGCATGCTACCAACTAGTAGGTAGTCCAAAACCAAGTTCAGCAGACCAATATAATATATTATTATATAATAATTATTAACACAACTTTATATTTCCCACGTATTTCATTTATTATGAATATAGTACAGTACCTATAATATACCTAATAATATTAAGTTTATACTTTATTATATTATTTAAAAGCAAATTTTAATATTTATAGTTACGCTATTAGTAGGCCTATTCCTCCGGTTTTGTCAGTTTTGAGTCTTGGCAAAAAATCAAGCAAGGTATTCTGTAAATCATTCAAGCCAGATTTATATAAACAACTGTTTAAAAAAATTAAAATGATTTTGTATTTCTTGAGAACACCTAAAAATATGCATATCAAACAACTCTTTAAAATTCCCTTTGTTTAATGAATCATTCCTCTCATCATGACCACAAAATGCTAGCTCGTTTTCTCAAAAATAAAACCAAATAAGTTAATAAGTTATTTACATGATATATTATATTAAATATTTCCAAAATGTACTATATATAGTTATAATAATTATAATTTAAAAAAATTTCAGATAAAATGCCTGATAAAAATATAATAATATTTTCGAAAATAATAAAATTAAATCACAATACCTACATCTTTTTCAAATTCCTTTATACAAAAATCTGCATTAACTATAAAAAAAAACAAAAGAATTCTCGAACGTTTCCGGTCCTCTCCTAAATCCCCCTATCATTATTCTTTAAACCAAAATTCATTTTCTTCTATTCAAAATTTAAACAGGTCTAAATTATTCTATACTCTTATCAATATACCTCTTTCTGTCTTTCAAAACTACTCCCGATCGCCTTTGATGGATCGTCAGTGGGAGAGCCATGTTCGACAAGAAGTTGAGGGCAATGGTTAAGTGTATTAAAGAAAAGGGTGAACATGACTGTGGCTGCGGCCTGTCGGCCATAGGAGGACGGTACAATGATTTTGCCTTCGGACTCAAACGGTTTGGGATGATAAAAGGTCACAAGTGCGGGGGTTGTATGATGGGGAAGGGAGCATTGGAGGATGGCCTGCACCTACTATAGAGAAGTTCTCTCCCTGCGGGTAGGGTAGGGTCTTCGTACTGGAGGAATACTATAATGTTGCAGATTTGTGAGGAAGTTTTTGTCAACATGGAATTAATAAAGTTCTCAAGGAAAGAACGGCGATGTACAAGATGGGAGGAGAGTACATCCACCCGCAATGGGGGCTGGGTTGTTACTGGGATACCACCCATACGTCGGAGTAGTAAATATGGAGGCAGGTGCACGTAAATGGCTATATGATCCGGTGGTGTTGGGAGGTTTTTTCTCAGAAACTGAATACGCGAGTGAGATGTACGGGGAAGCCCGTACCATCCTGGCACAATACTGGAAAAAACCGACGGAAATCCCAACTATGGCAGAATGGTTGACTACCGGTAGGTGGGTTAGAGGAAGAGCCGGTACGGGAGAAAAGACGACCATTGCAATAGATAGGAAGGTGGAAAAGAGCAGGTCGATGAAGGGATTGGATGCAGCTCTTATGAGTGATGAAGAAATTGGCAAGGAATTGAAGACTGCCGTAAGGGAACAGTTTCATCTGATGGAAAAGAGTGAGGGTGGCAAATCGAGGCCGGTCGTCAAAACAAGCAACGAGTCTAACAGAAAGATGGATTTCTTGTCTGAGATAGTAGAGCGGGGTTATACGGATCACGGTATAGCACGCTCTAAGCGGACACGGCTGGGAATGATGCCATCGACTTGGAATTGGTAGAGCTGACAAGAGATCGTAGCTAAATAAAGGTCCCTTTAGATCAGAAGAACTTTGATCAACACCAGAGTATGATCACAATACAGACGGTGATGGGAGCGATTGGCGATCATATGGCAGACCAAGATGTCCCCGAAAAGTATATGCAGGTATGGCGCGCCCTGTGGGATAGAATTTTCGTGAAAGGCGGTACGGTGACAATGGAAAAAGTAAAGTTCCCGTGGAGAAACTGATTGCCTAGCGGCTGGCGGTCGACTGCTTTTCTGGATACAATGCTTAACCTAGCGAGCTGCAGAATTATCCAGCGAGTTGTTGAGGTGTTAAGAGGAAAACCATGTATAATGAAAAATCTGACAGTGCAAGGGGACGATGTTATTTTCGGGTGTTATTCTATCCATTCCATAAGACTAGTAATTGGATGTTACATTAAAATAGGGTATGAAATCCACCCCATGAAAACGTTCCTGTCAGATCATAGAGGGGAATTGTTACGGAGAAGTTACGAATTACAGGGTATCACAGGATATAATACAAGAACCCTGATCTCCATTAGATTTATGAACCCTATTAGAGACGCGGCTATACTGCCCGTGGAGCGACTCTACTCCAGGTTGAACATTTGGCACCTGCTGTGGTTAAGAAGTGGGAATGAGCCAGAGTGCGCCGGTTAGCACTTGAGGATATGGAACGAGTAGGATTGGAGAGGAAGTGGGTCGTACGGTTCTTCATGACGCCGAACTGTGCGGGCGGTGCAGGGGTAGACCACAATTCGAGGTTTGCCACGTGGTTTAGGAAAGAATGGGCGAATATAGTGGTAACCCGTGAGACAAAGGATGTCCAACCTAAACGAGGGCTTTGGGTCCACCGGTTACGAGAAAAATCGATAATGCTGGATGAGATGGCCATGCGTGGTTTTAGAATGAGTATTGCGCGCACATGGGGCATAAAGGAGAGCAGGCTATTCGGAGATTGCTCTTCCACTGAGCTACCCGACCGCATAGAACTTTTTAACGCTATCACCCCAGTTAATGGGAGTTTACAATTGTATTAATTTATTGTGTACTTATTTAGTTTATAGTAAATACTAAATGATCAATATTAAATTTTGTGTTTAGGGATTGTTGTCATGAAATGTATTTGTCATTCAGCTCATTTTTGTGTCAGTGAAGCTTGTAAAAAATTCCCACGCGCACTAGAAGATTTTGCTCGAAATATTTACAATTTTCTAAAAAGTAGTTCTAAACGCCAAAGCGAATTGAAAGAATTTCAATCTTTTTTTTAATCTTGAGCCACATAAAATACTACATCCTTCACAGACTAGATGGCTTTCCCTAAGTGCTGTTGTTAAACGTATTCTTGAGCAGTGGGACAGCTTAAAACTTTATTTTACCTATTTGAGTCAAAGATTGGTAGCAACTGAACGTATATATCAAGGATTAAATGATATGTTTATAAAACTTGGTTATTATTTTCCAAGTTGGGCTTTTCCACTATTCACTAGGTACTAATACTAGTTAGTTAATTTCATAAATTTTCATTAACTTTTAATTACATTTGTACAGGTTTAACGCTTACTTTCAAACAAAACAAGTTATAATATATGAGGTTGCATGAAAAAATTTATATAAGTTAGGTGATAATTTAAAAATTGTTCACCAAATTAATATTAAAAGGAAAAATATTTAGGTATTGATTTATTTTGTTTTTATATTATAATTATTATAATTTTTATATTAAACATTGTTTTATTTAGTTTATAATTTGTTTGTAGAAAAGTTTACTTATTTTTAAAAACAAAATGTTACCTATATAATGCTTAGTTTTAGGTATTTTAGTAAAAAAGCTGTTTAAAGTAACAAAAAACTGTTATTGTATGTACTTAATATACCTACTTATAATATATAAAAATTAAAGAAATGTTTATTATTACCTAAATAGTGTTGTACATTGAAGATTAAAAAATGTTATCATGTACTTTTCCAATAAGAAATTGTATAGATGTAAAGAAAATAACTTGTAGCAATGTAAAAAAATATCAGTTTTAAAATTTTCACTTTCACTAAAGAAAAAACATTATCACAAATTTGTTTTTTCTTAAATTGGCCAAAACTGGTATAATATATATATATAATATATATCATATTATGAAATATGTATGTAATAATGCACATAAAACGGTAATTGTTAACATATTACACATTGAAAAGAATTATCTGAGTTTCATTACACACAATTATACGAATCGCATAAGTGAGACAGTCCTAGACTCAAAATTCGACACGGCACAGAAACGGTTTAAATGCTCGAGATTCAACACTGTATATGCATTCACACTCAAATATCATAATATTATAATATGTACGATATGTTAAATAATCGAACAGGTTTTTGTATAGGAACTTTATACTATTATATAAATATATAATAATATATTTAAAGTTTGAGTTTATACAAATTTTAATTTCACTTGCTATCCACCGTAAGTACCAGGTGGATTGCCCAGCACAGGTGTCTACTTGGATCTGTTAAGGTCTGATAGCTAGACAGGGCCGTATTAGCACATAGGCACTATAGGCACTGTGCCTAGGGCCTACGAACATTTTTGGGGCCTACAAAAATAAAATGTGTGGCTACTAATTATTTTGTTACAATTATCTTACTTAATACTTAAATGCGAGGGATAAAGAAATATTCAAATTGGTGTAAAATAAGTTTTTTTTTTTAAATTTATTAAAATTATTATCATACCTACCTATACAATTTAGATTTGATTTTTTTTTTCAAAGGATTAACATCGAAATCCAACACTTCCTCTCCTAAACAGAAGGTTTTATACCCATTTAAATACTGGACACCGCAGTGCTGTGTTAGCGCATAGGAATTAAAAGCGCTTTGCCTAGGGCCAAGGCTGCATCTAAAAATAATGTTGAACATTATTTTTTAATATAAATACTGAAAATGTATAGTCAATTAACTTTATTCATCACTATAAAATATTTCTTTTTTTAATAAAATCTTGGGGGTCATGATCCCTGGACCCTCCTCCGGATCGGCTTTGACTAGGGTCTACGTTTGTATTAATCCGGGCCTGTAGCTAGATACCAAATTTGTATTATTTATTCATTAACTTTTATTCATTCAAAAATGAACTTGGTATGCAACATAATAATATATAATAGAAATACAATTTTATCCGTGCACCTCCCACATCGTCCGCGATCCGACGCAGTCGGATAGGAACCTGATAGGTTTAGATGCGTGTAAATTGAACTTCCCCGATGATTATGAATTACTTAATACTCAAACGTCACAATCGGCTTTAAAATTTTATCCAACAAAACAGCTTTCGATTTTCGACGTCAGGAGTGCGGGTATCGATTTGCATCGGTCGAGGGCTGATAATCATTTTTCATATTTATATTTTTTTATTCATTCAAAAAAAAAAACCGGACATGCGACGAGACACACATTCTTACACCAAATGATAGTCGATTAGTTAAAGAAAAACTGTTAACTCACAAATGCGGCAACCGACTTAATCACATTTTTTAGTGACCAATATCTAGATTCTAAACGTACGATCATCATTTCCCTATCGATTTTCACTCGACTACCTCGGAGGTGGCTTCTATACAGCGGAATCGAGTTTCACCAGGCCCTAGTAATAATATAATAAATCTATAATTTAATATGAATTATATTGATAATAGTCCAATATCCATAACGTTTGTAAATCGAATCGTATTCTTTGGATACGGTGTCGCGTTAAGCTTATTCTGTGGTGGTATATTCGAAGACGGCTATTAAGTATTAGTATATTATATCTGTGCGCAATATCATTCTCATCACTCCAGTGTAACTGTAACATTTTAGCGTCTGCGATTAACAGACGGCCAATAAATGTCAGAGTGACGAGGAATCGCGGATAACACGAGGTTTTGTTATGTGAAAAAATAAACACGTGTTTTGGACGCGTCGGTCGACGGCACAATTTTTATTAATGTAAGTAACGTAACAAAAACGACAAATGTACAATTTCGCATATGTTCGCAACGAACGAAACAAAGTATTAGGAATATGGAGGTAGGTGTCACGGGACGGAGTATGTCGTCGCGCGAATCGATACGCAACGTACGTCACGGCAAGGCGGAGCTGTTGCGATCGGGCGCGCGCAAACGAAAGTGAAAGAAGGCGACGTCCGGGCTGTCCGGCGTATACGGCGGCGTTTCGTGCGCGGTAACGGACGGGAGGGGAGTGACGAGATTAGGTAACAAGGAAAATAATAATACAATATAAAAATCACAGTAGGTACGTACGGTATACGATAAAATGGTACAAATAACATGACGACCAAAAATAAATATGAAATACAAACGGCAGTGGAAATAACCCGGTGTCTCCACTACATTATGATTCGAATTATATTTGTTCCAACCAAACACTTTTCCATGCATATTTTGTGTTACAAATAGTGATTGGATAAATATTTTGCGGAACAAATAATCATCCACACAACTCATGACACCGCTTTGTACGTCCAATTAACCTAACCCATTTTTATCCACTTTTGCTACCAGTGTTATATGGTTCAGTCAGTATATAGTATATACACTAATTTGTTTCATATTGGTCGTTTGATATATTGATATTTTTATTTATTACGTTAGTTGTATTACTAAAATTATATTTTCGTTTTTCCTTCTATAGATTATCAAATAGTTTTCCGGATGTTTTCTTTTTGAATCATAATTTTTTATTTTTTTTTTTGTCATACTTGGACTTTCTAATTCTTTTTTATAAGGACTATTGGTAATGATTGCAGTTTTTCCTCTGCGTGTACTTTAACTTCTATTAGCATGAAGAATACTTGAAATATCCTAAAGAGAAACTGAAAAAATAGTAGTAGATTCTGAAATTCTTGTACTAGTGTTGCTATAACTGCAACGTGTGCGATCGCACACGTGGATTTGTATTACACATCAAGTACGTGAGGCAGTATCCTAATCAGTAATCACTAATTAATAAGTATTACATGGAAAAGTTGATTTCTAAAAATACCTATTAAAGTATTAGGATGAATACCTAAAAAGAGACATTTTTTCAAAATTGTCAAAAATTCAAAAATTAACAAATAATATTTAATACAATATAATGTAGCCATGTAGGTATACATCAAATTCAACTAGGCAGTATTAATGTATTACCTTTATTATATACAAGTTTAAAGTGAATCTAGGTAAAAATGTCCGAGGAAAAAATATCCACGGTAAAATTGTCCGAAACCAAAAATGTCCATGGTAAAATTGTCCAAAATAAACTAAGTAAAAGACATCGTTAAAAATATTTACAACATTGATTATAATAATAATATTAAAAAAAAAAAAATAATAATAAACAATTATTTCATTAATGCGGTAGTCAGATATGAAGTGTATATTTTATAAAACATTGATTATAATATTTTAAAAAATACCTAATTAATAATTATTTCGTTATTGAATATAAAATATAAATAACAAAATTGTCTCGATAACCTTATCGTAATAACTGCTATTTGATGTCAATTACAAATTAGGTAGGTATAAATATATATACAGGTATTTACACTCATAGTAGACAGGGTGTTTTTTGACATGGATAACTAATGTGTTACAGGGTGTTCCCATTTTATTATATTACGATCGTTCAATAGTTTTTAGATTTTGGAAAATTTTACCATGGACATTCTTAGTTTCGGACATTTTCTCACCGGACATTCTTGATTTTGGACATTTTTACCAAGGACATTATTGGTTTCGGATATTTTTTTCCGGGCTTTTTTTCCTCGGACATTTTTGTATAATACCGTTTAAAGTATAGGTCCAAAACAACATAACATTAATGTGTTTGTCAATTAAACCACCAGTTTTCTAAATAGTTTTATTCTATAAAATAAAAAAATAATGTTCAATGATTTTAACATTAACAAAATACAATTTTATCAATATTCACTTGATTATTTTCCTAAAATCTGCTTGTTAATTGTCAAGTACGATTTGTGTTGCCGCTATCGGCTCTTGTCCTAACAAAAAATAAAAATAAAAGAAAGATCAAGGGTGCCCACACTTGTACAATAAAAAATACAATATAAAATAAAATGCGTGACAATCCCAAGAACGTACGACCAACGGGCCACCAGTTCAGACGATTAACTCAATATAACACGCACAACGAAACCAAAAATACAAACAAGTAATTCACGTGGTTCTGCAAGTATGCCTCATTGACCGCCCTGAATTGGGGAATAATATTAGCAACTTTATAGAATAATAATGATGATACTTATAGAAACCAATACATATACACAGAACGTTGAAAGTGTTGAAACAATAAGAACAATTGAATGATGGAGATGAATTTTTGTAACGAAATATGGCCACTGGCTGGGACTGTTCCTGCACAGCTCGAACGGCACAAAGAACTAGGAAAAAAAATAAAAGGAAGCACAATAAGCATTGGAGGAGAAGAAAAGAAAGCTAAAATAATATCTACTATGAACATTGTAGAGAACTTCCCAGAGGGTGTCTGTTTGCAAGCTACAGAAGATGCCACAAAATGGAACGAATGCATAGCTCCAGAAGCGTTTGCTACCATGCATGAAGGATTTTTCTCAGATGAGAACAGGGAGAAATTAGGATTGCCTAAAGTCAGCAGTGAACTGAAAAGATTATCTGAAATAATGACAATGGCTAGTTATATTCTTTCAGAAAAGAGAATATTTCTAGGGGACGGCCATGTTTGCAGTAGTGGAGAAATGAGCAGTAGGTTTGTGTGGAGAAAGGAGGACAAATTGATGATGAATAAAAGGACCTTAGAGTGGTTTGAGAAAATATAACCAGATTTAGATGAGGAGTGTTACTTGTCTGCACCATATGGAATGTTCATGGGTATGCTAAATGCTGGGTCAACTACACTAGGACTAATAGCAGCAGCATACAACATAAACCCTGACATTGAAGACATAAAAGTAGTTAGAAGCAGTGATGACTCAATGACAAAATTCTCTGCTATAAACATGGAAGTATTGAAAAGCAGCATTAATGAGCAATACAGCAATTACAAGTTGATAGGTATAAATATTTCTCCAAAGAAAACCAGATTCTTCAGGGAAGGATTCGGAGAGTACACATCTTGGTACCTTGATTCCGATTTCACAGCCCAATACGGTGTTGAAACCTCTTCAATAAGGCCACAAGGGAATAGTCCTTATGACGATTTCCATACTCTAGCCATAAGTACCGCTATCACCCAATTACAACAGAATATCAATAGTATAGGTGCTCAGATGAAACTGACCATCGGGATAGACAACATAAGGAGGCTACGGAGAATAAAGAAGAACGAAAGCGGTCTTGTCATCTTGGTACCCCACTAATGTTTAATATCCCCCCTTAAGAGAGGGGGATTGATTGCTTCGGCAATCAAGTTATTCATCTCCTAAATGACAAAAACACGGAATGGTCCTCAGAGGTATGGGTACCATAGACATACAAATATATGGACTGCGCTTAGAGTGTGAAAGTCAATATCAAAATCTAGCGAGAAAGAAAAAAATACACCCAACGTGGAGCAAATAACATAAATAATAAATCATTTCACTATTTGTTGATACAAATAACAATAGTATAATGAGTCACCGGCACCCAGTAACCATTTTACTTTTCAGCTTTTTCACGGGTTTCAGTTTCAACTTTTAGTTTTTGTCTTTTACCATTTCAAATAGTCACATCTATTCAATCGTTGGTAGTTAAAATACAAAATATTGAACTACGGTAAACTATACGGTTTACTGTAATGTATAGTAAAGGATTGTAAGACAACTGTCCACTGCTATTAAAGGGTCAAAAATGCATGTATAAGTATTACAAATTTGTATATTAAATCATATTTATACATGCAAATTACATATTAAAATTAATTCACTTAATATTTTATTTGTATATTAGGTTTCTTTAAGGTGATATTACCCGTTTATGGGTAATTGCTGTGCTACAATATCAACCAAATTTTTTGCCAAGTCAACAGTTAATTATAAGTACCTAGCTACTAGCATTCATTTTTGAAGTACACACTACATACCTAGTATTGTAAGTGGAAAATTGATAATAAACAAATTGGCTGTACTTAATTCAACTATGGCTACTAATATAGAATCTATATAATTCGACGTTTCTGTTGAATACATTGAAGTTACTATGAATGATGTAGTAGATGAGCGTAAGTACATTATTTTATTTTCGATATATTTTGAATGCATTATATAACTTATCTAAGAAAACATTATTAATTAGATTCTCAAAAATGTTCATTAACACTTTCAGATGAATTAGATGAAGAAAACATAGTTCCTGCACCTAAAACTCAGACAAAGTAACTATAAAATTTTTCTATGTAAAACTATTGTATAGTGTGTATTTTGAAGTCTAAAATTGTAAATCGAGTATTAAACAATACAATTTATAATTTAATTGTTAAATATTTGGTTATTTTTTCTTTGGATCTAGAATCAAGACTTCAACTATATCATCCCCATTTATAATTACACAATTTTATAATATTTATTGTGATTTTTATTACAGAAAAATAAAAAGTTACAATAAAGTACATAATTTACCAGTGTACCTATCTCTCTAAGTTCCAGCTATAACCAGTTATTGTTTTTCTCCATTTGGGTCTGGAATTGGCACACTCTGTTCCTGTGTTGTTGCACTAGGTTTCGTTTCTATTACATTATCTTTTGAAGCGTTTTTATCGGCTTCCGTCGATATAACATTTTCTTCTGGAGCTTTTTTATCGGGATCTGATATTTCCTTAGGTTCCATTGCCAAAACAGACTTCTGTGTTTGTGAATTAGGGTCTAACGTTACTGGATTTGGTTCCTGTAAAGGTGCAATAAGGTCCGCCAACGCGTCAGTATGGTCTGTTACATTTTCACCAGGTTCTATTGTTTCAATTAAATCTTGTGTTCCTTCAATAGAGTTGAGCGCTTCTTCATTAGGTTCTGTTGATGATACCGTGGGTTTTGATACTGCTGCACTCAGTTCTGTCGTTTCAATGGAATCTGGTGTTTCTACAATAGAGTTGAGTGCTTCTTCATTAGGTTCTGTTGATGATACCGTGGGCTTTAATGCTGTTGCACTCAGTTCTGTCTCTGCACTAGGTTCTTTCGCTTCACTAGGTTCTGACACTACATTTGCTTCCGGCGTTTTTACATTAAGTTTAGTTAGTGGTTGGCTAGGCTCTGTCACTTTATTAAGTTCTGGTGTTTCTACACTAGTGTTTTTCACTGCTACATTTGTTTCTTGCATTAGTGCAGCAGAACTCATAGCTGCATCAGGTTCCGTCGTTTGGATAGAACGCGGAACTGAAACACAAGGAGTTAGTGCCCCTGCTCCGAATTGTCCTAGTTTGAAGGGTAATATCGTTTGATTTTTTAACCATGTTTGTGGTTGAATTTTAGTTGCTTCATTGTACTGCCAATAGCAATGCAACATCGTCATGTACATTAACTCGTACACAATAACTGTATTAAACTCATTATTTAGTTTTTAACAAAACTCAATAAAACTATTAATATAAAATACTTGATACTTTGTACAACATAAATTTAAAAAAATTTAATATATTTTAGAATTTTATTTAAGCTAATTATTAATTATTTATTATGTAGGTACAACTATATACTTACCAAGAATATTAATTAAAAATTGAAAATATCTTACTGGAGCCCAATTTGAACTAACAAAATATACAAAAATGTATAAGTACATACGTTTATAATATGTTATCTAAGAAAACTAATACACCAATAATAATAAACAAATCAACAGTATAAACTTACTTATGGTTATGGAAAAAAAGATTAAGCATGTCCAAAATACATCCAATTCCTGTTATGCTTAATGAGTTATGGATGTGATTGGTTTTTCCCTAAATTATATTATAAAATAGGTAATGGTTTGTTTAAATAATACAATTCTATTACCTATATATAATTTGCTGTTAATTTTATTTCATATGCATTACACATTAATTATAAATTCTATTAACTTAACACTGAAATGTAGAAGTTGCTTGTTAGCAACAATCATTATAATATTATTTAATAGCTATATAAAATAAAACATGTCAAAATATAAATAATAGGTACCATAAGATAGCATAATATAATATTTATTTTATAATATATATAATATTCTTGAAATGATTAATTTGTTGATATTTTTTTTTTAATATTATCATTTATTTTTACCGAGATTCAGGCATCTCGCAACAAGATAACTTACAATACCAAAAATTCTTATCACTCAAACCATTTTATGAATTATCTTTTAATTCTTATTAATTAAGTCTAATTGATGACAAGGCAAATATTGAAGAAAATATTAGAAAAATAGAAATTCCACAAACAAAACAATTTTTAGGGATTCTAATTTCAAACAAAGTGGAAAAATTAAAAGAGATCAAAACCAAACTGAACACCACGATAAGATATGTCTAAACTCCATTAAGTGAATGCAATACTAAGAATATTTTAAAGTGTCTGGATAAAGAAGTTTCTTTTTTAAAGCTAATACTAAACAAGTATCAAAAAGCAAAGACAACCTTCTTGGAAAATTTTGTCATCAGATTCGAATATCTGCTGAAAAAGAAAGAGCTATATATTAGTACAAAATATCCAATTGCATTTTGACCATATTAATAATTTTTAAAGTATTTGTATTTTTTTGTAATTTTATAAACTATAAAAACATACTTTGGAATTTGTAAATTTTCAATTAGCCAAGTAGTCAACCAGAACGAAATTAAAGAAAAAAAAAACATCTATAAGAAAATGTAGGTATCAGAAATTAGCTTTTCTCGTCACTCCTGTTTTTTTGATTACAATAAATCAGTGTTATTACTAGGGCTTAGATTTGAATACATTAGCATCTATTTTTTGGAATATCTTTCACAATGTTTTCCAAGCTACAAATGTGTTTCAAGTACTCCGCATCTAACCACAACATTTTTTTGGGGCATTTTTTGCAATTTATACTTTTCAGGGAATTTTTTAGAAAATGTTTGACGTCCTATGTTTGTTTCTCCTATCACAGTAAATAACCAAAACAATCCGTTATACTCTATAACAATAAGTACACTGTCGCGAAAAGTGGATGTGTTGAAATTATTTCGACGAAGATGTATTAAATGGGTTTTTAAATAAGAATTAATTAATTGTTTAGGAATAATTTGGTTGATTGATAAAAATGCTGTTATACTCTTATAAATTAAAAAAAACTAGAGTAATTTTAAAATTAAAATGTAATGCATGAAAACTTTTATGACCTAGTGCACCTATACATTAGATATGACGTTATGATATGTTACATTTCAAAAACTTTATACTTTGTCTTGTAAATGACAATTCGTCAATATGAGACCAGCGGTTCTCAAACTTTTTTTTTACGTATCACTTTGGTATATTATCAATTAGTCGCGTACTCGCGTACCACTAATAAATAAAAATAGAATGATCCAAATTCCAAATTGTACAGTTATATGCATTTATTATTATTAATAAGGCAGTAAAATACTACAACTACAATATAATAATTTTTTATTAATTAGTTTTTTAAAATAAGATATGAATTAAATAATTGAATGGGTTTATTATCCAAAAACGGCCATCCACGTAAAAACATATAGATGTTAAAAATTATTATTTTCTATGTGAATGTATAGTATTGCTTACAGTTAACAAATTAAAACACTTGTTTTCGAGAGACTTAAATAATCCAAAAAAATGTTTTAATTAGTTTTCCTTCAATTAGGTTCAATACAATAATAATAATAATAATAATAAAAGCGGGTAAGTGGGTATCGCTCTGCTGTATATTAGGGGGTGGGGTGGACCTCAGACTATGGTAGGTTAAATTTGAATGCAATGATAGGTATAATTGTATACGAAAAACGATTCTGAACGAAGATGATTTGTCAGTTTAGGATAAATTATATTTAAATATTGTCATATTATATTCTATTTTGAAACAAATAGTATAGTTTTTATATGTTACTATGGTTACTTTATAGTATCTGTTTATTAATAAAAAAGTATTAGGCAGCATACGCATAATGAGAGTATGAAATTTAATTTAAATTTTGAAATATTTCGTATAAATTCAAACTTTAAGCACTTATAAAAAAAATTGTGACTAACGATTTCGGATTTTTTTATCACTTTAAGAACAACTTATAAGAAACCTTGTATTAAATTTTCAAGATTTTCTGGCCACCCAAAAAATTTTTATCGGCATTTGAAGCAAAAAAACTTAGAAAAGTCGAAAATTTCAATTGTCTATAAGTAACTTAAAAATTGTCAAAATATTTTGAAAATTTAACTGTAAAGAGATAACCATAATATAAACATTTGGTGAAAATTTCAAGTATTTAAAATAATTCGTTTTTAAGTTACAGCAAAATCAAAAAATCAATTTTGTCGAAAAGTGGTTTTTCTGTCACTTTTTTTTTTGTTTTTCTCGATTTTTTTGAAAACTATTTGAAAATTTTACTTTTGACCCCCCCCCCCAAAGTACCAACTAGATGAATTTTCCTATTCAAAGAGGGGCTGAAGTCAAAAATCGGAGCATTATTACTGCTCCAAATGTTGTCGTCAGACGGAAAAAAATAAAAAAAAAAAAAAAACACACATCATTGTAAAATCAATACATTCATCACTTCGTTCAGAATCTAAAATCTTTGCCATAGTTTAAAATACATTTCTTCTGTATATACCTTAGTTTTACAACGTGATCCAATAATTCATAAAATATACGTAAAATAGGTAGGCTTGTACACTCCATCACATAACTAAAGGGAAATAATAATCAACTATTAACCTAGATTGTAAATACTATAGGACTTATAATAATAAAGAAATTGACCACAATTCATAGTTTGCCTAACTATCTAGGATCCAGAAATATGACTATTTCAGATAAGACATTTCAAAATTAGAACGAGCACCTTCACGCAAATTTTTGTTAGATTTTACATTTTAGGACTTCGAACATTTTTGAATTAATATATTTCTTTTGTAGAAACTATAGAGTTAAATCGTATTTAGAGTCTTAGAAAATATCGAGTTGTTTTGAATATATTATCTCATCTTTGTAACGTATGTCGTATGTGGGCCACTACAATTATATTTTTAAGACATGTATTAAGATTCATATATAGGCAAAAATATGTGTAGACATAATTTTGAATATTCAAGACCCACTCCAACCTTAAATGAATTCTACCATAAGGTTGAACATGTTTTTCACATAAACGCAACAAGTTACCATTAATATTGCTCCAATGGCGTAAATGGCTCCAGCGTAGTGAATTCGATTCATCATGTTCATAAATGTCATCACCTTGTGTAACATTAAAAATATACCGTAAATATACGGTTGGAATTCAAAGTCACTATACAAAGCAAATTAACCATACGTATAATATACCAGTGTTTCCCAACCTATTTGTAATGACAACCCACAAATGCATTGTTTGTTGGGTACGAGAACCCTTTCTAAAAAAAAATATGTTATTATAGAGTAAGTATTATTGATAATCATTTTTGATTTCGATTATGCAAAAGGGTCCTAAACGCTATTTCTAACAAAATCAAGGCAACAGTGGATTTTCAGTGTTAGGAGGTATATTCAACGATTTATGCAAGAAAGGATCATACTTAGACATTTCCAGACGTACAAAGAGGCTTGTTAATTTTACGATTTATGCGAGAAGGGGCCTTATACCTGGACCATGGTCCTTTTTTACATGCATTAATCTAACTTCCATTGCTGTATCAAGTCTGATTTATTAATTGTCCTTTATTTCATCAATTTTATTATCATGTAGTGTGTTTTTTTACTATTAATTGATATGATATCGATAACAACATTTCGCCTGCTCGTTTTTATAACTGATGTTCTGTTTATTAAGTGTTATTATTATTTAATGATAATTATCAATATTTTCATTATAGTTCTATATTATATTTTGTAACATGTTACATAATAAGATAAAATAATAATTGTACACTCATAAGTCCTAATAAACGAAGACTACATTATGTTATTGCTTTTTATGATTTCGTGTAAATAACATTATTTTGACAAGAGTCAAGAAGTTTACTTTTTTTATTTCTTAAAATCAAATTAAAATTATACGGAACCCTTTTTGCACGAACCAAATCTTTTATTACCTATAAGCGATTTTGTCATAGAATTTTAATATAAAGATTATAATTAAATTGAAATATTTAGAAATAAGTGTTCAATTGTAAATTAAAACTTTTCATTTATATCTATTCACGTAATCTCGATGTATTGTTTATTGCACAGTTGTATGAACCAATATAACATCGATATTCATTAGCATAATATTTACCGATGAGCAGTGTTGGGATTTATCTAGATGAAAATATTTATCTTTATATTCATATATTAGTTATATTTTCTGATCGGTAGTGGCGGCAGAAAAACAACAGTTTATATAATTTAAATATAATAATGATAGCGTATTTCTGCGAATAGAGTTTGGTTATAGTTATGCATATATTCCTACGTATAATATTATATACAAGGTGATTTTTTTATCGAAGAACACTTATTATTTCTGAAAGTATTCATGTTTTTGAAAATATTTTTTTACATAGTTTCAAGTTGTTAAAAAAACAACATTTTTTATCCTTATATTTTTTTAAGTTTTTTACTTTTTTGAATGACAACATATAGTTTTAATTTCATATTCCAAAGCAGAATATATTTCTGAGTATTTTGATACAGAAAATTCGAATTTAGGGCCAGTAGTTTATGAGTAATACTTATTTAAAGTTTAGACAAGCGGAGTAGTAGACAAACATTTTGCGGGGTAACCCCGTACCACTCCACTCCGCGCATCAAAACTTTAAATACTTATAACTCATAAACTACTGCCCTAAATTCGATTTTTATGTATCAAAATATTCAGTAAATTATACTGCTTTGGAATATGAAATTAAAACTTTATGCTGTCATTCAAAAAAGTAAAAACTTAAAAAAATATAAGGATAAAAATATAATTTTTTAATAAAAATGTTGTTTTTTTAACAACTTGAAACTATGTAAAAAAATATTTTCAAAAACATAAATACTTTCAGAAATAATGAGTGTTCTTCGATAAAAAAATCTCCCTGTATAATATATCCCTTGGAATTGCCCATGAGAACATACGGGTCTGTCTCGTACACGGTTATATTATACTGCTAAAAAATGGGTTGTGAGGGGGGGAATATAAAGACTTTAATACACATATGTAATAAACACATATATTTATATTATTACATACAATACGTTGTATTGCGTACAAAATTTAGTCACCGAGGGTTGTGGGGGAGGGATTATCACAATACTGCCATTAAGACAATTGTTCCATACTTACAATAAAATTATATAAGTTAACAAAAATACATTTTTATCAATTGTAAAATCTGTGTCCTATATTGTACAATATTGGTTAGATTTCACATTATTGTAATACCTATACTCCATCTCAAAAGAGAATAATCACTTTTCGCGCACGTAGACCTGTTCTCCCACCTAAATCAGGCTGACGGATATGGACAGCTGCGCGGACATGGACGAAAACCGGTCGGTCGACTGATTATTCTCTTTTGGGATGGAGTATACGTAAAGGTAACAAATAATACATAACTTAAACAGTCATCAATTTATGGCTAAATTTATTTTCATATATTTATTTAAATTTGTATAATACATATATAATCAAAATAGTTGCCTCATTAGTTTACAAAAACCGGGAGCGCGACCTATAAAAATTATTTCACGTCCCATAGATTGAGAAACACGGTAGTATACGGTAAGACAATTATATGTTTTGTTATACATATTGTACTTACCAAACAAATCACCGTTGAAAGCAGAATGTATTTTTGAATAGAAGCATTATTAACTGTAAACTGAATCTTAACCATAATTATTATAAAATCAACGTATTAAAAAAACTAATTAGTTACTTGATGTATTTTTTTAAATTTAATAATTGTTTTGATTTGTTTATAAAAAAAGTAAATCTTGGTAGTTACGGTTAGTATAAAGATATTTTAATAACTACATTATTCAAGCCTATTATTAAATTAATTTTTTTTTAATGTATTTAGATCAGAGGTTCCCAACCTTTTTTGACTCGCGGCACCCTTGGACATTTTCTAAAAATCCGGAGGCACCCTATGCTCTATAGTATAGAGTCTATACTATAGAGTACTTTGGTTCTATTTATTAGTGCATAATTATAATCAAAAGTAGTAAGAGGTGTAGATGCATACTATATACATATTACATTTTATAAACAAATTATTACATTGTATTTATTTTTATTTTTAATTATTATTTATTTTTATTTATTATTTAATTTACAATATTAATTTAAAATTAGGGAACTTATTTATTTATTTATTATTGGAACTAATGTGACACTTGTGCTTGTTTTTTTTTACACAAATCTTTTATTTGTGGTCGAATAGTTGAAAGACATACTCTCATTTCTTCTTCAATGAACTCCATTTTCATTCGTTTATTTGATTTTATGTTAACAAGAGTGGAAAATCCTTGTTCACATAAATATGATGTCGAAAACTGCAGTAAAATTTTTAGAGCTTTTTTGCCAATTTCAGCGTGAATTTTTTCAACCTGAATCCAAAATTCATTTAATGAAACATTTTTGTATTTTAATAAAAGAGTTCGATTGTTTCGTATTTCAGCGAGCTCTTCTTCTTCTTCAAGGCTAAATTTAGTTAAACATATATTTTTATCAAATGGATCATTTATCCAATCATACTCAGAAATATCTAAATTAGGAAAATACTTGTCTATACTTTCTTCTAAGGCAGTCAAATGCTCCATTATAACTTCGGAACTTTCTTCTGTTACAGATACTCGTAACCGTTTCTTTCATTACGAGGGTTACGTACCACCTAGATCCCGTGACAAGTAGATCCACGTACGTCAACTAGATCCCATTGGACATTTAGAACCTCAAAGACATTTTAGATTCCATATTAGCTATAATCTCCCTCGACATTTAGATACTCAGTTATTGGCGGTAATTTTAAAATTTCTGAAATTAAAAAAAATATTTAAATATTATGATAATTAATATCTTTTTTTTATATATATAAATACAAATTACAATCTACTATTGAAAAATTAAAAAAATAATAAAATATAAGTTATAGTTATATGGTGTTCGTAAAATCTCTAATTTCATTATAATTATATGCATCGAATTTGATTCGATATTTTAAAAAGTAGTAATATTATTAATATTTCATCATATTCTAATCTAATGCACACGATACATGAATTATCGATTAAGTTTATGTATAATGTATATGTATGATTGGTGACCAGATATACTATTTTTCATAGGACAATTCTCTTTTTTGATGCATGTCTTAGTGTTCTTAACAATAGTGTTAAGTACATACAATTTTGCACTTTTTTATTATTGAAAATATTGGCTAATACATGTTAATAATTTTTATAATTTGGTATTAATTTATATTTTATGGTTCAACTTAATGTATTCTAATCGGTTGGTAGCATACCTAGTTAATTTAATTATTTAATTTGTTATCTGTTTATGTTTCCTACTTAGTAACAATTTTTTGTATTTATTTATTTACATTTTACATTTGGTATTATCTTTAAAGAATAAATTTAATATTTATACTTAGAATTTTTATCATAAAGACACACATCAAATAAATTTACATTATAATTTCAAATAATTAGTTTTTACAGTAAGTAAAAATAATAATAATAAAGAGTAATCAAATGAAAAAAACACAATTTTTATAGAACATAACCCAGGGGCGCAATTTCAATGAAAAAACTGGGGGTGCTGAAGCCCCTCTATTTTTTTATGTTATCTCATAGTAATGAATACCTGGAACGACTGCAACCCGTACAATACCCATTCAATAATTACAAATTTAATATTAACTAAGTACAGCGTAAGATAAATATATTATTATTTAATTAAAAATTAATTAATAAGTGCAATAACTCTAACATAATACAAAAACATTTATTTTTATAAAACTGAGTATTGATATAAATTAATTGATATTTTTGCTTCAAATTAGTTCACTCTAATATTATTCTTCTTTCAGTTTGAGCAAAACTACGTATCACTTCGTGATATCGAGCTAATTAATTTTTTAAGTGCATAGTATTTACTTTTTAATTTGTGGTAGTACAAATAGCAATGTGGTTCCTTCTTCAGGATTAGTGCCTATTTTTCCCATATAAATTGGTACATTACTCATTACTGGAAGATGAGCATAGTCTCCAGTTAATTGGTTATGAAAATCGATCATGGTTCGTGGAGATGTTGGTTGATTGGCTTTTCTATGTCTTTGCATTGTTCGTCGATGCGATACAAATGAACCAACATTCATATTAACAAATTCTGGCATGGAACTTGTCTAAGAAAATAATAATATTTGTAATGATTAATATACAAATATTTATGTATATTTTAAAGTATTACAAATAAATAAAAACAAATTTTACTTCATTATAAATTATACGAAGAGAAATATGTTCTTTCTTTGCGCGTTCATTACAAATATTTCTAAATTTTGTCACTATACTGTTTTGTTGATGATTTTCATGACCAATAGCCAACACAAGTTTAGTTGTGTCAGTTTTTGAAATTTTACCTTTTGCTTTACACCTAAAACAAGAAAAAATATTGCTTTACGAAAAATATTTTGTAGAATAAACAAACTTCAGCTACGAGAGACTTGATTTAGGTTTTTATTCTTCAACTTTTATTTTAATCATTATTTGAAGACTAGCAAAGTTATGTTTTGAAAGATATATATTATAGATACTAATCAAAAACTTTATATTATATAGTGTTTATAATTGAATGCAATCTAAAAGTAAGCTCTTTAAACTATTTTATAAATGTGAAATTGACTAGTACGCCATTGATCATTTTTAAATGTAAAAAATTAAAAAAGTACCTATTCAAACCTACAAGTAATACATTAATAAAAAAGTTTCCTTTCATTATTACAAGTACATTTATATATCAAAAATATGAAGCAATTAACTAATAACTATTCTAATCAATTTATATTAATTTTAGTTATAATATTTTTAAAATTATGACAGGTATTTCATTCTTGTATAAAAGTATAACAACATTTGATTAATATAGATTAATTTAAGTTTAACTTCTATGTAGGTAAAAATAACTAGTGACTAAAATGGTTTTAATAACACAACGTTTAAAAATGTATAAAATTTTGAATATTTGACATGAATGGCGGACAATTTCCCCCCGGACATTTTTCCCCCAACATATTTTCGATGCGGACATTTTCCCCCCATTTTTTTTTTAAGTTTATTATTTAATATTTAATAAGAAATTATTTGTTTCCAGTAAAATATAATCAATTATACTATAATTATCTATTCTAGTAGATGTATATTTTTAATTCAACTACTTGAAACAATAAAATAATAGTAATATTATATTTAAAAGATTGTCTAAATAAAAAAGCAATAGTACTAGCATATTGTATTATTCGCTAGTATCTAAAATTAATAAACTATTAAAACTTAAAACAGGTACGGTTTTTTTAACAAAAAAAATAAATATGAAAGACGATTACAAAATATATCATTTGTAGGTATGTCAAAATTTTTAGACTATATTTCATAAATATTTTTTAACCTTTTATAATTCTATAATTTTTTTACGTTTTATTATATTTATGAAAAAAAATGAAATTTTTAACCTATTTTACTTACCTATATACAATTTTTTTACGTTTTAATTATATTTATGAAAAAAAAAATTTCTTATCAAATAATAAACTTAAAAAAAATGGGAGGAAAATGTCCTACTATGCCAAAAACAGTCGGGGGGAAATTGTCCGGTTACCGCTTGACATATATATTTGTGAAATAGATATCTTGTAACTATAGTTTCTATTAAAAGTCATAATATAACTGACATTATTATGATGTATATTAATTGTTTACTGATTCAAAATTTATAATACATATGTAATCCATACAATAATATTTGAAATTGAAAAAGGGTAATAAGAAATTATCAAACAATGTAATTTTATTCTGTTAAAACATATTCACCCGGATTTCCATAATGAACATCTAACAGTAATATAAAATTTACTGTCCAATTTCTTCCAATAAACAAATCCATCTTCATCTTTATAAGTATTTCCTTGGCCTCTTGCTCCTTTTAAGGTAGAAATTATTTTTTCCATATTTTAAATTAATTTAAAAGGAAATATTAAAATTTAATAAATGACTAATTTTTTGGTTTAACTGTTCGCAATAAAATTTTTGAAGCAAATGAGTATATAATTTGTTCAGTGGGTCTTTTATAGCTGTAATACTGTCAAAATATTCAGATATATACCTATATATATTCTTCTTAGATAAGCTGGTTGGTATACATTTCTAAGATGTTTAGAAAATGAAACAGTACTTATATAGATCGTTTATAAATTATAGGTACCTAAATATATATCATATTAATGTATTAGAATTGTGTGGTTATATAGTGTAAGATACATTATAATTTTTAGAACCATAGTTAGTTTAATCTTAAATGAATAAACCTATAATTCGACAAATGTCTACTATTATAATTTATAGCTTAAAAGAAGTAAGAACTATTAGATCCATGTTCCAATTAAACGAGTCAAGTCATTAGGTACTCATTATAGTCCCGTTAATTGTTTACATATATCTCTCGTATCAGAATATTATGTGAATTCGTGCAACCACAAAATAGTTCTGATTATTAAATCGATTTCGGTTTACTTACTCCATTTCCAAAAATTGTCATTTGGTTTTATAGTAGGTAATAGTATGGGCAAAATTTAAGAGAGATACAATTAATTCAGTACATGCTTACTGATTAAAGTGACTTGTGCATGGGCGTAATAGGGGGCGTCATGAGAGTTTAGCTCTCCATTGGCCATCTCAAGCCCTCCTTGAAATATTTTTATATTAAAGCATTGTCTAAAAGAGATAGATACTATTCTTAATGTAATTAAATAATTATTTATTAGGTAGTTGTCGGACATCAACATTTCGATGCACTGTAACTGCGGATGCGGGATGCATCTTATAGCCATTTTATAATCCCCTTAACTCTGTTTTCAAGGTTTTTTAAAAAACTGTTACTCCGCACATGATTTTTTTTTTTATTATTTGTTATTGTTTATTGTTTTAATACAATATATTAAATTATTATAGTTACCTAAATACAAATAATATTAGATACTTTTTAATAAAAATCATTTTTTTTTCAATGATGTTAAGACGTGTTTACATATGAATATATGATACATAGGAGATTAGGAGAAACTAATATACCTAGTATAAATACAGAATACCGACTGCCACTCTCAATAGTTTTTATCTAAAAATTTTGATTTTATATAATATTTATTTTATTCAACTGTTGATAAGTTGTTTCTATAATGTTATATTAATATGGTGTATGAGGGGAGGGGCAGATTCACTTTACATTTGTTTTTTAAACCTATTGGGCTCAAGCACTTTATACTTGATCAATGGCAATAGTGAAAATATTTTCATCGACATTTATGAACTGTGTCAGATGTCAATGTTTGCTATCCTATATTCCAAATAAAATTTTAAATAGATGAATATTTGAAAATGTTGATGTAGCCACTAGCCATGTAAGTATCCAAACCAACAATTGAACGAGTAGTTTTTGAGTTATTTAACTTTGTGTAGTGTAATATTAAAGATAAGTTCATCATCTATGATAGCGGTTCTCATTTTTTTTTCACGGAACCCCGAAAAACTTGAAATTACAATTTTAAAACTCGTAAAAAGTTATGGATTGATAATTTGCTAATATACAAACTTTATACAATATAATTAATGTAACTCGTACTTAATTCAGATGTACCTGTGAAGACCCTAGATTAGTTTCATGGAGCCGTAGGGGTCCGAGGAGCACAATTTAAGAACTGCTGGTCTATAATATTATATCATTTTGGCCGTTTTGAGACTATGCTAATTAGAAAAATATGGTAATTATATGTAATAACAATGTATCAATATTTTATACTTTGCAAAAACTTAGTATTCAATTATAATTATTAGATTAAATATTACATACATAGTTATCTCTATTTTGAAGTTTTTTAAAACCATTTTTCAAGACTACCTATGTTATGTTAATTTAGTTGAATAAACATTAAAAATATATCCTTTAGGTCTAGTAAACTTTAAAATTCGAAAATATATTTATTATTAAAAGTATAAGTATAGCCTTACAAGGCTTGTAAATTAATAGGCAGCTTGTGTACTATAGGTTTTAATTTACTTACTTTTTATTGTAAATATTTGAGCAAGTTCTGTAAAAAAAGACATGACCAGATATAAAATTTTAAAAATTAGGTTCTCTTTTATCATAACTGCCCAACAAGTATACTATTCTAGATTTTTACAAGGTTTATTCATACCATAGGTTATGACCTCGATATCTATAATGTTTGCCTGTACTGGAACTGGTGAGAACTCTTACTAACTTATATAGTCTACAAGGCAATTTATATTAACGATTCTTGCATCAGTTGATACAGACCTCCAAATGCTATGTATAATAGAAGTAAATCAGGGTGGTTTGATGTTCAATGCTTTGCTAGTTACTAAGAATAACTATACCGTTCATGAGAAAATAACCAAGTAAAATAGTAATAATAATTGGTGACAATTTATCCACCCACTTGACTATAGAAGGAATTAAGGCTTGTTCGAAATATAATATTGAATTTGTATTTTTGCCCCCAAATTCAACGCACATCACTCAACCGCTTGATGTTACTTTTTTTCGTTCCATGAAACTTGCTTGGCGTGACATTTTAACGAAATGGAAAATGAGTAAAGGTAGTACAGAGTGCTGTATCCTTAATAGTACTCATTGGCTTTTCTATAATCACCGCGTTTTTTTGACATTTTTTACATAGCGTTTTGGTTTTGGTGATCGAACAAATATTCCCGGCCATCGTTTAATAGACATTTTATTTCATTACTATGCAGTGTAGTGTACACTTGTATTTATTCAATTAATATATATAGTATGAATCCCAATCAACTTAACAATGGAACAGATTTACAGATTTACAGACATTAATTGTTCATGTACCTAGTACAGTAGTTGTCGTGAGCTCACAGTAGCTGTGACGCGCTTAACTTTCTGGTGATTGTGCAGGCGCTCAGATTCTTAGGTCACGCGGAACGACGGATGACGGTTACTTTCTGGCTTATGGTGTTGATGCAGGAAATGATTTGTATTTTCGATTTCATTATGAAGTTAAGATATATTATTTCCAAACTCTTTAAATTGAACAAACTTTTACCCACAGACTTTTGTGTATTGTACTGCACTATACAAATCAATAATCCAGTATGGTTAATTAGTTTGGAGTTTCTGTACTAACAATTCAATTAGGCCTCTCGTGATACACAACAGAATCTTGCCATAAGAATATGTTTAAATAAAAAGGTTAGGTTAACCGTTAACCTAACCGAACTTTATTCGTTTCAAAATTTAAACGACTATTAAAATCAACATCTTTCTGGCCTTTTCAAAATTTCAAAACAGTGAAACAGACCAATCGACTTTTATGATATATTATTCTACCAAAACGCATATTGATGATAATTATGACACTTAAATGTGTTATTAGAATTAAATATTTTACAGGGACAAAAAATATTAAACTTACTTTAGAAGATTTGGAAAATGGTTTAACTTCCAACTTCTAACTTCTAACTACATCCTGAGGAAAACTGTAACCTATCAATAAATAATATGTAAAGAAAATTGTAAATGATAAAAAAATATTGTAAATGCTAGTATACTAAATTTTAATACTTCATATTATGTAGTTAAATTAAATATGGGGCAGCAACATTAATCATTAAAACTTATGTTTAATAAAAATAAAAATAATTATAATATGTATAAATAGAGTAAATTAAATTTATTAATGTTTTAAAAAAAAAAAACCTATCACATATGTATATTATGATTATCACTAAGTACCTACTTGTTTATATATGTGTATACTCAATTGACAATTTAAATATTAAACTAAATATATTTTTAAAATTACATTTAGGTATTACCATTGATTATAGAATATATATCTATTCTATAATCAATGGTATTACATAGTAGTTAGTAATATGCAAAATAAACATTGTTTGTTTGTAAATGGTTGATGTTGTTGCCTATTTATTGCTAATTATTAAGTTATTAATTATTATTATTAAATTTACATAACTAAGTTGATATATTATTAGTACCACTTTTAAATGTTACTATTGTTTTAGGTCTGGGGTTAATGGAGAATTTGTTCTGAATTTCTTGAACACATGTTTATCATTACTCATATTTTGCATAACTGCTTAACGAACATTTTGATTAAACTGGCCCGGAGTTGGTAAATTGCGTCCCGCAAAAAAGGTCATAGTTATATACTGAGTAAATTGCGGCCCGAGTATATTTTATACATACGTAAATTGCGGCCCGGGTATATTTGTAATGTACGTAAATTGCGGACCGGGATATCCCGATTTCTGGTCGACTGGTTATATTATCTTTAATATTGAATTCGAATTTTTATAATACTATTTTTTTCACTATACACATTTTTACCTATTTTTAATATTATATTTTTTAATTATAAACAAAACAGCAAAACCAATATTTAATACCATACCAATATGAATACAATTATATTGCCAGTCCTAAGTCTGAAAAATGGGAAGGAAAATATTGATTTCGTAACACTTAATGTAATTTACATAACAATGACAAATATTTAAGTAGGCAAATATATTAAAATATACCGGGGCCGCAATTTACGTATGTATATAATATACCGGGGCCTCAATTTACGTATGTATAAAATATACCTGGGCCGCAATTTAAAAATTTGAAACGGGACGCAATTTACAGCGACCCCTCTGGCCATGCACCGTGTTGGGAGGGCCCGTCGGTTGGCGGTCGTATGCCTCTACGGCCCTTGACTAGCACTCTGTGCTAATATAAGGTCCGTAGTTGTAGTCGGATGACTGGCCGCAAGGCTCGTCGAATGACGACAAACCCGGGAGCTTCGTGTTATAATTTATGCTGTTATTTAATTATATAATGATGTCTAGGCGGCATGAGCTTAAGACGGTTGTAGGTATAAGTGGTGATAATAATATTAATAGTAATAGTAATAATAAAAAAAATAATAATGAAATTGATTTAAGAGCCACATGCGGCTCGCGAGCCTTGTTGTGGCCACCCCTGATCTATATACATATGAGAGACCACCCCTATTCACTCATCAACGCCCAGACCGGACCGCTGGGTCTAAAGACTTGACACTTTGTACAGAGGTTCCTTAAGCAATGTAGAGGCGCACTAGAAAATGATTTTACAAAATTCAACTTCCCAGAGGGTAAAAGGGTTTTTTTATATAGCTAAAGATATATTATGTATTTTTTAATTGTTTAAAAATTGTTTGTTATTTCGTCCATGATTGCTTGGATACTAAAAAATATGTCTAATTACTTTAGATATGTTTTTTTTTTGTATTTTTAGTATCCTATCAACCGCTTAGAAGAATAATGAATCAGTTGACAATGTTATTCAATAAAAGAACTCGTATGATCATAAAAAACTTATTGATAACATGGAAAATCAAGATGTTTGGAAAAATGTAGATAAAAGTAAGACACTATGCTGATGTACTTTCTTAGATCCCCGTTTCAAAAATATTCCATTTAGTAATAATCTTTCATTATTAAAAACAACAAAAAATTATGTAACTGAAAAATTGCAGATATTATAAATTTAGAAACATTAACTATAAATAGTGTGTAAAATTTATAAATTTTATTAAATCTTGTCCACTAAGCTTAAGAATATTTCCTGTGGGGTGCGATGGCTACAAGAGGGAATGTCTAAAAAGAATAATTATATTGAAGGAAGAAGTTTTGGAAGTCTTAGAATAAAATCCTTCAACATCTAGAGTTGAGGACAGACTTCATAATGCGAATTGTTTAATTAAGTTAGCCTACATTTGTGATGTTTTTATTTTAAACTTATTTAAATTTGGCATTACAAGGCAATAATGTGACGGTATTTAAAGAACGGAAGAAGGTGGAATCTGCAAAGAAAAAAGTTAATTTGTGGTCACGGATCTGAAGGTATCAACTTAGGCAAAATATCTCCTTTCTGATATGGTTGCTTTTTTGACGATCACTTGATAAGGTGTTTTTCCTGGAATTTGGAAATCCTATTTTCACTATTCATAAATAGGTCTCAAGTATCCCCCAGCCATTGCAGACTTCTATGTTTGCTGATGATAAAGACTTTTCTTAAAATCGATGTCCTGGACCATTGTTTAAGCTTGCAAGCTGACTTATAGACAGATTTGTTTAGTGGACTGAAATTATTGGGTTATTTCTTAACATTAACAAATGTAAATCTATGTCATTTACCAGACATCACACTCTTTGTGTCTTCTTCTATTCAATTAATGGTACCATCTTTACTCATGTTGATAGTTTATTAAGGTTCCGTGGTGTGGAACTCTTGCCTGATGGTACTCAGCCAACAAATCGAGCGTGTCCAGCGTAGTTTCTCAGCTATGCTGGTTTCAATTTAAATATTGTCCATTCACCTCAAGATTATGCCCCGGTACTCCAAAACTTACAATCTCTAGCCGATCGCCGTATTGCCCGTGACCTAACCTTCCTTCAGAATATCATATGTGGTAAAATTGATTGTCTCCACTTCTTCAACACATTAGCTTTAGAGTTCCTACACGATATACCCGTAACATTTCTCCATTCACTATACCATTATGCACCACTGATTACCTGAATAATGAACCTCTCACTCGATGTATGAGACAGGCCAATCAAGATATCTCTTTCGCTTACTCCATTTGAACATAATGTTTCATCTCATGACGATTTGTTTTTTATTCTTATTCCATATTAATATATACTCGTATTATGTATATTCTTGTATATATTATTGCTAATTTTAAATAACAATATAACTGTACTATTATTTTAAATGGGATTCCGTCCGAAAATATTAAATAAAACTATAAATTTTTACATGATTTGGCTAAAAGGACATTATGTTCCTTGGGACTTCAGTTCTTTGTGAGCGCATTTTTTCAAAAGCAGGACTTACATTAAATGATCGTCGCTGTCGTCTGAAAGTATTTTTAAATTATAATTCACTATGAAATTGTAATATTTAAATTCATATTTCATACTATAGAATGTTCTAATAAATTAAAATATTCCCATTTTCATTATCTAAACAATAAATTTAGTAGACATTTTTTTTCTATAGAATGATGATCGGGTGTAGAAATCGGTCACTATATAGGCGATGAAGTCCATTACCATGTTTGTGAGTTATTAGTTATCATTTGGTGTAAATATCTGTGTTGACGTTTGCCCAATGCATTTTTTTAATTCAAAAATAATAAATGTATACCGCAAATTGGTAATCAAGTGTCTAGCAATCAGTCCTCAACAGATGCACCTCGGTACCTAGCTGGGCAATACGCCATAGGCGGATTGCCATACCGCCTGACGTCGAAAGTCTGATGTCGTGTTGTAGGAGAAAAAGTTAAAGTCAAGTGACGTGTCGGTAGAGATGTCAGTTATTACCAGGGAAATCCATATAAACACAACTAAACCTAGGTAGGCAATCTTACTGTGTCGGATTTTGGAAATGTCAAACACGGATTCGTAATAAAAACATACTACAATATTATACTAATAAAAAGAAAAAAGGAAATAATAATAGGTAATACGTAACAAAAAAATAATATATATATATGTAAAGAAATAATAAATATTAATATTATATTTCTTTAATCACGATTTAAGATAGACTATCTTAAGAACTCTATCTTAAAACTTATAATAAAAACCACGTTAATTTTTAAGATTTTTAGTACATAGAAATAATAAACTTTTATTGTCGTTTCTATTATATTTTTTTAGGTAAGTATTTTAAACACATAAAAGCATTAATTAAAATGTATTAAACAATAAATCTATTATATTATTCCTATGTTATAATAAATGCACCAACATTAAAACATTGGATTATCACAATATACATTATTTGATGTAATTAAAAAAATATACATCTATAGTACTATGACAAATTATATTATCTTAACCGTCATGAACTGGTCTATCAGAAAAATACAACTTTATAAAGTGTAGGTGAAAAATAAAATTATAAAAGGCTTAATATGTTCAAAACCAAAATAACCTGCTAAAATGATGAAAATATGTCAAATATTTACGTTCAAAATGTGATTTCTGCAAAAATATGTGAAGTTAAGGTAAGTTTTGTATATGGATATACAAGTTATGTAGAAAATATAATTCACTTTTCAGTCGTTTGAAACAGATAAGTCCCAAATTACAAATTGTGAGATGTATTTGCCATTCTTTAAACAATGCTATATCCAAAGCATCTGAAAGTTTCCAAGCTCAATTGATTACTTCTGTAGGGAAATTTATAATTGGTTTCACATAAGCCCCAAAAGAAGAGATGAGTATAAAAAATATTTGATCTTTTAAATTCAGGTTCTGGAAATAAAAAATTCCACAAGTTTCACCAATTATGTGGTACACGTTGGCTAGCACGATCATTCGTTGTTAACTCAATTTTGGAATATTGGTTAAAATTAAAAACTCATTTCTCTCTAATAATTAAAAAAAAAAATTGTTATGCTACTAAAATTATTCATGAAATGTTACAGTATGATACAAATTATCTATATTTGATAATCATTAAACCTATTTTGATCGAGTTAAATTGTTTGAATTTAACTTTTCAATTTCAAGCAAATTTTGTAGACCATGGTAAATCCTATGACGATATCTGTGGTTTATTTGTATTCTTGGCAGCAAAAATTATTAAAGATGTTATTACAAAAGGTTTTGAATTTATATATGACAATTATTTATAGTGATTCTGTTTACCTTACATCTAATAATTGTGATTATGGCATTGGTTATAATCAAACAAAATGTTCAAGCAACCACTTTTAAATTTATAAAAGAATTGTTGTGTGAAGTAAAATTAAGATTGTCTGACAACTTGGATTTTTTTAAGAAATTAAAATTATTTTCACCAACACTTTGTTTAAGCCAGTTACATTCAAAATTTACTGATTTGCTTTATATTAACATATTTCTAGAACCATATAATTTACCTTTGATATAATGGAATAAATTAGTAACTATCATTTGGAAAATGTATCTAGTTGAAAACCAATTAATAAATTGTTTTGGCCAAAAGTTTACAATTTTAAAAATGCTGCTGGCAATTATGCATTTAAAGAGTTATCCGAATTTGTTTTAAAGATCCTTAGTTTACCATCTAGTAATGCTGTGGTAGAAAGTTTTTTCGATTATGAACAGTGTGAAAATTTCCTAACACCTGGTATTAAAAATATATACTTGTTTTTTGACAATTCCAGCGCGCAAAACAAAAATAATGTATTGTTTCAGTATTTATATTGTATAGTAAAATCAAAACGTTTTGACATAAATAATATTATTCATAGCTGTGTGTTGTGTTAAGTATTTCACACTAATCATCTATATGTTTTTATCGAAGTGTGAGTAGCTACGTAAACAGCTAACTTTAAATCAGTTGTTATTGGTTCATTATTAATAACAATATAACTTAACACAGATTGTTGATTTCTTTCAGGATGAAATCTGGCGATTTTTTCACTGTGAGTTTTGGTCACTGCATGTCTTTTCAAGTCAGTCAAATGAGCTCTTAAATACGAACAGCAAACTTTGTAGTATTCTTCAACTAAAGTTAAATTAGCATTAGTATCAGCTTCTGCTAACCAACCTAAAGTTTTATTTTTAAAAATAAATTAATAACATACCTACTAAAAAGTTAATTGTCCAGCCTTAATAATCACACCTTTCGCCCAATTTTCTTGTTCCCGCGTCTTGCGGTATTTCTTTAGTTTTTCAATTTCTCCCATTATTACAATATTTTAATAACCAAAATAATTTGAATACAATTTATTTAATTAAAAAATAAAAACATAATTTCACTACGGTGATCAATATATCAGGTATTGTGGATCAGTACCCAGTAATAGTTTTTACTATAACCTAAAAAAAAAACTAGTGACTAAAATGGTTTTAATAACACAACGTTTAAAAATGTATAAAATTTTGAATATTTGACATGAATGGCGGACAATTTCCCCCCGGACATTTTTCCCCCAACATATTTTCGATGCGGACATTTTCCCCCCATTTTTTTTTTAAGTTTATTATTTAATATTTAATAAGAAATTATTTGTTTCCAGTAAAATATAATCAATTATACTATAATTATCTATTCTAGTAGATGTATATTTTTAATTCAACTACTTGAAACAATAAAATAATAGTAATATTATATTTAAAAGATTGTCTAAATAAAAAAGCAATAGTACTAGCATATTGTATTATTCGCTAGTATCTAAAATTAATAAACTATTAAAACTTAAAACAGGTACGGTTTTTTTAACAAAAAAAATAAATATGAAAGACGATTACAAAATATATCATTTGTAGGTATGTCAAAATTTTTAGACTATATTTCATAAATATTTTTTAACCTTTTATAATTCTATAATTTTTTTACGTTTTATTATATTTATGAAAAAAAATGAAATTTTTAACCTATTTTACTTACCTATATACAATTTTTTTACGTTTTAATTATATTTATGAAAAAAAAAATTTCTTATCAAATAATAAACTTAAAAAAAATGGGAGGAAAATGTCCTACTATGCCAAAAACAGTCGGGGGGAAATTGTCCGGTTACCGCTTGACATATATATTTGTGAAATAGATATCTTGTAACTATAGTTTCTATTAAAAGTCATAATATAACTGACATTATTATGATGTATATTAATTGTTTACTGATTCAAAATTTATAATACATATGTAATCCATACAATAATATTTGAAATTGAAAAAGGGTAATAAGAAATTATCAAACAATGTAATTTTATTCTGTTAAAACATATTCACCCGGATTTCCATAATGAACATCTAACAGTAATATAAAATTTACTGTCCAATTTCTTCCAATAAACAAATCCATCTTCATCTTTATAAGTATTTCCTTGGCCTCTTGCTCCTTTTAAGGTAGAAATTATTTTTTCCATATTTTAAATTAATTTAAAAGGAAATATTAAAATTTAATAAATGACTAATTTTTTGGTTTAACTGTTCGCAATAAAATTTTTGAAGCAAATGAGTATATAATTTGTTCAGTGGGTCTTTTATAGCTGTAATACTGTCAAAATATTCAGATATATACCTATATATATTCTTCTTAGATAAGCTGGTTGGTATACATTTCTAAGATGTTTAGAAAATGAAACAGTACTTATATAGATCGTTTATAAATTATAGGTACCTAAATATATATCATATTAATGTATTAGAATTGTGTGGTTATATAGTGTAAGATACATTATAATTTTTAGAACCATAGTTAGTTTAATCTTAAATGAATAAACCTATAATTCGACAAATGTCTACTATTATAATTTATAGCTTAAAAGAAGTAAGAACTATTAGATCCATGTTCCAATTAAACGAGTCAAGTCATTAGGTACTCATTATAGTCCCGTTAATTGTTTACATATATCTCTCGTATCAGAATATTATGTGAATTCGTGCAACCACAAAATAGTTCTGATTATTAAATCGATTTCGGTTTACTTACTCCATTTCCAAAAATTGTCATTTGGTTTTATAGTAGGTAATAGTATGGGCAAAATTTAAGAGAGATACAATTAATTCAGTACATGCTTACTGATTAAAGTGACTTGTGCATGGGCGTAATAGGGGGCGTCATGAGAGTTTAGCTCTCCATTGGCCATCTCAAGCCCTCCTTGAAATATTTTTATATTAAAGCATTGTCTAAAAGAGATAGATACTATTCTTAATGTAATTAAATAATTATTTATTAGGTAGTTGTCGGACATCAACATTTCGATGCACTGTAACTGCGGATGCGGGATGCATCTTATAGCCATTTTATAATCCCCTTAACTCTGTTTTCAAGGTTTTTTAAAAAACTGTTACTCCGCACATGATTTTTTTTTTTATTATTTGTTATTGTTTATTGTTTTAATACAATATATTAAATTATTATAGTTACCTAAATACAAATAATATTAGATACTTTTTAATAAAAATCATTTTTTTTTCAATGATGTTAAGACGTGTTTACATATGAATATATGATACATAGGAGATTAGGAGAAACTAATATACCTAGTATAAATACAGAATACCGACTGCCACTCTCAATAGTTTTTATCTAAAAATTTTGATTTTATATAATATTTATTTTATTCAACTGTTGATAAGTTGTTTCTATAATGTTATATTAATATGGTGTATGAGGGGAGGGGCAGATTCACTTTACATTTGTTTTTTAAACCTATTGGGCTCAAGCACTTTATACTTGATCAATGGCAATAGTGAAAATATTTTCATCGACATTTATGAACTGTGTCAGATGTCAATGTTTGCTATCCTATATTCCAAATAAAATTTTAAATAGATGAATATTTGAAAATGTTGATGTAGCCACTAGCCATGTAAGTATCCAAACCAACAATTGAACGAGTAGTTTTTGAGTTATTTAACTTTGTGTAGTGTAATATTAAAGATAAGTTCATCATCTATGATAGCGGTTCTCATTTTTTTTTCACGGAACCCCGAAAAACTTGAAATTACAATTTTAAAACTCGTAAAAAGTTATGGATTGATAATTTGCTAATATACAAACTTTATACAATATAATTAATGTAACTCGTACTTAATTCAGATGTACCTGTGAAGACCCTAGATTAGTTTCATGGAGCCGTAGGGGTCCGAGGAGCACAATTTAAGAACTGCTGGTCTATAATATTATATAATTTTGGCCGTTTTGAGACTATGCTAATTAGAAAAATATGGTAATTATATGTAATAACAATGTATCAATATTTTATACTTTGCAAAAACTTAGTATTCAATTATAATTATTAGATTAAATATTACATACATAGTTATCTCTATTTTGAAGTTTTTTAAAACCATTTTTCAAGACTACCTATGTTATGTTAATTTAGTTGAATAAACATTAAAAATATATCCTTTAGGTCTAGTAAACTTTAAAATTCGAAAATATATTTATTATTAAAAGTATAAGTATAGCCTTACAAGGCTTGTAAATTAATAGGCAGCTTGTGTACTATAGGTTTTAATTTACTTACTTTTTATTGTAAATATTTGAGCAAGTTCTGTAAAAAAAGACATGACCAGATATAAAATTTTAAAAATTAGGTTCTCTTTTATCATAACTGCCCAACAAGTATACTATTCTAGATTTTTACAAGGTTTATTCATACCATAGGTTATGTCATAGGCGCAATTTGGGGGGGGCTTGGGTGTGCTTAGCACCCCCAGTTTTGAAATTAGCACCCCCAAATTTTTTCACGTTTTTTTAGATTTTTATAGTCAGCATGAATAGAAAAACCGTTTTTATTGTATTATTGCATTTAATCATGCGATGAAACGTTTTTGTATACTGTATGCAGACAGTACCTAATAAAATTACGTATAATTCTATAATCGGTCTAATCACTTCTTATAAAAATATTTGACAATTAAATCAAAGTGACAATTTAAATTTAGATTATTTTGTTATTTTGTTAATGTAAATACCATAGAACATATTCCATGTAAATACCGTAGCGATGGCGATAACACACACCCGGACGGCCGTTCGGCGAAAACGCTGGGCGCATTTGCAGTGTGACTGTGTGAGTGTGTGACAAACCAGTGAAACCCCAATGTACTGTTATACTATTATGGTTTTATCATTGAAAATGATAATAAATAATTATATTTATAACATTGACTCGTGGGTAATTTCAATAGGCAATTGCTTGTATTTATCGTCATTCGTCAGTCTGCCACAGTTCCACCTCTGAGCAACGAGTAAAATAAAATAATAAGTAAATTTGTTTATGGTGTTCCGTTAAGTTTTTTATGTTTATTTGAAATAACTATTTGAGTTACTTTGTTTAATAAATTATAAAATCACGTAAAATCATAAAAAAATGTTTTCAATATTTGAAAAGTATAAATGCAACAAAAAAAAAACCAATTGTGAAGCTAATACAGAAATATTTACCACTGCCAGTAAGTAAAAATCTATTTAAGTTCCATCGTTTTACACTTTTAACATTATTTTCGTGATTATATTCAATGATCAATTTTATATTATAATAGGTACTTCCAGTATAACTTCTGAATCTGAAGATATCGGTATTATGGCTGATATGCAAGAAGTAATGGATAAAGATGACAGTACATTTATCGAACATATTAGTATGGATCCAAATGTGTCAGTTACAAGTGATTTAGGAGATATTAACACGGGACCTGCACGCCCTATATTACAAGTCAGTTTTCAATTCCTACTAAAAAAAATTGTCAAACTAACAAGGCTGCTACAAAGTAACTTTTTGTCACTTTTTTTTGCATTCTCATGAAAATAGTCAGTTATTGTCACTATTTTGTGTAATTTTTTTTAGGTATATCCCAAAACCAAATTTGGTATTCAAAACAGGTCTTTTTCAAGCAAACTGTATTCTAGTTATGATTGGCTTGAATATAGTGTGAGGAAAGATTTGGTATTTTGTTATTTTTGTCGAATATTTGGTTTGGGAAATTATAATGAAGACACTGACACTTTCACTACTAAGGGGTTTCAAAATTAGAGAAAAGTAAGTTACCTGCTGTTTTAACCAGTTACCTAAAAAATGCATTCATAGCTAAATAATGCCTAGTAGACAGTAGTTATTATTACTTGTATTCTATTTTGATAATATTTATATATGCAATTTGGCATTATAATCAATACTGTATTATTGTGTAAATAATAATTTGATATTGCTTATTATGGACAATTAGATTAGAGAGAAGTGTAACTCACATTCTTCTTCAAAACAACACTTGATTAACAAGACAAAGTTTACTTCTTATTTGTCAAGTAAATCCAAAGGTAGTGTAGTCTCTAAGCTATCAGAAGGACATCAAAAATAAGTAAATGAAAATCGAGAATACTTAACAAAACTAATTGAAATTTTGTTATATTTGAGTCGCCAAGGAATCCCACTTCGAGGCCACTTTGAAGATAAAGACTCTTTGAACCAAGTGCTTAAAATAAGCAAATATTTTTTTAAAAACTCATAACAAATATATCATTTTTACAGGAAATTTCAAAGAGGCTTGTCATTTACTAAAAAAATTTGATCAACAATTTGCCAAAAAATTTAACTGTAGGTACAACTAATTATTCTAGTTGGTCAATTCAAAACCAAATTTTAAGTATTTGTGCTCAAATGGTTAGAGACAAAATAATTTTAGAAGTACAGACAAATGGATTTTACGCTTTAATGTGTGATGAAGCTAGGTAATTAGTTTAAATATATTATATACAACTCATAAATACCAAATAACAGTATTTAATTGTAAAAATATAAAGTGCTAAATTAATATAGTTTGTTATCTTATTTAGGAGTTTCAAAGGTGAGCAAATGTCTGTGTGTTTAAGGTATGCTAAAGATCTCGATATACACGAACGGTTTTTGGGATTCTTAGAAGTTTCTAAAGGTCATGACGCAGACTTTCTCGCTACAATGATTTTGAATTTTTTACAAAAATCTAAGATTGGAAATTCTCATGTTATTGCTCAATCACATGACGGAGCTAATGTCATGTCTGGCCATTTGGGGGGCGTGCAAGCAAAAATTAAAAATAAATTCCCTACAGCAATTTATACACATTGAATGGCGCATAGATTGAACTTAGTTGTTGTAGACATGTGTAAAAATATCAAAGTAGGCACCTATTTAATTGTATTATGTCATTAAAAAGCTATGATTTTTAAAATTAACAATTATTATTTTATAAATTTAATTAGGACGCAAGAAATTTATTTAACATATTAGAATCTATATACGTTCATTTTGCATTTCCTTCAAAGAATCAGAAGTTGCAAGAAGTTCAAAAGGAGTTAGGCATGAAAAATAAAACTATGATCCATATGTCAGATATACGTTGGGTATGTAGATATAAAAACTGCGACGCTGTCATTACAAATTTTGCTGCTATTTTACAAATATTACATGGAGAGATTGAAGAAAACTCGGATAGAAATGTCAGCCAAGCTATTGGTAATAATATAAATGGCTCAATCTCATTAATTTAATTAGTATTAACCTAATGTAATAACCAAACAATTATAATATGATATTAAATATTTATTCTGATCATCAAATTTTAATATACCCATTTTTAATTTTCAGGTATTTATTCTTCTATAACCAAAGGGTCTTTTGTAGTTAATTTATTTATTTTTAATGAAGTATTGTGCATTGTTAATATACTCAGTAATAAGTTACAACAAAAGACTGCAACATTGGGGGAAGCTGTTGGTATTATTAAGGCCGTTATAGATACTTTTGAAAAAAAACGATGTGATGGTGAATTTTCTGTTTTATGGACTAATATAAAAGGATTTGCGGATAAACATGATATTTCATTGGAAATGCCTTCAAGAAGTTGTAAGTTATCAATATAAGTTAAAGAGTAAATTAATATATGAATCATTATTAAAACTATACTTTATGATATTTCATGCAATGACTAATTCTAGATTCCAAACGAAATAGAAGAGAACCAAACTACTTAGCAGATTTTAATGTTACTACGACAACTGCTGCTGAAGTTGAGAATGTAGAAAACTCAGTTGAATGTTATTGGAGAAATCACATATATTTTGTAATACTGGATACAGTACTTAACAATTTAAAAACACGCTTTTCAGAAGAAAGTATGAAAATGGCTTCTGCTGTTGATAATTTTTTTTCACTAGATTTTGAAGAAAGTCAATATTTTATTAACCATTATAAAGTAACTATAAAATTATTAAATATTCACATGAATCATATTTGATCATATTTAAATGTTACCTATTATATGTGTGTGTGTGTGTGTGTGTGTGATTTCAGGATTTATTAAATATTGAGATTAAATCATTAATGGCTGAAATGATTGTAGCTCAAAACTCTTTGAAAACATTAAACCAACAATTTGATATTGAAAATTTAAAGAAATCAGTTGAAAAACATGTTTATCCAAATTTATACAAATTATTACAAGTACTTAATACTGTTAAATATTATTTTATATTTTTGTTCCATTATGGAATTATGATAATGTAGACAATTTAATAACTTAATGTATTATAGGTTGCTTTGACACTTCCAATCAGTTCAGCTACTTGTAAACGATCATTTTCGGCCTTGAGAAAAATAAAAACTTGGCTGAGGGTATCAATGGGTCAAGAGAGATTGACAGATTTGTCTATATTGTATATAGAAAAGGACTTAACAAATAAAATTGATATAAAAGAAGTGATACGTAGTTTTGCTCAAACTGAAAGAAGAAGAATATTAGAGTGAACTAATTTGAAGCAAAAATATCAATTAATTTATATCAATACTCAGTTTTATAAAAATAAATGTTTTTGTATTATGTTAGAGTTATTGCACTTATTAATTAATTTTTAATTAAATAATAATATATTTATCTTACGCTGTACTTAGTTAATATTAAATTTGTAATTATTGAATGGGTATTGTACGGGTTGCAGTCGTTCCAGGTATTCATTACTATGAGATAACATAAAAAAATAGAGGGGCTTCAGCACCCCCAGTTTTTTCATTGAAATTGCGCCCCTGATCTCGATATCTATAATGTTTGCCTGTACTGGAACTGGTGAGAACTCTTACTAACTTATATAGTCTACAAGGCAATTTATATTAACGATTCTTGCATCAGTTGATACAGACCTCCAAATGCTATGTATAATAGAAGTAAATCAGGGTGGTTTGATGTTCAATGCTTTGCTAGTTACTAAGAATAACTATACCGTTCATGAGAAAATAACCAAGTAAAATAGTAATAATAATTGGTGACAATTTATCCACCCACTTGACTATAGAAGGAATTAAGGCTTGTTCGAAATATAATATTGAATTTGTATTTTTGCCCCCAAATTCAACGCACATCACTCAACCGCTTGATGTTACTTTTTTTCGTTCCATGAAACTTGCTTGGCGTGACATTTTAACGAAATGGAAAATGAGTAAAGGTAGTACAGAGTGCTGTATCCTTAATAGTACTCATTGGCTTTTCTATAATCACCGCGTTTTTTTGACATTTTTTACATAGCGTTTTGGTTTTGGTGATCGAACAAATATTCCCGGCCATCGTTTAATAGACATTTTATTTCATTACTATGCAGTGTAGTGTACACTTGTATTTATTCAATTAATATATATAGTATGAATCCCAATCAACTTAACAATGGAACAGATTTACAGATTTACAGACATTAATTGTTCATGTACCTAGTACAGTAGTTGTCGTGAGCTCACAGTAGCTGTGACGCGCTTAACTTTCTGGTGATTGTGCAGGCGCTCAGATTCTTAGGTCACGCGGAACGACGGATGACGGTTACTTTCTGGCTTATGGTGTTGATGCAGGAAATGATTTGTATTTTCGATTTCATTATGAAGTTAAGATATATTATTTCCAAACTCTTTAAATTGAACAAACTTTTACCCACAGACTTTTGTGTATTGTACTGCACTATACAAATCAATAATCCAGTATGGTTAATTAGTTTGGAGTTTCTGTACTAACAATTCAATTAGGCCTCTCGTGATACACAACAGAATCTTGCCATAAGAATATGTTTAAATAAAAAGGTTAGGTTAACCGTTAACCTAACCGAACTTTATTCGTTTCAAAATTTAAACGACTATTAAAATCAACATCTTTCTGGCCTTTTCAAAATTTCAAAACAGTGAAACAGACCAATCGACTTTTATGATATATTATTCTACCAAAACGCATATTGATGATAATTATGACACTTAAATGTGTTATTAGAATTAAATATTTTACAGGGACAAAAAATATTAAACTTACTTTAGAAGATTTGGAAAATGGTTTAACTTCCAACTTCTAACTTCTAACTACATCCTGAGGAAAACTGTAACCTATCAATAAATAATATGTAAAGAAAATTGTAAATGATAAAAAAATATTGTAAATGCTAGTATACTAAATTTTAATACTTCATATTATGTAGTTAAATTAAATATGGGGCAGCAACATTAATCATTAAAACTTATGTTTAATAAAAATAAAAATAATTATAATATGTATAAATAGAGTAAATTAAATTTATTAATGTTTTAAAAAAAAAAAACCTATCACATATGTATATTATGATTATCACTAAGTACCTACTTGTTTATATATGTGTATACTCAATTGACAATTTAAATATTAAACTAAATATATTTTTAAAATTACATTTAGGTATTACCATTGATTATAGAATATATATCTATTCTATAATCAATGGTATTACATAGTAGTTAGTAATATGCAAAATAAACATTGTTTGTTTGTAAATGGTTGATGTTGTTGCCTATTTATTGCTAATTATTAAGTTATTAATTATTATTATTAAATTTACATAACTAAGTTGATATATTATTAGTACCACTTTTAAATGTTACTATTGTTTTAGGTCTGGGGTTAATGGAGAATTTGTTCTGAATTTCTTGAACACATGTTTATCATTACTCATATTTTGCATAACTGCTTAACGAACATTTTGATTAAACTGGCCCGGAGTTGGTAAATTGCGTCCCGCAAAAAAGGTCATAGTTATATACTGAGTAAATTGCGGCCCGAGTATATTTTATACATACGTAAATTGCGGCCCGGGTATATTTGTAATGTACGTAAATTGCGGACCGGGATATCCCGATTTCTGGTCGACTGGTTATATTATCTTTAATATTGAATTCGAATTTTTATAATACTATTTTTTTCACTATACACATTTTTACCTATTTTTAATATTATATTTTTTAATTATAAACAAAACAGCAAAACCAATATTTAATACCATACCAATATGAATACAATTATATTGCCAGTCCTAAGTCTGAAAAATGGGAAGGAAAATATTGATTTCGTAACACTTAATGTAATTTACATAACAATGACAAATATTTAAGTAGGCAAATATATTAAAATATACCGGGGCCGCAATTTACGTATGTATATAATATACCGGGGCCTCAATTTACGTATGTATAAAATATACCTGGGCCGCAATTTAAAAATTTGAAACGGGACGCAATTTACAGCGACCCCTCTGGCCATGCACCGTGTTGGGAGGGCCCGTCGGTTGGCGGTCGTATGCCTCTACGGCCCTTGACTAGCACTCTGTGCTAATATAAGGTCCGTAGTTGTAGTCGGATGACTGGCCGCAAGGCTCGTCGAATGACGACAAACCCGGGAGCTTCGTGTTATAATTTATGCTGTTATTTAATTATATAATGATGTCTAGGCGGCATGAGCTTAAGACGGTTGTAGGTATAAGTGGTGATAATAATATTAATAGTAATAGTAATAATAAAAAAAATAATAATGAAATTGATTTAAGAGCCACATGCGGCTCGCGAGCCTTGTTGTGGCCACCCCTGATCTATATACATATGAGAGACCACCCCTATTCACTCATCAACGCCCAGACCGGACCGCTGGGTCTAAAGACTTGACACTTTGTACAGAGGTTCCTTAAGCAATGTAGAGGCGCACTAGAAAATGATTTTACAAAATTCAACTTCCCAGAGGGTAAAAGGGTTTTTTTATATAGCTAAAGATATATTATGTATTTTTTAATTGTTTAAAAATTGTTTGTTATTTCGTCCATGATTGCTTGGATACTAAAAAATATGTCTAATTACTTTAGATATGTTTTTTTTTTGTATTTTTAGTATCCTATCAACCGCTTAGAAGAATAATGAATCAGTTGACAATGTTATTCAATAAAAGAACTCGTATGATCATAAAAAACTTATTGATAACATGGAAAATCAAGATGTTTGGAAAAATGTAGATAAAAGTAAGACACTATGCTGATGTACTTTCTTAGATCCCCGTTTCAAAAATATTCCATTTAGTAATAATCTTTCATTATTAAAAACAACAAAAAATTATGTAACTGAAAAATTGCAGATATTATAAATTTAGAAACATTAACTATAAATAGTGTGTAAAATTTATAAATTTTATTAAATCTTGTCCACTAAGCTTAAGAATATTTCCTGTGGGGTGCGATGGCTACAAGAGGGAATGTCTAAAAAGAATAATTATATTGAAGGAAGAAGTTTTGGAAGTCTTAGAATAAAATCCTTCAACATCTAGAGTTGAGGACAGACTTCATAATGCGAATTGTTTAATTAAGTTAGCCTACATTTGTGATGTTTTTATTTTAAACTTATTTAAATTTGGCATTACAAGGCAATAATGTGACGGTATTTAAAGAACGGAAGAAGGTGGAATCTGCAAAGAAAAAAGTTAATTTGTGGTCACGGATCTGAAGGTATCAACTTAGGCAAAATATCTCCTTTCTGATATGGTTGCTTTTTTGACGATCACTTGATAAGGTGTTTTTCCTGGAATTTGGAAATCCTATTTTCACTATTCATAAATAGGTCTCAAGTATCCCCCAGCCATTGCAGACTTCTATGTTTGCTGATGATAAAGACTTTTCTTAAAATCGATGTCCTGGACCATTGTTTAAGCTTGCAAGCTGACTTATAGACAGATTTGTTTAGTGGACTGAAATTATTGGGTTATTTCTTAACATTAACAAATGTAAATCTATGTCATTTACCAGACATCACACTCTTTGTGTCTTCTTCTATTCAATTAATGGTACCATCTTTACTCATGTTGATAGTTTATTAAGGTTCCGTGGTGTGGAACTCTTGCCTGATGGTACTCAGCCAACAAATCGAGCGTGTCCAGCGTAGTTTCTCAGCTATGCTGGTTTCAATTTAAATATTGTCCATTCACCTCAAGATTATGCCCCGGTACTCCAAAACTTACAATCTCTAGCCGATCGCCGTATTGCCCGTGACCTAACCTTCCTTCAGAATATCATATGTGGTAAAATTGATTGTCTCCACTTCTTCAACACATTAGCTTTAGAGTTCCTACACGATATACCCGTAACATTTCTCCATTCACTATACCATTATGCACCACTGATTACCTGAATAATGAACCTCTCACTCGATGTATGAGACAGGCCAATCAAGATATCTCTTTCGCTTACTCCATTTGAACATAATGTTTCATCTCATGACGATTTGTTTTTTATTCTTATTCCATATTAATATATACTCGTATTATGTATATTCTTGTATATATTATTGCTAATTTTAAATAACAATATAACTGTACTATTATTTTAAATGGGATTCCGTCCGAAAATATTAAATAAAACTATAAATTTTTACATGATTTGGCTAAAAGGACATTATGTTCCTTGGGACTTCAGTTCTTTGTGAGCGCATTTTTTCAAAAGCAGGACTTACATTAAATGATCGTCGCTGTCGTCTGAAAGTATTTTTAAATTATAATTCACTATGAAATTGTAATATTTAAATTCATATTTCATACTATAGAATGTTCTAATAAATTAAAATATTCCCATTTTCATTATCTAAACAATAAATTTAGTAGACATTTTTTTTCTATAGAATGATGATCGGGTGTAGAAATCGGTCACTATATAGGCGATGAAGTCCATTACCATGTTTGTGAGTTATTAGTTATCATTTGGTGTAAATATCTGTGTTGACGTTTGCCCAATGCATTTTTTTAATTCAAAAATAATAAATGTATACCGCAAATTGGTAATCAAGTGTCTAGCAATCAGTCCTCAACAGATGCACCTCGGTACCTAGCTGGGCAATACGCCATAGGCGGATTGCCATACCGCCTGACGTCGAAAGTCTGATGTCGTGTTGTAGGAGAAAAAGTTAAAGTCAAGTGACGTGTCGGTAGAGATGTCAGTTATTACCAGGGAAATCCATATAAACACAACTAAACCTAGGTAGGCAATCTTACTGTGTCGGATTTTGGAAATGTCAAACACGGATTCGTAATAAAAACATACTACAATATTATACTAATAAAAAGAAAAAAGGAAATAATAATAGGTAATACGTAACAAAAAAATAATATATATATATGTAAAGAAATAATAAATATTAATATTATATTTCTTTAATCACGATTTAAGATAGACTATCTTAAGAACTCTATCTTAAAACTTATAATAAAAACCACGTTAATTTTTAAGATTTTTAGTACATAGAAATAATAAACTTTTATTGTCGTTTCTATTATATTTTTTTAGGTAAGTATTTTAAACACATAAAAGCATTAATTAAAATGTATTAAACAATAAATCTATTATACCGTGTGTTCAATTTTAAAGGTAACAGGAAATATTTCGATCGTGTGACCTTGAATTTGATTCTGGGTTTTTATACTGCATATAGGACTAATAAATACATATTTTTTTAATAAATTAAAATTTTTAATTTTTTTTTATCAGCGCATGCGCAGTAAAATAAAAATTTCTTAAATAGCAACCACTATTTTGGAGACCGGATTTCGATTTCTTTATTTTTTCTGAACAACTTTGATCTTTACAGTTTGTTGATATCTTCAAAATTGCCATTTTTATGACGGTCGGAAGTTTTAAAATAATTAATTCGAAAATATCGCATTTTTCAACGGTCTATCTTAATTTATAGGTATTATTATAACAATTTACTTAAATTATTTTATTTAATAAATTGTTATAATAATACCTATAAATACCTATAAATTAAGATAGACCGTTGAAAAATGCGATATTTTCGAATTAATTATTTTAAAACTTCCGACCATCATAAAAATGGCAATTTTGAAGATATCAACAAACTGTAAAGATCAAAGTTGTTCAGAAAAAATAAAGAAATCGAAATCCGGTCTCCAAAATAGTGGTTGCTATTTAAGAAATTTTTATTTTACTGCGCATGCGCTGATAAAAAAAAATTAAAAATTTGAATTTATTAAAAAAATATGTATTTATTAGTCCTATATGCAGTATAAAAACCCCGAATCAAATTCAAGGTCACACGATCGAAATATTTCCTGTTACCTTTAAAATTGAACACACGGTATTATTCCTATGTTATAATAAATGCACCAACATTAAAACATTGGATTATCACAATATACATTATTTGATGTAATTAAAAAAATATACATCTATAGTACTATGACAAATTATATTATCTTAACCGTCATGAACTGGTCTATCAGAAAAATACAACTTTATAAAGTGTAGGTGAAAAATAAAATTATAAAAGGCTTAATATGTTCAAAACCAAAATAACCTGCTAAAATGATGAAAATATGTCAAATATTTACGTTCAAAATGTGATTTCTGCAAAAATATGTGAAGTTAAGGTAAGTTTTGTATATGGATATACAAGTTATGTAGAAAATATAATTCACTTTTCAGTCGTTTGAAACAGATAAGTCCCAAATTACAAATTGTGAGATGTATTTGCCATTCTTTAAACAATGCTATATCCAAAGCATCTGAAAGTTTCCAAGCTCAATTGATTACTTCTGTAGGGAAATTTATAATTGGTTTCACATAAGCCCCAAAAGAAGAGATGAGTATAAAAAATATTTGATCTTTTAAATTCAGGTTCTGGAAATAAAAAATTCCACAAGTTTCACCAATTATGTGGTACACGTTGGCTAGCACGATCATTCGTTGTTAACTCAATTTTGGAATATTGGTTAAAATTAAAAACTCATTTCTCTCTAATAATTAAAAAAAAAAATTGTTATGCTACTAAAATTATTCATGAAATGTTACAGTATGATACAAATTATCTATATTTGATAATCATTAAACCTATTTTGATCGAGTTAAATTGTTTGAATTTAACTTTTCAATTTCAAGCAAATTTTGTAGACCATGGTAAATCCTATGACGATATCTGTGGTTTATTTGTATTCTTGGCAGCAAAAATTATTAAAGATGTTATTACAAAAGGTTTTGAATTTATATATGACAATTATTTATAGTGATTCTGTTTACCTTACATCTAATAATTGTGATTATGGCATTGGTTATAATCAAACAAAATGTTCAAGCAACCACTTTTAAATTTATAAAAGAATTGTTGTGTGAAGTAAAATTAAGATTGTCTGACAACTTGGATTTTTTTAAGAAATTAAAATTATTTTCACCAACACTTTGTTTAAGCCAGTTACATTCAAAATTTACTGATTTGCTTTATATTAACATATTTCTAGAACCATATAATTTACCTTTGATATAATGGAATAAATTAGTAACTATCATTTGGAAAATGTATCTAGTTGAAAACCAATTAATAAATTGTTTTGGCCAAAAGTTTACAATTTTAAAAATGCTGCTGGCAATTATGCATTTAAAGAGTTATCCGAATTTGTTTTAAAGATCCTTAGTTTACCATCTAGTAATGCTGTGGTAGAAAGTTTTTTCGATTATGAACAGTGTGAAAATTTCCTAACACCTGGTATTAAAAATATATACTTGTTTTTTGACAATTCCAGCGCGCAAAACAAAAATAATGTATTGTTTCAGTATTTATATTGTATAGTAAAATCAAAACGTTTTGACATAAATAATATTATTCATAGCTGTGTGTTGTGTTAAGTATTTCACACTAATCATCTATATGTTTTTATCGAAGTGTGAGTAGCTACGTAAACAGCTAACTTTAAATCAGTTGTTATTGGTTCATTATTAATAACAATATAACTTAACACAGATTGTTGATTTCTTTCAGGATGAAATCTGGCGATTTTTTCACTGTGAGTTTTGGTCACTGCATGTCTTTTCAAGTCAGTCAAATGAGCTCTTAAATACGAACAGCAAACTTTGTAGTATTCTTCAACTAAAGTTAAATTAGCATTAGTATCAGCTTCTGCTAACCAACCTAAAGTTTTATTTTTAAAAATAAATTAATAACATACCTACTAAAAAGTTAATTGTCCAGCCTTAATAATCACACCTTTCGCCCAATTTTCTTGTTCCCGCGTCTTGCGGTATTTCTTTAGTTTTTCAATTTCTCCCATTATTACAATATTTTAATAACCAAAATAATTTGAATACAATTTATTTAATTAAAAAATAAAAACATAATTTCACTACGGTGATCAATATATCAGGTATTGTGGATCAGTACCCAGTAATAGTTTTTACTATAACCTTTAGGTTTTTATTTGGGAAATATAAAATACCAGTTTATTATTTAGAACACTAATTAATAGTTATGCCGTATATTCTCTGGTCTTATCTTAATAGCATCAGTGTTAGGATGCACCACAGATAAATACTAATATTAGTATTAGCACGAACTAAGATATACAGGACTGGAAACGACCAAATATCTCAGGGAACCCAATTGACTAAAGAAAAGTACACATCGATTCTTGGCGCACTCTACCAGGCAATTAGTATACTACTAATTTTAATTTTAATGATAGTATACATTTTTGACATTTGATAATAAATTATAAATAAATTAAAAAAATCTAAATAATAAATATCTAATATTTTTATTTTTTTTTTTTATAGTTCTATAGTAGGTATATTTTAATATTTATGAAACTGTAAGTTTAGAACATTTTTTCTTTTTGGCATTCACTTTTGCAACATTTTTATTAACTATTTGTGTATACTGCCGCATTCGCATGGTAACGTAGTATGACAAAATTGATGTTAATGTATCACATTTGTGTTGACTACAAGGCCACTTAATGTTATTTAATGAGCCTGAAAAGAAATCATCAACCGTCAAATTAAATGCATCACTATAATCACAAAATTTAGAAAATGATTTTTCAATTTCTGTAATTAAAAAAAATAAAATCTTGTTTGGGTAAGTTAATGCTCCTCTTGATTTTATATTTGTCAGTACTGATTCCGGCCTATCACAAAAATCTGTTGTGCCTGAAAAATTATTAACTTTTTTAATATTTACTTTAAATTTAGATTGATCAGTTTCAAAGTGTACCTATGTTGATATTAATTATACTTACCAACTATTGCCTTCTGACAGACTTTGCAATTTATATGCTTCATGAAGTACCTTGTTATGTATCCACATATATAATATAAAACACAGGTTTCTGCGTCAACTCTAAAATAATTATGATCATTATTATCAAATACATCTTCTACTTCTAAACCTACTGTCACATAGGAATCTAGTGTTTTACGCAAGTGCTCAATTTTTTTTTCTTTTTCTGTGATGTCATTAGTATTAAAAATGGTTTTTAAATCACTAATAGTAATTTTGGGAGTTTCCGAATTTAAAATTGAACAATTTCCACTTTTTGGAGGCTTCAGTATGGAATAGACAGCCAACATTTTCTATACTTGAAGGAAAGTTGGTGTACACGGGTGATCATTTGAACCTATTGCTTGCCTCACAGTACCAAAAAATTGCTATGTAATTAAAAAAAATACAATAATATTTTATTATAAATTAATAAATTTAATTATTAGATAAGTAGATAAATAATTTGTTTTACTTCCAAACGGTCCTGGTTCATTTTATAAGTTAATATATACTTAAAACCACATTCATCCAGAAGGTATTTACAAAGATCCAAAGTTGATTGTATGGTGACTCTTAATCCCTCAGCAGTTGATTGCGTTAAAAACTCATCTCCTGTTATACCATGTTGATCAACTTGATCTTCCCAAGAATCAAGCCATGCAATGGTATCTTCTAAAACCTATGAGCCATAATTATAGGATTGATTTTGAATTATAATGACATATATACTATACTTAGCATATTTGCCTATTTTAAAATCATTGCTATTTTTTTAATCCCTTCAACTGGGTATTTTCGATTCAAAACATCAAACAATAAATTTAGTTACTTGAGTGGCTAGTTTCACACTCATTTTAGCAAAATTGTCTGGAGCTATATGTCTTGGTGTTATTTTAGGGCATACTTTGGTTGGAGAGTTTGAATTTCTTGCTATATCATTCATATATACATCTACATAATGTGACCATCTAATAAAAGGTTTTTCTGGAGACTCCTAAGTATGTATATTACAACTTATAAGTATTATTTAAATGCAAAAGGTTTGACCTGTTTGGTGTTCAGTTATATTACTTACTCTTAAACTCATTTTGTTGTACAACCTGTTTCTGACATTTTTTATTAGATGAGGTGCATCAGAAAACATGTACACCTTTTTATTGTTTTTCAGAGGATGTTCAAAATAATTTTTTACTTGGCCTTTTTGACCACTAACTCCAAGTTCAGCCCAAAGTTTTCTGTTAGTTGATGCTCCATCAGAAACCACACCATTGACAATTGCACCAATACCTTCCAGAAGGCAAATAGCTTTTATGACGAGCTGAGCAAGAACTATACCTATCATAATTATTTAAAACTGAGTATTATTCATAATTTACATTTAAAATCAAATAAAAAATTAAACATTATTAAAACATATATTTTTCATTTAAAAATAACTTACTGCTTGTTATTATCAAATATTGAATATAGAACATGAACTAAGTTATACATAGTCAAATGTGCCTTAGAATTGTATGTAGATAGTAGATTTATAAAATAAATTATAAATCATTTATTTTACACGTATCAAATATTTCTTGAAACATCAACATGCAATACCCAAAACACAGTACACAGGCCTTAAAATGTTAAATTGCGTGAGAATACAGATAACAAAACAGAAAATACAAGACATAAATTGTGTTAGATTATTATTAAATATTTCTATTAAAATATTATTATGACAAATCACAACAACAACTATAGAATAGAATATATTATTACGTTTTACAAACAAACATGTTATAATACAATAGTACAATATTTTAAATATATAACATTAATTTTAATTGTTTGTACACCTTGGTGTGAACTATACTAAGTAATATAATATTACCTTTTACAGGACCCCTAGAAGCAAACACTGCTACTGGCTGGGAGATATTTGCAGCTAAGCTTTGAAATATAAATACTAAACAATGATTAACTTTTAACCCTGAACTTTTCACATCTTCACCAAAATCTTCTAGTCCAGAGTAATTTAAAGTTTTAGAATTTACACTAATACTTTCCCGTACGCATATTTCATCAAAAATTAACATGCCTTGCTTTTGATTGGAAGTAAGCATGCTAAATTTCTTTTTTAATAATTGGAAAAATTGTTTGGTCCTATCTGGGTCTCAGTTGACGAAACTACAGATGTAGATGGTCGCTATATCGCCAATTGTATAGTAGGAAAATTAAATTCCGAACCTTCCAAACCAATTGTTTTAAGCTGTGGTGAACTAACTAAGTGCAATCATCAAACAATCGCAAGATTTTTTAATGATGCGATGAGCTTATTATGGCCACAAGGAATACGCCACGAAAATGTTTTGTTGTTCTTATCGGATGGTGCACCATATATGGTAAAAACTGGAAAGGTTCTAACTACATTTTACCCGAAAATGTTGCATTTAACATGTTTAGCGCACGGATTTCATCGTGTAGCTGAAACAGTTAGAGCACATTTAAATTTGAAAATCTCCAAATGTACATTGTTTCAAACTGTTTCGATGATGACTGCAATGAAGATGAATAAATTAAAGTACAAAAAAAAAAAATGTAATGTAACAAATTCTACGTATATATGTATTATTATTTTTAGATGATTAAAAATTAATTAAATTAATAAAATTAACTTTTTGTTGTTAAATATTTCATAATTTTTAATACATATTTTGGCAAAAACGACAACATAAATATTTACATATTTTGACTTTTTTATTACATAAAAATCCGCGTCCTACTCATAACCGTTAATCTTTCCATAATAGCAATCTCGAATTGCATGATACCTAATCCCAATGTTTAATTGCTGGAGCGAGGTTCGCAACATAGTTAATTTATAATTATACTATCAACACCCAAGCCCCCCCCCCAATTTTGATTTTTACAAATCATACCCCCCAAAACCATTAAATTTTTATACTTGTATAAACTTTTAATCCGTCGACATTTTAAAACCATGTCTGACCAGCTACCTACCAACCAAGCTCATCCGCGTGCATATCAAGGTCCGCCCAACAGGCAGAAAAACCTCAATGCACACAACGTGTGGCAGGATAAAACCAAAGCCGCACGTCCGCCAAAGCAGGGAAACCAGAGGCCGAGTACAAAAACGCCCCCCCCCTACTTTGCCACCACCTACTCGACTTCACGACACGTCCCATGTGAAGTTGACTGAGGAAAACCCTGCTGAAGGGTCGATATTCAACCCCGGAAGTAGCATCCGTGAAGTTTTTCCTTTGACCAGCTTTCAACCATCAGCGCCCGCCCTTATTGACATCTCCAGAGCTACATACATGGAGATGATCATAGACGATGTCAATCTGGGAAAGGTACTCTTACCAGAGTATCTCGACTACTATGCTACAGCTTTACTGTGGCTAAGAATTTCATCATTAAAGAAGAAAAATAAACAAGCGATGTCTACTGTAGAACGCGAATTATTGCAGCTAGTACAAAATGCAAAATTCAGAGTACCCGATCGAATCATGTTACAACTACGACAAATTGGCAACATCGAGTCTTCGGTCAAGCAGCATCTCTATCCAACGTTTCCTCCCCTACCAACACATGAAATCCAAGATTTCGGAGGATACTATGGTCCACTACTTCCACCTGGACCAAAAAATCTAAATTTTGAAAGTAGATTTTGCCCCATAGGTGGGGTAAAACCATATTAGTCTTGGGGCAAAACCGTATGGATGGTTTTATGATCTAAAATAGTAGAAATATAATAGGTACCCTTTGCAATACATATTAATATCTACCATCTCCAATAAAAAATCCTGAGTAAAGTATTTTGCATTTTTATATTAGAATAAAAATAAATAATAACTCATTTAACAACTATTACTTTCACTTTATTATGAATACAATTTTGTAGAGTAGTTCACCTTACATAACAAACTTTTTAAATAACATTTAAACCAAACATGTTTAAATATTCATGTAAGTAACAAAATAATGAAAATAAAATAAACATTAAACTTAATACTTATGTTATAAAATAAGATAAATAGGTAGGTCCCTACCTACCAATATTTAAAACAAAACAAAATAATTATATAAAACAACATTTTAATTTCTTTATGAAGTAATATAGGTTCTTAGTTCTTGAACACATCTAGTCGTTTAACAATACATTTTTAAATGTAATCTTATAATAATAATTATATAAAAGGAACATACTAATTTCTTTATGAGTTAATATAGGTTCTTCTTGAACACATTTAACATTTTAAAAATAAGTGCATTAAATGTTCTGTATTTAGAACAAAATTAATTTAAGAATATAATATAATAAACTATTGGTAACTTATTTTTTACAGTTATCACAGATATATTTTTTCCAATTCTCAACATTACCACATAACTCATGCTACCAATTTTCACAAGTTGTGCATTTGATCCATTTTTCTCCATTTGTATTTGTTGTGTATAACTCCCTATAATATAAGCACTGCACATCAACATCATCTTTGGAACATATGGTACGTTTTTTCAAAGCTTTTTTATTATGGCAAACAATTTTATTTTCAAAAAGACTTCTTTTGACCGGTTTAATACTTTGTGAATTTTCTAGATCATTTTTATAAGGGCTGGCTGTTATTATTATAGTTTTTTAACGACTTGTTTGGCGTACATAATAACGAACCATCTTTAATAAAAATAAAAAGTTATCAAGTAAATTATAACACGTAATAATATAGCCACGTATAAAACGATGGGGCAATTCCGTATAGCATACGGTTTTGCCCCACAGTAGGTGTATTCAAATTAACAGTAATTAACTAAAAAGTATATAATGTTATTAAAACATTGATACTGCTGTCATTTTGTCAACATGTAGCATTATTAGCATTCTATACTATAACCTAAGGATAATATATAATACAATAAGAGCACGACATAGTTTAGATATATACATTAAAAAGACAATTAATAAGCACATCCAAGCTTCATCAATGTTTTATGCAAAATTACTAATAACTTTCAAATTTCAAGACTAAATAATATACCTAACACTTACAACATAATGTAATAAATGTATTGTGGATTACTACACTCATAATAGGTACTCACATTGTCCGCAATCCGATGCAGTCGGATTGCCTACCTAAGGGATTTATTTACACATAAAGTATATTAAATTTTTAGCAAATAAAAAATTCAGATTTCATTAATTGCGCCCACATATTCTGCAATTTGACGCAGTTTTAGTTGTGTATAAATCGATTTTCCCAAAAGATAGGACGTTAACACTTCGTTCGATTTAAACTTTTTCCCTACAATATAAACAACATCAGACTTTCGACGTTAGGAGGTATAACAATCCGCCGTAGTCGGATTGCCCAGCACAAGTATCGATTGGCACTGGTTGATGACTAATTGCTAGACACTCAATCACCATTATTTTATTCTCATACAAAAAAACTATAATATATCATATAGTAATGTATCATAGAATATTACGTAACATTGATTCTATAATATAATGTATATTATATGCATGAATATATTTAAGCCATAATTATGACCACATTTTAAAAACTGGAGCTACTGATGATTATAAACTATTTCTTATTAAGATATCGCTATAGTGCATTAGTGCATATAAATTCCACTGGGAGCGTGAAAAATTATTTTATCCAAGGTGGTTATATGGAGGTGAAAACAGTTGCTATACTATACCATTATGATGGCAGACCGAATTACCGAAAAAGTACACCACTTGTAACTGCCACCGGGAGCGCTGACTATCCAACGAGGACTCAAACATACTAGTTCGTATGGCACATAATGCATTTTAGCATTTACTTTATAATCACGTCTTCTGCAGTTTTATTCTTTGTTGCTTATATATTATATTTTGTTTGGGTAACCCAGAGATACACCTAGGCACAAAACACTTAAGAGCAGTCTTGTAAAGTATTCGAATACAAGTATTTGGATACTAGTGTTATACAAATATTTGTATGGTATTCCAAATAAAATTTAAATACTTGTATTTTTATAAAAATGTCGGTTAATATATGGTGCCTATTTGTAAAATACATTATTTTAAAAGTATTTTTAACAAGACTGCTGAAGAGGCATCCCAGATAAGTAAATGATTAATAATACCTACTGCAAATGAGTACCTACACTAGGATATTATGATTTAAATACTTTTATTGTACACATATATTTGATAGATATTTCATTGAGTAAACAGTCAGTTCCCGTTGTTGGCAGTGGCCAGCGGGGCCTCGCGTTTTGGTAAGATATTTTGGTCATGGCATTCATGAAATTATATATTAATATATACGAGTACTATAATTTTTCGGCGAAAATAAACAAAAAAAAAATACGATTTGCTCCAAGCCTACTCTGTAAATAGTAATAATATTTTAAATATAAATAGGTATATATATATATAGTAATAGTACCTATTTTCAATATTATGCCATAATATAATAATATAAAACTACAATATATATTCACAAAAATCATGACAAGCATAGGTAGAAAATCAAGGAAATAATAAATTTACCATTACCAATAAATATTTAATGCGACAATGGTTACAATAAAAAATAATTTTAAATTATAACATAAATAGGTAGGTAGCAAATCTCCACAAACAAATCACTATTCCCCCCCAAAATATGAGTAATAACTAATAATATAATGGATTAAGGTTAATCAAAATCCATCTAAGTTAATTATTATCGAATTTTAATTTATATGTAATATTTTTATTGTTTTGCAAGTATTGGCATCGTATACCTACATAAAAAAAAAAATTCCAAAAAATCACTTGGAAACTAAACTAGTAATTATGCCAATTGTTTAATATAATTTACTTGTAGTGAAATTTGTGGACAGAGTGAAATAACTCGTCCAGAGAAATTAGTTAAATTTAATACTTGGGATCTGAACTCAGATAAGAAGTGGCGATGTTAGGGCGTGGCCCAACGACTCGACTATAAGTCTGGTGATTTGGGATGTAAGACAAATTATAATCATACAGCGTGAGACCTGTATATACCAAGTCTCCGCTGGACGAATTCACGGTAAAAAATAAAGAAGGTGGATCAAAAAAGCCAAATATGTGTTGGAAGTGCTAATACTCATCCTTCAATTGTAGTACAACTATTATTGTGCTACGATTTTATGTGAATTCATTGAAAACCAAATATCAACTTATTTGTAAACAACATGCTTACGACAATTCGTAGCAAACTAGTAATATCATGGCAATAACAATTTAATAATAATATAATATTTATAGCAAAGCGACTACATCGGTTTACTACATTGATTTCATTTTAAAAATGATAACAATACACTTTCATTTTGGACATATTCAATATTATGACGCTTCTGAAAACAAGTACAGCACTATAGGCCACGAGCATCATATTCCAGAGAAATAGTGAAATTAGTGAATTGATCAGGTGAGGTGGTTCGAAGGTGTAGGAAAGGTATAATCACACGATCCAAATCATCATTCTAAAAGTTTTGAAAATTGACGTTGATTGTAAAGGAGAGTCAAACTTTTGAAAAAGGTCGTTAACGAAATGAATGTCTGTGATTCTTTTTGACGACAAAAGATCTAGAGATTCAGGCACTCCCCAGATTATGATATTCCTAGCACATTGAGATTTTAGATGGATCTCGTGAGTGATGTTACAAAGTAACGAATTATTATCCAACGATGAGGGTGATGAAAATTGAGTGATATCAGTAATAGTTTTTTTCAGAGGTTGCGAGTCTGGTCTCAAGTATATTTATTTTATTATTAAGAATAGTATTTTCGAGTTTCAATTGCTGACTTGCGAAACTTGCTACGTTAATCCTTCAAGATTTTTCTTTTAATCAATAAATTGAGCTGCTTGAAAATTCGCAAGATTATTGTTAGATATAAGAATGTCTGATAGAGTAGATTATAAATGTATGAGAAGTTTCATAATATCTGAATTAGATGGAGTTGGATTAACCGCTTTGGTAAATAGAAGTATTCGATCTAGTGACTATTTGAGAAATTGGTGGTATAGGAAATTAAGAACTCATAATTGAATACAAATTTTCTGTGTCACGCTGTGTACAAGAATTTCTGCGCATGCCGTGTATACGGTGTGTGATAATAGTTACAGCAACTTACTCCCGGATAATATATATAAATAATCTTACAGTGGCCGTTAAAATAGGATAGATCCACAAAAGGTCCTTGATAGGAGATAATTGGTCAGACCTACTCAAAATCAACACCAGTCTAAACGCGCACTTCTTTTAGGATTGATCATGACAAAAAATAAAGATAAAAGTCAACAATGGAATGTTCATCAACGATCAAAGAAAAACATTGCACATTTTCATCAGGATATCTATTAATTTTATTTTTTTACAATTTAAAATTTAAGATTTTAGTTAAGTATTGTTAAAAACAATCTTATTAAAAATAAGACGTCATACTTACACCACAGGTATTATTGTCATAATTTATGATCATGAATGTAGACACCATTCATCCAATGTTTTTAAAAATGATGGAATTGGTTGTTTTGGATGACGTTATAGTTAATTTCATCATGTATATTCATTAAAAATTTGTTTTGTATAATAAATCCTTGTGATTTTGAAAATAAATATATTTACATATTGATCTACAATAGATAGTTCTATTAATGTAGTGATATTATTCAGAATTTACACCTACAATAAGTCCATCAGGATTGTACACAATATTAGTAGAATTAGACACATTGTGCCATGTAATGTAATGTATTAAAAACTGCGCTGTTGGCTGTAGGTAAATGAACACTCGATGTCTGTTAATTTGTATTCCATTGTCATTGTTGATTGGGATTCATACTATATAAATATAAATATTAATTGAATAAATTATAAATACAAGTGTACACTACATACACAGCAAACGATGGCCGGGAATATTTGTTTGATCACCAAAACCAAAACGCTATGTAAAAAATGACAAAAAAACGCTGTCACTATAGAAAAGCCAAAGAGTACTATTGAGGATACAGCACTCTATACTACCTTTACTCATTTTCCATTTCGTTAAAATGTTACGCCAAGCAAGTTTCATGGAACGAAAAAAAGTAACATAAAGCGGTTGAGTGATGTGCGTTGAATTTGGGGGCAAAAATACAAATTCAATATTATATTTCGAACGGGCCTTAATTCCTTCTATAGTCAAGTGGGTGGATAAATTGTCACCAATTATTACTGTTTTATTTAGTTAATTTTTCATGAACGGTATAGTTATTCTTAGTAACTAGCAAAGCATTGAACATCAAACCACCCTGATTTACTTCTATTATACATTCTAAAGATTTTTCCAAATTATCGAAGTATAAATTTATCATTTCCTTAATTACTTGAGTTCTTGCACGTTTTATATTGTCAGAATATTATGTTTTTTGAATATGTCCGAAAAGTTAAACCATTTTCCAAATCTTCTAAAGCAAGTTTAATATTTTTTGTCCCTTTAAAATATTTAATTCTAATAACACATTTAAGTGTCATAATTATCATCAATATGAGTTTTGGTAGAATAATATATCATAAAAGTCGATTGGTCTATTTCACTGTTTTGAAATTTTGAAAAGGCCATAAAGATGTTAATTTTAATAGTCGTTTACATTTTGAAACAAAAACGAAAATCGAAATCGTTTCCCGCGTCATCACAATTAGCCAGCAAGTAACCGTCATCCGTTGTTCCGCGTGACCTAAGAATCTGGGCGCCCGCACAGTCACCAGAAGGTCAAGCGTGTCACAGCTACTGTGAGCTCACGACAACTACCAACAACAACTCATCGTGCTGCATTTGATTGGAGAATGTGTGCGGGTGACTTACCATCGGACACCGTCCGTGCACTTTCTCGTATCCCCTCCGTCCTTTCGTCGTGTCGTCGTCATCTTGTGCAATTCTTTAGCTAGAGACTAAGCCTTGGACGCTATTCGCATCGAGTGCAACACATACCTTTACAACGCGCTTGACGCGTCGCCACACTGCGGAAAAATATCGTCGTCTGCTGGGCCCGCGATGTAAGGATGTTACACCCAAATCAAGCCAACAGACGAGCTGGTCAAAACTGACTGTTTCTGGCCTCAAAGACTCAAGACTACTCGGAGAAGCCAATATTATAGGAGTCACTGCTTAGAGGATTAAGAGTGTTTTGGAGAATATTAAATGGTTATTTTAGATTTTACAGTGTCTTTATCAAATGAAGAATTATTATCCAATCTATTCTTCATTATTTCAATTGATGGCTGTTCAGTGTATGGCTGGAATTCTAACTGAGTTAATTCTTAAAAACAAATCATTAATAACTATGATTAATCTAACTAATTGATATTGTAACTGTTATTTACCGCAGTTCCATTAGTTTCATATCCTTGGAAAACTGTATAAGGTGGACTTTCGGGCTTCGGGGTATCAGCTACAGCGCGTTTTTTTTTAAAGTGCTTTCCTCAAGAGGCCTAAGCCACTGACGTTCCCACGTCGACAGTTTTTTTTAACGTGGTATAAATCCATATTTGTATACCACATATTTGTGTTTTCTCTTTCAGATCCGGAAGTGACATCTCTGATCTAAAAAAGTAAATAAAATTAATATTATTCAATAACAACCAAAACAACAATTATGTATTTATATTTTTTAAAAAAATTAAAATTAATTAAACAACTACTATGAGGTTATTGGTGCCCTGTTAAAATTCTACAAAGACTTGATTTTCGACAATAATCAATCTTTCTGTTAAAAATACAAATATAATATGATAATCTGCAGGTTAAACTTACGTGCTTAATAATTATTAAAATATACACGATTAAAAATGTTTCCATGTAAATTTGAATATTTTGATGTACATATTCTAAAATTGCCCTAAAACCAACCTGTATACAAAAATTTCATTTCCTCTGGTAGCTGGTAAATGAAATAATGTGAGGAATGCCAACCCATATTTTTAAACTTCCCTAGTATTATCATAAAAATTTCCCTAAATTTCCTTGACTGATTCCACCCCCCCCCCCTGCCAAATTGTTTTTTCCCAGACAATATTTTTAATTTTCAACAAATCATGATTAAATAGACTGCTAACTGCTTTATCATTAATTATAAATATAGAATATAATTATAAAAAAAAATAACCAAACCAGTCAAACACATAGAATATAAAATCCCTTCCATCATATTGAATATTTAGCACATTATTGTACTCAAGTAATTTTAATTCAAATTAATAATAAATATAAAATATAATGTATTGTACCTAATTAATATTTGTTATAATTAGGATAGGTAATTGAAAATTGAAAACTATTATAAAATATTTTAAGATTTTTATTAACAAATAACAACAGTATGCTATATTAAATTAAAAATATTTTATTCTTTGAATATTTAACATAATATATTTTAATAACATATAAAAAGTAATGATACAAATATTAATTTTATTTTGAACCTTAGTCAGTTTCTCTTATGAAATTATAAAAACAAAATTAATAACATTTATTCTTTGAACATTTAATATATATTTTAATAAAATATAATAAGTACGACACGGTCCTAGCGCCTACGCTTCTCCTCAGCCGTACACACTGCCACTCTGGCCCAGATAGGAGAATATCGAAGTTAAGCTGATAAGACCGCGGTGGCTCATTGTTACGAGACTGTCACCCCAGTCTCGTGGGTCGCGGGTTCAAATCCCGTACCGTGCGTAATTTTTTCACTTAATTCTCGATATCTCTCCTATGACCGGCAACATCACGTGTGGTCGCGTCAAATGGCTCCCCGGCGGGGAATCGAACCCCGGTCTCCCGCGTGACAGGCAGGGATACTTACCACTATACTACCGAAGATCAAGTGAGTGTAGATAAAAGGATTAGGTACATATAAGTACCGTGTCATCTTTCCAGCGTCGGATCCTGTTGGACCGTAATGACCGTTAAGGTCAAGTATTTTCTGCTGACTGATATCATAGATCTCTCGGCCAAGTGCCAACGTGCGATAATACCATCGTAATCCTCGTTTATCAACGTATAGTTTCCAATGCCTTTAAGGTATGCTGTAATCGGTGCTGGAAGTCGATGCCTCGTGTGTTGATTCTTCGTCGCTCATCGTGAGTTGAGAAAAATGGTTGCCAAATTATTAGATGGACTTTTAGACTTTTAAAGGTTGCTATTCGCTTGCGCTTTCGGATCCTATAAAAGTTTTGATGATTACTTTTTGTTCTAATGACACAAATAATAAATAAATTAAAAATTATCATTTATTTTTAAATAAATTAGGATTCAACATATAATCCTAGACAGCGTGTTTTGAATTTTTCGACTTGTTTGTATATAATTAATTTTTCTGCAAGCAATAATGTTATAGAAGCTAAAACTTTTCCACCAACGTAAATTTCATTTACAGATAAATATAAATTAGGATTGGTATAATTAATTTCATAATAATTTTTATTCTGCATGCATTCCTTTTTAATAAAACAGTTTAAAAATTTCTTTATAAATTGTACCAATTCTGTCATAGATGACATGAATTTTTACAGTTTCTGTTTGCATTTCTAAATTTAGATCTACAAAAAAAGGCAATGCAAATGAAAAAAATTGTAAATATAAAAATGTGAAAGGAAATTCAATTGTTTCTGATATTAATGTAGCAGTTCCAATTTTATCTTCTCTTGTAGCTTGAAGAAAATATTTTTTTAAAGCAGGAAAGTGAAGTATTAGTCGATTTACAACTGATAGCAAAGATGCCAGCGCGTTTGAGCAGGATGAAACATTTTATGTGGCTTTAATTTTTCTTTTTCTTGAAAATCTTTCACATATGCGTTTAGGGCTATTATTGATATAATTATAAACATTCCTACTAAAATCTTCAATATAAGTACAGTAGAACCTCGATTATCCCAACCTCCATTATACGAATTACGAACCCTCTATTATCCGAACTGCAATTATCGTATCCGAACATTAAAACTCGTATCCGCGACTTGGCTGCAGAAAAGCGCGTTGCAGCTCATCGTCAAATAAAAATCGATAATTTTGTCAAAAAAATATAACAAATATTATCTTATATGTATGTAATGTATTTCAAATAATGTAATGTACTAATGTATGTAGTTCTAATAAAATATTAATAATAACAAATATGTATGTACATTGACACATTGTACATATTATAAAAATATAAAATATTTTGACGCGACCACACGTGATGTGGCCGGTCATAGGAGAGATATCGAGAATTAAGTGAAAAAATTACGCACGGTACGGGTTTGAACCCGCGACCCACGAGACTGGGTGACAGTCTCGTAACAATGAGCCACCGCGGTCTTATCAGCTTAACCTCGATATTCTCCTATCTGGGCCAGAGTGGCAGTGTGTACGGCTGAGGAGAAGCGCAGGCGCTAGGGCCGTGTCATACTCCCCCGCCAAGCCGTACATGCGGGCACCACCGATGGTTGGTGGGTACCCCGGTCGCCATCTGACCAGATGATGATGATGTTCGATATCCTCTGCGGGGAGCCATTTGCATAAGTAACCTGCCATCCCTAGATACACTATCGACTGTACACGTGTCGCTTTGTTCGCTACATCGCAGGTACATATTTTCACTGTCGCCCTGAACATTCCCTCAGGTGCCCATTTGGCGATGCTAGCCATCGCTGATATAATCTGGTCCCACTCTGTTGCCTCCGGTGTGGGGTGCGCCTTGCATACTTGTAATATGTCATTTATGGACGCGAGATTTAGCACCCCTTTGATGTCCTCGCTCTGATCAGTCAGATCAACATATTGGGCTAAACTACTGTCCATGTTTCTGCCTTGTGATTGGTGTGTGCTGGGGATGGATTTGTTGTGGCGCGCTGGTCTCTTTTCCTTTGATTTGTGTTGGGTTGGTCCTCGGTAGTATAGTGGTAAGTATCCCCGCCTGTCACGCGGGAGACCGGGGTTCGATTCCCCGCCGGGGAGCCATTTGACGCGACCACACGTGATGTGGCCGGTCATAGGAGAGATATCGAGAATTAAGTGAAAAAATTACGCACGGTACGGGTTTGAACCCGCGACCCACGAGACTGGGTGACAGTCTCGTAACAATGAGCCACCGCGGTCTTATCAGCTTAACCTCGATATTCTCCTATCTGGGCCAGAGTGGCAGTGTGTACGGCTGAGGAGAAGCGCAGGCGCTAGGGCCGTGTCAATTTAACTGTTTTAAAAATTTTTTTTTTTTAATTTCCAATATCCGAACTAGGTGCGGTCCCAATTAGTTCGGATAATCGAGATTCTACTGTAGGTAATTTAAAACAAGCGTAAAAAGCACACAAATGAAAAGAATGACATGCATTTTAAGACAAATAAGCCGGGTATATCGTTTGTTAATCTAGTTTTAAAATAATTTTTTGAACCCATCATGTTATTTGCGCCGTCTGCAGCGTAGCCAATCATATTTTCCTTATAAGGAATATTATTTTTGCAAAAAAACTCTACAAGATGTGTATATAACGCTTCTGAAGATGCGTCGCGTATTTCAATAAGGGTAACAAATTCATCTCTTACCGTCAATTTTTTTCCCATACATTTCACAATTCGTGCTACCACTGCCAAGTGCTTTATTGTTGCTCTGTCTGTATTTTTATCCAAAATAATTGAAAATTTATTTTCTCTCAGATCTTTTATTAAACTTGAGCTGCTAGTAACCCCAATAACATTTGTAACTAATACTGTACTTTTCGTTCTGCTACATTTTAACTGCTTTCCAATTTAGGAATCGGTGCATACAGCTTGAATCGACATCGGGAAATGGTTCATAACTGTGAATGGTAAGTTGTGTTCAGCTAAAAATTCAACCATATGTAGTTCACCAAGTTATACCTGTAATGATTTAAATTATTAATTAGATACTGCTTTTTATTTAAAAATATTTAGAATAAATAAAATTAAGGAAATACCAATTTATCAAGTTGTGTGTGTTTCGAAATAGATTGTAGGCTTGTTAAGGATCTTTGATTTTTACATCCTTCTACCAGACGTTTAGGGTTTTGCCCAGAAACATGTTTTCTTATTTCTGACTTCCCTTCAACTACGTCAAATCCACAAGCAATACATTGAAAATAGTTGTCTCCTAATGACAATGATAGGTACCTACATAATATTTTAAAATTATTAATACTAATTTCAAGTTTGTTAAGTTTATACAATGAAACATTATAAAATATTACTTTAATATTAATAAAAAGGTACTTTATTAGTACCTTTTTTACTCTTGACTAACCATCCTTTAAAACATTTTTCGTTTTCCCAATCAATGCAATATTTTCGACGATACGCTGTTCTTTTTCTCTTTCTTGAAATTTCAATATACTCATTGCCATCACTTGATATTTTTGTATAGGCAGTGCCAATGCATACATTTTAAAACTTAAAAGTGTGAAAATTTCAAAGAAAACTTAGCAAACCATTTTAGATTCTGAACGAAGTGATGAATGTATTGCATTTACTATGATGTGTGTTTTTTTTTTTTTTTTTTTTTTTTTTTTTTTGTGTCTGACTCCAACATTTGGAGCAGTAATAATGCTCCGATTTTTGACTTCAGCCCCTCTTTGAATAGGGAATTGAATCTAGTTGGTACTTTAGGGGGGTCAAAATTAAAATTTTTCTAATAGTTTTCAAAAAAATCGAGAAAAACAAAAAAAAAAATGGAAATTTTACGGAAAAAACCACTTTTCGACAAAATCGATTTTTTGATTTTGCTGTAACTCAAAAACGAATTATTGTAAATACTTGAAATTTTCACCAAATGTTTATATTATGGTTATATCTTTACAGTTAATTTTTCAAAATATTTTGATCATTTTTAAGCTACTAATAGACAATTGATATTTTCGACTTTTCTAAGTTTTTTTTTCTTCAAATGCCGATAAAAATTTTTTGGGTGGCCAGAAAATCTTGAAAATTTAATACAAAGTTTCTTATAAGTTGTTCTTAAAGTGATAAAAAAAAATCCGAAATCGTTAGTCACAATTTTTTTTTATAAGTGTTTAAAGTTCGAATTTATACGAAATATGTCAAAATTTAAATTAAATTTCATACGCTCATAATGCGAATGTTGGCCATAGTAACCATAGTAACATAATATAAAAACTATACTATTTGTTTCAAAATAGAATATTTGACAATATTTAAATATAATATATCCTAAACTGACAAATCATCTTCGTTCAGAATCGTTTTTCGTATACAATGATACCTATCATTGCATTCAAATTTAACCTTCCATAGTCTGAGGTCCACCCCACCCCCTAATATACAGCAGAGCGATACCCACTTACCCGCTTTTTTAAATTAATTTTGTTATAATATATTCCATTGACATAATATATATTTTATATTATGTCAATGATATATACCTTCCTTTATTTCAATCCTTTACAGCCCTTTTTTAGTATTAAAAAGTATCCTATGTCTTTTTTCATAGTGTCTAGACTATCTATGTACTAAATTTCATTTAAATCGGTTCAGTAGTTTCGGAGCCTATTCAATACAAACAATCAAATCTGTCCTCTTTATAATATTACATATAATATAGATATACCTAGATATAGATACAGACAACTATGAAGTTTGTTATCAAACAAAGAAGTTTGATTTAAAATTTTTAATTATCGCTCACCCAGTTATCAGTATTGGTAAATTTTGCATTTATTTTATTAATGTCATTATGACCTAGGGACCATAACAGGTTACGGATAACTTCATGGACGTAATTCAATAATTTTTAATAATATACATCAATACACACACAAATGACAAATATAATTATTTTTTCCTTACCCAAATGCAACACCAACTATGCAAAAAACCAGCCACTATATCGCATGATGAGTATAGCCAATAAGGATCCATCAGCACTACTATATTATTAACTGTTTGTACTAAATATATAATATTACAATTTTGTAATTTGGGCATGTCCCGTATTGTTATAAAATAAATAAATAATAACCATAAAACTAAAATATTTATTTTCTTATTAGTTCGCTTAAAAAGTTAAAAATATTAATTATTATACATATTATTAATAGTTTTCATTAAATATGTTGACAATGTTGACATCATATTAATACATTATTATTATTTGTGATTTATATTTTTCATGAAAAAAATTACAAATTTGATCATTCAAGGATAAAAATGGAGTGAGTATGTTATACACAATCACTGTTTATATACTACTGCTACGTGCTCTGATGTCCTATACCAATAATATAATACATAAAGGGGTCCATACAGAGTAGGCCTAATTGATAAGATAAGAATCACTTATATATTTTAATTACAGGACGTAGGAATGAATAAAATACCAAACATATGAGGAGGGTAGCCATCGTACCACAACGGTGTTTAGCTAGGCCTGAAAAACAATAGTAATAAAACAACTTTTAACACTAAATCAAAACATAGGGAAACGAATAAACGTATCGATGCGTTAAACCTAACCCAACCGTGGGCGCACAATTATATATTTCAAATATAATGTTGATCATATCGCGAGTTCTGAGAACTCGGATATGGCATTTGCGGTTGACCACATGCGTAGGCGGATGGTCACCGGACGTCATAATGCACGCGCATCCTGAAATGGCGGATGGTCTTCGGACGTCATCATCGCACGCGCATCCTCTGAAATGCGTAATAGTGTGAGAAGCGAATGACCTGAATACGAATAGGCCAGAAGGGACATGAGTAGGAGATCAGGGGACACTGACTATATAAGGGGGCCCAGGAGAGGACTCCCGCAGACGTGATTTTCCAGAGCTAGAGCAAGCACCTTCACGTCACTTTACACCAGAAATCGTTCATTTGGACTTAGTTTATTTTCCAATTAAATTAATTAATTGAACTTAGAATATTTTCAATCAGTTTTAATAAAACACTTAGTAATATTTCGATTACTTTATTTCATCATTACCTATATCTTTTCGACAAGCTGTTGGCCCACTACAAATTTGGCGCAGTCGGTAGGATTCTTTCAAGAAGAATTCTTTGGACGAATTTATTTATTTTTTCGAAATATTGGAAAAAATTTTTCAAAGAATAATTCGAGAGGCAAATCAATCACGATTCACTGTTGAAGAGGACAACTGCAGAACGTCAACTTCAACGACTCTGAGAAAGAATCATACGCGTAGCGAGCCAACCGATTCAAGTCGTCAAAAAAATTCAACAATCAGAAATGGAAGCAGCAACTCAAGCCGTCGTAGTGTGAGTTATAATTTTTTTTGTGTAATGTAAAATAATTATTAAGCGCTAGCTCTGATCCGTCTCCTTTGGAATTAATATTCCATCGTAAAATTTTTTATTGTGAAGGTGTATATATATTCTCCCCGTAAAATAAAATAATAAATTTTTAACAATCAATAATAATTTTTCTAATTAAAAAATAATTAAATAAATATTAAAATAAAAAAATTAATTAAAATAATTTTTTTTTTAAAGTTGGAATTTTTACAATAAAATAAAATAAAATAAATTAAACAATTTAATAAATAATAAGTTATAAAATAATAATTTTTATAATACTTAGGAAATTTTTCAAGTTCCGATTTTTGTGTTTAAATAAATAAATTAAATTAAATTAAATATTAAAGAATAAAATAAAGGAAATTTAAATAAGTAATAATTAATAAATAAAATATTTTATTGAAATAAAATAATTGCAACCAGTTATAAAAATAATTAATAAATAATAGTGACATAGAAAATTTTTCTAACAGTCAAAATAATTAAATTTTTTTTTTTTTTATTATAAAAGTATATCAATAATTTAATTTTGATAATCAATTATAAAGGTAATATAGAAATAAATAAATAATAGTTGAAAATCGAAGAAAAAAATAAAATAATTTTTTGGACTTAGAAAATAATTGAAAAAAAAATAAAATAAAATAATTTTTCGGACTTAGAAAAATAAACGTGAATAAAATAAAATAATTTTTTCAGATTTAGAAAATAAAAGTGAATTTTTAGAATAGAATTAAATATTAATTGAGGATTTAAATAAATATAAGAAAAAAAAAAGAGAGTGAACATAAGCAAATAATTTATTGAGGATTAAGAAAATTTTTTTTAGGGTTTTACGTTGAAATTAATACGTAATAATTATCGTTTTTGAGAAAAAAAAAAAAAGTTTATAAGGGTAACCGTTGAAAATAATACGGAATAAATAATTTGGTGAGAATAAATAAAAATAAAAGTGAATATACGTTGGAAATAATACGTAATAAATAATTTGTTGAGAATAAATAAAAATAAAAGAGAATATACGTTGGAAATAATACGTAATAAATAATTGTTGAGAATAAATAAAAATAAAAGAGAATATACGTTGGAAATAATACGTAATAAATAATTGTTGAGAATAAATAAAAGTGGATAATACGTTGAAAAATACGGGAAATATTTTATTGAGAATTAAAAGAAGTTGATTTATTAGAGAAATATATGTCACAATTGAGAATTTTATTGAGGGAATTTAAATCCTATTATTGAGTTATATTGAGTTATTAGAAGGCAAAGTGGTAAGACCTTATATTTTGTGAAGTTATACAAGACAGTGAAGTCTTAAGTTTTTATTGAGTTATATTGAGAATATTTGAGTTTTATGAGGCAAAGTACCTATTTTATATTGAGAGATAATTGTGAATTTTATTAGGCAGAGTACCTATTTTATATTGAGAAATAATTGTGAATTTTTATTAGGCAGAGAGTCCTATTTTGTGTTGAATAAATAAATGAAAAAATAATTGAGAATTTTAGTTAGGCAGAAATAAGCCCTATTGTGTTGAATAAATAATTGAGGAAAATAATTGTGAATTTTTAGGCAAGAAATAAGACCTATAGTGTTGATTAAAAATAATTGAGAAAATAATTGTGAATTTTAGAGGCAAAGGCCTAGTATTTGAAAAATATATGAGAATAATTTTGGAACAAAAACGATAATAATTAAGTTAAAAAAAAAAGGAATATAAAAAAAGATAGAATATTATTAAGTTAGCAATTAATATAATAAAAAAAAAAAAAAAAAAAATATTATATATTAATTTAGCCGTAATTTATTATTAAGGATTAAATTAAGTTAATTTTATTTAAGTATATGAGTAGAATAGACAATTTGTTTTAATTTAAGAATAGTTATTTTTTCGGTGATTAATGAGTAATATAAAAATAAATTTATGAGTAGTGATACGGAAGGTAGTATAACTGACGAATTAAACGATAGATTATCGGGAGAAAAAGTTAATAGTGAAACTAAAGAAAAAGGAATTCAAGTGGAATTAAATATAAATAAATCTGATAAAAATAAAACAGATAGTGAATTAATTACAGCGGAAGGTTACGGAAGTCCGCAAGAATTTGATAAAAATAAATATTTAAGTGAAATAGTAGAGAAAAGTTTATTAGATACAAGTATTAAATTTAATACAATTAACGAAATCGAAAAAAGGGTTATAGGTACGCGCACAAAACAGAATATAGTGCATACGCAGTTGCAACCAGTAACTAGGAAAGCTAGAGTAAAAATGGCAGAAACTAAACTTTTATTAAAAGATATTTCATCGTTAATACCAAATTGCGCTGACGAAAAAGATGTATACGCGTTTATTAGTGCATGCGATTACGCATGTGAGGCGATAGAAAAAGAACAATTACCATTATTAACTAAATTCATAGCAACTAAATTAACAGGGAAGGCATTAGACGTATGTCGATATAGAGAAACTTCGACTTGGGATAATATAAAATTTATTTTAAAAAGCGCATTTGAACAACCATTATCTCCGCAAACACTCCACATAAGTCTAAATTCTTTACGCATGCGAAATGACGAAGACGTACAGTCTTATAACGGTCGCGTAGAAAAATTGTATTATAATTTATGCAGCGCAACGGTAGCAAATAAACCCGCGGAGGAAGCAAAAATTCTTAGGCAAGCGATAACGGAACAGGCATTGGCTATATACATCAATGGTTTGAAAATGAATTTACAAACAATAACGTGCGAGAGATCCAAAAACTTTAGAAGTAGCTATGCAACTAGCCAGACAACTGGAAATCGAACTTAGTCATAATACGGAAATGACGCAGAGTAATGTAAAAAAGGAACAAAACGCGAATAACTATAATAATAATAAACGTTGGTCAAATAATTATCAGGGTAATAATAACGCGCAGAAATTTAATAATAATTATAACAATAACTTTAGACAAAATTATAATCGCGGAAACTATGGACAAAACGAAAATAATTTTAACAATAATTATCGCAATAATAACGGCAACAATTTACCTAGGAATAACAATTTTAACAGAGGCGGTAATATTCCCAATAATAACTATAATAATTAACCGCGTAATAATAATGATCAATATAGTAATAATAATCAGAATAATAATAGACAAAATAATACAGGATGTTATAATTGCGGTAGAAATAATCATATCGCGCGAGATTGTCGCATTGGCAGACAAAACCAAAGACAAAATAATAATGTTCGTCAACCCGTACAAAGTAATAATAATGGGCAACAAAATAATAATGCAACGCCGATAACTTGCACTTACTGTAATAAAATAGGACATGACAGTGTTAGTTGTTATAGTAGGCAAAGAGATGAGCGTAACAATACTAATCAGTCGGGAAACGGGCAGGCATCGAACGGCGCCGGCGTCCGTTCGATCAGCCAAATAGTAGCCGCACCGGAGGAGCAAATGTACAACGTTGCTTCAACATCGTCTCAGTAATACACGATAATCATATTTCATTTCAATCACCTAATTTTAATACAGAAAATATTAGTCTTCTTTTAGATACCGGTAGCGAAATAAATTTAATAAAAATAGATAAATTAACTGGCGAAACTTTAGTAAACGAAAAGGAAAAAATATTTTTAAAAGGCATAAATGACAAAATAGTATCTACTATTGGTAAAATTACAATAATTTTAATATTAAATAAAAATGAAATAAAAACCGATTTTCATGTAGTGAATAAAGAATTCCCAATACCGAAAGACGGGATTCTAGGTCACCACTTCCTGTTGCAAAATAATGCAGTAATAGATATCGCGAATAATATATTAACGATTAAAAACGATATTAAACGCGAATTAAATAAAATATGTTTTACATTAAAACCGCGAACGGAAACAGTAGTATCTATACCAATAGCCGATCCTAATATGGAAAATAAAGATATTTTAATACACAAACAAGAATTAATACAGGACGTCTATTGCGCTAATATAATAAATACAGTTAAAAATGGAAACACAGTTATAAGTATATTAAACATTTCGGAATCACCACAAAACATTTTCGAGGACGAATTAAATAAAATTTTATACGAAGATAATGTAGAATATAAATTACACGAAATAAAAATGATTAACGATAATAACGACCGCGTAAATAAAATTAAAAATTTAATACGAAGTGACCATTTAAATAAGGAGGAACGAGATACGATATTAGAAATATGCGAACATTTTTCGGACGTTTTTCATTTAGAAAATGATTATTTAACATTTACAAACGCGGCAGAACATGTAATACGATTACTGGCTAATCAGCCACCGATTTATAAAAGACCATATAGGTTACCACAAGCTCAACAAAAAGAGATTGAGGAACAATTAAGTAAAATGGAAAAGACGATATAATAGAACGTTCAATGTCACCTTTTAATGCACCATTACTTCTAGTAAAGAAAAAATCAGATTCATCTGGTAAAGATAAATTTCGAATAGTAATAGATTTTAGAGCGCTTAATCAAGTAACATTAAACGAATTTCACCCGTTACCAAATATTACGGAAATATTAGACCAGTTAGGACAATGTCAACTTTTTACTATTTTGGATTTAGCAAGCGGATTTTATCAAATACCGTTAGAAAAATAATCTCGGGAATTAACAGCGTTTTCGACCGGTCAAGGTCATTATCATTTTAAGCGTATGACAATGGGAATGAAAACAAGTCCCGCGACTTTTCAAAGACTTATGAATAACGTACTTTCAGGGATTATAGGCATTAAATGTTTAGTATACCTGGATGACATAATAATATACGCGAAAAATTTAGCAGATCATAAAAGTAAATTGATAGACGTATTCGAACGCCTACGGACGCATAATCTAAAAATACAACCGGATAAATGCGAATTTTTAAAGCGCGAATGTTTGTACTTAGGTCATGTAATTTCAGAACACGGCATTAAACCGGATCCGAAAAAGATAACATCAGTATTAGAATTTCCGACACCAAAGAACGTTAAACAAATAAAATCATTTTTAGGCTTATCGGGATATTACAGAAAATTTATAAAATCGTATAGTTTATTAGCTAAACCAATGACACACTTATTAAGAAAAGATGTAAAATTTGATTGGGACGAAAACTGTCAAGCAGCTTTCGATAAATTAAAAAACGCACTTTGTTCAGAACCGATTTTACAATATCCAGATTTTACAAAAGAATTTATACTTACAACCGATGCGAGTGGTAAAGCTTTAGGAGCTATATTATCGCAAGGTAAAATAGGTAGCGATTTACCGATAGCTTACGCATCTAGAACTTTAAATAGAAGTGAAATGAACTATTCAACAACCGAATTAGAATGTTTAGCAATAGTATTCGGAGTTAAACAATTTAGACCTTATCTTTATGGTAGAAAATTCGTAATATTAACAGATCATAGACCGTTATCTTGGCTATTTAATTTAAAAGATCCTTTATCTAAATTAGCGAGATGGCGCATACAACTCGAAGAGTATGATTACGAAATAAAATATAAACCGGGAGTACAAAATTCGAATGTAGATGCGTTGAGTAGAATGTATAATATACAGGAAATAAAAAACGAAAGTTATACCAGCTTTTTGGAAAAATCGGAAACAACCGTAATAACAAATAAAAATGTAAAAGAAGTAAATGGAGATTTATTAGAATCGCCAATAGAATACCATATAGTATCAGAAATAGAAAAATACTATAATTTCAAATCGGGAATTAATTATGAATTAAAAAGAAAGTTCGGAAATAATGAAATGTTAAAATCTAATAAAGAGATAGGCGATGTAGTAAAATTTAAACACGAGGAAAGATATATTATATTTATAATAACTAAAAGTAAAGTAAAACAATTAACTACGTACGAAAACCTTTATTTAGCATTATTAAATTTAAAATACTTTTGTATCAAACATTCTTTGAATAAATTAACTATGAATCAAATAGGTAAAAAGGATGGTTTGGATTGGGCAAAAGTAAGATCAATGATTAGGTATATATTTCGCAATACAGATATAGAAATACTAATTTGCACTAAATTAGAATATACCAAAGAAGAAAAATTAATTATATTTAAACAATTTCATGATTCTTTATTAGGGGGTCATGCTGGATTACATAGAACGGTTAAAAAAATAAAACGGCAATTTAATTGGCCAGGTTTAAAACAAGAAGTGAAAGAGTATATAAAAAACTGTCCTTCATGTCAGGCTAATAAGACGACAAATAAACATCATAGAAGTCCAATGATAATTACAACGACAAGTTCTAGACCGTTTGAAAAAATATTTATGGATATAGTAGGACCTTTAATAACAACTGTCATGGGAAATACATATATATTGACCATGCAGGACGACCTAACAAAATTTTCTTTAGGCGTTCCATTGCCAAATCATACGGCAAATACTATAGCTGAGGCTTTTGTAGTAAATTTCGTATGTGTGCACGGTATACCTGAAACTATTTTGACAGATCAAGGTACAGATTTTCTTAGTAAAATTTTCACAGAAGTGTGCAAGTTACTAAAAATCAATAAAATAAATACAAGTCCTTATCACCCACAAACTAACGGTAGCTTAGAACGATCACATAGAGCATTAGCCGAATATTTAAGACATTATGTAGATAAAGATCTAAACAATTGGGACCAATTATTACCATATGCATTATTCGTATATAACTCGACAGAACACACTTCGACCAATTATCAACCATATGCATTGTTGTATGGAAGAGAGATAGACATACCAGTTAAATTAAAAAGTAATCCGGAACCGAGATATAATTATGATGACTATATATTTGATTTGAAACAAAAAATGCAGGAATCGCACAAAATAGCGAGAGAAAGGTTAATTAAAAAGAAAATAAAATCTAAAAAACATTATGATAAAAAAGAGCATACTGAAGAGTTAGAAGTAGAAGATTTAATATTACTTAAAGATAAAACGCAAAAGAATAAATTAAGTCCTTTATGGAAGGGTCCGTATGAGGTTTTGGAAATATTAGATAGTGAAAACGTAATAATAAAAAGAGGTAGAAAACATGTTACTGTACATAAAAATGATGTGAAAAAATATCACGAAAAATCGGAAGAAGATAAAAGCGATTAAATAAAAATAATTATAAATATAAAGTAATCAAGTAAATTAAGATTATAAATTATAAGAAGTAATAGAAATAAGTAATTAAGTAAAATTTATAAAAACTATAACATAATAAGTTAGATTGATATTTCATATAAATAAGTTATAAGTACCTAATTAGTAAAATATTATAGGTTATTTCTCATAATGGCAACAAAATGTTTTGATATTGACGAAGATGATGAAACTGGTGAGACCACAGATTGGGTTGCGTATAATAAACCTCCAACTGTTTTATACAATATATCAAACGACCATATTACCTTTCAAAATGCGAATTGGAATACAGAGGAAATATACAATTTAGAAATTACAAAAGAGTGTAAATATAACTCGTTAATCTTTAACTGTAGTACAACTTTAAAACCTATAAATGAATATACTGGAGAAACAACGGGCTTTGAATTAATAAAATCGTGTGAAGTATACAAGAGACAATTAAAAGAAGGAATAAAAAGACAAATCCCTTATATGAAGCAAGTTGCACAAATATTTATTAAAAATGCAGATACAGAAAAAAACAATACAGATGTTAGAACAATTACAACGCCTATTAAACAAATTAAAGAAATAAACAATTTAACAAATATTAACATATACATTAATACAACAGAATTTAACATACACACCAGTACAACAAAACCACATACTAATACAACAGTAGAATCAATCATAAACGCCACAAATAGCACAATAAAATTGGAAAATACTTTTGCAAAAAGTGAAATGAGCAACAATAACATTACAAATAAGAATAATGTTACAAAATGTATAGAAAATTTGGTACAAAAACAAAATAACTTTAAAAACAACTACTTTATTTGTATAACCTTGGGGATATTTTTAATGATCACTATATTATCAATAGTATACGTATTTTGCAAATACAAATGCATAGAGCGATATCGATATAAATACGTTATGAACCAAATAGATCTAAGAAGGACTAACTTAAAAGAATTAGAGTTATAAGAACGAATTTAAACTTTCATAGTAATTCAAAGAAGTAAAATATAATTAAAATAAATTAATAAATAAATATTAATAAGAAAAGAATATAAAGACTTTAGATATAGATGAAAAAAAAATCAGTAATAATAAAAAAAAGTGGGTAAGTGGGTATCGCTCTGCTGTATATTAGGGGGTGGGGTGGACCTCAGACTATGGAAGGTTAAATTTGAATGCAATGATAGGTATCATTGTATACGAAAAACGATTCTGAACGAAGATGATTTGTCAGTTTAGGATATATTATATTTAAATATTGTCAAATATTCTATTTTGAAACAAATAGTATAGTTTTTATATTATGTTACTATGGTTACTATGGCCAACATTCGCATTATGAGCGTATGAAATTTAATTTAAATTTTGACATATTTCGTATAAATTCGAACTTTAAACACTTATAAAAAAAAATTGTGACTAACGATTTCGGATTTTTTTTTATCACTTTAAGAACAACTTATAAGAAACCTTGTATTAAATTTTCAAGATTTTCTGGCCACCCAAGAAATTTTTATCGGCATTTGAAGAAAAAAAAACTTAGAAAAGTCGAAAATTTCAATTGTCTATTAGTAGCTTAAAAATGGTCAAAATATTTTGAAAAATTAACTGTAAAGAGATAACCATAATATAAACATTTGGTGAAAATTTCAAGTATTTACAATAATTCGTTTTGGAGTTACAGCAAAATCAAAAAATCGATTTTGTCGAAAAGTGGTTTTTCCGTAAAATTTTCATTTTTCTGTCATTTTTTTTTTTGTTTTTCTCGATTTTTTTGAAAACTATTAGAAAATTTTAATTTTGACCCCCCTAAAGTACCAACTAGATTCAATTCCCTATTCAAAGAGGGGCTGAAGTCAAAAATCGGAGCATTATTACTGCTCCAACTGTTGGAGTCAGACACACATCATAGTAAATGCAATACATTCATCACTTCGTTCAGAATCTAAAAAAAATGAAAATTCATAATAATCATATATAGGTAATGATTTGAGACCATTTCTGAATAAATTTAGTATAAGTATTCTAATATATACAATTATGAAATAATTAATTATAAATATTATAGGAAAGGAAGAAGAGATGTAATCTATGTTACTACGCCAGTAGAACAGAAATTGAAAATGCCATTGGTAATAGGAGTAGACAGTACAACTATTCCAGATTTCGAACTAGAATTAGTTGAACAATTTCAAGGTCGTCATTTGACCCTTAGACTAAATAAAAACGATCAAATGATAGGAGAAATACTTGTGTGGACTATTAGTTACTACGAGTCTTTCCAAAGATTCGAATATAGGAGCACATTAGATTTCGCTCATAGAATTATTTGTGGAGAAGAACATGAGTATTACAGAACCCTACCTGAAGATGCTACGATATGTATTTGTCTTTTAGAGGCACTGCTATATGGGCATCTACGTGATGTGTCACGTACTCCCATTCCATATGAATCAGAGGGGGAGTTTCTACTATTGGAAGAACTATGAATTAGAAATTGTACGACCAATGACCATTATAATAATGACCATTATTTAAAATATAAAAATAAAATGATAAATGTAAATAAAAAAAAAAATTATAAATTATTAGTAATTTATAAAATAAATATATAAAAAAAAATAAAAAACTTTTGTAATCATTAAATATAATGTACGTAAGCTTGTGATGTCGTTGCTTGTAATAGAGCAGCGACACATAAATTCGTAATTATGGACTTTGAATTTTCAATGGTGGACAGGACAAGCATGGTGGTTATTTCAGGAGCTATCTCAAATAGCCTAGATCGATTCAAAATTCGTAAGTTGGAAGGTAGACCTTTATTGTTACCTGTCAACGAAGAACCAAGACCGATGAAAGACAGAGAGCTACAAGTAGCTATAAAAGAGATTAAAAGAGTATTTAGGTGTAAAACGGAGTTGAGAGATGCTTGTCTAGACCAATTAAACAAAAGTTTGAATACGACAAGAAATAATTTGACACCTGGGTATATTGAGAGTTACATCTTAAAAGGAAATAAGGAGAACATAATGAATAGATTGGAACAGTTAAGCACGGAAATTGCACTAAATATTGAAACACAATACCACATAAATCCAGAACAAGGAGATTGGCATAATTTTACCAATTGCTATGACTATCATATAGTCACCGCAAATAATTCGATTTTAGTACCCTACGAGGATGACAAAATTTTGAAAATAATATCTGCAACTAAGAGATTTTTATCAGATATGTGCGTCGACAGAGATTTGAGTGAGCCTTATTGTTATGAGTTAAACTATTTTTTAGAAATATTAACTAATCCTGCAGATATTTTGTATTATGATAGATAATTCTTCAAAAAAATACTGGTCATTTCGGTTTGTGTAGTTGGCAGATAAATTCTTGTGACATAACAGTGAGAATGTGTCTGCGACTACCTGAACCTACTTGATAATATAACACGTTAGTTCAATCAATATTTTATGATAAATCCGGTTGGATTGTACGGCCCGCCCACTAACAACTTTTGACAATTGATTATGATGGAGCGAGTTCGTCACAATCCAAGTGATGGGGGATGATTGACCAAACAGTTAATAATCAGTTAAAGATAACGTCATTTGCAAGGGACAAACTTAAAATAAATAGTTGGCCATTGCATTTGGGGATAATATTTGATTGAGTAAACGAAAGAGAAAGACAATATAAAAATAATATGTAAATAATAAATATTACATTAGGAAATAATTATAAAAATATAAATTAAAGTATAAAATATAAAAACTATTATTCAATATATATATACACTTATACTTAGCGGAAACGAATCAGATATACTAGAAATATTATAAAATTATTATAAATAGAAACTACACATTACAAATATATTTTATTATTATATACTTTATTATTTTTATTCTTTGACAATAAATGCATTATTATCCACTAGACTTTAACTTTTATATTATATAAATTATAAAATTATATTATTAACCACTAACAAATTAACATTTACACACTAACCAATTATATTATATAACTATATTATTCAATTATTTTATATAACCACATTAAAAAAAAGCGGGTAAGTGGGTATCGCTCTGCTGTATATTAGGGGGTGGGGTGGACCTCAGACTATGGAAGGTTAAATTTGAATGCAATGATAGGTATCATTGTATACGAAAAACGATTCTGAACGAAGATGATTTGTCAGTTTAGGATATATTATATTTAAATATTGTCAAATATTCTATTTTGAAACAAATAGTATAGTTTTTATATTATGTTACTATGGTTACTATGGCCAACATTCGCATTATGAGCGTATGAAATTTAATTTAAATTTTGACATATTTCGTATAAATTCGAACTTTAAACACTTATAAAAAAAAATTGTGACTAACGATTTCGGATTTTTTTTTATCACTTTAAGAACAACTTATAAGAAACCTTGTATTAAATTTTCAAGATTTTCTGGCCACCCAAAAAATTTTTATCGGCATTTGAAGAAAAAAAAACTTAGAAAAGTCGAAAATTTCAATTGTCTATTAGTAGCTTAAAAATGGTCAAAATATTTTGAAAAATTAACTGTAAAGAGATAACCATAATATAAACATTTGGTGAAAATTTCAAGTATTTACAATAATTCGTTTTGGAGTTACAGCAAAATCAAAAAATCGATTTTGTCGAAAAGTGGTTTTTCCGTAAAATTTTCATTTTTCTGTCATTTTTTTTTTTGTTTTTCTCGATTTTTTTGAAAACTATTAGAAAATTTTAATTTTGACCCCCCCTAAAGTACCAACTAGATTCAATTCCCTATTCAAAGAGGGGCTGAAGTCAAAAATCGCACACATCATAGTAAAAGCAATACATTCATCACTTCGTTCAGAATCTAATATTATTCACTAACCATTTAGTTTATTATATAAAAAAAAAAAAAAAACAAAAGGGAAAAATTTGTAAGCACTAACAATTATTTACTAACCACTAAAATTTATATATTAAGTACACTATTGTAATCAATAAATTTGTATTGTATAACTGAAATTTCATGAAAATGTTCAAATAATTGTAATATGATATTGTAAAACATACAAATAATTGTAAAATGTATTGTAAACAAGTTACAAAACTTGTATTATATTTTGTAAACTTATATAACTATTTTTGTGCTAAGACTTTTGAAAGATTTCTGTCTTGAGGACATAAACCTTTTTTTCCGTGGGGAGGTGCTACGTGCTCTGATGTCCTATACCAATAATATAATACATAAAGGGGTCCATACAGAGTAGGCCTAATTAATAAGATAAGAATCACTTATATATTTTAATTACAGGACGTAGGAATGAATAAAATACCAAACATATGAGGAGGGTAGCCATCGTACCACAACGGTGTTTAGCTAGGCCTGAAAAACAATAGTAATAAAACAACTTTTAACACTAAATCAAAACATAGGGAAACGAATAAACGTATCGATGCGTTAAACCTAACCCAACCGTGGGCGCACAATTATATTTTTCAAATATAATGTTGATCATATCGCGAGTTCTGAGAACTCGGATATGGCATTTGCGGTTGACCACATGCGTAGGCGGATGGTCACCGGACGTCATAATGCACGCGCATCCTGAAATGGCGGATGGTCTTCGGACGTCATCATCGCACGCGCATCCTCTGAAATGCGTAATAGTGTGAGAAGCGAATGACCTGAATACGAATAGGCCAGAAGGGACATGAGTAGGAGATCAGGGGACACTGACTATATAAGGGGGCCCAGGAGAGGACTCCCGCAGACGTGATTTTCCAGAGCTAGAGCAAGCACCTTCACGTCACTTTACACCAGAAATCGTTCATTTGGACTTAGTTTATTTTCCAATTAAATTAATTAATTGAACTTAGAATATTTTCAATCAGTTTTAATAAAACACTTAGTAATATTTCGATTACTTTATTTCATCATTACCTATATCTTTTCGACAAGCTGTTGGCCCACTACACTACACTACATATAATATTATATGCATTAGAAATAATACATAAAATTATATTTTAATATGGAACGCTTAAAACTATATGGAAACATTAGTCTTCCTGGAATTTTTTTCTACTTTAAGTCTTATTTCTAAGGATATTGATAAAATAGTGTAAATAATAAAAGATGCCGTTCTTTCAATTCAAGCACTACAGTAAAGTTGTGCTATTCAGTAAAATTAATATAACTAATAGGTACTTCTTAATTTAATAATTTATAATCAAAATATTATAATTAGGTACTTACCATTTTAACAACAATGAAAGTAAATGCAAAAAACGATTTAGAAAACACAATGTATAAATAATATATAAATATTATGGACAAAATAGTTCGGCTGCAACGTTCAACATGAACACACGCGCGTCGTAATCGTCCGCGCTCTGTCAACATATCGCTATTATATAATTTGTCACAATAACATTACGTCATTATCATGCCGCATACACCTAAAACAACGAAGCGAAACCTATCTAACAGTTCACCCAGCCAAGTCGACAAAAACACCAAAGTTTTTATCACCCCAAACCGTTACGCCATACTCAACACCGATGAAGACAATGTACTCACCACACCTTCAACTAGCACCACGGAAGATCCGGACAGTCTACCTCACAAAGTTCACAACGCTAAACCCGTGGCCCCTCCTATCCACATCAAAAACATAACCAACTTCTCAACATTCAACACCGTCCTAAAAAATATCACCGGACCCAATGGTTTCACCTGTAAGTCAACTCCGTCATATCTCATTGTACAACCCACTGATAAACGAACTTACAATGCAATAATAGATCATTTACACGAAACAAGCGCAAGTTTCCATTCGTTTATCCCCCCAAGCCTTCGCACATACAGAGTCGTCATCAAAAATGTACATAGTTCCACCTTACACACCGATATTACTTCTGCTCTTACTAAACTGGGACATTCAGTCAAGAGTATTTACAATGCCAAAAACAGGAACAACTGCCCACTTCCAGTATTCTTCGTGGATATCCATCAGAAAGATAATAACAATGATATCCATGATATTACATCTCTTCTCAACACAATAGTGAAAATCGAAAAACCAATAAAAAAAAGACGTGGCCCACCGCAATGCCATAATTGCCAAGACTATGGACATACAAAGAATTACTGCAACCATGAAGCTCGATGTGTCAAATGTGGTGAAAACCACCTGACGATCGAGTGGACCAAGGACCGAAATAGTCCAGCCAAATGCGCCCTATGCGCTAAAGACCACACCGCAAACTTCAAAGGATGCCCAGCATTCGAGTCAATAGTTAAAAAATCTGCTCAAAAGTTTCAACCAGTCAAAGATCCTGACCCTCACTTTCAACAGTCACAACACAGAACCAAAACCAAATCATACGCAGCAAAAGCCACCAACAACCAAAATAAAATCACAGAACAAATATCAAATACCTTTTCAAAACTCATATCCAATTTTAGCTCTTTAATTAATCCATTAATTTCCCTCCTTACCACAGTCTTAAACACACTAATAGCTAAAGGCATTATCTCCCCATAATACTATCGCACACTGTCTCATAATACCTACATAATCTTATCTTTTCCCAGACCTATCCTCATTCATTTTATCTTAAATTTTAATAGAAACTATTCAATGACCAACCGAATATATATTGTTAATCTAAAATTTATATATTATTATTACTATTACTTTCTTTTAACCATATCATTATTATAATTAATACCTTGTAAGAACATGTAATATGTTGACACATTGTAAATTTTAAATAAATAAAAAAAAAAAAAAAAAAAAATGTACAAAATAAATTCTTAATCAGGAACATACAACCACGCTGAATTTCAAACAGGACCAGATCGTCAATAATCGTCAATCGAATAAAATCACATTTGTTTAATATAGTAATAATAATAATTATTATTGTTATTATTATTTTTAATGTTTTTCAGTATAGTTCAGCTAAAAATAAATGTATAATAACAATAGAAGGCGGTCTCGGTCGCCGCCGCGTCGTCGTCTCTGTAACAGCAATATTAGGAAAAACCGAAAAATAAAATATTCATGAGGTCTATCACAAATCGAACTTATAACTTATTTTTAATTAATTATATTGACAGTCGTCGTCGTCAAAACGGTTGTACAACCATGAATATCTATATAATAGATATTATATGAGCTACTACGTACCACCACAATTTTATAATATTTTATAAAATCATATTTTTATTAACGTGTTGACGTATAATATATTTACATAATTATGGGATTTCTTTGGGCGTATTGTCCCGACGATAAAGTCGTCTTCTCTTCGTCATGTTGTCAAATTTTAAATTATTTTTAGTCAATTGGCGATAGGAGTGGGAAGGAGCGGGTTAATAGCTATTTGAAAAACTTGCTATAACTCTGGTGCAATGAGGTTACAAATTTTAAAAAGTTGATTACAATAAGTTACGAATTAAAAAAAATTTGGTAACACATATTTTGGATGTTTTTTGTTGAAGTGGGGGAGGAGGGAATGGTAGTAATTATTTAATATTTATCTAAAAGGTAAACGTTTTTAATAATACTAGAAATATCTAACCTATGTAATAAAAAATATACACATAAAATAATAGAAATGTATATATTAGATTTTGAACGGAGTGAACTATGTATTGATATTACAATGAAGAGTGAATGATGTATGTTTTTCTTATGTGTCTGCCATCACCTTTTGGAGTAAAAATAATGATTTTATTTTTGACTTTAGCCCCTCTTTAAAAAATTGAATTCATCTAGTTGGTACTTTGAGGGGGGGGGAGTCAACAGTTAAAAATTTCCAGAAAAGCGTCAGGCTAAAACCACGAAAAATCGGGAATTTATACCCATGATTTTGACACTCGATTTTTTATTTTGCTGTAACTCAAAAACGAATTAATGTAAATAGGTACTTGAAATTTTCACCAAATGTTTATATTAGCGTTATCTATTTACAATTAAATTTTCAAAATATATTATACTTTTTTAAGCTATTTATATAAAATTGAAATTTTTGATTTTGGAGCTGATCGGGCAAAATTGGGGAGGCTAGCCGGCTAGCGCCACCACACAAAAATGTTCGTAGGTGCTAAAGAATGGAGTTGCAAATTTCAAAATGCGTGTTGCAAATAGTTGCAAATAAGTTGCAAATTATTGGCATAGGTTTGGAGGGAATCGGTTAAAGTGGGGAGCTAGGTGAAGTTGCCCCCCCCCAATTGTATATCGTTTATTGCGGCGAAATTATGGAGTTGCAAATAGTTGCAAATTAGTTGCAAAATATTGGCATAGGCTTTGAGCGGATTGGGAAATATGGGGGGGGCCAACTTCACAGACGTGTTTAAGGGCCATTCTTACAATGTCCCGTTAAGTGTCGATTAACGGTAATTGGCTTATAACAGATTTTATTACTGGCAGAACTTCACTGGTTAAGTGTCCGTTAACGCTTAACTGGACATTGTAAGAACAGCCCAAATAGATATTATTGAATGTTAATAGCTGTGCTATCTAGTATCTATGTTATTTGTACTATGGGTGTTGTGTTGTAGTTATAGATTCCTGTATATAAAGGCTCTAATATTCTAAACAAAAATCACATCTTATTCATCAATAATTTTCATGTACCTTTGTATTTGTTTTGGAACTAGTGTACCATAAAATAATACGATCAATTATTATATTCAATGTGCAAGAAAAATTGACTTATTTATGTGCATATACAGTGTACTTTTATACTGGTACTGACATTATAAATAACAGATTTAAATGACAATAGATGTGTAACACCAATGCAATAATTTATCACTCATTATTTTAATTTGGGTTTGACTCACCAAATGAACATGATGGCAGAAGATTATTACTTATTTCCCACCTAATCCTGCTATGATGCACCATTAATGAGTCGAACCTAAATTAACAATAATTAATGATTAAATTGGCATTTCCCGTGCTATACATTGAATTTTAGTTTAAATATTCTTTGTAAAAAATAAAAAAAATATGAGATGTCATATGTTTCATATAAGAAATTTCCGTCTATATTGTTATCTAAAGTTTCGCTTCACTTTTGATCACCGTCAACTCCACCAATTCAACATATCTGGCCTCAATCAAAACCACGTTTATTTGTCACTCATCTTTTATATATATATTTATATATACGGACTGTCAACCAGCCATGATGGGCTAAATCCACCTTGCGGGCCCGTGGCGGGCGAAGCCAATCGATGCATCAACTCAAGCTCCAGCTATATTGTCAAATCGTAACGTATTATTTTTTCCCCCGGCCCCCCTTTTACGGCACGATGTATAGGCGTCGCATGACGCGTGTCAAATTTCTTTCTTATTTCTCTTTTTTCTATTCCCTTCTCTTGTATTTGTCGCAAGCCCTTACATAAGATTATTTATAATAATCAATATAACTATGATATTATATTATTAATATTATTTAATTCATTGTATATTTTCTTAAACATACCTCCCACAACATATTATGTCGCCGGTAACCCTATGGGTGTCGTCGTGGTATTATATTAATATTCACGGTCGATCGTCCCCTGTGGGCCGAGAAATTGTAGTATTTATATACGTAAAACAATATATATATATATCAATAAAGCAGACTTGCGACACATATTTATTCCCCAATTCCCATAATTCCATTTTCATTGCCGTCATGCGTTTGTATTATTGTATTTTTCAATAATTATTATATTATGTTACCATAAAAAAATGTAAAATTTTATTATCTTATTCTATTATATAACTCGTATTACGGTGTCAGCCATGTGCCCATTTATTATATTTTCAACATATCAAATCATATTTAAATTATTATTATTATTTATTATGCACGTTGTGCCGTTGTAAAATACAAAAACCTGACTTTTTCATGACTCTAAATTATTATTATTACCATTAAAAACCCCAAAATTTCTATTTCCCCCATAATTTCTTAAATCTTTGATGTTCAGTCATCATTGCGTGAAAAAAACCTACCCGTTCCACTGACCAGGTCCTCGGACTCACACGCGGTGCGGTTGGTAGGTCATGTGTATAGTGTTCCCCTAAACACATGGGTGGTTTCTGCGGTCTTAAAAACCCGCAGATCCTCACATATGGCGACCGTGACAGGACCGTTATGTCCAAAAGAAAAAAAAAAATCCCCAATGTAACTAATAATATATTATTTTTTTTTTCTCCTTGTTCTCTCTTTTTTCCCTTTAATAAAATTAAAATAACGTTTAAAATCATTAAAATATAGATATTTCTCATCAGTTGGCTAACCAAATATTCATACATAAAAAAAAAAAAAAAAAATGACAACCGCATGGCAGCTAATTATTATCCATTTCAATCCTATAAGTTATGAACCTCTTGGAACTGAAAATTATCCTAAACATCTCTATCAATGTGCCTTTTTATATGACCCCAAAAAAAAAAAAAAAAAAAAAAAAAAAAATGTATGATGATTATTATAAAAACTGTTATGCCTACCAAGGTAATTACCAATTTTATTATTCTTTTATTAAATATGTCCCCCCTTATACATTTGTTATCCATGAAAAATTATTACAGGAATGCTCCTGTTGTGTGTGCTGATGGAGACGGGCGTGGCGCAGAGCGGTGGCGGTCCGGCCAGGCAGCTGCGGCGGCGAGGAGACCGAACACTGCTGTGATCCAGTTATTTCCCCATATTTTTCTCTTGGTATGAATATAAAAATAATCCCTTTACTTCCCCCCTGACAAATTTCCCTGACACCCTGTACTCTTACCACACATAATCATGTCTGCGTTACTTAATAATACAAAATGTGTTAAATTATACAGTCCCTAAGACCTCATGATCATAAAACTAATTATTATATTAAACTTAAGATCTACAAACTAGTATGTATTAACAAGTATAGGATAGGTGAGCCCATGACCAAGTTAATCCCTTATCTTCATTATACTATAACTTAAATTATGTTCAGTGATAAAATATTATTATTGTTCGGTAGACAGAACACTGTTATCCTATTAATAATCAATTATATATAAAAAAAAAAAAAAAAAAATTTTTTTTGCACCAAAGTATTAATTTTCAAATTCCCTCACCTGCTTACACAAAAAAAAAAAAAAATAATAAATAGTAATAATAATAATAATAATAATAAATACAAAACAATACACAGGAAAATTAAAATTTTTTTAAACTTTTATGCAAGAGGTCCCTTAAATAATCTGTTGTGGTTTAACTGAATTTCCGTTAATACTACAGTTGTGATATGCACAGTAATATTACTGTTATTACTATATTATGATTAAACTATTATTTTCCTAAATGAATAAATTATTCAACAACGAATTTGACAATGTTGACAATGAGTGAGAGTTGTGTGATTGAGTTAGCCCACCAAAGGCCCCTATTCTATTTATTTAAAAAGGTTAATTTATATTATTATTTCTGGTTAGTTTATTACAACTCACTGCAGTAGATATACATTATATTTGTTTGTCTGAGGACACATTTTCTATATTCTCATTTGTTTGATCGAAAACAACTATTGTTCACAATTATTATAATTTTGATTGAAAAATACCTTAATTCTAGATTATATATTATTACTTCACTTGACCACTAGGTTAGTTATTATTATTCGATTATTATCATTATTACTATTATACGCTGAAAGATATATTTTCTTAATTCTTCAGTATTGTTAATTTGTTTTATATACAAGTTAATATTCTTTTGATTGTTCGGGATCGAGTATATTGTATAGTGACTGTGTTACTTAGACCATTATTATTATTTTTCTAAGAGTGAATCGTTCTGGTGTTTTACATGAATTTATTATAAGGTGAACTATTTCTTATTATTTTAAACTTTTTATTACTACAATTCTCAATTCACCTTTTCTGATACATACTTGACATTAATTCTTGTTATTGTATTTAAACTAGTATCACTAGTCCATTATTATTATTTTGAGGTTCTCAAGGGGACAAAATATTTGAAGTTTCTGATTATTACTATTTAAATTATTATCATTGTCAAATTTCTGTAAATTATTATTAGTATCTAATTTATTAAAATTATTCTTATTATTAATAGTATCTTATTATTATTTATTATTACTATTAATTTCCCTAAATGATTATCCAACTTTAAATATTATTAGGGAGTGATAAAAAAAAAAAAAAAAAAAAAAAAAAAAAAATTTTTTGTTTTAGTATTATTGCTTGATACATTGTTCCTCATGCACGGTGCTGGGCGGCGCAGTGTCCGACCACCTGATAGATACAATCCCTCTGTTCCATACCCATCACCTCAACTTCCTCTCACCGATTTTGACTTAACTATGGACAACATTAACGACGACGTAAACAATTCTCTTTCCAGTAATTCCCCCCCTCTTTCTCTCACTTCTCTTAAAAATCTAATTGATGATATGAATGATGTTTTCAACCAGAAATAGGAATCCCTGGCCCGTCGATATACCGACCTCGACGACAAGTTCCAAGAACTTTGTACCCGTGTCGATGAGATTGATATTGATATAACAACCAAACTCACCCAAACCCAAACTGATCTTCATAACGATTTCGTTACAGTACAACACAATATCACTAGTCTCCAGGAATGTAACAAAACTTCCCAGGTCACTACCCTGAATGAAAGCATAAATCATGTGAACAGTGTGCAACGCAGTATTAACTCCCACATAACAACGATAACTGACCGTCTTTGTGGTCTCGAGGGGCAAGCGGCTCGGCTGGCTGCTGTGGAAAACAAACTTCAGAATATCACTCTAAAACCCCCCACCGCCTCTCAACCCCCACCAACAAAAAATGTGTCTCAGTTACCATCCACTTCATTTAATATACACTCCTCTACCACAATGCCCAATCTCTCTCGAACCAGTACTCACCCTCAACATTCTATTTCATCAATTCCTTTAATTCAACCTGACCAAACTATGCCAAACCACAGCTGCAGTTTCTCTAACAACATTTCTCATATATCAGGTGTTTCTCTGGATCCCTCTAGGATACCTAAGTATGATGGACAGTTATCACCACTCCATCCGGCTGATTTCTTAGACAAGGTTGACCAATATTTTTTTATGCACCATGCCCCTGATAAAGTCAAAATCAATTTTGTGAGTGAGAACTTCATTGGTAAAGCGTTGCTTTGGTACACAACTCTCCTCCCTCCCCCATCTATTTATCAAGAATTTGTTGAGTCTTTTCGAAATTATTTTTGGTCACCTAGCCTCCAACGCTCCATACGGAATGACTTGTATCGTCCGTATCACCACAGGGATGCATCCACGATGTCAGAACATGCGATGGATTGGATTAATCGTGCCCGTCATTTACAGCCTCCTATTGACCAAACTGAAATGGTAGACCAAATAACATCACACTTTTCCTATAACATTTCTCTTGCCCTTAGAGGTCTCAGGATTCACACCACTAATGATTTAATACAACAGCTCACATATCTTCAACGAGCCCATACACCCTCTAACAACAACAGTAATAATAACAATAACAATAATCAACATCTAAACCCCCCACACAATTCTCAACAACAACACTCATATAATAACTCTTCCGGTACGTATAGTTCAAATCGATATCCTCCCCGTCAAAATAATTCTAATCGAAATCAATACAACAATAGTCACAACAATAATGTACCAGTACCCCAACAACAACCCGATCACTCAGCAGCCTCTGCGGGAAACTCTACACGACCCGGTCCTTGAGGACGTGTCCGGTGTCCACCATAAACAGTCCTCCTGTAGCAATACTGTCTCATCCATTAGACCTAAACCATGAAATTATTCTCCCTCCCACTTATCGCCCTGAAATACAGATTCAAGTTTTCAACGTCTCATACAATGCTCTACTCGACTCTGGTGCATCTGTGTCAGCTATTTCAGAAAACCTCTTCAAAACTTTAAAAAATGATCCTTCAAAGCATAATATTCCCTTATTCCCTCTAACCGGTATTCTTCTCACAACAGCATTAAGCAATAAGTCAGTCAAAATTAAGTCCCAAATTTATTTAACTTTTAAAATACAAGATTATGAAACTCATGGTATCTTCTTGGTTGTTCCACAATTATCAACATCATTAATTCTAGGCACAGATTGGTTATCGGATAACGGTGTGAATATTGATTATGATACTAGACAGGTTACTCTCCCATCCCTCAAGAACAAAATACCTTTCACTATCATTGCTGATGATGATCCCAATAGTTTAATAAATTCTCTAAAACACATAAACACCGACGATCACCTTCCTCCTTTCAGTGAAAATATTGTAAATTCTGTCCCTGACTCTCTCTCTTTTGAAAATGAAAAATGTATAGCCCTCAATGATATCTCTCTAAATGAACAACAACAAATACAAATTAATTCTCTTATCCAAAATTATAATCATATTTTTCAAAACCGGCCTGGCCTACATAAATTCTTTACATATAAATTTAACGTCAAACCACATAACCCATATAAAGTTAAACCATATCCTGTCCCTTTCTCCAGACGCCCTGCAGTACAACACGAGATCGACAAAATGTTAGATTGGCAAATTATTGAGAGGTCAGACTCCCCTTATAATAATCCTCTAGTTACCGTGATGAAAGCTGACGGCTCCATTCGACTGTGCCTCGATGCTCGTAAACTTAACACCATTATTTTACCCACCAGAGATTCTTCTCCTCCCATCGACGATATACTAGCAAAATTTAATAAAAAAATTATCTTCTCCTCTCTTGATTTCTCTTCTGGATATTGGCAGATTCCCCTTGATCCCTCCGTACGACAGTATACCAGTTTTTTATATGAGGGTAGGTCGTATCAATTTTGTGTGGTCCCCTTTGGTCTCAACGTATCCAATGCCGCCTTTGGCAAAGGACTGGAAGTCGCTTTTACTAATTATTCAACTCAATGTCCCTATCCCAATGATATTCATACCTATGTAGACGACATTCTAGTATCTTCCACTTCTTTCCAAAACCATATTACTACTCTAGACTGGGTGTTCCAAAAGATTTCCCAGGCGGGTCTCACGTTAAAATTAAAAAAATGCAATTTCAATAAACAACACATAAAATTTTTAGGTCATTTCATCTCCCCTTCTGGCATGGTTATGGACCCGGATAAAGTATCCGCCATTCAAAAATTTCCCAGCCCTCGAAATAAAAAGGATCTCCAATCGTTTTTTGGTTTTTGTAACTTCTACCGAAAATTTTCCCAAAATCACTCCTCCCTTCTCAACTCTCTTTCTTCCCTCCTTCACAAAGACACTCCCTGGAACTTCACTGAACAACACCAACAAGATTTCAAAAAAATAAAAAATGCATTTTCCAAACAAATTTCACTTGCTCATCCTGACTTCAATCGTCCTTTCTGCATACAAACGGATGCATCATATATCGGTCTTGGAGCCGAGTTATTTCAACTTGATAACGAGGGACAACGAACTACCTTATCTTTTGCCAGCCGGTCGTTGTGTGGTGCCGAGAGAAACTATACCGTGACTGAGCTCGAATTACTCGGCATTCTATTCGCCTGTCAGAAGTTCAAAATATACATATTAGGACACCCCATTAATCTATATACTGATCACAAGGCCCTCACTTTCCTATTCACCTGTAAACTTAAAAGTACCCGCCTCACTCGATGGACCCTTGCCCTGCAAGAATATAATTTAAATATCATACACTGCCCTGGTAAAAACAATCCAATCGACACACTGTCCAGACATCCTGTAGATCGAGATAACCAGTTCCCAAAAGATCTTCCTGTTATACTCCACTATACCTTGCCCCCCCCCCCATTCCCCCTGATATCATATCCATTTTTAATAACATGTCTACTGAACAAGCTAAAGATGAAAAAATAAAAAAAATAATCTCTATATTAAATTCTAATAGTAATTCTCCCTGGTTACAATACTATATCCTAAAAAACAATATCCTGTTCTACCGTAGGTTTAAATATGAAACAAACTGGTCCCTATATATCCCTGGTCACCTGACCAAACAAATTATATTATTATTTCATGAGTATTACGCTCATGTAGGTCCCCTTAAAACTGCACATACAATCAAAAATATTTGTTATTTCCCCTCATTAAACAAAGTTGTTCGTTGTGTGGTCCAACAATGTGAGCTGTGTCAGAGGTGCAAACCTAAGACCACTCGCATTGCTGGCCCCATGCAACCAATACTCTCCAAAAAACCCTTAGACAAGCTATTGGTCGATTTCTATGGACCACTTCCCACTGGGATGTTTCAGTTTGCTTACATCTTTGTTATCGTTGATAATTTTACCCGCTTTATCAAACTGTACCCCCTTCGTCAAGCCAATTCGAAAATTTGTATTAAAAAGTTAACATCAGACTATTTCCCTACATATGGTGTACCCCAAAATATAGTATCAGACCACGGTAGACAGTTCGTTAGTAAATACTGGCAGACAGCTCTAAAAAAATATAACATCCAAGTAAATCATACCAGTATATACCACCCCCAATCAAATCCTGCTGAGAGAGTCATGCGGGAGTTAGGTAGGATGTTCCGGACGTATTGTCACACAAAGCATTCCATCTGGCCTCAGTATGTCCCCTATATTGAATGGACTTTAAACAACGTACGCCATGAATCCACCCACCACACTCCCTCAGAACTTTTTCTCAAACAAACCCCACATAATCCTCTCACTCAATTTATACATTTTCCCAATAACGAATATCCCCTTAACTATAAAAAAAAATTAATATTAGCTCATGAAGTACAATTAAGCAAGGCCGAAGCCCGAAAAAACCGCCATGATCAAAAGATAAGTCATCCTTCATTTAAAGTCAACGACCTGGTTCTCGTAAGAACACATAGGCTAAGCAGTCAAATTGACAAAAAAATCTCTAAATTTTTCCTTCTGTATGATGGCCCATTCAAAATTAAAACGATTAAAACTGTCAATGCTTACGAATTAGTACACCCAGATGATGATACGCCCCGAGGTACCCATAACATTATTCATCTAAAACCATACATACCTCCAACGTAATAAATTTAAAAAAAAAAAAAAAAAAAAAAAAAAAAAAAAAAAAAAAAAAAAATTACATATTTATATTAGAAACTGTCAGTTATACATTTAGTATGATGTTACATTACATATTTTAGTTAACAGAGGTGACAATATTATTATCTATGGACTCCATATGAAATGGGGGGTGGTACGTGGTGTGCTCTGCCTGATCCGTAGCCACCACCGTATACGAGCCCTGCTCAACACTCAAGTGTTGTATGATGATTGTGACGACAATCAAATCCCGGGTCATTTAATTCGTAACTTTCCGCGTTCTCCCCCCCTTTCCCCCCTCTTTTAAACTGCCTATTTTCTGTCTCGTATCTTCTTTAAATTCGTGTCCCCCCCTTCACCCCAGCTCGGTAGGGCCCCCGTCCTGCAGAGAGTAGTGCTGCTGCTCTCTGCACGGCAAAGAGTCTGAGACACTCTTCTCGTAAAAAAACCGGTGTTGTGGTGACGTCCTAAGCCAGGGAGGATCCGACTTGGGTCGACCGAGTGTGGCAACCTTCGGGTCTTAGCGGTTCACACTCTACCCACTACCGGGGCGGTTGGTGTAAAAACTGGCTTCCCCGGCGTGATTGCGTAGAGGTGGCCGTGTCGCACTCGGCGGTCCATAGTCGGGTATATCAATGAACTGGGGGACGACTCTCCCAAGAGCAAAGGAGCCACCAGAATACGCTTCTTGACCGCTCTCTCACCACAACATGCAGGAACTTTCTTGATAGCCCCCCTTTTTCCCTGGTAGGTCCCACCATGGCTTGCCATGCGTGTCAAAAAAATGTCCAGAGTCAATTACACAGTGTAAGGCCTTCGATGTCTTGCCTGTACACAATAGTTTTATTTTTATTTTTTTTGTCTTGCCCCTTCCACATCACGTCCTCATGATGTGGTCGTAGCCTAGTCTCAACGTGACCCCATGATAGGCATAGTCTGAGCTAGTGCGTCCCTTGCCCCTTCCGTACCAAGGCCCAAGGTCGGTCGTAGCCTAGTCTTGTCGTGACCCAATTATGGGCGCACATCAAGCTAGTGCATTTCTCTGTCCCCCCATGAGGTATCCCCGTTAGGTTCCCCGGTAGGTTATTATATTATTATTGGTAGGTCATTTTATTATTAGTATGTTCATTAATATTTTTATTATAATGTGTTCGCACTAACGTGCTGGTTTCCCTTTTATTTTTATTATAATGTGTTCGCACTAACGTGCTGGTTTCCCTTTTATTTTTATTATAAGGTGTTCGCACTAACGTGTTGGTTTCCCTTTATATTTTTATTATAATGATAGAACGGTTTATTATTCATTATGGTATCATCATCATTCCCTAAACCGGTCAATTTAATATTATCATTAGTAAGTTTATATTATAACATTGAAAGTGTTCCTTATTTATTGTTAATTTAAAAAAAAAAAAAAAAAAAAAAAAAAAATTCTTGTTATTATTCTATGACAGTTTTTTTGATATTTTGATGATGTCTATTTAAGTTATCATTATGATGTTAATACCTAAATTATTTATTTATTACTGTTTATGATCATTCATTCAACTGTCACCCCACTTAAATCAATTAATTCCTTTTATTAAAAAAAAAAATTATATATCTATGGTCCCCCAAACAAAAATTCAGTTCCTCTTTTTCTACAACAAGTGGTTTTCAGTTCTGACTTATGTAACAACCTCAACAACTTGTTGGGGGGGGTTATGTAACGTCACAGAATTTCAAACCTCCAATGATTCCCGGTAAATACGCACAACATGAGTATTATTACGCACGACAATACTATTATTTCTATTACATAACAATTCTCCCCCGACCCCCTCATACCGCAGTGTTCGTCTGCTCGGCTTGTGGCTGTTGGCGGCTGCCGCCGTTCTCGCTATCGTCGTCAAAGACAGTACCACACACAGTGCATTCTGCCATTGCCACAACAATGTAATTCAATTTCGCAAAAGACAACACTGACCTACCCTCTCCATTCAAAATCAACGGACATCGGCAACGGCTCGAAATCATCGACGATCTGTCTTCACTCTCTTTTTTTCGGGCGCCCGACTCGCTTCACTTTTGATCACCGTCAACTCCACCAATTCAACATATCTGGCCTCAATCAAAACCACGTTTATTTGTCACTCATCTTTTATATATATATTTATATATACGGACTGTCAACCAGCCATGATGGGCTAAATCCACCTTGCGGGCCCGTGGCGGGCGAAGCCAATCGATGCATCAACTCAAGCTCCAGCTATATTGTCAAATCGTAACGTATTATTTTTTCCCCCGGCCCCCCTTTTACGGCACGATGTATAGGCGTCGCATGACGCGTGTCAAATTTCTTTCTTATTTCTCTTTTTTCTATTCCCTTCTCTTGTATTTGTCGCAAGCCCTTACATAAGATTATTTATAATAATCAATATAACTATGATATTATATTATTAATATTATTTAATTCATTGTATATTTTCTTAAACATACCTCCCACAACATATTATGTCGCCGGTAACCCTATGGGTGTCGTCGTGGTATTATATTAATATTCACGGTCGATCGTCCCCTGTGGGCCGAGAAATTGTAGTATTTATATACGTAAAACAATATATATATATATCAATAAAGCAGACTTGCGACACATATTTATTCCCCAATTCCCATAATTCCATTTTCATTGCCGTCATGCGTTTGTATTATTGTATTTTTCAATAATTATTATATTATGTTACCATAAAAAAATGTAAAATTTTATTATCTTATTCTATTATATAACTCGTATTACGGTGTCAGCCATGTGCCCATTTATTATATTTTCAACATATCAAATCATATTTAAATTATTATTATTAATTATTATGCACGTTGTGCCGTTGTAAAATACAAAAACCTGACTTTTTCATGACTCTAAATTATTATTATTACCATTAAAAACCCCAAAATTTCTATTTCCCCCATAATTTCTTAAGTCTTTGATGTTCAGTCATCATTGCGTGAAAAAAACCTACCCGTTCCACTGACCAGGTCCTCGGACTCACACGCGGTGCGGTTGGTAGGTCATGTGTATAGTGTTCCCCTAAACACATGGGTGGTTTCTGCGGTCTTAAAAACCCGCAGATCCTCACAACGTCTTCTTTTCGGTACTTCAAACATTGTGTTTGTAATTAAAAAATTGTTCTGCTTTCAAAAATTGACTAATCTTTCTCCTCTGATGTTTCTTGTTCCTAAACCATATTTGCCTATTATTTGATACTTTTCTCTTTCCCCTACTACTGCATTGAAATCACCCATAATAATTATATTATCGTTATCTCGAGTTATTCCTAGCAGTTCATCTAGCGAGCATACACTTATTCAATTTCATCGTCTTCACTATTCGAGGTTGGAAAGTATACTTGAATGACTATCATGTTTACATTTCGCTGGTTTACGACCTGAGAAGCCATGCTCTGTCTCCCCCTGCCGGACTCCGGGTTCCGAATCCCATCGTCTTGTTTCCTATTCTTATGGTTGTCCTTCATTGCTTAATGTTTGGAAAAATTAATACAGTGGTTTCCCGTTGCCTTCTGTATCGCAATGACATCACTTATAACTAAGCGATGCTATTCAAGTAAAGATGAATCTCTACTTCAGTGGTTTTCAAACTGGGTGCCGCGGCACACTGGTGTGCCGCGAGTATCCACTAAGTGTGCCGCAGTTTTTCCATAAATTACCGATTGCATTGAATTGTGATATAATAAAATATGTGTCAACTATTCGTCCAAGAATTAAAAATATTTCTTAGCCCATCAATTTCACATTTCTTATTAAATATATACATAATAATAATTAATTCAAAACAATTTTGTTTATCTAAAAAAAAAGGTCAGTGTGCCGTGAAAATGTTTTGAAGTGTACGGTGTGCCATGTATAATAAAAGTTTGAAAACCACTGCTCTACTTGATACTAACAATGTTGCTGCCCATTGTTAGGTCCATTTTGGTCGCGTTTTACGACGGGCATGGATTGCCGTGGGTGTATTCTGACCCCACCCACAGGGGTATATAATATCTATGGTCTATGTAATACCTCATAAATATTATTATATCTATAACTCATTTATAAGTTTTGAGATATTGGAAACCAAGAGGTCCTGATTTGCGCTCAAAACTACCACTCGCTAGAGAACAGTTGTATTTAAAATCAGATACACGGTGCGCGCATAATTATAACTTTAAAGCACGCACCTACATTTTCCTTTCTACTTAAGATATTTAATTGTTTGTTTCGTACGAGTTAAAATTATTATATTAAATATTATAATTATTTAATTAAAGCATGTGTATTATAATCATACTTGGTAGTTCAGTTTCGGATTTCATAACACTGAAGGACATAATCTTTTTAAAATTTTATACGACTGTTTAAGTTTGAAAAAATAACATTCTATTTAAATTATCTCATATTATAAAAGTGACACTTATATCTGGTAAATTTTAGTTAACATATATCACGAAAAAAATGACGTCGACTTCTGAACCATTGACGTTGGTAACTCGGTGTAAGACAAAAATAAATTTATTTTAGTACCTATATTATACATATTATTATACAAAGATGGGATGGAGGAGAAATGTATAACTGGTTGAAATAATAAAACACCACTTTTTAAATTAAAATATTTTGTAAATTTAACATTGTCAACACTAAATATAAACAAACAAATATTTCTAGATAATAATTCGAAAACTTTATCGACTTTATAAATTTGAAATTTGTAGGTAATTGTACTGTTTGTAGATAATTTAAAAAAAATCTGTACTCTTTATTAATGATTGTCGTGAAATGGTTAATAAAATGCAATTATTATGGTGTGCGCAAACCAGATATACTCTTCTCTTCTTCCTGTGCTTAAACATTAATGTTTCATGAAAAATTTATAAATTGTTAGCAATCAAATTGCAACCCAAAAAATAGGTATATCCATGACATAGGTGTAGCCAAATCGCCTATCTAAGGCGCCGTGTAATCTATAATAGTCGACAGCCAATAACATAAAAAACGAGTATTTCCTAGTTTATGACAGTATACACATACATGGTTAATTATTGATAATATTTAAAACTGTATGTTATTCGTTAAAATGTTTGTGTTTGTAAACGCACTACTATAACTGGTACGCGATGTGTTATTTTTAATTTCGCAATACGGCGATGGTATATTTTTTTCCCACAAACAATGATAGGTAAAAATACGCCTATACTTATTACCGTTTCCTAATATACATTTGGATTATCGACACTCGATTTCACTCCTGACATTCTCAATACTTTAATTTGGTAAGCACATACCATATAATATTGTTCATAGGGTGTATGTGGTAGATTTGATAATTGCTCGGTTAGACGGTTATTTAAATTTCTAAATCCTCTATGCACACCGTAATTTGCTGTATAGTATATAATATGATTTTAGTAAATGTCAAATAATGAAAATTTTACATAAGCGATTAAGTAATCACTTTTTGCTTTATCTCACACAAATATAGGTTCACAAGTTCACACTACAATACTATATGACTGCTTTAGGTATATATTAGAGTGGTGATATCCGATGTTGAATATTGTCAATTTTTTTATGATACGTTAATAACTAAGACCAGCCATGGATGAGGTAGCGTCTTATGAAATACTAAGCTAATACAAGTATTAACGCTAATCATTATTTTGTAAGATTCATGTTTGTTATCTACACATATTCTATTCTATTTTTGTGATTTTTGAGATAAATAATTACTATACTATCTATAGACATTATAATAATGTCGAATCAGATTTTTTCATCGTTAATCTAGGGTAACAAAAAACAATTTTCAAATTCAAACCGTACTAATCGTGTATTCAATGTTTTTGACATAAACAGAAAAAACAATAATACCTACACCTACTCGTATTCTAAAATGTAAACAATTTAGTTTTTTTCAAAAATATTCTTTTTGAATTAAAATAGTTTAATTTTATCTATAAAAATCAATAGGTATTTCTGTGCTCAATCGTTTTGTATTTTGATTTTTTTTTTTTTTGGATTACCGTTATTCTATTATTTTTTGCATCTATGATATGTGTGTTCCCAACCCTCTCATACAAGAAATTGTTGAAAATTTATATTAAAATATTTTTTACCTTATTTTTACGAATTTAATTTATAGATCTTAGCATTCAAGTAATATCAAAAATTGCAGTGACAATATAGTTCACTCTTAAGTAAATCATTAAGTATTCATATATTTTATTTTTCCAAATTTAAGAATTTAATTTTACAAATTTGTAAGATTATTTCTGATATATCAATACTTTTCTTCGTAAAACCATCATTGTTTGACTATTTTCAAAATGTATTCTTACATTTTTCTATTAAAGTATGGAAATAGCGTGTAGTAGTAAAATTTTAAACGTACGATGCATCTGTTCTCAATTTGGCTGTGAAAAAGGTAAACTATACCTATACAAATATATAATAGATTAAAGCTTATTAAAGTTAAATTTTCAGAATAGGTCAAGTAATATCAAATATTTTGCATAGTGATTATAGTATCAGCTACAATTAGTATACAGATGTTTGAAAAAATATTTATTTTACATAATTTGAAGTTTCTATATTATTTAATATTACTTACCGTTTTTTATGTTTTTACTTTTTTTGAATGACAATATACATTTTAAATGTCTAGTACCTAAATTAATTATTAGTTAAAAGTCATAACTATATAAATTATAAGTGTTAAAGTTTTAACGAATGAATGACTAATATTGCGAGATACCTTGTATTGCTCCTTGTCACTCATCTAAACGTAAAATACTAAATTAAAAATGTTATTTTTATACATTAAATCAAAATTTTCTGTTTAGGAGAATGAAATTAAAAATGAATGTTGTTAAATCAATAAAAAATTTGAATTATAAAAATAAAATGGAAAAGTCTCTACTATACTACTATACAGTAGATTTCTAGTGGATTCCGTCAACCGTCATTGAGTATTCACTGTAATTTCATGTTGAATTTTAATTCAATGTAAATCATTACAAAATATTCAGACAGAAAAAGAAGTGTGTCATCTATTTTTAAGCAAATTTTATTTTTTAATTTTGTTATAATACAGTAAGTTAAAAACATGTAACCAAAAACGTTACAATAATTATTATTTTAATAATAGAATTGTTATAGTTATAAATATAAAACTTTATTGCAAAATAATAGATGAAATATTTAATAAATACTAACTTAGGAATATAAATTAGAATATTGACGTTGACAATAAGCGCTCAATTTTGAAATTCTAATCCTAAATCCTTATTAGCCTTTGTAAATATACATACACCTTTCGAAAATAAATCACAAGAAGTAAGAGAAAAGTTTTATGATAACTTTGACTTTAATTTAAATGAAATATTTCAATACAGAATAAGGATAGTCGTAGGCTCGTAGGGCATTGGAATAAGTTTAGAAATAAAGTTTATATAATTTCAAACTAAAATTTACAATTTAAACTAAACTCAGAGATGCAGATAATGTGTATTATCAAATAATTTAAACGATGTGAATATTGTTTTGGCTTTATTTGGAGATTGATTGATTGCAGCAAAGAATGATAAATTAAAAGAACTGTTACTAAAGGCACCGAAAGTAGAATAATTTTATTGTTGCCTTTATAGAAAACGAAGACTATAATTAAGGTGGGAGGGCTAGGTACATAAAAAAAAAATATATACGAAGCAACAAAGTTAATAGGTATATAGCCAAACATACATGACAATTTTTGTATTTAGATTCTTTATTATTTTAATTGGCTGAAACTAAAGGAAGAAGAAAGAAAAATATATATTGCATTACACACTGATTCCAACGAAAATTGTTTAAGAAAATTATAATTTTACTTTAGAATTTAGATACATAACTTGGTTTAAAATCTAAAATAGTTTAAAAATTTTCAAAAATGATGTCTTGTATGAATTAAAATTATATAAAAAAAATTAGTTTCAATAATGTTAATAATTTTCGTGGTAATTAATGTTGTAACATTAAGTATATGTTACATTAATTGGTATATTTAAATATTGCACAGAAAGTATTTAATTATCGGGTACTACAATAATTAAGAACCAGAAAGGTAAGGTTAAAAATAATTCCGAATTTCTGAGCAATAAATTTGTTCAATATAACTATTTAAAAGATAAAATAGAGGTCTAACCTTTTATTTTGTATCTCCAAGTATTCTATGTTTAAAAGAGTTAACAGTGGTGGGTAAGAAGTATGAAATTGGTATTGGGTGTCGAAATTAAAAAAATAAAAATCTCAAAAATCGATTTTGTATCAACTCTATTGTTTGTATCGGACTTACTCTACTAGGCGACCAAACAATATAGTTTTATAATTATAATTAGTTTTAAGGATTATTAAAGCTTTTATACCTGCGATTTATAAAATCTAACATATATAGATGAAGCTTTGTTCTGAATATTTAAGTAATGATCATTAAATGATAAGATGCATTAAAATATTTAACTTAGATCATTATTCTTATAGACCAAAATAAGTTCAGTATCATTTAAAGGTATGGTGTCAATTTTTCGAGAAAGTTAATACTTTGTAATTAGGAATACTTAAAAGTAAACTGTTTTGGTAACACCATTCATAGAAGGAAGTTAATATCATTTTGAAGTAACTCAGCATCATTTGAGGGCCTTTATAATACAAAAAAGTTTTAAGTCACCTACAAAGAATAGGCAAATTTATTACGGTGAAATACCTTTAAGACCCTTTATTATAATTTGTATATAAACATATTTAAAAAAGATTTAAGTATCTAAATATAATTAAATGAAAAAAATGTATCTAACTCTTACAGTCTTACATGCATATAAAATATTTCAAGCAAGTATTCTTTATCAATTTGTAATTTCATACAACCAAGTGGTTATAACATAGTATTATAGGTACTATTATATATTCATATCATAGATGACTGTGAGAATATATTAATATCGTTACTGCGAAAATATCGTTTTGTAATAATAATATGAGTATGTGGGTGTGTGGCAAAGCAGTAAACTACCTAGTTAAATAAAAAAAACACCTTTCGATCAGAGTAAAAGTTCCTGTTTACGTTAACTATTTCCATCGTGTATAATAACAAGGACGCGCTCGCTTGAGAATAGTAATATTAGTTCATCATTTTCGCAAGCCAAAACAGGTCACCATCGTGGCATTTCAGTACATCATACATACATATTATTATTATACAAAAACATTATATTATTAAGGAGAATATTTTTAAACGTTACATATTATTTTAATAATTATTTTATTAATTGAAGAAATAATTTTTTTTTTTAACTACAGATATTATTATTACACTTTTCATTTATGGCTGCGATATTATGATATTAATACTAGGTACTGAAATAAACATATTTTTTCAAATATTTCATTTTCAACATTTCTATATTTTTATTAAAATTTGTACTTCAAATGCTTTTAAAATTTAAATTTATAAAAAATTATAATTTTATGAACATTTTTTAGATTCTGAACGGAGTGATGAATGTATTGATTTTACAATGATGTGTGTTTTTTTTTTTATTATTTTTTTGTGTCTGACGACAACATTTGGAGCAGTAAAAATGCTTCGATCTTTGACTTCAGCCCCTCTTTGAAAAGGAAATCGAATCTAGTTGGTTAAAAGTTAAAAGTTTTCAATATTTTTTAAATGAGTCAGGAAAAACCCTAAAAAAATGACGGAAAAACGGGATTTTTTACGCAAAACCAGTTTTCGACAAAATCGAATTTTTTATTTTGCTATAACTAAAAAACTAATCGATGTAAATACTTGAAATTTTCACCAAATGTTTATATTAGCGTTCTCCATACACAGTTAAATTTTCAAAGAATTTTGACTTTTTTTGAGCTATTTATAGACAATTGAAATTTTTATTTTTTTTTTAAATAACGATAAAATTTTTTTTATTGTTTTTTTTTTACCTAACTTTGGCAGTTGAAAAAAATGAAAATAATACAAACAAAAAAATTTTAACCTTTTTATGCATAAATCTCATATCTTTGGGCAGCCTGACGGCTGTATTAAGACACAAAATACAACTAAACTAATTACTATCATTATCATATATTAATCTTTTTTTCAATGTTTCAATTTCCATTTGGTGTCTTTCTTGCTGAAAATGTAATTCGTTTTCTGAGATTTCTGTTTCTATTTTTCTTTTTTTTAAAAGTTCCCTTTCATTTTCAATTTTTAAAAGTATTTCTTGTTTTAATAAACCATGCATTTCTTCATCGTTTTTTTTTTGATTTTCAAGTCTTTCCATTCTAGATGATATCTCAGAAGTAAAATTCAATTTATTGATTTTATGATGTTGCTTTTCCTTCTTAGTTCTAGTCACATTCTCATTACTAAACTGTTTAGAAGTTACTTCATTTTCAATATTTTTAGTGAAAGTTTGAACATCATTACCATTTGAATCTATTATAACAACAATACAAGTAATAAAATACATTTTTATTCATACACAAAATATTTCTTAACAATTACCAGATAGATTCTCATCATCAAAACAACTAAATTCCAGAGTTCCATCAGGTGTAACGGTACATTGTATATCACTATCAATGGAACCTGGTATTTCAAGTGCGATGTTTGCGAATTGGTCAATTGCTGGATTTTCTAATAGTTTAGGTACTTCTGGACCACCTCCTGTTCTTAAAAGAGCTTGTTTGTGGGCAGTTATTTCTGATTTTCTTTTAGTTTTAATATTGTTCCAGCATTTTTTGACTTGAACTAATGTTCTCTATAACATACAAAAAATAAAATACATATATAATAAATATATTATATACATATAACACCAAATATTGAAAAAAATCATAACTTTGGTCTTAGTATTATAGTATTTCCTCGTGCCCTGGTCGGAGAACAATAATTATCATAGTATATTTTAATAAACAGGCAACTACCTACTACACAATATGTATATATTATATACAGTCACAGTATCATTAATATATTAGTATAAAAACAACCATCATAAATCATTAATAATTATTTTCACCAACTCAAATTGGTTAAACTATTTTATGTTTTTTCATAAAAAAATAACTAATCTATAACCTCACAGTGACGGTGTTAACAAAATTTTCTTCTGCATTTTAAAATAATTTTATCATTTGATCATGAAAAATTAAAATGATTCTTATTTTATATATTTTAAATGATATTACATTATGTTGGTTCCCATTAAATGTTCCCTCATTAAGTATTTAATTCCAATTTAATTTAAATAGGTATGTACATTGCACTTTGACATATTTTGATTTTGTCAAAAAATGGTTTCGCATAACAATTCCCGTTTTTCTAGACGCTTTAGAAAACTACTGAACATTTTTTAATTTTGAAATCTACCTATAATAATGCGCCAAGAATTTCCAATTTACTACTGGAAACCACCCCTTTAAAATTTTAAGCATTATTTCCAGTAGTTATGGTGTACAAAAAAAAAAAAAACACATCATTGTTGAATCACATATTATAACATTTAGCCACTTGATACTTGATACTTTTATACCAAGATAGAAACTGTAGTTGTAAAAATGTCAACGGGGCTCTCTCATAAGTTTTGTACTGACTAATCTTGACCATATAAATTAAAAATTTTCAAATGATATGATATTGGAGTCTACACTGTCATTTACTATTATTTTTAATAACAAAATAATTGAAACACAATGGAGTACATCAAAAATATAAAATGTTATTATTCTATTAACACTAGAAATAATATTTATCAATCATAAATATTTAATTACTTAAATGTAATTTGAATAGTTATTTTTTTTTATAAAATCGGGACATTGATAGCAAACTAGTACATAGTAATATGTACCATTAATACACATTACACTCATATATATAAATGCTATTTTGAATAAAAATATAGATTTACCATTGTACATTATGATCAAGTGCTTCTTAAGAATGAACCACTTATTTTAACTCCTTAAATTAGATGAAACAAAACATAAAACAGTAAGAACAATTGCAAATGATGTATGTATCTAATCAAGTTAATTCAAATTCAGGTTTAAACCAGACTTAAATTATAAATTAATTATAATTATTAATTATTATAAATCTGGTTCCAATGTAGTATCCTCTTTTATTGAGTTTCCATCAAATATAATTTGAGCTCAGGTGCATAAAAAGCTTTTAAATAATACTATAATAATATTCTCATTTTTTTCCATTACTATTGGCAAAGTAATATATGAATTGTATATTATTATTATTATTTTTTTTTTATTAAAATTGAAAATTTACAATCTTTAATATGCATAATATGCACAATAAGAAAATTTGATAAAAATAAAATAGTTAAAGTATGGCAGTGAATTATTCCATAAAAAGCAAAAAAGCTATTTATTTAACTAACTGTGTAACGACCAAAGTACTTAAAATATAATTGGCTTTAATTTCTAAATGATTTACATTATTTATTTATTTTAGATTATAAAATGCATATATTATTTATAATTAATATAAACATTAATTTAAATAGATTAATATATATTGTACACACTTGAATTTATGGAGTCTGTGCCTATGTCTATGATAGTTAAATAGTTAAATAATTAAATAACATTTTACATTGTACATAATAATTTAATTTTACAATATAAGTTTTTATTGGAAATTTGAAATAAATATACAATTGTACTTACTATTGGATGATTGCCCATTGAATTAAATTCTTGAGTAATTTTTTCCCATGCATTATTTTTTTCATGAATGCTGGTGGAATCAGTTTTTTTGTTTTCTACTATGTAATGCTTCTGAACCAATTCCGTTATTAATGTTTTTTCTGTTGATGAGTAAGCTAATCCTTTCCCCATTATCACAGACAACAATTATATAACAGTATCTACCACTAAGAAAATAATCAAATAAAAAAACAAATACTAATTAGGACTTAGCCGACTACCTAGGTAGGCACCTATGAAATATAAACTATAATTAGTTTGAAAAATGTTGATAACATAATAAAATAATTTGTGATAAGATACTGATAACTTATACTAACCATGTTACCAAACTTATGTTCAATAAGGAATACTTAATCATTTCTTATGCTTAATGCTTTTATAAGTTATACTTTTATATTTTTATGAATACCTATTCATAAGTATTGCTTTTAAAAGTTAAAGATAAGAATGGTTTTAAGCATCGACTATGAATACGGCCCTAAATTCTTTACGCATGCGAAATGACGAAGACGTACAGTCTTATAACGGTCGCGTAGAAAAATTGTATTATAATTTATGCAGCGCAACGGTAGCAAATAAACCCGCGGAGGAAGCAAAAATTCTTAGGCAAGCGATAACGGAACAGGCATTGGCCATATACATCAATGGTTTAAAAATGAATTTACAAACAATAATACGTGCGAGAGATCCAAAAACTTTAGAAGTAGCTATGCAACTAGCCAGACAACTGAAAATCGAACTTAGTCATAATACGGAAATAACGCAGAATAATGTAAAAAAGGAACAAAACGCGAATAATTATAATAATAATAAACGTTGGCAAAATAATTATCAGGGTAATAATAACGCGCAGAAATTTAATAATAATTATAACAATAACTTTAGACAAAATTATAATCGCAGAGATGACGGAAACTATGGACAGAATAATTTTAACAATAATTATCGCAATAATAACGGCAACAATTTACCTAGGAATAACAATTTTAACAGAGGCGGTAATATTCCCAATAATAACTATAATAATTATCCGCGTAATAATAATAACCAATATAACAATAATCAGAGTATCAATAGACAAAATAATGCAGGATGTTATAATTGCGGTAGAAATAATCATATCGCGCGAGATTGTCGCATGGGCAGACAAAACCAAAGACAAAATAATAATGTTCGTCAACCCGTACAAAGTAATAATAATGGACAACGAAATAATATTAATAATAATGCAACGCCGATAACTTGCACTTACTGTAATAAAATAGGACATGATAGTGTTAGTTGTTATAGTAGGCAAAGAGATGAGCGTAACAATACTAATCAGTCGGGAAACGGGCAGGCATCGAACGGCGCCGGCGTCCGTTCGATCAGCCAAATAGTAGCCGCACCGGAGGAGCAAATGTACAACGTTGCTTCAACATCGTCTCAGTAATACACGATAATCATATTTCATTTCAATCACCTAATTTTAATACAGAAAATATTAGTCTTCTTTTAGATACCGGTAGCGAAATAAATTTAATAAAAATAGATAAATTAACTGGCGAAACTTTAGTAAACGAAAAGGAAAAAATATTTTTAAAAGGCATAAATGACAAAATAGTATCTACTATTGGTAAAATTACAATAATTTTAATATTAAATAAAAATGAAATAAAAACCGATTTTCATGTAGTGAATAAAGAATTCCCAATACCGAAAGACGGGATTCTAGGTCACCACTTCCTGTTGCAAAATAATGCAGTAATAGATATCGCGAATAATATATTAACGATTAAAAACGATATTAAACGCGAATTAAATAAAATATGTTTTACATTAAAACCGCGAACGGAAACAGTAGTATCTATACCAATAGCCGATCCTAATATGGAAAATAAAGATATTTTAATACACAAACAAGAATTAATACAGGACGTCTATTGCGCTAATATAATAAATACAGTTAAAAATGGAAACACAGTTATAAGTATATTAAACATTTCGGAATCACCACAAAACATTTTCGAGGACGAATTAAATAAAATTTTATACGAAGATAATGTAGAATATAAATTACACGAAATAAAAATGATTAACGATAATAACGACCGCGTAAATAAAATTAAAAATTTAATACGAAGTGACCATTTAAATAAGGAGGAACGAGATACGATATTAGAAATATGCGAACATTTTTCGGACGTTTTTCATTTAGAAAATGATTATTTAACATTTACAAACGCGGCAGAACATGTAATACGATTACTGGCTAATCAGCCACCGATTTATAAAAGACCATATAGGTTACCACAAGCTCAACAAAAAGAGATTGAGGAACAATTAAGTAAAATGGAAAAGACGATATAATAGAACGTTCAATGTCACCTTTTAATGCACCATTACTTCTAGTAAAGAAAAAATCAGATTCATCTGGTAAAGATAAATTTCGAATAGTAATAGATTTTAGAGCGCTTAATCAAGTAACATTAAACGAATTTCACCCGTTACCAAATATTACGGAAATATTAGACCAGTTAGGACAATGTCAACTTTTTACTATTTTGGATTTAGCAAGCGGATTTTATCAAATACCGTTAGAAAAATAATCTCGGGAATTAACAGCGTTTTCGACCGGTCAAGGTCATTATCATTTTAAGCGTATGACAATGGGAATGAAAACAAGTCCCGCGACTTTTCAAAGACTTATGAATAACGTACTTTCAGGGATTATAGGCATTAAATGTTTAGTATACCTGGATGACATAATAATATACGCGAAAAATTTAGCAGATCATAAAAGTAAATTGATAGACGTATTCGAACGCCTACGGACGCATAATCTAAAAATACAACCGGATAAATGCGAATTTTTAAAGCGCGAATGTTTGTACTTAGGTCATGTAATTTCAGAACACGGCATTAAACCGGATCCGAAAAAGATAACATCAGTATTAGAATTTCCGACACCAAAGAACGTTAAACAAATAAAATCATTTTTAGGCTTATCGGGATATTACAGAAAATTTATAAAATCGTATAGTTTATTAGCTAAACCAATGACACACTTATTAAGAAAAGATGTAAAATTTGATTGGGACGAAAACTGTCAAGCAGCTTTCGATAAATTAAAAAACGCACTTTGTTCAGAACCGATTTTACAATATCCAGATTTTACAAAAGAATTTATACTTACAACCGATGCGAGTGGTAAAGCTTTAGGAGCTATATTATCGCAAGGTAAAATAGGTAGCGATTTACCGATAGCTTACGCATCTAGAACTTTAAATAGAAGTGAAATGAACTATTCAACAACCGAATTAGAATGTTTAGCAATAGTATTCGGAGTTAAACAATTTAGACCTTATCTTTATGGTAGAAAATTCGTAATATTAACAGATCATAGACCGTTATCTTGGCTATTTAATTTAAAAGATCCTTTATCTAAATTAGCGAGATGGCGCATACAACTCGAAGAGTATGATTACGAAATAAAATATAAACCGGGAGTACAAAATTCGAATGTAGATGCGTTGAGTAGAATGTATAATATACAGGAAATAAAAAACGAAAGTTATACCAGCTTTTTGGAAAAATCGGAAACAACCGTAATAACAAATAAAAATGTAAAATAAGTAAATGGAGATTTATTAGAATCGCCAATAGAATACCATATAGTATCAGAAATAGAAAAATACTATAATTTCAAATTATTAGGAATTAATTATGAATTAAAAAGAAAGTTCGGAAATAATGAAATGTTAAAATCTAATAAAGAGATAGGCGATGTAGTAAAATTTAAACACGAGGAAAGATATATTATATTTATAATAACTAAAAGTAAAGTAAAACAATTAACTACGTACGAAAACCTTTATTTAGCATTATTAAATTTAAAATACTTTTGTATCAAACATTCTTTGAATAAATTAACTATGAATCAAATAGGTAAAAAGGATGGTTTGGATTGGGCAAAAGTAAGATCAATGATTAGGTATATATTTCGCAATACAGATATAGAAATACTAATTTGCACTAAATTAGAATATACCAAAGAAGAAAAATTAATTGTATTTAAACAATTTCATGATTCTTTATTAGGGGGTCATGCTGGATTACACAGAACGGTTAAAAAGATAAAACGGCAATTTAATTGGCCAGGTTTAAAACAAGAAGTGAAAGAGTATATAAAAAATTGTCCTTCATGTCAGGCTAATAAGACGACAAATAGACATCATAGAAGTCCAATGATAATTACAACGACAAGTTCTAGACCGTTTGAAAAAATATTTATGGATATAGTAGGACCTTTAATAACAACTGTCATGGGAAATACATATATATTGACCATGCAGGACGACCTAACAAAATTTTCTTTAGGCGTTCCATTGCCAAATCATACGGCAAATACTATAGCTGAGGCTTTTGTAGTAAATTTCGTATGTGTGCACGGTATACCTGAAACTATTTTGACAGATCAAGGTACAGATTTTCTTAGTAAAGTTTTCACAGAAGTGTGCAAGTTACTAAAAATCAATAAAATAAATACAAGTCCTTATCACCCACAAACTAACGGTAGCTTAGAACGATCACATAGAACATTAGCCGAATATTTAAGACATTATGTAGATAAAGATCTAAACAATTGGGACCAATTATTACCATATGCATTATTCGTATATAACTCGACAGAACACACTTCGACCAATTATCAACCATATGCATTGTTGTATGGGAAAGAGATAGACATACCAGTTAAATTGAAAAGTAATCCGGAACCGAGATATAATTATGATGACTATATATTTGATTTAAAACAAAAAATGCAGGAATCGCACAAAATAGCGAGAGAAAGGTTAATTAAAAAGAAAATAAAATCTAAAAAACATTATGATAAAAAAGAGCATACTGAAGAGTTAGAAGTAGAAGATTTAATATTACTTAAAGATAAAACGCAAAAGAATAAATTAAGTCCTTTATGGAAGGGACCATATGAGGTTTTGGAAATATTAGATAGTGAAAACGTAATAATAAAAAGAGGTAGAAAACATGTTACTGTACATAAAAATGATGTGAAAAAATATCACGAAAAATCGGTAGAAGATAAAAGCGATTAAATAAAAATAATTATAAATATAAAATATTTAAGTAAATTAAGAAATAAATGATAATTATAAATTATAAGAAGTAATAGAAATAAGTAAATAAGTAAAATTTATAAAAACTATAGCATAATAAGTTAGATTGATGTTTCATATAAATAAGTTATAAGTAATTAGTAAAATATTATAGGTTATTTCTCATAATGGCAACAAAATGTTTTGATATTGACGAAGATGATGAAACTGGTGAGACCACAGATTGGGTTGCGTATAATAAACCTCCAACTGTTTTATACAATATATCAAACGACCATATTACCTTTCAAAATGCGAATTGGAATACAGAGGAAATATACAATTTAGAAATTACAAAAGAGTGTAAATATAACTCGTTAATCTTTAACTGTAGTACAACTTTAAAACCTATAAATGAGTATACTGGAGAAACAACGGGCTTTGAATTAATAAAATCGTGTGAAGTATACAAGAGACAATTAAAAGAAGGAATAAAAAGACAAATCCCTTATATGAAGCAAGTTGCACAAATATTTATTAAAAATGCAGATACAGAAAAAAACAATACAGATGTTAGAACAATTACAACGCCTATTAAACAAATTAAAGAAATAAACAATTTAACAAATATTAACATATACATTAATACAACAGAAGTTATCATACACACCAGTACAACAAAACCACATACTAATACAACAGTAGAATCAATCATAAACGCCACAAATAGCACAATAAAATTGGAAAATACTTTTGCAAAAAGTGAAATGAGCAACAATAACATTACAAATAAGAATGATGTTACAAAATGTATAGAAAATTTGGTACAAAAACAAAATAACTTTAAAAACGACTACTTTATTTGTATAACCTTGGGGATATTTTTAATGATCACTATATTATCAATAGTATACGTATTTTGCAAATACAAATGCATAGAGCGATATCGATATAAATACGTTATGAACCAAATAGATCTAAGAAGGACTAACTTAAAAGAATTAGAGTTATAAGAACGAATTTAAACTTTCATAGTAATTCAAAGAAGTAAAATATAATTAAAATAAATTAATAAATAAATATTAATAAGAAAAGAATATAAAGACTTTAGATATAGATGAAAAAAATCAGTAATAATAAAAGTATGAAAATTCATAATAATCATATATAGGTAATAATTAAGACCATTTCTGAATAAATTTAGTATAAGTAGTCTAATATATACAATTATGAAATAATTAATTATAAATATTATAGGAAAGGAAGAAGAGATGTAATCTATGTTACTACGCCAGTAGAACAGAAATTGAAAATGCCATTGGTAATAGGAGTAGACAGTACAACTATTCCAGATTTCGAACTAGAATTAGTTGAACAATTTCAAGGTCGTCATTTGACCCTTAGACTAAATAAAAACGATCAAATGATAGGAGAAATACTTGTGTGGACTATTAGTTACTGCGAGTCTTTCCAAAGATTCGAATATAGGAGCACATTAGATTTCGCTCATAGAATTATTTGTGGAGAAGAACATGAGTATTACAGAACCCTACCTGAAGATGCTACGATATGTATTTGTCTTTTAGAGGCACTGCTATATGGGCATCTACGTGATGTGTCACGTACTCCCATTCCATATGAATCAGAGGGGGAGTTTCTACTATTGGAAGAACTATGAATTAGAAATTGTACGACCAATAACCATTATAATAATGACCATTATTTAAAATATAAAAATAAAATGATAAATGTAAATAAAAAAAAAAATTATAAATTATTAGTAATTAATAAAATAAATATATAAAAAAAAAATAAAAAACTTTTGTAATCATTAAATATAATGTACGTAAGCTTGTGATGTCGTTGCTTGTAATAGAGCAGCGACACATAAATTCGTAATTATGGACTTTGAATTTTCAATGGTGGACAGGACAAGCATGGTGGTTATTTCAGGAGCTATCTCAAATAGCCTAGATCGATTCAAAATTCGTAAGTTGGAAGGTAGACCTTTATTGTTACCTGTCAACGAAGAACCAAGACCGATGAAAGACAGAGAGCTACAAGTAGCTATAAAAGAAATTAAAAGAGTATTTAGATGTAAAACAGAGTTAAGAGATGCTTGTCTAGACCAGTTAAACAAAAGTTTGAATACGACAAGAAATAATTTGACACCTGGATATATTGAGAGTTACATCTTAAAAGGAAATAAGGAGAACGTAATAGTAGTATGGAACGGGCACTCTGATAAAAGTATTCTGCACAGATTAGATTTAACGCAATTTCCGATTTTAAACATAACATGCTATGACAAATTATTTAATAAAAATTTCACGATACAATTCGAAAAATTAAGTACCAGAGAAATAATATACGAAGTAGACATAGGGACATTTAACAAGTCGGGACGCCTACTTAATTTGGTAGAAACGCACGACATGATTTGTAAAAAGAAACATAAAATTACGTATGCACACGATCCTACTGTGGATGTAAAATACACCAAATGTATTTTTGACTTTGTGATACGAAAACAAAGATATGAAAATTTAATAAAACACTTTTAAAAATTATAAATTAAAATTTTATATATAAATTTAATTTCAGACATAATAATTGAAAACTATAGTTAAATCAACCACAAAGTAATAAAACAAAATGAATAGATTGGAACAGTTAAGCGCGGAAATTGCACTAAATATTGAAACACAATACCACATAAATCCAGAACAAGGAGATTGGCATAATTTTACTAATTGCTATGACTATCATATAGTCACCGCAAATAATTCGATTTTAGTACCCTACGAGGATGACAAAATTTTGAAAATAATATCTGCAACTAAGAGATTTTTATCAGATATGTGCGTCGACAGAGATTTGAGTGAGCCTTATTGTTATGAGTTAAACTATTTTTTAGAAATATTAACTAATCCTGCAGATATTTTGTATTATGATAGATAATTCTTCAAAGAATACTGGTCATTTCGGTTTGTGTAGTTAGCAGATAAATTCTTGTGACATAACAGTGAGAATGTGTCTGCGACTACCTGAACCTACTTGATAATATAACACGTTGGTTCAATCAATATTTTATGATAAATCCGGTTGGATTGTACGGCCCGCCCACTAACAACTTTTGACAATTGATTATGATGGAGCGAGTTCGTCACAATCCAAGTGATGGGGGATGATTGACCAAACAGTTAATAATCAGTTAAAGATAACGTCATTTGCAAGGGACAAACTTAAAATAAATAGTTGGCCGTTGCATTTGGGGATAATATTTGATTGAGTAAACGAAAGAGAAAAACAATATAAAAAAGAATATGTAAATATTAATACTATAAATAATAATAAATATTACATTAGGAAATAATTATAAAAATATAAATTAAAGTATAAAATATGGAAATTATTATTCAATATATATATACACTTACACTTGGTGGAAACGAATCAGATATACTAGAAATATTATAAAATTATTATAAATAGAAACTACACTTTACAAATATATTTTATTATTATATACTTTAATATTTTTATTCTATGGCATTAAATGCATTATTATCCACTAGACTTTAACTTTTATATTATATAAATTATAAAATTATATTATTAACCACTAACAAATTAACATTTACACACTAACCAATTATATTATATAACTATATTGTTCAATTATTTTATATAACCAAAATAAAAATATTATTCACTAACCATTTATTTTATTGTAAAAAAAAAAAAGAAAAAAAAATTTTTGTAACTACTAACAATTATATATTAAGTACACTATTGTAATCAGTAAATTTGTATAACTGAAATTTCATGAAAATGTTCAAATAATTGTAAAATGATATTGTAAAACATACAAATAATTGTAAAATGCATTGTAATTGAAATTATTGTAAACAAGTTACAAAACTTGTATTGTATTTTGTAAACTTATATAACTATTTTTGTGCTAAGACTTTTGAAAGATTTCTGTCTTGAGGACATAAACCTTTTTTTTCGTGGGGAGGTGCTACGTGCTCTGATGTCCTATACCCATAATATAATACATAAAGGGGGCGATACAGTGTAAATCCAAGTAATAGGATAGTAATCAACCATATATTATAAAACCATGACTGGTAATAAGAATAGTACAACGTAGGAATACTTAGAAATATATAATGAGGAGCAAATACCTACATACCTGAGAGATAATATATTAGGCCTAGTCACAATGAAGAATAGCCACCTATTAAATTGACCTTCGGAAATCGGAGATGAAAGAACTCAACGATACATTGTAGGCCTATAATATAACTGTCAATCATATTTATAATTATAAAATATTAATCTCGAGTTCTGAGAATCTCGAGCGAGGCTGACCACAGGCGCGTGGGATATCGTCACCGGACGTCACCACACACGCGCGTCCTGAAAGAGCGGATGGTCTTCGGACGTCATCATCGCACGCGCATCCTCTGAAATGCGTAATAGTGTGAGAAGCGAATGACCTGAATACGAATAGGCCAGAAGTGACATGAGTAGGAGATCAGGGGACACTGACTATATAAGGGGGCCCAGAAGAGGACTCCCGCAGACGTGATTTTCCAGAGCTAGAGCAAGCACCTTCACGTCACTTTACACCAGAAATCGTTCATTTGGACTTAGTTTATTTTCCAATTAAATTAATTATTTGGACTTAGAATATTTTCAATCAGTTTTAATAAAACACTTAGAATTATTTCGAGTAATTTATTTCATCATTACCTATATCTTTGCGACAAGCTGTTGGCCCACTACAACCTTATCATTATCAATTACAGTAGAATCCGCTTATTTGGGACACCACATAAAGGGGACAACCGCTTAATAGGGACAGATTACATAGTCCCGAACGAATGTATCAGTGTATTAGTTATTCGGTTAATCGGGACAGTCGGATAATGGAGAAAATAGGTCACCGCCCAATGTGTCCCAATTAAGCGGATTCTACTGTATACCTAAAATATTGGTAGGAGTTTCTAATGTTTCTTCACCATTGAATTCGAGAAAGCTTTCAGTAAATTCATTCAATTCATTCATTAAATCATTCTCAGTATCAACATTTTTAGGTTTTAAAATACATTATATATCAATTTGTTGGTGTTTAAGTATAATATATGATCGATTTTTTTCAATTTATAGGTGGGCGCGAGATTTTTGAAAATCTACAAAGGGGGCGTAGAATAGAAGATGTAGGGAACCGCTGAGTTAAATTATTTAATGAACTGCTATAATAAAATAAATGATATTTAAGAAAGACTTTATATTTTTATTTAGTCTTAGTCTTTCTATGTCTACTTTGATAAACAAAAGTTATACGAAATAGCCAAAAGGACAATTAAAAATAAATAAAAAATAATTAAATAAATCGAAATATTTGGACAATTATATGTAAGCAATGGAATTCAAGTAAATTATAGGTAGGTACCTATATTTATTTATAATGAGCCCATTTGTGTAAATAGAAACCGGTGTTTTCACCACAGAATAACCATAAGGTTTTTGTCTACATTTAAAATAAATATTATTACTACTTATTATGATATTGTAAAGAGAGGCAAAAGTAATTGCCTCCACACCTCCACTACATCCGTCAAACCAAATCGACTGGTCACGTGACACACACACGCACACTGACATCCGGGACCGGAGTAGATAATCGCTCGCACAGCGGACCTACAAGCTCATCGACGCCATTATTGCCTTTGTGAATATCAATACAACGCGTTATTATTTTTTTCCACGTCACTCGTCACCGCCACTTGTTTGCGTACCAGCCTTTGTGGTTATACAATATTATTTTATAAACGATTATTAAATCGGATACCTATTATATGTAGGTAGTGTATGCGGTGACTTATTGACTATTGAGCATTATACCGTTCCGCGTCTATACGAACGACGTCGTCGTCAATTGTTAAACAATAAAATTATACATTTTTCGCATTGTATTTTATGCGAGCCGCAAGTGTTTTGATATCACTCGAAATGCCGTATATCTTTATTGACGCACTCGTTGTAGAAACGCTAAAATCGTTTCCATCGTGGTATTATTTTACATCGATATATCACGTACGCCAATCGTCGTGGTATATTCAGTGCTACAATACATACACTCGTCCGCTGTATGCGCGACGCGAAAACCGTTCGCCGGAATTGTGACTCGCAGTCAAATTGTTTGTTTGGCACAACGACTTAAAAGTCGGTCTTTCAATATTGATGCTATCGTTGAAGGACAGCTCCAAAGCCGACGTTTTCAATCTATTATTTTTGTACGGAGACTGCTGCTCTAATAGCCTACAAAAATCATACTATTTTGTTATTATTATTATCGGTGTCGATTTCAGACAGCAAAAATAATGTAACGTAGAAGGGTTTACATTGGATGATATTAAAAATGTGGAAATCATACTAGATATACAAATAATCATTACTTGTGCTGAAAATTTCAACACAGTAATTTATAAAAGTGAGGATAAAGAAACTAAAATTTATTCATATAAAATTGGTAATCATTTTTATGTTATTAATTCAATGAATGCTTTTTATGATTCTTATTTTTGAGAAAATTGTGATTAACCATATAAAAATAAAATAAGCATAAATGTGTTAAAGATAAAAATGTGTGTAAATTGTGTATGAAATCTGAACATTTAAGTAGTACAAAAAATAGAATATATTGTGAAAGATGTGACAGATATTGTTATAATCAAGATTGTTTAGATGATCATTTTTTTGTCTGTATAAATTATACATAAATGTATTTATTGTAATAAAATATGTAAAAGATATAACAATATTCGAGAGCCTCATATAGATAGATGTGGATATAGTAAATGTAGAAATTGTCAAGAAGAAGTGAAAATAAATGAACATAAATGTTGTGTGTCTCCCATACAACAAAAAGGAGATAAATGTAATATACTTGATTGTACTAAATGTAATAAAGGTGATACCGAATATAAATATTGTAGTTATAAAGAAACAGGAATACATATTCCAAATAAAATAATTGCAGATGATTTTTTGAAGGAAATAAAATTTATATTAAAATACTTGGTTGATAATACTCTAAAACCATATACCTATAACTTATAATGGTAAAAAACTAATGTTATTAGAAATTAAAAATTTAAATATAAAAATAATAGATAGTTCTAATTTTATTCAAAGTCCACTAAGCAGTTTTCCCAAAACTTTTAGTCTCAAAGAACTGAAAAAGGTTATTTTCCACATTTCATTAAAACAATAGAAAATAAAAATTAGATAGGTATATTACCTGATAAAGAATGGGAGTGGGAGAGGAGAGGTTGTACTGCAGAGATTAATGCTGCGGTGGGGCTGATTGAGAGAGTAGGTCCGCAAACTTGAAAAAATAAAAATATTAAATTATAGCTTATTTTGAAATTGTCAGTACAATATTTAAATACAATTATAAAGTTCTTACTTAAATTTTTTTCCTTCTTTTTTTTTTACATTCTGTTAAACATCATTTAAAAAACATTTAATTAAATTTTAAGCAAGGCAAATTAACATACTTTTACAACGGTAATGTTCGTATTTGGGGTATGCTGGATTTCCATATTCCTCAAGCACATCTCGAATCCCAGATAAGGAAGAATTACTTGGGGGTACCACCTTGTGGTCCCCAAGCGTCACCCATATAGGTTGTAGGTGGTAACTTGGATACACACCTAGATTTCCACCAGAGTTTTTCTTTTTATTAGTGCCGGATTGAAAAGTACTTATTAACAAATCTGATTATTTAATACAATATTCAACTAAAAGGTCATCAATTATTTAAAAATTATCTACGTACATTAATTATAATGTCTTGGTTGTAAAGCCACCAACCAACCGTTTTCATAGCGACTTGGCTTATATCTTACTGACCACAAAGATTAAAATAAATGCACTGGATGAGGTCAGCGTAAAACCCATTCAGTGCATTTATGTAAGCCCTAACATTTTTAGGGGTGACATCGGTGACAAACGAAATTAGTAATATTGAAACAGAACTATTAATATAGGTATTAAAAAAAAACAATTACCTTGTGCGCGGCTTTGATATCTTCGCATTTAAAATAGCCGAAATCATAGCAGCCAATCCCAGGATAAAACCTTGCTTGGCTGCACGATTTCAGCACCTCCGTGCTAGATGTCATCAGACTTCTAACCTTGGATTTTAGCCTCAAAGTAACAGCCACATGTACCTGAAACACTACGATAGATTTATGGTGAACGTCTAACGATCTACTCAAAATCGAATTCAGTGTTCATTTTATCTGCTTCCAGGGTCAGCCAAGCCCAATCAGTAAGGTGAATACGCCACTTTTTCATGTTTGGGTTCCCGTCACCCCTTGGACAGGGATACGGACTTTCTAGAAAGTTTAAGGATGGGAGGCCCCAAAATTACTCTCAGAAACATCTGGTGGTAATCAATCGACGAATCGACATCATCGGCGACAGAGCCCGGGTTTGAAACGCTGACCAAAGCCCTCAAGGGCAACGAAGGGTCGCCACCGACCGTGAACTCAAGATGAATCGAATGAACCACAATGGTATAACCTAACATTAATTTATTATCATTTAAATCAGAAATATTCCCGTCAAAATATGTTGTATTGATACTAATCAAAATCTTATCGCATTATCATCGAATGACGGTACTACGGTAGTTAGTTATTAAAAATTAAAATTAGATGCGGCGACGCGGCGTACACATTTTATAATTTTTTAATTTACTATAATTTATATTTATAATGTCATCTCGACCAACTCAGCAACAAATGCAAGAGTTAGTTGAATTGTTGAAAGGTGATCCTCAACTGATGGCTGGTAAATTTACACCAACATTTACCCAAAAGGTTGCACAAAAAAGGTGGGTAGCTAATGCCGAAACACTGAATGCCTTACTCGGCACTTCCAAATGTTGGAGTAAATGGCGTAAATTATGTTTATTTTAAGTGCAATTTAATATAACACACTGAAAATTAAGTGAGTATTTAAGAGAATTTAATTTATTTAAACTTTGTAAATGTCAGTGGAAAAGGTGAATTTTTTATTTATTTTCAATATGAATATGTTAATGATAAAATGGTATGTTGAGATACATGGTTTAATAAAATAACAACCCCCAGGTTTATAGAAGAAATATTTTAATTAATATTAATAATAATATCTTTTTAATTTCAATTATTAGACATGGCAAGACACTAAAGCTTCAACTAAAAGCAAAGCTGCTGAAATGTCAGCATTTGTGCGTAGGGGAACTGGTGGAGGACCACCCACCCCATTAGTTCTTAATGGAGTTGAAGAAAACTCACTTCAATTAATTAAGCCCGTTTCAATGCTGGGGAGGAGACATAAAAATTAATCATAAATACATAAAAAAAACTGCAAGAGGGGTCGAGCTTTCTCCAGTGGGCATACCTATGTCAGCCCATCATCCCTCGGCGATGTGTTTTCGAACTTACGCAGACGCTTGCAAAGTAGACGTTAAACTTCAATTTGTTTTATATCTTAAATTATATGATTATATAATATTACAATATTCTGTTTGCTACTTATCTGCAGGAATACTGTTGTCCAATATTTTACTATCGACAGTTTAGGGTAATACAATAAACACAAATACACAATAAGAAAACACGTAAAAATTCACTAATCGAGTTATACTCGTTACCGGTTTATCGACCAAAGCATATGTTATGCGGGATCTGCCGTCTCAAGCCGCGAAACAGAATCGTGCTATGTTCGGGGTTTGCACTCACCGAAAATGACTTAGATGCTGTTAAGCTGATAAGAACAGATGTTTATTCATAAATATTTTAAAGAGGTACATAATGGCAACTTATAAAGATTAATAATTAACCTTAAAACTACCCATTCGCACACACATAAAGTATACAGAAATAGACACGATACAAAGTTGAAATATTATCTCTAATGATCTCAGATCTACCAGTTATACATTAGATATTATTTTTATTGGCGATGTCACGCGGTGATAATTAGACCTAGGTTACTGCCAACATTCGTATTTATAATGGATAGATACGGATGTTCATAATAATATAGTTTAACCCGTTTAATCATGTCTCGAACAACGATTGAACGATTTTTTTTTTTTTTGAAAACTGTCATGATCATAGATCATGGCCGTAAGTCCTCCTTTGAACGTTGAATATAAATTTAATAGGTACTGATCACAGTAACAATTGTGTGTTAGAAGATATAAACAAAATTCAAGATTACTTAGAATGTTCAAAGAAAAATTTCGAAGACCGTTTAAAACAACAGCCAATGAACGAATCGTCGTTTCACGATTTCATATTGCATAAGACTATTGGTGTGGGTGCTTTTGGACGTGTAATGTCAACCACAAATTACATTCCAATAAATTTTTAGCTATGAAAATAAGAATTAGGAAGTTAATAATAAATTATTATCAAAAATTTCATCGCCTTAGTCAAAATTGAACCCCAAAGCCGCCACTGTTGCAAACTTCTTGTGCCTCGAACGGAAGTAGGTGCACTGGCTCGCGGTCATAAGAACAGATTGTTCATTTATTAATATTTAAGAACCAACGACATTACAGTATAAAGGGAGTTATAACATTGCAGGGGGGAAACAAAAAATGTTCAAATATATATAAGAACAGATTTGTTCATTTATTAATATTTAAATCATTTAAACACAAAGAATAAGGGAATATCAGCAATGCTGGGGAAGAGATATAAAAATTAATCATAAATATATAAAAAATATCGCAATAAAAAAATATTCAAATACAATTGTAAAAAAGTTAAAAAGTTAAAAAAAACAAATCACAGTGCAAACATATAAGTATAAAAATAAGGCTAAACTTGCCGTACACCAGACAGGTGTTCAATGTAGATGTCACGGGATGATGAGATGGTGTCACTGACACACAATTTCCTAATCAGAGCCCCATATGAACGGCTGCACAAAATTTTTAAAAACGCGTCATTGGCTGGGTCCCAGGATCCGAGAGCTTATTTCAATTCATTTCCATTGATCGATTGATCATATCAGGACATATTTCATTCACAACTAAAAAAAATATAATTATAACTATAATATGAATAAATAAAAAAATGTAGAATTTTATGAATATATCAATGATAAAAGTGATATATTAGGTCTGAAACATAATACATTAATATTTTGATAATTTTTTTTTTAGTACGTAATATAATATGATCTAAAATTATAATATTATATCAGTAATAGAAATGTTATAAACAATCACCTCCCCGGTAGAGGAATTATTGCATATTTTTCAATTTTTTTATTATGAACTTACATATAGTAACTATTTAACTAATTTAAATACAATGGTTCAAAAAAACAAAAATTGTTAACAAATCTCATAATAATTACCAATCATGCGTTCATTTGCCTCTTTCATATCAATGAAAATTTGATTGAGTTGATTTAGCTTTGGCAAATTCAATTATGCGATTTTTATCAGTAGCCATTTATGAAAAACTATGAACGACAATGATTATAATGCAAAAAAAGCTCAAATTCTACCTGCCAAAAAACAAGAAAAAAAAACGGGTAAGTCAGTATTGCTCTGCTGTACACGGGTGCTTATCTAATTGAAGGGTCCACATAATTTGTTCTAACTTCCATTCAAAAATTATAAAATTACATGGGCCAATTTTTTTTTATTAGCAATTGAAGTTCAAATATTGACAAAAATTCGTCAAAATCATGAATATTTTTCACTATTTGGTAGTTAAAAATTTATAAATATTTTACTATCAAAAGCTAAGAATTGAAAATTTAATACTATGCTGTTCATAAGTTAAGCTTAGAATAATTATAAAAAAGTTTGAGGATTATTCAATTTAAAAAATTTTACAAGTGTTTAAAGTTTAAATTTAAATTTGATATTATAATTATATTATATTAATCAAACTAATTACTTAAATTATATAAATATATATAAGTAATAAGTAATAATTATAAATTAGATCTTTCAAAACATAGTAAAACATTTTTACAAAATAAACGTTCTTTTGCTTGGAAAATCTTTCAATTATAGCATTTGTGTTAACTTTGATGTCTCTATGCACATGCAGAAGCACCAAACCACTAAGTCTATTATTTCCCATTCTAGATCTTAACCATGTTTTAACTAAAGAAATAAGCAAAGCAACAAGCAATAAGCAAAAAGCAATATATTTGAATAGTAAAACATGCAATGAAGGTTTTATGACTAATTTGTAATAAATTGTTCAACTTTATTAATACAAATAAATTAATAATTATGTTTAATAAAGTTCAAAACATAATCCCTATAAATATTTAATGTATTTAATTATTTTAAATTCTTAATTACTTAAAATGTTATACCTTTTTAGAGTCGAAAAACTGCGTTCAGCTGTAGCATCAGCAATGATGGGCAATGTACATATAATGGCAAAAATAGTAACTATTTATTTTTAACTATTAAAACTGTTTTAATAGTAGGAAATACAGTTTTATCACATTCAGATAGAAATTCCAAAACAGTTTTATGTATATCTTTACCTGAAAGCAAAATCAAAATAGTTTACAAAGGTACCTCAGGTGGATAAAATCTGGATGGATACTTTTTACCATCATAACACTTTCGGTCATTATGCAAACCAGTATAACACCCAGGAACAAAACATAAATTAGGCATTTTATAATGTTCTAAATTTATATTAACAAAATAATAAAAATTAAATGAAAATTTAGTATAGTGTGACGATTTTTCATTAATTAATAATTTTGATGTTGATACAAAAGAATTAATGCAAGCACCAATTCCTCGTATTTTGTATTTATTTGTGATCCTACTATATTGTTTTCTTTACCACCAATTAAACCAATCAGAAAGCAAATTGTGACTCCAGGAATAGTTCATAAATAATAGACATTTTGTATTGTGGTTAAAAAAATATAATTTATTCATATTTTAACAAATACAGTGGTAATTTATTGTGTTTTGCTTAAATTTTCTTTAAATCTTGCATATGAAGCTATGTATTTTTGCTCCTCTATCGGGTAGGCAACGCGATCTAGCGGTGAGCTAAACTGGAGTAATATTTTCAATCAACTAATAAGCCAAGTGTTTACACCTTATCAATCCACCTTGGTCAAAACTGTTTAGTGTTTACTGTTTACGTTATGCCGTATCACCATAGATTATATGAAAATATTATTTTTATTATATTAATAGTATTTAATTATTAAAATTATATATATTTATATCAATTTATATAACACACAATGTAATAACATTTTTATAAAAAAAAACATAAAACAGTATAAATAGACACATAGTATAAAGTGGATAATATATTAAAATAAATTAATAATGTCATTAGAACATGATAACCAGGGCTCGGGACTTAAAGCATTTACTTATTTTTATGGATTGACTTAAAATGTAGCAGAGTGCTATGGAAGTGTATGCCATGTTACAACACATTTAATTATGAAATTTGAAAGTGCTTTTTTTTGCTTTTTTCAACGATTTTTCAAAAAGATGCTTATATCCAGTTTTTCTGATTATTTTTGCTTTTTTGACGAGTTTTTCTATTTTTGATGGGTGTTCTTGTAATGTTGTTTATGAATTTATGAAAGATTTTAAATTAAAAATAATTCTTATTTTATCTATGTTATCGCTTAGTCCGTCATCTTCCGCTGCATTATTGTAGGGTTAACAAAAATATTCCAACGCTCAAAATAGAACTGGATTTTGGGGAATTAATAATTGAGTTCATGTTTATTAGTTTATAAAAATAATATTATTTGACCGTCTGGGGTTACAATCGTGATAAATATAGTAATTAAATACAAATAATGTTTTGATATCCGAATTTAGTTATTTAGTAGTCGGTTATCGTTCACGTTCGTCGCGTTGTTTTTTTTTTTTAATCATTTTTAATTTGTATCAATACATTTTTTTTTTTCATTAAATATTTTGCTCAAATTCAAGTTTTTTAAATGCTTATTTCAGTGCTTATAATGATGTTTTTAAGAGCTTTTTTAAGCGCTTATTTTAATGATTTTAAGTGCTATAAGTCCCGAGCCCTGATGATAACAAAATTCATAATAATATTATGATAATATACATGTTGAAAAGTTTTAAGTTCCCATGAATAATGTTTGAATAAACTAAAAAAAAATAATTAAAATCGTCATTTATTTTAAAATAAGTAATTTCGTTCAAATTTTAACTGAAAATTTATAAAATTCTAAAAATTATTTCGTCCAAATTTTTACGGTCCAGATTTTTACGGATTTCAAATTTTTAAATTCCAGATTTATTCAGTCTGGTTTTGTACCGTCCTGAATTGTACTGTCCAGATTTTTACATTCCAGGTTTATACGCGCTCCCCTGTACATTAGGCGGTGGGGTGGACCTTGGACTAGGGTAGGTTAAATTTGAATGCAATGAAAGGTATCATTGTACACGAGAAACGATTCTGAACGGAGATGATTTGTCAGTCTAGGATATATTATATTTAATAATAAATATTGTCATATATTCTATTTTGAAACAAATTCTAACATTTAAGTAAAAGTTTCAAGATCCTACGTTTGGTAATTTTTTAAAAATAACAAAAATCGAAAATTATTTATTAGTAAAGCATTTTTTTAAATGTATTTTTGATTTCAAATTAAAATTAAAACTTTAAACACTTAAAATTAATAATAATAAATTGAATAATCCTCAAACTTTTTTATAATTATTTTAAGGTTAACTCATGGACAGTATATAGTATTCAATTTTCAATTCTTAGCTTTTGATAGTAAAGTATTTATAAATTTTTAACTACCAAATAGTTAAAAATATTCATGATTTTGACGAATTTTTGTCAATATTTAAACTTCAAATGCTAATAAATAAAAAAATTGTGCCTCTGTATTATTACAATTTTTGAATGAGAGTTAGAATAAGTTATGTGGACCTTTTAATTAAATTTTCAAGTTATTTATCTCAGCTATTGATTATTTCAAATGCCTATAAATAGCTCAAAAAAAGTCAAAATATTTTGAAAATCAAATCACGTAAAGAAAATGGCAATCTAAATAACTGGTAAAATTTTCAAGTATTTACGACTTATACTATTTGAATGACAACAAATATCAAAAACCGTTTGAGGCTAAACCGTTATTTAATACGGTTTTGTAAAAATTTAAATTTCAAACACTCATAAAAAATGTTTGTCTGAATCCGGTAGAGTTTTTTTTACAGATAATTGAAGAAAAATGTATGGAGAACCTTGTATCAAATTTTCAAAACATTGTTATAAATGAAAAAAATTTAACGATTTTTCAACCACAAAATTACTTGCAAATTTTCGCAATTTTGACATATTTCGTATAAATTCGAAATTTAAGCACTATAAAAAAAAATTGTGACTAACGATTTCGGATTTTTTTTTATCACTTTAAGAACAACTTATAAGAAACCTTGTATTAGATTTTCTAGATTTTCTGGTCGGCCAAAAAAATTTTATCGTCATTTAAAAAAAAAGTCAAAATTCTTTAAAAATTTAACTGTGTATGGAGAATTCTAATATAAACATTTGGTGAAAATTGTAATTGTTTACATGATTAGTTTTTGAGTTATATAAAATAAAAATTCGATTTTGTCGAACACTGGTTTTTCGTAAAAATTCCCGTTTTTCTGTCATTTTAGATTCTGAACGGAGTGATGAATGTATTGATTTTACAATGATGTGTGTTTTTTTTTTTTTTTTTTTTTGTGTCTGTGTACAGCATAACTAGTCGAAATAATGCTTCGATTTCGAACTTTGGGGGTGGTTTCCGATGGCAAAGTGGATATCCTTGGTGCATTATAGAGGTGAAAAGTAAACATTTTCCAACAGTTTTCAAAAAAATCGAGAAAAACAAAAAAAAAATGACAGAAAAACGGGAATTTTTACGCAAAACCAGTTTTCGACAAAATCGAATTTTTTATTTTGCTATAACTCAAAAACTAATCGATGTAAACACTTGAAATTTTCACAAAATATTTATATTAGCGTTATCCATACACAGTTAAATTTTCAAAGAATTTTGACTTTTTTTGAGCTATTTATAGACAGTTGAAATTTTCAATTTTTTTAAGTATTTTTTTTTAAAATAACGATAAAAATTTTTTAGCCGGCCAGAAAATCTTGAAAATTTAATACAAGGTTTCTTATAAGTTGTTCTTAAAGTTATAAAAAAAAATCCGAAATCGTTAGTCACAATTTTTTTTTATAAGTGCTTAAAGTTCGAATTTATACGAAATATGTCAAAATTGCGAAAATTGGCAAGTAATTTTGTGGTTAAAAAATCGTAAAAATTTTTTCTTTTATAACTAAGATTTGAAAATTTGGTACAAGGTTCTCCATAAAATTTTCTTCAACTATCTGCAAAAAAACTCTACCGGACTAAAACAAAAAAATTTTATGAGTGATTGAAATTTAAATTTTTACAAAACGGCGTTAAATAACGGTTTAGCCTCGAACGATTTTTAATATTTGTTGTTATTCAAATAGTATAAGTCGTAAATACTTGAAAATTTTACCAGTTATTTAGATTGCCATTTACTTTACGTGATTTGATTTTCGAAATATTTTGACTTTTTTTGAGCTATTTATAGAAAATTTAATTGAAGGGTCTACATAACTTGTTGTAACTCTCATTCAAAAATTATATAAATACATAGGCACAATTTTTTTTTATTAGCATTTGAAGTTCAAATATTGACAAAAATTCGTCAAAATCATGAATATTTTTCACTATTTGGTAGTTAAAAATTTATAAATATTTTTATATCAAAAGCTAAGAATTGAAAATTTAATACTATGCTGTCCATAAGTTAAGCATAGAATAATTATAAAAAAGTTTGAGGATTGTTCAATTTAAAAAATTTTACGAGTGTTTATAGTTTTAATTTTAATTTGAAATCAAAAATACACGTGTAAAATAACGTTATACTACTAAATAATTTTCGATTTTTGTATTTTTAAAAAATTACCAAACGTAGGATCTTGAGACTTTTACTTAAATGTTTGAATTTGTTTCAAAATATAATATATGACAATAGGTATTTAAATATAATATATCCTAGACTGACAAATCATCTCCGTTCAGAATCGTTTTTCGTATACAATGATACCTATCATTGCATTCAAATTTAACCTACCATAGTCCGAGGTCCACCCCACCCCCTAATGTACAGCAAACCAATACTCACTTACCAGCTTTTTTTTTTGTTTTTCTCGATTTTTTTGAAAACTGTATGAAAATGTTTACTTTTCACCTCTTTAATGCACCAAGGATATCATCTTTGCCATCGGAAACCACCCCCAAAGTCAACATTTCTGAAAGGTCTTGCATGTCCTGAGGTAACTGTTGGCTCCTTGACTGTCTCAACCTTTTTGCCCTTGATTGTGATTGGGGGAAATGTATAGCGAATGGCAGCTTGATTCCTACAAAAAGTATAAACAATTATCATATAATTAGCACAATTTACATATTTGTATTTCACCCCTAAAATTAAGTTAACTATCTAACCTAATTATTTCGCTATTATTAAACCTCGAATTGATGGAGTTTGAAAGTCCTCTCAACAGCTCTCTCGCCAAGAATATTCCTCAGAAATGGTACATTCAATTAATCAATGTCTTCCGTTTCATAATTGTGTGGGGTTACAATCAAGATTTGGCTGTCCATCTCATTTTTACTGATGTATGCTAAATAAATAAATATTAAAATTAAAATTAATAATTAAATTTAATAATACACTAAATAATTAGTATTAAAATTATTAACACATTAGCTTGGTCAAACAATACATTGTGACATTTATCAATGTGTCATAAAAAATATTTATATTGTTGAGGACAACAACCAGTTACACACAGTTACATCACAACCAGCCTACACACTTACTTTAAATTTTGATTGTACTGTCATTATCTATAAATATAATTCATACATTTAACTTAAGCACCTGAATTTATAATGAATAATTATGACTATTATCATTCAAATCAAATTTTTGATAATACAAATAAAGCTGTAAGCAATATATTATAAAAAAAGTCAACGTAAACTATTAGCATGCAGTTATTTGTATCATTAAATTATTTGAAATAAAATAGATAAATATATTTTTTGGTCCATTGATTATAATCAATCTTATCTTACAACTGTCAAGAAATGTTAACTACAATAAAAATTATATATTGATTTTAAGTTCATAGTTATGTGAGGGCTGTAGCCCCCCCCAGAATTTTAACCCTAGTTGCGCTTATGATACAGGGATCTAAAAAAAATGAAATATTTAATTATTTATTACATTCAATACATTCACAGAACTTCCTAATTTCACGTTCGGGAGTAATCACCAAGATATAAACATCGTCAGTGTATGTGCATTTTCAGTGGAAGAAGTTATCTTAGGTTCCTGCCTTCTAGTGCTGTCGTACCAGGCTCTCCCTGAAAAGGTAAACTACGTTCCTGATGTCGATGTTTTCTCTAGCTTTTGTTGGAACCGAGTGCATATTTATTAAACATTGTTATTTCAATAACAGAATAATTAAATGAAAAGCAGATGACACGGATTACTTGCTAATGTTCGTATCAACGTAAATATAAAATAAATTAATATTGAAATTATGAGAATACCAATAACCAAGTCCCGTAAAATCAACGCTATTTGAATTCAAGGTCATATAAGTTACGAAATAAATATGTTTATTATTACCCCTTATAAAAAGTACATAGGCAACTAAATTTGAATTTAAAATATCTATGTAAAATAATTGCGTTTATATACTTATTTGATGGTTTAAGTTTAACTAAAAAAATGTAATATTTGTAAAAATCCTCGTTAATCCTTATTTTTTTTTTTTTTTATATTCGAATATAAATTCATCCCGATCCAATTTTCTACAAGTAATCTCGTCTATTTTTACTGCCGTTAAAAATGATCTCAGGCAAAAAAATAACACACATTGTATGATCAATATTACATTAATCACTCCTCTCAAAATCTAAAAAATGAACTTACTTGTTAAGTTAAAAACCAACTAATTTTTTATAAATACGGTTTACATTACCGCATACATTCTGCTTTGGTAAAAGTTATTAAAAATGCATGTCATCATTAAAAAAAAATAAAATTAAAACATATTATAGAAAGAATATATTATAGACTTATCGGTGGTATTTGAATTTTCGTCTAGACGACGTTATACAATGATAATTTTATACGATTAAATTAAAGATAAATAGTACCTATATGATTCTGGAAAATAATTTATTGGGGAGAGACGGTTAACGAAATCCATTATCGTGGAAGGCTGAGCGGTACGGCGGGACAAAAAACATGTAATGTTAAACTGGTTTGTAGACTTTTGGGATTAATTTATCACATCGGTATTTCGTGTACCTACTCGTAAGGTATGTAAGACGTAAACAAGTGGTTGGAGGTTTTTTTTTATACAAAATATATAGCTGTTGGGAGTACTGCGTGTGGTATGTAGGGTCGCTGGCGGCGGTGGCGGCAGCATCGGTGGTGGTGATAGTAACAACTGGTCGTCGTTAGCCCCTCCGACACAGGTATGAGACACGGCGCGCTGCACCGCAGGGAACGACGAGTTGGGCAACAGTAACCAGCGCAGCGTACTAGTGAACGGTCCTCTACAACAGTTGTGTGCGGATTACACACACACACACATCGGTAAATATTAAAAATATTAAATTTTAACGTGGTAGTTTCATCTATCCATTGTAATTTATTCCAGAGCAGACGGCAAGCGTTTACAACCCCGTACGATACAAACGAGGCATTTATTATAATTGACGCGAACACCGAGGTCACAATAAAATGGCGGACGACGGGATTGGAGTGTTTTTCGAGCACATCACGGTTGCCAAAACAATCGCCATGCTCGTCCTGGGCTTGGGGTCGTTTGTGTTGGGCATGTTGCCCATAAAACTGACTTCCAGGAAATGGTGGCGGCCGAACGCTGAAGCGCCGCCGCAACCGGGCGGCCATTCGCACCCCGGTCACTCGGCCACCGAATCGTCGCCGATCGTATCGCTGCTGTTGTGCTTCGGCGGTGGCGTGTTGCTGTTCACCACGTTTTTGCACCTGCAGCCCGAGGTCCGAGAGAGCGTCGTCCGACTGCAACGCGCGCACAGGCTGCCCGACGGCCACGGCACCGAAAACCTGGGCGACCTGATATTCTGCGTCGGGTTCTTCTTGGTGTTCATCATCGACCAGATCGTGCACGCCGTGCTGGACGGTTTGTACGACGCGGACGCCGGCCAGGAGATGCTGCACCGGTCGATGAGCCTGAGGCGGCGCGACAACCCGGCGGCACGCCCGATCGACGTCGGCGAGGAACAGTACCGGTCGCTGTCCTGGGAAATGACGATGCCGACCGGGAAGCAGGGAAACGCGGCGCAGCAGCGACAGCAACCGCGGCGCGAAGCGTGCAGCAACACGGTCAATCGCCGTCCGTCCGGACCGCCGAAAGCCACCGGACAATCGTTTCGCGGCCTGTTCGCCGTACTAGCCCTATCGTTTCACGAGGTGTTCGAAGGCCTGGCCATCGGGTTGGAGGAGCGCGTCGACCACATGTGGTACCTGTTCTTCGCCGTGGCCACGCACAAGCTCATCATTGCCTTCTGCATCGGATTGGAACTGGCCTGGCTGGAGACCAAGAAGGCCGTGCTCATCGCGTACGTGGCCACGTTCGCCGTTGTCACGCCGGTGGGCATCGCCATCGGCATGATGCTCGTACACTACGGTAACGGAGGTGCTGTGGACGGCGCGCCAGGACTAGTGGCTGTCGTCCTGCAGGGTCTGGCGGCCGGCACCCTGTTGTACGTCGTGTTCTTCGAGGTGCTCGCTAGATACAAGCAGTCGGGATTTTCGCACCTGTTGTCCATAATACTTGGGTTCTCCGTTATGTTGATGCTGCAGATGATGAGTGAGTTCCTAGACCGTTTTGAGATACATTAAACACAAATAAAAATAATAAAAATTTCACCGGTTGTATCGTTACAATAGATTATATTATAATAAGTCGCTTTTATCGATTTATGCTTGTGTACCTACATATAATATTTATTGAGGTTCCAATATTATCTTATACCTAACAACATTTAACGTGCATCTGTTAATATTTGTTGTTATAATGATTCATGCTTATTTCACCAATTAATCAATAAAAAAAAAAACTAGTTTATAATAATTTTAAAAAAAAAATTCGTTGACAAAATTAATATATAATATTACAATACATTACCTAAAAATTATAACAATAAACCAAAACTAATAAAATCATTATTTATGAATTATCCTGGTCATGACACTACACTTAATATTAAAGATTGTTTTCCTGGTTTGTATTTACATCTTTTAGCACCTTCTTTTGCATCATTTACTAACAACTTTACGATTTAAGGTATTTTAATTTATTGCATTGTGATTGTATTTATTTTCCATGTTTAATATTTAATCATCTAAATTTGATATTATTAATGCTATCCTTGCATAACTTTTCAATCCAACGTACTTTAATTTGTATTTTATATACCTAGTTTGCTAAACTTAAAATTATTAACTATAATTTCAATACTATTAATTCTAATAAATCGAATAAATTTCAGTTTGCCATCAGATAGATAAATATCAAAGTAAAATCTGAGTGTAATAGATAATCTAATTAGACAAAAAAAAAAAAAAAATATTTTTTGTATATTATTCCCCTATATATTTAATACTTGGGGTTAAAGCTAACACTTTTTTTTTATATAGTTATTGTTTATTTTATTTAAAACCATTGTATATAGTATACACTTTGTGATTAAAAAAAAAAAACAGGTAAAGATTGGTTGTCAGTAAAAGTGTTTTTAGTACTATCTGTTAAATAGCATCAGCATGTTTGGAATTCTCAGACATAATGTCATTTATACATTATAATACCATTAACACTAATGTCTTTTAAATGTTTTTTAATGTCTAGACACTAATAAAAAATATATAGAATGTGAATGATACAAAAACTATAAATACAAATATAGGTATTACTGGTGTAAGTATACAACATAAAACTTCAATATATTGTAAATTGTTTTTAAATAGATAACCTACTATAAATTATATCTCCATATTAGTTACTATATTTCTGAATGAAAAAATGCAAATAATAAATAAATAATTTATTTTAAATTTATAATTATAAATAATTTTGCTTTAACGTTATAATTTAAGACCTAACATTTTTTTGACATTACTTCGATATGTTTTCAAATGCTAGTCTATCAACAACTGTGTTAGCAACAGCTAAGACGGAACACCTTGTATTAAGTTAATTGTGTAATTCTATAACTTTTTCATGATATATTATAATATTAATATATTCATAATAACTTAAGTACACCTCATAACTTCTGTAATTATTTAATACAAACAGCTTGTAATTACGTAATTATTGGCTACTTTTCATAAATTATAAATTATTTGTTTGTTATATTTATTTAGTAGTATATAAAAGATCTTCATAAACTTAATATGTTTAACCAGCCTACTGTTCTCAAATAAATGGCCAACAGCGCCGGCACTTGGTTTTCCTAAATCTTTTGATTTTATTTTGGATTTTTCAAATCCATTATCTCTATACTCTGTCAAAAAAAATTGAAGCACTTTGAGTAACTTAGCAGATATTTCCAAATTAGTTTGTGGATTTTTATGTGAATAATAAAGGTTGATCATGTAACATAATAGCTAGGTACTTTTACCATTTTTTATAATTATCCTGAATAAAATACTTATCAGTTATCAGAAATATGATTTATTTGAACATAATGTCTTGCATCAGCGCTGATGGCCAATATTTAATGTATATATTTAAATAATTTATTGTTTTTAATTATTATATATATTTCTACCTTATAATTTTTCAGCCCATCACAGTCATAGTCACGTGCTAGATGACAACCACCATCAGTATTTGGATCACGATCATGAATCTCATGAGCATACATTTCATACACATGGACACGAACATGGTCATTAAAACTTTTAAATGATTCAAACTTAATATTTTACTAATCCCATCGATTATTTAATTTTTATATATTATTTTATTATTTACAAACTGTTTATTATTATTATAACTAAATACTATAGAATACATTTTTTAAACTAATAAATATACACTTATAATATAAACATCTCAAACAAAACATTTTTTTTTTTTATAATTAAAATAAGAATTTTTGTTTGTTTTTATGTTTTTTAACCATTTGTTTAAAAGTATTGATAAACATAGATTTATGTTTTAATATTGTCATGGATAACATTATTTGATTAATATAATCAAATATTTAATTAACAAGTCATGAGAAATTTTGTTATTAGGATTATTAGGTAATTTTATTATTTCAATAAAATAATATTTTTTACTGATAAAATAGTCTGTTTCATTCCAACAAAATAGGTACATCATTGTTCTGATAATTTTGACTGGAATTATTATTGTTTCATTAAAAAAAAAAAATCAAATTTCAAATATATTTTGGTGTAGTAGTATTATTAAAATTCATATCCATGTAATAACATATAAATCAAGTTAGTTATACCTTTAAAATTCAATTATAGCTATACAATATAATTAAATTATGTAGTTAGACACTCTAGTAAATTACTAAATAACACATTTAGTATTTTTACAAGTATAATACATATTTTTACAACAAAAAGTTTATATGACTTAGTTACGGAAACTTTAATTAATAAAAATGATAAATTTTATTTTTACAATCTTTCATGGGTATACAAAAAATTACTATTACCACTTTCTGACCAATTCCACATACTAATTTAAACTAGTAGATAGTATGTAAGAGGTACCTAGTATTTTCTATACAACATAAATATACATTGTTTTAAATACAATAAGTAGGCGGCTAATACTAGTAGCTACCGTTAACACTATATGTAAATTATTAAAATATTAAATATATATATATAATGTATACATTGAATAAAAATATGTAGTTTTATCAATATTGAATCAAGTATATAAAGTATAGGTACAGCAGTTAATTACAAGTAAACATTGTATTTTTCATCAAATAGTAAATACCTAGGTCATACCCCCCCCATTTTTTTTTGAAATAATATTGAATAGGTTTAAATGTTTATTAGATTTAAGACTTGTATAATATAATAACATATTTATACTCTCCCCCATCCCATAAAAAATTATATATATTTTTAGCTATGGCCTTGATTCTGTAAATCATTAATAGGAAATTTAACAATATTTGTTTTTCTTTTATCATCCATCTATATTGACTTTTGTTATAGTTGCAATAAATAATGAATGGAGTATATGTAACCGCTTGTTTAGCATCTGAAAATACATGTTGTGATTATTATAAAAAAAATATATAAGAGATAACTTTTTAAGGATTTGTTATAGATATTATAAATCAATAATTATTAGGATACTATACTAATAAATTAATACTTACAAGTAAAGTACCCATTAATTTTGTTACTACCTAACAGTAGTTGACCTAAACTTTTTGAAGTATAAAAAAAATTTTTATTACATATATAAAAGCTGTAAATTTTATTCCTGTATCAGAGGAATTCGTTTTAACAAAATATGATTATATAGAAACTTGAATTTCATGTTTCCAATTTTCAAATTCATTAAAATTCTCAATTAATTGTCTTAATGGAAACGGATGTAATTTTTATTATGTTTCTTTTGATTTTTTTCATAACAATATGTGATTTTGAACATAGTTCAGGCGTAAATGTATACAAGTCTCTATTTTTCTCTCTATTGGCTATTAGTGGGTGCCATTTGATCTAATTTTAAAAGGGTGATTTTTCAGTGTTTGAACTTTCAAGATTGTTAAACATTTAAATGTATTTCAACATTCAATACATTTCAATTCACTAGCATCAGGCATGTTGAAAATAAAAGTATCTGTAATTATTTGTTAGATATAATATATTATAATATCTTTAGTTTATTATTTTACCAAATAAATATACATTTAATTCACTGACATTATTATATACACATAGCTAACATTATTTAGTTTACATTCTATATTGAAAAATCACAATTGCATTAGTTAACCATTTCATAAAAAATTAAATATATATTCGTATGTGTGACATTCTGTTAGGATATGTTTGAGACTTACAGGCAAGACAAGATTGACCTATGCGGAGCCTATTTATTGCTACCTCGATTTTTCTTGTCATACACAACGGCCGTGTCTAAGGTGAATTTGGTAAGTTTTAGGTTCCACTTGGATAACCAGGAACGAGAACATTTGATTTTAATCAATATTGAACATCGTTTTTGGCTATTATTGGGGCATAAGACATGAGTCGAAAAATCAATGTTATTTTTGCTTCTTCGTGATGTCTGTGAATATAGTTTTCGTAGATTTTTCTATCAATTTTGATAAGGGAGGTAATCGAAGTACTGTATATTCTATTGCCTATTCATATTCTAAAAGGAGTTTTATTAAAAATAATTATTTTCAGATATAATTCAATATTGAAGATAGATAAATAGTGTACCTACGTAATATCAAAAATAGTTTTTTAGTGTATATCAGTAGTTCTCAAACTTTTTATGCTCATGGCACATTTCTTAAAACTATACGTTTTGACGGAACACTAGTAATAAAGTAATAAAAATTTACGATCACTTATATAACATCCCTGTCCGGCTCTTCCTGCAGTGTATGATGACGCTCCTATTGGCACAATGGCTGTGTTTACCGGCAAAGGCTGTGGACTTTTCTCAAGTGGCCACTTTCCCGTAGTGTTGCTATTTGCTGCTGGTATTCAATATTTTATAAATAAGTGAAATAAATACCAAATAATCTTTTGTTATAACATATAGGTAAAAATAATTCGATGAAAAACCGACTTGCATAATTTTTTTCCGGATTATATATTATTATTGAATTGGATTATTGTCGCCCAATTTGGTTGCCTACGAGCAAAATTCATAATAATTTTCAGGTATTTCGGATTTCGGGAATACCCAAATCGAGCCCCAATGACAAAATCTGGTCGATTTGGGTTTCTAAAGTCCGAAAAAAATTGTCATTTGTATCACTGTTTAATCAAAAAATAATATTTAAGTTAATGCAATTTTTTGAATTACTTGCCCCGGTTTTATGGTTGCCCAAAACCCGTTATCGATCAGTCTATTTAAATAAATATAAAACGATAACATTTAGTAACAGATATAATTTAAACATGGAAATTATAAATAAGATAGAACTGGCATGGCATTCCGTACATTGACCGGCGTCCGGCAGGAGCATCGCCCATTTGCGCCAAAATAAAAAAGGTATGTTTTTTCAGACAGCCCATTTGCGCCAAATTTACCTGCGTAAACATTTTAAATTAACGACTTGGTAAATTCTTATACTTTAAAGACGTCGTGTTTGTAATGTATAGAAAAGTTATTTTTATAAGTCTATAGATTTTAAAGCTTGGTATATATCGCGTCGAAAGATAAACAAACAAGTTTTATATCAGTTGTATTATGTTGTACGATGACACAATATAGGTACTCCGTTACCGTTATCGTTATTCGTCAAAAGAACGATCGCAGTGTGATTTCATCAGACATTCGTTACGTTACACTAAATAATATTCTCAAATTTACTAATGATAATTATTTGAATTGTAAATTATAAGAATGGAATTCACGACAAGCACAAGAGGAAAGAAAATGGTTGTTGAAAATGGATATAAGTATATTTTGGCGTATACATCTTCAAAAAATGTTGAACGGTGGCGTTGTTCAAATAAAATATGTCCAGCAAAAATATTAATTCAAGATGGAAAAATTGTTAAAAAGCATGGTATGTTGGCAAACATTAATTTTTATTTTAATAAAATGTGCACATATTACATGTAATATAAAATAATTATAAATTTACCTAAGTAATACAGTGGCGTGTTTAGGGGGTGGGCCTGGTAGGCAAGTGCCCACCCACATTTTTATATAAGTACTAGACTAGTATAAGCTCGATGCTCAATGGTTAGTTAGAAAAAAATTGGTTTTGATTAGATTAGGTATTTCAATAAATATGAAAGATTTAAATATTTAAATAAGAGTTTATGTATTAATACAAGGTAAGCTACCATTTATTATAAAAATATTAAAATTAGTCATTTAGAATAAAAATACTAAAACTTAAATAGATCAAATTATAATATGAGGAGGAAGTAAAACCATTCTGAACTTAACTTTTGTGGCCCATCCACAAAAAAAGTTCTGGACACGCCACTGAAGTAATATATTATAAAACAAATTAACTGTTTTCGCAATATTCAATTTTTTTTCGTATTATTCTGATAATAATAACAAAATTCACTTAAATTATACGTTATCAAATCATAAATGATTTTAATTTTAATTTTATAGATTTACATAATCACGAACAATGTAAAACTATTGCAAGACAGAATGTAACTACAGCATGCAAGCGTGTGGCTGTCGAAGACATAAGCATTCGTCCTAGAAAAATTATTTTAACTGAAATGAATAACCACATAACTAATACAGATTTCACTATATCTGATGTATTCGCTGTACGAAAAAGTATTTACTATGCTCGTAAAAAATCTCTTCCTTCAAATCCTAAATCACTGAGGTGCATAAAGCATTAAACGATCTACATTTCACTACTTCTAAAAACGAAGATTTTTTATTTATTAATGACGAATTATCTAATATAATTATATTTACATGCCATGAAAATTTAAAATTTTTATGTAAGTCAGAGACGATATATATTGACGGCACTTTTTCGTAGGTACTGTCCAAAATATTTTGTTCAATTTTTTGTCATTCACGGATTTATTAACGAATATTATGTATCATTAGTATTTTGTATTTTAAATAATAAATCGACAGAAACGTACCAACTTGCTTTATCCTATGTCAAAAATAAAGCCATGCAAAATTTCAATTTAATGTTTGAACCAAAATATATCACTGTTGATTTCGAATTAGCTATACATCTCGCTGTGAAATCAGTATGGCCATTATCCGAAATTATAGGCTGTCGTTTTCACTTGACTCAAGCTTGGACAGCTTGGTACAGGAAAATTCAATCACTAGGGTTAACTTCAGCTTATAAGGAAAACAAGTGGTTAAAATTCACATTTGGTTTAACTTTTCTCGATCCAAATGAAGTTTCTGATTGTTTGGTTGACGACTTTATGTCTGAAATTCCTGATGATCCAAAATACCGAGAATATGCAGATTATTTAGTAGATAACTACATCGGAGAAAATGCCAATTTCCCTCCAAATATTTGGGCAGCGTTTGCAGCTGATTTAACTAGAACCACCAATAACTGTGAATCTTTTCACTCTCACTTCGATGAATAGTTTTATAAATCGCATCCTAATATTTTTACATTTTTAGAAATTTTAATTAAAACAGTTCAAACAGATGTTTATATTAAAATCAACAGTTGTATTAAAGATATACCTAACCCTCGAAAAAAATGCACAAGTTAAAAACAGATTAAAAAAAACTTTAAAAGCAATTGGGGATTATAAAAACAAAAAATTAACGCGTTATGAATATGTAAAAATAGTTGCTTTTAATTATAATAAAGATTAGGAAGATATTATGTTTAAAAAAATCTTTATTTATTTTGTATTAAGTATGACAAATTTGATTAATATTTTAAAAAAATCGTGCTATTGACTATTATAATTTTCAAAAAAATGTGTAACTATACTAATTTTTATTATTGTTTAAAAAATGTATTATTGATAATTATTTTTAACAAATTCGTATTATTGACCATAATTTGATTTAAAAATTTTTAATATTTTAGATTATTATTAGAAAAATAAAAGATTGATTATAATTAATACAAAATATGTTAGGGCTTTTTTCTATTATTATTACTTATTTGTTATTAATTCTGATTATTGTTTCAAAATAATGTGTATTATACAGTTATTATTCATAATTATTTTTAAAACATTCGTATAATAACTATGATTTAAATAAAATTGTATTAATTATTATTTAATTGGTTATTATTTGAGAAAAAAATATATTACTTTATTATTATCATGGATTAAATATGTGAGTATTTAATCTATGTTATTTACCAGGTAAGTTTGGCGCAAATGGGCTGTCTGAAAAAACATACCTTTTTTATTTTGGCGCAAATGGGCTGTACCCAAAACGAATTAATTTTTTTTGGCGCAAATGGGAAACACCCTCCGGCAGAGTATACATAACAATTCTTTTTCTTGTTGATTAAATGGATTAAGGGCCGATTTCACCAACTCTGTTAATCGCGGTTAACTAAAAACGGTTAACCTTAATCAAGATTAATTTGGTGGGGCGCACAATTTTACAGGCCGACATCCGAGAAGTCTGGTCGAGAGTGTGAGCAACGGTAGTGTTGTTCAGCAGAGCATCTTTTTAACAGTCTTAGCAGAACCTCTTATAGTTTTAGTCAGAGCCTCTCAGAAAATCTTATAATTATTATTGTTAAATTCAATAAAACAGTAATATTATAAATCACGCAATTCTCGTGTTCTTTATTGATACTAATAACAAACTTTTGAACGTCTTACGTCGCTGAACTACACTTCATTGGTGGCAGCGGTGGGATAATAGAATAACTCGACGACAGAATGCAAGAAGAAATTACTGCTTTTCTATCTACAATGAAAACCAAGATCATTGCCCACAGGTATATAAAAATACTAGATAGCTTACTTGGAAATGATTTTGAAGCCAACAAAATGGCCGAAATTCTCTTTTCTAAGAGGTGAATGTTTACATTTTCATAACCCTCGTACAGCTGATATCATTGTTATTAATTTATCATATTTATGTTTTAATTAACTCATCTTGAACCACGGCGTTCACTTTATTTTGGAAAAAATACCCGATTGGAAACTTCCATTTACCATTTAAACTGACTAACATAAATACTAACACTTTGTTGCTGCTGTTTCTGAACTCTCTACACTAACTTCACCACCAAAATCACAGTAGCCAACAAATTTATGAGTATTCTTATCCCAAATAACTTGTTTTTTTATCATTGCATCAAATAACAAATTACATTATTTTTCTTCAGGGCTCAAAGTCTTTAAAGCTCGGAAAACCTCAGAGAAAATATCAGATATCTAAATTGCACTTCATGATGGAGTTGTATCATAATATCAGAAGCTATAACAACAGCAATATTATATTTTAAAAACATTTTTAAACTAATAATAATATTCTTATTTTATTCAAAATGTATGCAAATCATCAAGAGGACCATAATAATTTTAATCATCTGATAAATGTAACAGTCCATGAATATTATGTGATACATGCTCTTGCTCACAACCATAAATTATTTGAAATGTGTTTACAAAATAGTCAAAAAGTTCTTTGAATAGCTCAAAAAAAGTCAAAATATTTTGAAAATCAGATTACGTAAAGAAAATTGCAATCTAAATAACTGGTAAAATTTTCAAGTATTTACGACTTATATATATATATAATATATATATATATTTGAATAACAACAAATATTAAAAACCGTTTGAGGCTATAAGAAACCATGTATTAGATTTTCAAGATTTTTTGGTCGGCCAAAAAATTTTTATCGTTATTGAAAAAAAAAGTACTTAGAAAAATTGAAAATTTCAATTGTCTATACTTAAATAGTTCAAAATTCTTTGAAAATTTAATTGTGTATGGAGAACGCTAATATAAACATTTTGTGAAAATTTCAAGTGCTACATCGATTAGTTTTTGAGTTATAGCAAAATTAAAAATTTTATTTTGACGAAAACTTGTTTTGCATAAGAAATCCCGTTTTTCCGTCATTTTTTAAGGTTTTTCCCGGCTCATTTAAAAATATTGAAAATTTACGTATATTATATAATATTATAATTAATCTATTCGGTGGACTGTGGTGTAACCGAATTTATACTACATAAAAAAGATTCAGATTAAAGTGATTAACAAATTTTCAATGAGTCGGACTAAATAGCATAGCATTTGTATACTTAAATATTTTTCAAAATTTGAGTGGCCTAACCCACATTAAAACTTAACCAACGTTAATTGGGTTAATGTTTGATATAACTTTAAAAGGCAAGAAATTATATATACAAAGTAAGTTTATTATTTTCCTTAGTGGATTTTATAAGAAAAAAAATTTTGAAAAACTTGAATAGGTGAATAGGTACCTGTCCTAAATAAAAAAACACTTTTGCTGTTTTGATGGGTACACACGAATTGCGTACCAAAACAGGTAAACGTACCTTTTTAAACGAATTGCGTCCCGGACGCAATTCGTGTTACCTTTTCATCTACGGTTGATTATTGTAAGGTGTTCTTAAAGTGATATTGCCATAATAAAGATATGTCAAGTTATATAAAAAAATGTAAATTTAATAATTGTAAAAATATAATAATATCATAGTAATATAAATTATAAGTCATAATAACATACTTATTTATAAAAAAAAATTAAAATTGAATTGAAAAAATATAATAATGTCATAATCAATCACATTCCTATTTATAAAAAAATGTAAATTTAATAATTGTAAAAATATAATAATGTCATAATCGCAATCACATACCTATTTATAAAAATATTGAACACAGTGCATATGGTTGCAGAGAATCAAGAAAGAGTCAAGAAGAGTCAAGAACACACTGCAGTAAAGTCACAGACCACAGTCAGCACCACGATGTAGAGAAGAGAAGGTGATAACACTCCGTGAAAAAAGTGGCTTATTTTTCGACGGCACTATTTTAGTTAACATGAATACCGCCGGGCACCGCCACAGTATTCGAAGGCCGGTTACATTAATTATTTTCTATTAAGGTGTATTGAAAATGAACCACGATGTAAAGAATATTATGAATATATTATAGATATAATATTTATAATATTAAGTATATGAGATCTTCTCTACATCGTGAAATGAACTATATAATATGGTATTATTGATCAAATTTCATAATTCATACGAATATGATTATATCATACATGCAAGTTGAAATAAATAAAAATATTATATATAGGCACAAATTCAATAAAATAAATATATAGAGGTAGACATTCAGTTCCAGATTCCAGTCATAACAAACATAAATTATTTGCTATTATGGTGCATTATAAATGGAAGTTATAATATAGTATTATTGTTTGAATTTCATAATTCAATATAATAAATACATAGAGGTAGACTTCCAGTCATAACAAACGGTATTTAAAATAGAAATCCCGTCCTAATATTGTTCCAAATTTAATAGAATTATTGTAAGAACTCTGACTGCCCATTTAAACATTAGTTATTTACTACTGGCAGACTCAATAGGCTTTCCTATATTTTCAAAAGTTTAATAGTAAATTAATTTATAAAATGCCAAATAAATGTTTTGTGCCAGGCTGTAAGACGGGATATGCTATTGAAGGAAAGAATATCACATTATTTCGAGCACCAAAGGTATAAGACCACAATAGACTAAACAAAATTTATGAAAATTTTTAAATTAAAAGTAAATAATTACTAAAAAGTTCCACAGTAATATATTATTATATGGTACTAATAATTTTGTTTATACTATGATAAATTATTTGTACATGCAATAATTTTAAGTTATTTTCAAGATACTGATATTATTATTTTAAATAAGTATTATAATTTAAAATAAAAATTATTAATTATAGTTATTATACATAATAATAACTATTATGTACATGTTAATTCAATTTTAAATTTTTATAAAAATTTATAATATTATACCTACTAATTTTTCTTTATTATAATATTCCTATAACATGTTTAAGCTTAAGTTTCATGTTTCAATCAACTGGTTGTGATATAATTATAATTTTAATTTAATACCTAACACATTTGTTTATGTTGATAATAAATCTAGTTTATTATTGAAATTTGTAAAATTTATAAAAAATTTAAAAATACTACCCAAATTAGGATATAATTTATATAGTCACAAGACTCATAACTAGGGAACGGATTTTATTGTAATAAAAAATCAAAATATGTACATAAATATGTACTTATTTTTATTGAAATATGTAAAAAAAAATCAAAATATGTAATAACCCGCTTAACAAAAAAATTAAATATAAAAATCTTATCTCTTATCTAATTATTAAGACAATGTGAAACAACATATTCTCTAAGATTTAAAAATGTAAAATGGCGGCGATTTGGTCGTAAAATGTTTTTGTATTGACTGAATGAACGTTCCACATCGACTGACGTAATGATAGCATACTTCATATTAACTATATTAAGTGGTGTAAGTTCGACATCCAATAATTCTGTTGTATTTAGTCCTTGGATTATATCTCTAATTATTTTTAAATTTTTCAGTCCTTGATTTTTTTCTATCACATTTTTACATTTTTCTCTAACTACATTTCCAATGCGACCTTGACATTTTTCTAATTTGTTTTGTGATTCTTCAATAATACATAAACTTTCTGATAAGGGCAAATTTCGAGTTTCCAATTGTTTTATAGTATGAATCAAAAAACCAAAATTAGCAGAAATATATGTTAAATTATTTTTTAAATTATTATTTCCCATCAAATTATTTGCTTTATCAATAGCGGTGGCAGTTTCAGTATTTAGATTTGAAATTATATTTTTAATTTTTTCAAAATTTTCACAATAATACAGAGCGGCTTCTAACCACGTACCCCATCTCGTTAAAATAGGCTCTGGAGGTAGATTGAGATCGGGGTATAATTGTTTAAATTATAAAACTCGACTTGGTGCTTTAAGAAATATTTTCTTAACCGTTGCTATTAATTGGTCTACGTCAGGGTAACTTGATCTTATTGTTTCTGCCACCCGATGAAATCCATGTGCTAAGCAAGTGACATGTATTAGTTTAGGGAAAAATGCATTCAAAACATTGCCTGCTTTACACATGTACGGAGCGGCATCGGACAAAAATAAAAATACATTTTCATATTTTACTCCTTTGGGCCATAATAAATTCATTGAATCATTAAACAGCTTAGCAATGGTTTTATGATTGCATTTATCTAACTGCTCACAATTTAATAGAAACGAATTACTAGGCTCAGAACTAAGTTTACCAACAATAACATTACCCACATATCTACCATCCGCATCAGTCGACTCGTCAATAGAAACCCAAATGGGTCCATCCTGAATATTTTGTCTAATTGATGTTAAAGTCTCCTCATAAATCAAATTTACATATTTTTTTCTTATTGTACTTTCGTCTGGAATTGTTTTGCCAGTATATTGTTCTAGAAAATCCTTCAATGCTGGATTTTTTAGTTTAAAAATTGGAATGTCAGCACGAATAAATGCTCGGCATAAATCAGTATAAAATATTGACGAATTATCATCAGAAGATGTAGAAGGCGAAGATGTTAAAAATTGTTGCTTAAATTTATTTTGACGCTCTTTATTCTGTTTATGTTTGGTAGTAGAAATATGTTGACTTACTTGAAAGCGCTGGCTTATTGATACCGATTTTTCACAACATTTACAGTATAAAACTTTCCCATCACTTTGAAATGTTTCATTAGGAAATTCTTTTAAATACGCGGCTATCTTATTATTGATTGAACTTGCAACTTTAGGCATTCTAAACAATTTTATAAAAAAAAACAACAAAATTTCGATGTAGGTGCAATAAAAAAACAGCTGCTATGCAAATAATTACGCCAGATCAGTAACGACACATACACTGTGAAGACTGAAGAGTGAAGACCGTAACATTGAATAAATACGTTACCTACTCACTTGTCCACAGTGTGCAATATGATAGCGGCGTATAAAGTACGTTAAGTCCATTAAGATAACGTAGATAATCAATAGGTAGCGTATTAAATAGTGACTATATTGATATATAGACCATCTTATCGTCCGGCATTAGCAAGATTGACAATAACTGAAATAGTTCTAATGTATATAGTGGCATGCGGCGTGCCGGAAATAAGTACCTACGTAAATACCAAAATTGCCAAAATTACTAATCTTGTTAATTTAGACGAAGCAGATAATGTTTAGTCATCGAAAATTAATAAAAAAAATCAAAAAATACCAAAATACCAAAATATGTATAAAATATGTACTTATTTACCAAAATATGTAAAAATATGTAAAATAAATTTGGGTTTATTTTAATTAGAATGATCTTAATCGTACAAATTTTTTATCAGATTAAAAATATCTCATTTCAATAAAAATATGTATTTACAATAAAATCCGTTCCCTACTCATAACTATATGGAAAATAAACATTTACTTAAAAATGTTTTATACACATGAGCATTGTGTATAACAATAAATAAATAATCTTTTTTTTAAACATAAAAAAATGTATGAATATTATAATATATAATAATATTATAAAATATTAACATAATTTTTAATAAACAGATACTTAAAATATTATATCGTACGTTGATTGATAATCTTATAAAAGTTATTGTGTAGGTATCAGACCAGACATTTTAACGAAAACACAGCATCAATAAATGCTTAGTTTGATACTTTCACTAAGAATCTTAATAATTATAGTATGTATATACTTATTACTTATATGAATCTATTCATAATATTACCTTTACTTAAAATCTTTTTTCTTCAACTTTACGTCTTTACTGCCACGCTTTCAAATGGCAAATGGCAGAATTTATCATTGTGGTCTGTGGTAATTAATTTTGTATAATTTTTTGCGTAAAAATTTCCATTTTTTCTTAATTTTTATTTTGTTTTTCTGGGCGCTTTTGAATACTATTTGGAAATTAAAATTTTGAGCTCCCCCCCCCCAAAATACAGGTAATTGTAAAACTAATACATTCATTGCTCCGCTAACTCTTAAATTTTAAAATTTTAAATGTTCGTAATCAACTAAAAACTCGTTTTTGAAATCAAGTGAATATCTAATTCAAAGAATTTTCAACTTCAAACGCTCATAATAAAAATTTAATTTGACTTTCCGGTAGAGATTTTTGTTTTTGATAAAAATAAACAAACTTATGAGAAATCTTTTATTAAATTTTCAACTGTTAGATTTGAAACGTAAAATTTTCATGAATTTCTAATTCGAAATAATTTGCACATTTTCGTTGTTTTTACGGCTTTTGTAAAAAATCGAACTTTAATTGATAATAAAAAAAATAGACACTGTATTTTTAATATTTTTAAACTGATATTCTAACAATAATACAATTTATATAAGGAGCCTTGTATTACATTTGCAAGATTTTCGACCCAACGAATACAATCTTATTGACATTTATAAACAAATAAAAAAAGCGGGTAAGTGAGTATCGCTCTGCTGTACATTAGGGGGTGGGCTAGATTTCGGACTAAGGTAGGTTAAATTTGAATGCAATGATAGGTATCATTGTATACGAAAAACGATTCTGAACGGAGATGATTTGTCAGTCTAGGATATATTATATTTAAATATTGTCATATATTCTATTTTGAAACAAATAGTATAGTTACTATATTATGTTACTATAGTTACTTTATAATATCTGTTTATTAATAAAAAAAATATTTGGCAACATACACATAATGAGAGTATGAAATTGACCTTTTGACCTCCCCAAGGTACCAACTAGATGAATTTTCCTATTCAAAGAGGGACTGAAGTCAAAAATCTGAGTATTATTACTGCTCCAAATGTTGTCGTCAAACACAAAAAATAACAAAAAAAAAAACACACACATCATTGTAAAAGCAATACATTCTTCACTCCGTTCAGAATCTAAAACTAAAAAAATTTAAATTTGAAATTGTCCGTAAAAATTTGATTTCGAACGCTCATAAAAATTCAATTTGAATTTCCAACAGAGATTTTTTTTTATAAAAAATTAGACGATCTTACGAGGAATCTTATACTAAATTTTCAAATCATAGATTAAAAAAAAAAAATTTTTAAGAATTTCTAACATAAAATAATTTGCACACTTTTTTTTTTACGTATTTTATATTTTGTAAATTTGAACTTTAAATGCTTATAAAAAAAATGTGACTATATATTATTAATATTTTTCAACTACTAATTGGAGCCTTCTATTCAATTGTCAAGCGTTTTTACACAACAAATAAAATTTAAATACCTATTTTATTGAAATTTATAGAAAAAACCTAAAAAGTTGGAAACTGAGTATATCCGTTCAAATATGTTTCAATAACAGTTCAAAACAAATTAAAATATTTTCAAAATTTTATCGTGTATAGAAAATGATAATACAAATTATAATTAAAGTGTACTCTCGGTAACTCATCAAAGTTAACGGAAAAAAAATAATTCGACTAACTACAATGTTGCCGCCGTAGCGTAAAATAATAATATAAAATTCTATCGGTTACGGACGAACAGCCGATCGACACAAACACTCGCGCGCACCAGCCGTTATTTTTATATTTATTTTTGTTTTAATTATATTTTGTGTCTTGTGAGTTATATAATATTATGCAAATCAGGTATCGGCGCGTTATCTGTTGCCGCTGGCTCGCCGGTCCGCGTTATTAACGCGTCGTGTTAACAATATTATTGTATTCATCAAAAAGTGTTGTATATTGTATTATAATATTTCGTTGGTTTACAAGGTGCCAACTTTTAACTTTCCTTTTATATTTTTATACTTTTTATATTTTATTGCATGGGTGCTAATCGCCATATCTTTATTATTATTTTATATTTTATATATTAAGACGTGTGCGCGAATCGCCACGCTCATATCTTTGTAATATTAAATGTATTAATAATATACTCAATCCTAATTATTCATCTATATTTTTGTAATTGTGTATTTTATTTAGTGTGTTATAGGCATAGGTAGCAGCTGGCCTACTACTTGTGCACCGACAAGCCGTGAGTTATTTTGTATTGTTATTTATTTATTATTATTATATTTTTGTTACTATTATTTAACTGTTAGGCTGAAAGGGCCATATATGTATATTGTATATATATTAACTATCATATTCTGCAGTGTCACGAAGACCGTATACCTATATTATTTTATATTATTATTATTTCTATATCCTATTGGCTATAAGGGCTATATACCTATATTATATTTTTATATTATTATCCTGCTTGGTCATAAAGACCGCAGATTTTATTTATATTTATATTTTGTTATCGCAAATTTTCATATTATTATACTTGTTGGGCCAATAGGGCCGTAATTTATTATTGATTATTGTTTGATTATACTATACATCATATATTTCTACCAAATCTCCGTGTGTGTGAAGTTGGCCCTCCAACTTTGTCGGATCGGTTCGTGAAATATGTTAATATTTTGCAAATTAGTTTTCAGAATTTGCAAATAACTCGTTAACATATAATAAGTGAAAAACCGTTACGTGGGGCCAACTTCACGCAGCCCCCGACTTTGTAGGTAACTTAAGATACCTACATGAAAATTTCACTGAATGTTTATATTCTTATTGTTTATACACCATATAAATTATAATGTTGAAAATATTTTGACTTGTTTGAGCTATTTACGGACAATTTAAATTTCATTTTTTTCATTTTTTTTTAAAATATATATATATCAATTAAATTTTATTTGTAGATAATTAATAATAAAAAATTATTATTAAAAAATAATAATTGAAAATAATTACAAATTGGATTTTTATCATCAGTATCAGTATTATTTATCATACAGGTATAAATGATATGTTTTTAGTAAAACAATAATTGATCAATTAGATTTTATTTTATTATTACCTACATTTAGGAGATGCTTTCATCAACTGCTAAATTCAGTTTATTCATTTCATTTATTTTCTTCTAAGTTAATACATTAAAAAACAAAGTTAAATACATTAAAAATTAATAAAAATTAAAAAAAAGCATTTTATTCACTTAAAAATTGTTATTAAAATAATATTGTAGCTTACTTAATAAAGGTAATATAATATACAAAATATATCGATATACGTATATCAGTATTAATTTTCTTTGCTGTACATTACTATATGTCAGTGGTTCTCAATCTTTTTAATACCGCGGCCTAAATTTCCCCCGAAAAATCTTTCGTGACCCACATAGTTTCACTTTTCAAAAAGTAATCATAAAAACAAAATTTGTATTATATAAATATGTATACATTTGTAATATCTATGTATTTAGTATTTTATAGGTTTATAATTAATTTATTTTTACAAATGTACTTTTAATAATGAGATGCGTATGCGAAATGTGTGCTCGTTTATGGATAATAACAGCATTGACATCATAATTATTCAAAAAATTATTTGTGACCCACCAAAAAATGACTGACGACCCACCAGTGGGCCGCGACCCACATTTTAAGAAACGCTGCTATATGTGGTTCAATGTGGTTATCTTTTTGGGGTTAGTTATTTTTATTATTTTTTTTGCCAGGTCGTTGTGGTGTTCCCAGCCGTAACTTGATCTCTCGATGTACCTATGCCATATAATGATCACTTCCGTATCCAACTATTCCGTTTAATTGATATCTACAACATTGTGGCGACACCGATTATCACCACTTTACTGGTCGACCCGCCCGACCGGCGTTACCACTTTCGAAACGTGAATTATACCTTTTTATATTATATTCGTTCTTAACATTTGAATTATATTCGTTTTTATATTTTTACATGTATTCGACTATTGTGAATTTTATATATGTTTTTATCTATGCGACGCAGCGATTGCGCCCCTACTCCGCGCCGTACGCGCCTAATCGTCCCGCGAAATGCTGCGAACCTTTCGCGAACCCAAGCTCTTTCTCTTTGCTCCCGACGTTCGACCGAGCCACAACGCGACCAGTCCGACCGAACTTCAATATCGCCGATCCGAACCTGACGTAACGCGCCATTTTTATGTGCACAAGCGTGCACAGCCACGCGCATCGACGACCATTGCTTCGAGATGTAATGACCACCGACACGACCCGTCCGGCACGCGCTACGCAGCGGACGGTCACGTTACATCTCCCGAACCCACGACGAACAACACCTCAAGTCATTGCGACTTCGACCCGCTCTCGTCACGTCGATTTATATACGTATCCGACGTTCCCGGTCACGCAACCTAAGCTCGACGAATTTCGTGCTTTCGCACAACCGCTCACATGTACGAATCGAACCCGCGTGCGCCCCGACGCAAACGCCGCACGCCTGAGCATCGAGCGATAAAATCTGACGAAACGGCAACCTCTGTAAGCCTAGTCACCCACACGCGTACTTATGTCGACCGCAATAACTCGTCATCAATAAACTGCTTTCGACGCACACGCGTCCGACTCTAAATGCTTGTATATTTATTTACCTCCATGCCTGTCTAGCCTCCATAACCTTCTACTCACGAAGTCAGATCGACAACGATATGTTGGGTGACAAGTGTATTGGTACGACCGGTAAACTTACACCGCAACCGCGGTAGCCATACACTTGTTCCCACAACATTATTGAACAATTTAGAATAGATAATAGCAATTGAAAATTAGTTAGAAATACATTTTAATTTATGAGAATAATATGATCTTACCTAGATTCTCCTATATTCAGTTTTGTTGGGAAGTTCATCAAAGAATATTTTTGTCCGTTCGCAAATATTTCAGTTTCAATAAATATATGGTTATGCAATTTTCGTTGGGCTATTATATTTCCATTACAGTGAAGTGCTGTACAGTCAAAATATCGTGGGTTTAAGTATTCCATAATCGTTGATTCTATTGCTGAAAATCCATCATTCATCTTTGTAATAATAATTGTTGGATGGGAATAACTCTTATTATTTGTACAATTTTCATTTGTACAACTTAAAGTTTCTGTGGCCGATGGTGCATCTTTTAAGAGTTTGTTGATGATGTAAGCAACGTTACAAGTTGTATCAATTATACTAACACCTGAAATACCAGTAGCATCTTCAAAAATATCTTTTAATATCGCTGCCCTCTCTTTGTAAATAGTTTTCGTTGGCCCCTGGAAAGCTAAATCTTTGCAGAAGCTTATAAAAATATTTTCACAATTATCCAAGTAACATTTATAATTAAGCATTATTTTATAATTTATATAAAGCATGAACGTATAAGAAATGACCACCACCCATCTGCTGATCGACAAGGCAATGTCGGCACGCCGCACAACACATTGATGAACCAAGAGCCATGATTATAGGTAATTATTATGGACCAGAATTATATACAAGTATACAACTACAAAGTAGTTAAATCCTATGAATCTATGATGTAAATATAATGCATAATAAAATTACAAAATATGCAACAATATTATATGCAAAACAAATTTAAAATATTCAGTAGGTATAGGCTTTTATTTAATATTTGATACGGCTTTCCGTTTGCAATTTTCCCTGAGAGTTTGGCGGTCAATAGTTTGATTTGTTAATGCTTCGTGGTTGTGCTAACCGATTACAGCATTAACTTGAGTTTTATTTGCATCAGTTAAAATGCTGGCATAACAACTTTTAATGTAACATATCCACTTTAACAATTTGTCTTTTCGTTTTCTTATAAAACGATATTTATGGGAAGAGACAGCTTACTCTTTCCCACGTTTTGATAGAATAATTTTTAAAGAATTCTCCATGATGATTACCGCACTTTTACTCACTAAAACTAATACAAGTTGGTGGTATACTAATATAACGATGCTAAAGTGAGACACGTCAGGAAGTCCGATATGATATTTGGCATTTAATCTTATCTTATAATATTATTTTATAGATAATTGAAAAGTATTGGCCTGGAAATAATAGTCACAGTAACGTTTATGAAATCGTATCAAATATAAGCAATAATTTCCTAAAATAAATTATACTACAAATTCTCAAGATTCTTAACAACTACTACGTTGCACTAATTTTGGGTAGATAGAATATACGCAATCGTAATAATGAAAAAGGTCCAAACGCAATCGTATCATACGCAATCGTAACGCACCCAAATTTGAATGCAATGATAAGTATCATTGTATACGAAAAACGATTCTGAAAATCTGAACGGAGATGATTTGTCAGTCTAGGATATATTATATTTAAAATTTAAATATTTTTATATACAGCTGGTTGATTGATTAAGCGTAAAACACTCATTATTTCAAAAAGTATTCATGTTTTTGAAAACATTTTTTCACATAGTTTTAAGTCGTTAAAAATACTACGTTTTTATTAAAAAATGATATTTTTAAATATTTTTTATCCCTATATTTTTTTAAGTTTTTTACTTTTTTGAATGACAACATAGAGTTTAAATTTCATATTCCAAAGCAGAATAATTTTCTTAGTATTTTGATACATAAAAATCGAATTTAGGGTGAGTAGTTTATGAGTTATACGTATTTAAAGTTTAGACAAGCGGAGTAGTGGACAAACATTTTGCGGGGTAACCCCATACCACTCCACTCCGCTTGTCTAAATTTTAAATACGTATAACTCATGAACGACTCGTCTTAAATTCGATTTTTATGTACCAAAATACTCAGAAAATTATTCTGCTTTGGAATATGAAATTAAAACTCTATGTTGTCATACAAAAAAGTAAAAAACATATAACAAATATAGGGATAAAAAATATTTAAAAATATAATTTTTTAATAAAAACGTAGTATTTTTAACGACTTAAAACTATGTAAAAAAATGTTTTCAAAAACATGAATACTTTTTGAAAAAATGAGTGTTTTACGCTTAATCAATCTATTTTGAAACAAATTCAAACATTTAAGTAAAAGTTTCAAGATCTTACGTTTGGTAAATTTTTAAAAATAACAAAAATCGAAAATTATTTATTAGTAAAACGTTATTTTACACGTGTATTTTTGATTTCAAATTAAAATTAAAACTTTAAACACTCGTAAAATTTTAGATTCTGAACGGAGTGATGAATGTATTGATTTTACAATGATGTGTGTTTTTTTTTTTGTTTTTGTGTCTGTGTACAGCATAACTAGTCGAAATAATGCTTCAATTTCAAACTTTGGGGGTGGTTTCCGATGGCAAAGTGGATATCCTTGGCGCATTATAGAGGTGAAAAGTAAACATTTTCCAACAGTTTTCGCCCAAATCGAATTTTTTATTTTGCTATAACTCAAAAACTAATAGATGTAAATACTTGAAATTTTCACCAAATATTTATAATATTTATATTACCGTTCTCCATACACAGTTCAATTTTCAAAGAATTTTGACTTTTTTTGAGCTATTTATAGACAATTGAAATTTTTAATTTTTTTTTAGTATTTTTTTTTAAAATAACGATAAAATTTTTTTGGCCGGCCAGAAAATCTTGAAAATTTAATATAAGGTTTCTTATAAGTTGTTCTAAAAGTGATAAAAAAAAATCCGAAATCGTTAGTCACAATGTTTTTTTATAAGTGCTTAAAGTTCGAATTTATACGAAATATGTCAAAATTGCGAAAATTTGCAAGTAATTTTGTGGTTGAAAAATCGTAAAATTTTTTTCTTTTATAACTAAGTTTTGAAAATTTTGTATAAGATTCTCCATAAATTTTTCTTCAAATATCTGTAAAAAAAACTCTACCAGATTTAGACAAAAAATTTTTAGGAGTGTTTGAAATTTAAATTTTTACAAAACCGCGTAAAATAACGGTTTGGCCTCCAACGATTTTTGATATTTGTTGTTATTCAAATAGGATAAGTCGTTAATACTTGAAAATTTTAACAGTTATTTAGATTGCTATTTTCTTTAAGTGATTTGATTTTCAAAATATTTTGACTTTTTTTTGAGCTATTTATAGACAATTGAAATTTTCAATTTATTTTTATTTTTTTTTTATAAATGTTGATAAAAAAAATTTAGCTGGGACAAATTACTTGAAAATTAATTGAAGGGTCCACATAACTTGTTCTAACTCTCATTCAAAAATTATAAAAATACTTAGGCACAATTTTTTTTTATTGGCATGCTTTCCATAAGTTAAGCTTAAAATAATTATGAAAAAGTTTGAGAATTATTCAATTTAAAAAATTTTACGAGTATTTAAAGTTTTAATTTTAATTTGAAATCAAAAATACATGTGTAAAATAACGTTTTACTAATAAATAATTTTCCATTTTTGTTATTTTTACAAAAATAACTAAACGTAAGATCTTGAAGCTTAAATGTTTGAATTTGTTTCAAAATAGAATATATATATTTAAATATCCTAGACTGACAAATCATCTCCGTTCAGAATCGTTTTTCGTATACAGTGATATCTATCATTGCATTAAAATTTAATCTTCCCTAGTCCGAGGTCCACCCAACCCCCTAATGTACAGCAGAGCGATACTCACTTACCCGCTTTTTTTTTTTTTGTTTTTGTGCCTGTGTACAACATAACTAGTCGAAATAATGCTGCAATTTCAAACTTTGGGGGTGTTTTCCGATGGCAAAGTGGATATCCTTAAGTAAACATTTTCCAACAGTTTTCAAAAACATCGAGAAAAACAAACAAAAAATGACAATAAAACGGGAATTTTTACGCAAAATCAGTTTTCGACAAAATCGAATTTTTTATTTTGCTATAACTCAAAAACTAATCGATGTAGCACTTGAAATTTTCACAAAATGTTTATATTAGTGTTCTCCATACACAGTTAAATTTTCAAAGAATTTTGAACTATTTAAGTATAGACAATTGAAATTTTCAATTTTTCTAAGTACTTTTTTTTTCAATAACGATAAAAATTTTTTGGCCGACCAGAAAACCTTGAAAATCTAATCTAATCTAAATAATATACTAAAAGCGGGTAAGTGAGTATCGCTCTGCTGTACATTAGGAGGTGGGGTGGACCTCGGACTAGCGTAGGTTAAATTTGAATGCAATGATAGGTATCATTGTATACGAAAAACGATTCTGAACGGAGATGATTTGTCAGTCTAGGATATATTATATTTAAATATTGTCATATATTCTATTTTGAAACAAATTCAAACATTTAAGTAAAAGTTTCAAGATCTTACGTTCAGTAATTTTTTAAAAATAACAAAAATCGAAAATTATTTATTAGTAAAACGTTATTTTACACGTGTATTTTTAATTTCAAATTAAAATTAAAATTTTAAACACTCGTAAAATTTTTTAAATTGAATAATCATCAAACTTTTTTATAATTATTCCAAGCCTAACTCATGGACAGCATAGTATTAAATTTTCAATTCTTAGATTTTGATAGAAAAATATTTATACATTTTTAACTACCAAATAGTGAAAAATATTTATGATTTTAACGAATTGTTGTTAATATTTGAACTTCAAATGCTAATAAAAAAAAATTGTGCCTATATATTTTTATAATTTTTGAATGAGAATTAGAACAAGTTTTGTGGATTTTTCAATTAAATTTTCAAGTGATTTGTTCCAGCTAAATTTTTTTTATCATTGTTTATAAAAAAAAAAATAAAAAAAAATTGATTGTTTCAAATACCTATAAATAGCTAAAAAAAAGTCGTAAAGAAAATGGCAATCTAAATAACTGGTAAAATTTTAAAGTATTTACGACTTGTACTGTTTGAATAACAACAAATATCAAAAATCGTTGGAAGCCAAACCGTTATTTAACGCGGTTTTGTAAAAATTTAAATTTCAAACACTCCTAAAAATTTTTTGTCTAAATCTGGTTGAGTTTTTTTTACAGATATTTGAAGAAAAATTTATGGAGAACCTTGTACCAAATTTTCAAAACTTAGTTATAAAAGAAAAAATTTTACGATTTTTCAACCACAAAATTACTTGAAATTTTTTAACTTGAGGGTCTATTTTGACCCCCCAAAGTACTTACTAGATTCAATTTCCTTTTCAAAGAAGGGCTGAACGGTGAAGTCAAAAATCGAAGCATTTTCAGTGCTCCAAATGTTGTCGACAGCAAAAAAAAAAACACACATCATTGTAAAATCAATACATTCATCACTCTGTTCAGAATCTAAAATGAAAAATAAATAAAACTGTTTCTAATATTTTTCACAAATTATATTATAACAATAATTAGTAATTACTACAATTATCATATTATCATATACGTATAATATTCTTATATATTATATCTAGCTTTATTATTATTGGTTGTTAATATTATTATTTAATTAATAATTAAAAAAAAATAAATATATATATTGGTGTCAACTAGTTTTGTCATATTTAGCTTATATTATGGGCCACTGAAATTATTGTGCACGCTAAGTTTCTGGGTCCCAATTAATAAGTACTAACATTTTTATCATAATATGCTGTTTTATTTGTATAGTCTTTATCAAATATTTTTAAGTATAAAAAAATAATAAAAATAAAGAAAATCATAACATAAATTATAATATTAAGCAGGTACATTAGGGTTTTGGTACTTTGTCAATATCAATATTTTTCTATTTTTCTAATAATGTGATTACGACTATAATTTCGTTCGTGAACATTGAACATATTATTTAAATATCTATATAGTATATACTGATATCGATATATCAAGGTAATTATTTAATAAATTTACATTTCATAAAAAACCCTGACATTTACTTTTAAATGTTTTGTTTGGATGAATGATAACACAAAATAAATATAAATAATAAATATTTTTATTTTAAGCTGTCCAACCTAATTAAGTATACCTTTCGTTATCTCAATATCATACGCTTAATTGTAATTTTAAGTTACTTTAATGTTCGTTAACGATCAGCAAATGATATTCTCCAATTTGTTTTTGGACCATCATTCTTGAAAAGGTGATTTACCTAAGTTGTCTAGGCTCACTTGTGGTGGTGTTGCATAGCAAATCGAGGGATGTTTTCGTTTTTAAATGACTAAGCAAACGCAAAAAAAAATTAAAAATTCGCATAAGTAAAAAATTACAAAAAATTAAAATTAGAATGTAGTCATCGAACATTGTTCGTTAAACACTGTAATGAGTGTAAGAGTAATGCATGAATGTACCACTGCACCACAATTTGAGGTTTGTCTATGTATAATAAACTGGCTACCTATTATAATGATTGTAAACCGAAAATTTTGATGATCTGTAACTTAAAAACTATTGATTTCCGCCAATTTTTTTTTTTGCACCATAAACTTATGGTTCAAATACTTAAACCGTTGAAATACATAGGTTCCAAAAAAAAATTCGCGTGGGCGCTAAACGATATTTGTTCCGTATTTTCAAATACATCACCACCACTTGTATGTTCACAAAAACAAGTTTCCAACACTTTTAATACTTTGTATAAGTTACAACTAGGATGAGTTAAAAATCCTTTAGTTTTTAAATTTACCTATTTCTGATTCCATACCTAAGTTACCATCATTCTTTAAATTTGGGCATAGCCCATTCTGCTCCCGATTTTCCTAAACAGCTCCCGTTTTCAAAAAGGTCAATTCCCAAACGGCTCCCATCGAAAAAAATTTTAGTATCAGGTAAAATCCGGGTAGTATCCTGTTTTTTACAACACAAATTCCTTCCCACTTCATATAGATTTAGGACTGTCTCTAATGAGGTGTGGTTAAAAATGTGTTGTTGTTTTTTAAGGTTAAATTATAAAAATTATATTCTATGAATTAAATGTAATAACGTTATGAAAAATAGACAAAAATGTATAAATAAAAATATAAAAAAAAAATTATAGAATAGGTAAATTTTTGATGCACAATTTTTTATATAATCTATGGTAGTTATTTTATTTGATGAAAATCAAAAAATAATCGGTTGATATTTCCAATTAGCCATGAATACATATGCTATAGATTAGATATCGATGATATACGAGTCATATATATACGACGAAATAATACACACAAGCTTTAGCGATTATAATAGACGTAGCATATAACTATTAATACTTTATAAGAATTTTCCACTTTGCCCGTAGCATATATATAATTAATTTTGGTATACAAAAACTGTATACAGTTACAAAACAAAAAAAAAATATAAAAATATTGTAAAATCGGCTGCATGTTACTTGCGTCCCAAAAAAAGGTATATTTTACAGGTAGTAAATTTGACCGGTAACTTGCGTCCCGTTTTGGGGACGCAAGTCGGCTATATAATTATTATCGATATTTACTACTAAAATCACTAAAGTCGATAGTATCGTGTCACTAAAATCGATAGTTCATATTACTATACTATATAAGAAATCTCACTATTTGTGGGATGTTGGGAAGTTCGGTTTGTAAATACAATTTATCTATACATTTATCATAATAATTTGGTACATTACGATATATTCTATTAATAACCTATGTGGGAAGAAATTTCTCCATTAAATTTTATAATAAATGTTTCGTTAAAATTTATACCTAACCATATTTGAATTCAATATTTGCATTTTATTTTTTTATTATTTAATTATGTACCATACTTGAATTTTTTTATTATTTTAAATTTATACCTACCATATTTGAATTGAATACATGATTTTTTTTATTATGCCTTAATGTAAAAAATATGAATTTTATTATTATGACAAAATGTATCAAATATGAATTATTTTTAAATTAATTTTTTTATTATTAACAATATTCTAAATTAAAATCAATATCAGTGTGTTTGTTTATTAACTTATTGATATCGATTATATCGATATTTTCGGGACGCAATTAGGTTATAAAAAAAGGTATTATGGGACGCAAATAGGCTATGACCCTTTTTGAATCTTTTTTTGCAGGACGCAACTAACCTACTAATAATATTTTCGGACGCAAGTAGTATGCTCCCGTAAAATCGTGTTCGACTTTTTTCGACGATAGCCGTTTGGGAATTTACCTGTTGGTAAAACCTTTTTTGACGGGAGCCGTTTGGGAATAATAAACAATAGACAGGAGCCGTTTGGGTATTGACGTTAAATTTTGTATACATACTTCACACTTAGATTTTTTGCACAGTCGTCTAGCTAAGTATCTACCTGCGCCCTGCATATTTAATTAAAAACTTATTAGACATGCACCTATGTAAGAAATAATATTAATTCATCTTTACCCTCCTAAATAGTATACCACACATTCAAAAACTGAGGTTTTTGCATAATCATGCTCTAAAAATATGTCTTCACAGTCCCAGTTTTTATCTTCAATTATCAAGTCTAATTTACTCTTTATGTTTTTAATTTTAGCTTCACGCAATGATTCATTTTAAATAAGAACTTAATTCGCAAATTTCAAGTACCGGTTTTTCGACTGTAAAGTATATAAGTAACTATATAAAATACTTATTATAGATCATATACACCCATTTAAATTATTTACCTTCATCAATTGTACAGTTACCATCAGTGTCGGTCTGGCGCACGGTGATAGCCTATCACCCACCGTCACACACTATAAAATATATTGTATTATTATAAATATCATGTCATTCATCTTGTTCTAAGTACTGTATGATATATTAAAATAGTGTGGTCACTCTAAATTGTCTTAGCAACGCATATAATGTTGTTCCTACCTAAAATAATTATAAATATTTATTTATTTTAGATCAATTATATGTATTAACTTCCGAATGTCCCTATAATATGAATATACTTTTTAAATGTTAAATATACTATATACAATAATTTGTTGCACCGTTATAATGACTAATATATACATAATATACAATGTTTGAAATCGAAATAAGATTTTTTAATTTCAATATTTCGCTCATCGATATTAGTTTTTATTAGTTTAATTTAAATTTAATTATAATATACTGACTTTATGATTTTAATTTTGTTACATATCAATTTTATTTATTTCTGATTTTTATTTAGATTATAAAAATCATTTTTTTAACTTGAGGTTTAATTTTAATTTTTAAAATACCCATCACCTTGACATTTTTATGATTCCAAAATTGTTATATTATTTTAAAGTTGTTAAAATTTGGTTTGATCAATAACGATATAATGACACGAGTATTGCTGAAGACAGTTTTAATTTTAATTTATCATTTTACACATAGCAAATTATTATGGTAAAATATTATATATTTTATATTTCTCTAATATAGTATAGATACGATATTTCAAGGTTAATACAAATACATTTTGTTATTCTATTTCTTGAAAATATTTTGATTATCTTTAATAGGAACTAATAGTAACAAGATACATACTAATTTTAGATTTACATTGTAATTTATCGACAAATTTTGAAATTGTATTTATCGAGACATTAAGTGTAATTTTCATACTTCCTATATAGATTAGGTATTATTATAAACATGATTAAGTATTTAAAAATTATATAAAATCTTAATATTGAATTGTTCAGTATTCAACCTTCCAAAATTAATTTGAATTGTATTAATTATTATAAACTTACAATAACTTGTTAGTCTTTTACGTGTCCATTTGCATATATAAAATAAACTTACAATTCACAAGGAAAAATAATTAGTTAATAATTATACCTAACATAGACACAATACCTAAAACAATAGGTAGGTAGTAGGTACAACGTTTAGTCAGTACCTAAATGTGCTTATTTTTCGCAAATGCACTTGAGCATTCATAATTCACTTTGCTAGATCTAAGACTACTTCATGTAATTGATATATTAAATTTGAATTCAAGATAAATAATAATATGCCATTAAACATAAAAAAAATATATAAGCGAAGAAGGTTTGCTTGCTTATATCATTAAGTATATTTGATGATATACATTATAAAATAATTTGTTTAACTTTAAGTATAATCATATTTTACCGAAAACAATTCCCGCAACATCTACAGTTCAAAACGGAAACAAATGTGGTACTAGTTTAGTTGATATAATAATCTTTTTTTCCGAAAGTATTATATTATTAGTGTTTAATTATTATAATAATATGAGCTTATTTGTACAATTATACCGAGTCACCGTCATAACCGTGAATCCAAAATATCGACGGAAAAATAGCTAAAAGACGTAATAGCAATTTTAAAACAGCTAAAGAGTAAAGTATATTATTTTAAAATTATTATTCTTATTATTTAGCTGTAGTAATAGTATTATAAAATTTCCCCAATATAATTTCTCGTGGTTGCCATTTTCATTTAAGTCAATGTGTATAGCGAAAAATACAATCGATACCCACAATACACGGGAAATAGATGGATGTCTTTGAACTAAACTGAACCAGAGAATCGTAATCATGGAAATACCGAATAACTTTGTTCCTATATTATGTATGAGATTGACAGAGAAAAAAAATATTAATGTATTGGCCTCTTAAGAATTTTAGGAATTCAAAAGCAATATATTTAATAATAATTTTTAATTTTTTTAACACTAATAAAGTAACCTAACCTAACATGTATAATAATAATAATTTTAAAACAAATATACTTTAGCTGTTGTAAACATTTGCTATTATGTAATTTGGCTATTTTTGCGACGCTATTTTGACATTCGTGGTTTTGACGTGATACCACTTGCGAGTTGCGACAATAGAAAATAATTAAATACCTCAAAATTAATGGAAAACTTATAAGTATAACTATATAATACAGTCCAGTTAAAAAAATTAGATGAACTTAAATTTATATAGGTATTTCAAAATAATACAAAATAAAAACTATTTTTTTTTGTACGTATGTACATTATATTATATTGACTTATGAATATAAATAGGTAGGTAAATCAAGTCGAATTTGATAGTATTTATAATTATAATAATACAAAACAGTAATGAAAACTAAAAATAATAATAAAACATAACAAAGCATAATAATAAATTTAGGGTCCGGATTTGTATGCACTCAAAAACATTAAAATAATATGCATTTATGCATCAAAAAACCTTTAAATATGCACTTGATATGCTCTTATTTTTTTAATTACCTATATGTAAAAATATGCTCTTACCCAAATTATATGCGTTTATAATTTTAGATTCTGAACGGAGTGATGAATGTATTGATTTTACAATGATGTGTGTTTTATTTTTTTTTTTTTTTTTTTTATTTTTTTTTTTATTTTTGTGTCTGACGACAACATTTGGAGCAGTAAAAATGCTTCGATTTTGGACTTCAGCCCCTCTTTGAAAAGGAAATCGGATCTATTTGGTACTTTGGGGGGTCAAAAGTTAAAATTTTTCAATATTTTTTAAATGAGTCGGGAAAAACATAAAAAAAATGACGGAAAAAACGGGATTTTTTACGCACAACCAGTTTTCGACAAAATCGAATTTTTTATTTTGCTATAACTCAAAAACTAATAGATGAAAATACTTGAAACTTTCACCAAATGTTTATATCAGCGTTCTCCATACATAGGTAAATTTTCAAAGAATTTTGACTTTTTTCGAGCTATTTATAGACAATTGAAATTTTTAATTTTTTTTAGTATTTTTTTTTTAAATAACGATAAAAATTTTTTGGCCGGCCAGAAAATTTTAGAAATTTAATACAAGGTTTCTTATAAGTTGTTCTTAAAGTGATAAAAAAAAAATCCGAAATCGTTAGTCACAATTTTTTTTTATAAGTGCTTAAAGTTCGAATTTATACGAAATATGTCAAAATTGCGAAAATTGGCAAGTAATTTTGTGGTTGAAAATTCGTAAAATTTTTTTCTTTTATAACTAAGTTTTGAAAATTTGATACAAGGTTCTCCATACATTTTTCTTCAATTATCTGTAAAAAAAACTCTACCAGACTAAGACAAAAATTTTTATGAGTGTTTGAAATTTAAATTTTTACAAAACCGCGTTAAATAACGGTTTAGCCTCAAACGATTTTTGATATTTGTTGTTATTCAAACAGTATAAGTCGTAAATACTTGAAAATTTTACCAGTTATTTAGATTGCCATTTTCTTTACGTGATTTGATTTTCAAAACATTTTGACTTTTTTTGAGCTATTTATAGACAATTGAAATTTTCAAATTTTTTTTATTTTTTTTTTATAAATGTTGATAAAAAAAATTTAGGTGGGACAAATTACTTGAAAATTTAATTGAAGGGTCCACATAACTTGTTCTAACTCTCATTCAAAAATTATAAAAATACATAGGCACAATTTTTTTTTATTAGCATTTGAAGTTCAAATATTGACAAAAATTCGTCAAAATCATGAATATTTTTCACTATTTGGTAGTTAAAAATTTATAAATATTTTTCTATCAAAAGCTAAGAATTGAAAATTTAATACTATGCTGTCCATAAGTTAAGCTTAGAATAATTATAAAAAAGTTTGAGGATTGTTCAATTTAAAAAATTTTACGAGTGTTTAAAGTTTTAATTTTAATTTTAAATTAAAAATACACGTGTAAAATAACTTTTTACTAATAAATAATTTTCGATTTTTGTTATTTTTAAAAAATTACTAAACGTAAGATCTTGAAACTTTTACTTAAATGTTTGAATTAGTTTCAAAGTAGAATATATTACAATATTTAAGTATTATATATCCTAGACTGACAAATCATCTCCGTTCAGAATCGTTTTTCGTATACAATGATACCTATCATTGCATTCAAATTTAACCTTCCCTAGTCCGAGGTCCATCCCACCCCCTAATGTACAGCAGAGCGATACTCACTTACCCGCTTTTTTTTTTAATTTTTTCCATAGATAGTAATACAACTAAAAAACAAGCTTAATTTTTTTATTATAGACCTGAGACATAAATTAAAGAACAATACATTTAAAAAAAATACATTTAATTAATAAAGTGGACACTCAAGTTAAAAATAATAAAAAAAAAATGTGTTAAATTATTTTATACCATTCATTTGTAAATACCTATTTTTGAAAAAATATAAAAATACAATGATGAAGATTTATAAAAAAAAAAATTTAAACAAATAAAAATATACTGATTACTAGGTATGAATTGATATTTTACTTTGACAATAATATATTCTTCCATGTGTTCAGGTGTCATATTTATCCTTCTATCACTTAATATATGTTTATATAGACTGAATGATCTTTCCACATCTACTGATGTCAACGGTGCATATTTCATATTGGACATAGAGCAAGGATTGAAATTTTCTGGAAGCTGTATTTTATTGTTTCTTGATATAATTTGGCCAATTTTTTCTAGTACTTGAAATCCTTTGTTTTTTTGATACAACTGAGTTATTTTATTTTTTATAATAGAACCTTTGTCACCTTGTATATTTGATAGTTCGGAAATTATATTTTTCGTAATCTCTAACGATTGTAGTAAAGTCAATTTAGTATCTTCTAAATTTGTTATTGCCCGAATAAGTCCAGAAAAGTTAATTTTTATAAATGTTAAATCATTTTTCACTGTAGGTAAATTGAACATTTTTTTACAACTATCTACACTTGCTGACGAATCATTGTCTAATTTTTCTATAACACTTTTGATGCCTTCGTAATTATTTGAATTAAATATAACTGCCTCTATCCATGTGCCCCATCTTGTAATAACTGGTTCCGGGGCAATGGTAAACCTGGTAGTATTTCTTTATAAAGTTGAATACGAGAAGGTTACTTTAAAAAAGATTTCTTTATATTGTTAATTAATTTATTCACGTCGGGGAATAACTCTCTTACTTTTTCTGCTACCCTGTTTAACATATGTGCTACGCATCTTACATGGATGATATTTGGGTAAAATACTTTTAATGCATCTCCAGTTTTGACCATTATGGCGCTGCATCGGATAAAAACAATATTAGATTTTCATCGTTCCCCCCTGCGGGCCATAATATTTTTTAAACTATCATTGATAAAACGGGATACTGTTGAGTAATTTATTTTAGACAGTTCTTTACATGTCAAAAGATATGGTTTACTTGGTGTATTACAATCTAAAACGCCAACTAATACATTTGCTATATAGCGGCCGTTTGTATCAGTTGTTTCGTAAACAGCAATCCAAATATCTGAGTTACCAATTATTTCTCGGATTGTAATAATAATATTATTATAACATGGACCAAGATAATTTTTTCTCAATGTACTTTCGTCGGGAATATGCTTACTTGTGTACTTCTCCAAAAAATTTTTGAATTCTGGAATTTGAAGTTTATTCCATGGTATATTAGCGACCAGTGGCGTGCCCAGGAATTTTCTATGGGGGGGGGGATATATGTTATAAGAAAAGACCGGATTTAATTCCATTAAAAACACACAAGAACTGTATAATTATACCAAAAACTACATAAAAATTGCATAATAAATTGCACTGTAAAAATACAAGTCATATAAAAATTGATGAATGTATTATTTTTTTGAATTAAAATTAATAATTAAATATATTTCCAAATTATGTTCATTAAAATTAAATCTTTTATTACTTGAAATATGTTTGTACCTACAAAGAAAAAATACTTTCTACTTCTACTACACTAGTTATTAGTGTATATTAAAAAAAACTCAATAATTTATAGGTGTTATATCTAAATAAACATCTGCTTTACCCAACATGACTTAATAAGATTTAATAGTTTTATATGTTATATCCTTTATTTTTTTTCAATTATATATTCATACATTTATCTATAGTTTTTTTTTCGTTTGGACCAGGAATATTTGTTAAAATATCTTCAGCTTTTCTAAACCTATTCAGTATTCATACTGTTTAAATAGCTTACTATTCGATTCTTCCAAGTTTTTCAGACTAATGGGTAACTCTGATAAGTGTAATTGTATGAATACTATAAACCACATTTGATTACATTATATAATATATATTTATATTGTACAAGTTGTTTCAGCTTTTTCATACTGGTGGGGATTAACATCGTTTTTTAAACTTTTAATCACAATTAAAAAAATTTCAAAATTATTTGCATAGAAAATTACAGCAATAACCATGTTTCCGACCTTGTAATAATAGGTTTGGGAATCGGGAGGTAAAGGTATACCCGGCATTTCTTTTCTGTATTTATTTATTCTCGATGGTATTACTCTTAAGAAAGCTTTTTTTTTCCTAAAATAAACGAAATAAGTTACATATTATGTACTTAGATTTTATATATTTTAAATTAATTACTATTGTAAAATAATCTTTTTATGTAATAATGAATTTAATTTAGTTAAGTATTTTGTTCATTAAAACACCATATTAAAAAAAATCCAAAAACGTGAGAAATTGCAAAAACTTGAATCATAAAATTAAATAGGCAGAGAATGAGAGGATATAGAGTATAATATAATTATAATAAATATGATTGATTTATAAGCAATAACTTATTACTAATAATCAAAAGCAATGACTTTCTAAAAAGTAACAACTATAATATCTAATAATTTGTTTTCCGAAAGTCAGCAAAAAAAAGTCAATTGGGGGGGGACATAACCCCTAACCCTCCCCCCCCCCTGGGCACGCCACTGTTAGCGACTATTAAAGCTGAACAAAGATCCTCATTAAAAATGTTGCCAGATTTGGGTTTTGCGTTCAATACAAATAATTGTTTTTTTATTATCATTTGCTCTACGTTTTAAAGCACTATTATGTAAAGCGGTATCAACGTGTTGTTGTATTTGAAATTTTTTTGTGCAAACGATTTTTTTGTCACACAGTTGACAAAACACTACAGAACCATCCGTAATAAAAATTGTGTGGTTTGTTTTATTATACAATGCGATCCATTGTTTTATTAAAGTTTGAATATTATTACGACTTTTCGGCATTTTAAAATTTATGAGTGCACGAAAAACTTGAAAAATTATTAACAAATTCGTATGTGCACGGAATGCAAAATTATATTTATAGGCGATTGCCGTCTTGCGACTACTGATTAAAATACCGACTAAATAATGCACGAAAACACAAGGCGGCGTGTTTACATAAGACTAAAAATATGATTATTTAAAGGGAATTTAAATATAACTGGTCTTCATTGTTGTCGATGACTAGGTTGCGATAAACGAGATATAATTTTAACACAAAATATCCAAAAATATAAGAAACAGGAAATAATTTATTTCCAAATAATACCTCATGAAAACATAAATCCAGTTCCATGGTGAAATAGAAATAAAATAATAATTGGTTTAATGAACTATTATATTATACAAAATATGCTCGATTATGCAAAATAAACTTTTTTCTATGCATTCTCTGCTACACAAATCGTTCACATTTCTTACTCCCGTCGAATTGCATACACTCGTTACAAATATGTAAATGCATAAAAATCAGGACCCTAGTTTATACAAATAATAATAATAAAAATAAAAACATCTATTACGATCGCATAACGTTTGAAGGCAACATTTTCATCCTCTCAGCAAGTAGTTTGCGGAAGTTGATCAACTGTGTGAATAATAATTATATATTATTTTATGTTTAACACGTTAATATATTAATAATTTTATTATTTGAAATTAACGATGGTATTACACAACGTGTTTTTATTGATTAATCGATTCAAATTTAATTAATATGAAATTACTATCCTATGCTATTAACTACTGATCTACACTATACACTTGTGTTACACGAAAAAATAAAATTAACAAATCATAGTTACGAATATTACGATACTACTAAAAAATTGTTTTCAAATCAAAACGATATATTATTAACATTAATAAATTATTAGATGATAATATTATCAAGAAATGATTTAGTAAAGAAGGTTTGGTAGTTTGGGAATTTTCAAATAGGTATAATAAAACATTCATGTAGAATAATATTTTTTTTTAATATATAAATTATTATACAGATTTATGTGTAAATTTTGGTTTAATTTACTGATGTTTTAAGGTCTATATAAAACTCACCCAATGATCAAACTGCATGAAATAAATTGACCTGAACCGTCGATTTTGAAACCAAATCGTCACTCGTCTTTCAGTAACGCCCAGTTGATAAGCTAAGTATCTTTTGTTCACATAGCTCAAATACATATTATTTTGAAATGAGTTTTCTAAGATACGAATTTGATCTTTAGTGAATGGGGGATTTTTTTTTCTTGGCTTCTTTATATCTAAATGAGAATTTTTTAAATATTTAAAAATGTTGTACCTATTTGAATACATAATATACATTATACAAGTCTACTGAAATATACTTGTATCTCATTAAAAATTACAATTGCAGTAATATAGATACATTTTTAGTGTTATCAGCAACTACATTTTTATTCATTTCTTCAATAAAATAATAAATAAAAATATATGTTTTTTAGCAATGATTAACGAGAAAAATGTAATATATAACTTTAGTACATATTAAAGCATTAGTTATTACAAAATATAATTAACTTATAAATATGTGTATCATGGTAACAAATTATATGATTTAATTATAAACTTAAACGCCCAATTCCAAACTATATTATATATTGCGTTGATCCAAAATAAGGATAACATATTATTTTCATATATTCAAACGTACAGTAGATTTAAAAGTTAATGAATAATGATATCCTTTGTATTATGAAATTAATACATAAAATATTTTAACATATTATCTATAGGTATAGTATATAAGAACAACATTTATAGGATTTTATATCAAATATTTAAGTATTGTGTTTATGACTCCCCAAATAAATTTTATCGCTATTTATAGAAAAAAAAATTAAAAACCAAAAATGTGTCATGTCAATCAATAGCTTAAAAAGATACAAAAATGTTGAACTTGATACATGTTTAGAAAATTTAAATTTTAAATTTTAGTACAAATTTAAAGTATTTACAACAAATTGTTTCCGGAATATAACAAAAAAACAAAAATCATTTCAAACAAAATTTAATTTTACGGGTGAATAATAATAGGTATGTAATATCGTGAAAAATGCAGTTTACTTTCCAATAAGCTATTTATTTTTGTTATAGATAGACAAGCTAAAGAAAAATCTTATATTACATTTTCATACATTATTATACGGCGAATAATTTTTAATCAATAATTAAAAAAAAAAAATAACAGAAAAATTTCAAATATTTTAAATTTGGCCTTAAAAGAGTCAAATTATATTTAAAAATATATTTTGTATATTTTATAAATTATCTTACAAATATTTGGTGAACATTGAATTTGCGTAAAACTTTCACTTAACCTTAATTATTCTTCTGGTTTTATTTAAAAATATTAGGAATTTTTAATTTTGACCTCTCTATCCAGAGTATGAACTAAATCTAATTTTCTAACCGAGACCACTAACCTTAAAGTTAAAAATCAAAAGGTTTTTTTGAATACTTAGTGTGTATTGTAATATTAATATATAAAAATATCAGTACTGCCTACTACTATAATTTCAGATACATGAATTTTTTATTCAAAGCTGCAGTACAAATTGTAACGAATTATATTTTAAAGTTACGTAACTTACATTTCGAAACTGATTAGAAATTACAAATATATCTCGATTAAAATTATTTTAAAATTTTAATTCGTATATAATATATTGATATGAACTATGAACTTACTCAGCGACTCTTCAGAAGACTTTAAAATAGATGCGAGTGTGTGTGGTGGATTGAATGACATATTATTATACCAAGTATTCCGGTAATACGGTATCAGATGTTGTTGCTGTTGTAATTTCCAAAACCTGTACATCATTCTATTCCAAGTATTCACTTGCTCCTGAAATTGTAATCGTTGATGATCCTGCCAAATATTCTCCAAACTCAAAGGGTGCTCATGGTGGTTAGCGTCTCGTCCATAAATCGCAGCCGATAGCATATTGTTGACAGGATATTTCAAAGTGAAAGGCACAATGTTGGTGGTTGTTACAGTTTTGAATTTGAAATCTAGAAAAAAAATTTTAATATATATAAATAGGTAAGTTTACATTTTTTACCCATCTTCAACGCTATAATAAAACGTTCCATTTGAAACCTATAACTGTATTTAGGTACGCTAAAATAAATACCAAAATTGACATTTTTATATAAAAAACACCCTGTATGTTAAACCAGTTTTTTATTCTTCCAATATTTTACTTTCTTGATTTTTAATAAAATAAGAATGGTAATTGAAATGAAAAAGTCTGAATTTTTAAAATTTCAAGAATTTGTGTTAAATTGGAGTGCAAAATATCTTTCGAAAATAACATCGTGTGTGCACCATTCAAATTTTATTACATGTATTTATAAGTTTAAATGTTAGCCGCTTAAAAATAACTTTAAGCTTTAATTCACGCTTGCCGTTTTTAAACAATATTATGATTTTATTGTTAATTTAAAAAAAAATGTGAATATATTATATCATAATTGTTCTCTACGCCATACTGAATAAACTAAAATTAAAATACCAATCTTAACTGCTAAAGCCGAAAATGCTATTTATATATAAATATTACATAATATATTAAAAATTACACTTTTGTGTGAACGTGAAATATTCAAAAAAAAATTAATGTCTAATTTTACTTTTATTGGAAGGTATCTTCAAGTATTTGCTTAAGCTGCTAAATTAAATACCTACAACACTTACACTTATTGTAAAAATACTTGTTGATTTGATTTTGTGCATACAGCTAAATAATGCAAAAATATAAATAACATATTATTTATATTTACCGTTGATGTAGTACTTGTCTCCATAAATGTTTAAATTACTTTTGATACCCATTACTGCAGAAAGATGTGTTAATATTAATTTTCCAATAATAATCAGTCAAATTACGTTGATTTCTTCAGAATAATAATATTATAGCCCGGATACAGTCAGTAGCTGATGTTGCGGCCGCAATGTTGCTATGTGATGGACTAAAGAGAACAAACGTCAAATTGTGATAATATATGTATATATGTCCTGAAGGTATGACTTAGTTTTTTACTACCTACCTTTTCAACCTATACATGGCAAACAACCCTTGCTCGTCGGACGCAAAATCATCCTCGCATATTTATTGTTGGACTGTCGTCGGAGGAAGTGGGGAGCGATCGTGAACCGATATTAGCCAATAGCTCGTCTGTTCGCAGTTAGTGCACCTCGCTGCACCCGTTTTCTTTTCAACCTTGAGATTACCAACAATTGAAAATATAAGCACTATCTGTCAATCATAAACACAAATAAAGTGTTACCGCTGCTTTACTCGCATGTTGTAAAGATAAAAGATTAAATGTTTTAATATCGTAAATAATTATATTTATTATTTGTTATTTAAAATTGCATGTTTACACACCTTAATAGGTTTTTATAAAATATGAATGCCATTATGAAATTAAAAATTAAGACAAAACACAGAGAATATATTTTACGCGTTTTCTAAAAAAATGACTATATCTTTATGATAATATTGAAATAATAAAAATTAATATTTAAATATACTATTTGTTATCCATTTATATATTATTACCTTCTTATTAAAGACGCGCAGTGGTACAACAAGTGAGAGTGTTGGGTACACACAATATACTATCTATGTATTTCAATCAATAGACATTGTACGTAAGGTATTCTAGTAACACAATAGTATATTATGAAAATAAAAGTCACACTACTACTGACTATACGTGCTATGCAGTATGTATTATGATTAGGGAACGGATATTAATTTAGTATACAGTTTAAAATATTTAAATTGAAAATAAATTGAAATTTACTATAAATAATACATAATACGATTTGAAAATTTTTATATTGAATCATCCAAATAGTGTTCATGTGGAAAACAGTTAGACATGACAAGTAATTTGAAATTTTGATATTTAAAATGACAAAATGACGGCGATTGGATCTTATCATTTCTTTATAGCTGCTCTCCGCATCAACAGAAGTGAAAAGTGCTTTTAAATGCATAAAAAAGGTATAAAAACTATTTAAAGTATATTTTATCATACTGTATTAATAAATCACATTTCACATACCACCTAATACCCATTGCTGTGACATTATTTTTACGTCTGACAAATAAACTCTTATCGATCTCAACAATGCAACCAGTGCCTCCTATTTTTGAAATTTTGAAAGTTTCCACAAGCATAATTTTCTAATAAGCTTATTTCAATCAACTACAGTAGATTTGCTCATTCAAAATTCACATTTAGCCCAACCATGAAATAAGTGAACAATAGTAAGTTTATAACTTTACCTTAGCATTTTGTATCCAATTATTGATCTTAACACTTTTTTCTGTTCGAAATTATATTAAATGACATTGCCACCGACTCTTTTGTACATCTAAAACCATTCCTTGTCCACTGTTATAAGTCCTAGTTTTATGAATAATATTTGCAGTATATTATATATATTTCAATGATGACGACGGCTGAATAACTGAGGTAGGTGCTTCATAATATTATATACAGTACCCGCTATTGTACCCATCTTATATCATTAATTTTATTACTACTCAGTACAGTACCTACGTGAATTTAACAAACATTATTATTGGAATATCTAATAAGTTTTGGAGATGCGTGTGTGTGTGTGTGTGTGTTGTCACACGTCAAGCTTTTAATCGAGTTTACCCAAAACAAATTAACAAAATCAAAAATATGCGGCACCGTTCGGCATAAAATATTTATTGCACTAAAGTAGTAAAAAAATAACAATATGTGAGGTACAAAAAAATATTAAGTAAAAATATTGGTGTAATATGTACAAAAGCGATTAACAATACTAATAGTTACGCACCAGCTTGCTTTACCTCGGGAAACGAGGCGTCGGACCGAAACGTACACTCGCGACGACGACGGTTGCCCGAAAAAAAGCAGAGCTTGACGGTAAGCGACATCGTGATGGCTAACCACGGTCGGTTAAAGAGATAAGGTAAACAATATAAAATGAAGCAACTGATTACGGAAAATATAAACAGTATAATGTGATATTAACATGATTGTGGTCGCCACAGAGTTAATGTCACACAAATGCCCAACGTTATGTCATTTCCGTACCATCTTTATCTGCAGTACATATTGTATTTTATAACAAATAACTAGAACACGAGAGATGTAAATGGCGAGCGTCAATTAAACCTGTCAAATACTTATTTGGCGGGGGTCAATTAAACCGAACCGAAAATTGTTCATCGTCGACGACGATCGATGATGTTACGAAATACAGCTATAACCTATGACATAGTATTAATAGTATAATGATTTATGATATTATTTTTCTTTCGTAATTAAATTATTTAGGAGAATTATAATACTCTTGTTGTGATGAACCACGAAAATAATTTTTATACAGCCTGCAAAAGACTATATGGACATCGCGCGTCACTTACTTACGAGACTTTCGACGTGATAGACACAGAACAGCTTAATTTATCATTATTATTATGTTCGTAATACATCGCTTCGATAACAGTCAGTTATTTACTATTTGAATTACATAAAATAAATATTATTGAATATGGAATATGGATAACGGAATATATTGTGTACGAATTTTAAAATCTTGCCTTGATTATATGTTAGTATGTCTCCGATAGTAAATATTAGAATAGGGAACGAATACAGTTTAGCTCCCAATCGATTTTTTGGAATTTTTTTTTCTTCAAAATGTGTGTTTTTGAATGCCCAATTTGATGATTCTTTCAAAAAAAGCCGGTCGAACTTATTTTGGAAGTTATGGTAAAAAAACTTCAAAATGCTCAATTTTTTCAAAAATCGTGTTTTTGAATTTAAAATACCAAAAATTTAAATTTTTAGGATTTTTTTTTTTTTTAGAAATGTTTGTATTTATATGCTCAACATTTTGGTGGAATCAGAATTTGCTTATCGTACTTGCTTTATATGTTATTGTTAATAAACCACATAAAACTGATTTATAATGTTATTTCAAACATTTGCATATTTGAGAAACTCAAAATTGATTTTTTTGACTTTTTTTTCATTCGATGAGTAATAACATAAATAAGTTTTTGGTGAAATCAGAACTGACTTATATTTTTTGGTTTGGGAGAAATTAGTTTACACGTGGAGCTCTGCTAGTGTTTTCGGCGCAGAGCCCGCGTCGGCGCGCCAAAATTACGTATGGTCGACAAAAGCGACCCGAAATACTTTTCCGATGTCAAATACCAGTTTACAATGGCATTGAACGTGTTAAAAATAATAAGCAATAACAAATCAAAATGTATAGCTTTAGATAATGTATATTATATTATATCAATATCGTCGTCATCAGAAACGTCGACCCCATTGTTATTATATTTATTTGGATTGTATAAATTACCGGCTAAACGGAAAAATTCAATAATAGGGTCTAGATTTAATATACGGCATTTTTTAAGAACATAAATTTGGCCATGTAACCGCCATAGAAATGTTTTTTCCTTGAGTATTGAGACAGTGAAGCTTTTGTATGTCTCCACATTCCCTCAACGGTGTTGGTGTGGGCGCCTGTATTTGGGTCTTTAAAGTTCACTGCGAATGATTAACTTTAAAATGTATGAAGCCTTCATCATTCAAACAGTCGTAACTCTGCAATACAGTTATATATAAACAAAATGTGAAACCGAAAAATAGATTGATAAAGTACATACTTTCCAACAATCGCTTATTATCTGCGTTCCAGGCAGCACCCACTCTTTAATTATAGCTAGTAATGTTTCCTTATCCCGCTTTTCGATAGGAATTAGAAAACACGCTCCATTATCTCTTTGTATACCACCAAATATCCACTGACCCTCAACTGCATGTCCTGTATGGTATTTGTGTTTTCCAAATTTGGATTCATCGATCTCAACCGTTTTACCCACTCCTCCTAATCGTTATATTAAAATGTTCAGACACAGCATATTATTACATTTTTAATTTTTAAACTTTTAAAGGTAATAATTACCAATTTTTTTATGATGTATTATCATGCCATCGAAAACCACCACTTCACGGTTAAAATACGCCCAATCTCAATGTTGAGCAATCCCTAACTCCTCGGAAAGGAACGATAGAGATACACTTTTTGTCCATAAATACGTAAAACTAACAATTGTGTACAATGATAAGTGGGACTTGTAGAATAATGTATCTTTCCTTATGGATTGATAAACATCACATTTTACCTTTGGAAAAATACAGTTCATTAAATAAAATTAATTTTTTTAGGAGGCCAAAAGTAATAAAAAAAATAAAAAAAAACCCCGATGAGGGGGTATGGGTAAATTAATAGAACGATTACAATATCAAACTATTGGGAACTGAAAAACTGCATTTTCAAATAATAAATTTTAGAATTTACTTTTTTTCGACTTGAATTTGTGGAATATTCTCGACATCTCCATACATATCCGTCCAAACAATTTGCTCTCAAATATAATTTAAGGCAATGCCCGTTATCACATTTTAGTGTATTGTTTTTGGTAATTACTGTCCAAGACTGCAATTTTTCAAGCACTGCTATAGAAACATCCCTATGACGTTTTCGCTCAAAAAGCTCGTAAATATCAATAAAATCGAGAGGCATGTTTATAACAGTTATTACTTATTACTGTTATGACATAATTATATTTTTTTGTGAGGAATGTTGGTTAATATGAAAGTTATTGAAGTTTATTGAAAGTTTTATTTTGTTTAGTTTTATGTTGAAATGACTAACGTTGTTACCACTGGTGTAGTGCAGGCGTGTTCCGTTTGGCTCCCTTGATATCGCTTAAAGAAAACGGTTCAATAGATTATAAAATTAAAAAAAAAAAAATCATCGGATGTGGATAAAAACACTCTTGAAAAGAAGAATCATTAATAATGTCAAGACAAATGCTGCTACGAGCAGGTGTGACTTGTATTTGACATACCTATTTAAAGTATTCAATACCTAGTATAATATAATAGGTATAATATGTATAGTGTATATTATACTCTTATTGATAAAATACACACTGAATATTGCAATCCTGCAGGAGGTCGCGGATAAAATTCAAAACAACCAGTAAATACAAACCGATTTACGCACCTTTATAACAAGTATTTATACAAATATAACTGAACAACACCATGCTGTTCTCAGCATAGATTTTAACTTGTGTTGCATCACACTGTTCACATTGGAAGTTGTCACAGTTGTTGTATTTGTATTTGAAGCAAGTGTGTTATGGAATAAAACAGGAGATCTGGGTATGACTAGCCATGAAAGAACTTGAAAGGAAAACTACCACCTAATATACTATCAGAGAGTACTTAACGAAGCTTTATTGAAAAAGTTTTATTAGCAGAACAGCTGAGAAGAAAAGAATGATTGTTACCGCCGAACTATTAGCATGCTTTGTAACTTCCTAGCTATGACTTTGAAAGGAGCTGAAACTGGTATAGGGTTCCTACGCACTTCTTCTTCCTGGAATGAAGTTAAATCTAGGTTCATTGTGTCCTGAAAATCTGAGGGTAACTGGATTGGTAGTAGCACCAAGGACGCTGGTTTCATGAGTGAGACCACCCTACACAGAACCTCTGACTTCTGAGCCCATGTCAGTTTTGAGGTATTTCCTCAAACCCACATGGGAGTTTACCTCTCGATACAGATAGTTTAACGTCCTGTCACGGTCGCTACTTTGTAAGGTTTTCCTTACGGTCGAGCACCTAAAAGGTACCGACCATCACGGATCCGAGACCGGTTGGGTCGGAGAAACGTGGATTTGTTTATTTACATAATTTTTTTGAATGTAGAACAGTGTATTGACATATTTGATAATTTTTATTATTGTCAGTTTTATTTTTACCCGACACATTGTTGACCACCACCATGGCGTTGCCAATCCTGCTATCGTCACTGTAGTTGTTGATATTGTTGTTGAGTCTCTCGGACCTCCGGATGACGGTCCTGATAAATTTAGTGTGCTACTCCATGGTTTTTTTTTTTTTTTGTACGCACTTGACGAAAAATGGATGTCACTGCGATCAAAGTCGAGAAGCGGAATGAACGATGATATGTACCATGATGGCGGCCTTGGAGGTGTATAATTATATAATATGAATACGTTCGATTATCTGTACTCTATAGTATGAGAGGGGTTGCTGTGTGTGTTCATCTTATCAATACGAACTTTACGACAATATGTCATATAATATGACTATAATATGTACTATAACCCACACACATCTATCGATCTTAATTTATTTTTCATGGAACATTATTTTGTCATGTTACTATGTAGACATATTATAATGGTCGAGTTATTATGTGACCACTGACCACTACAATAAAAATAACTGTATGCTGTCGTCCAAATCAATTTTGTTCTTCAACGATAAAATTATATATAAAAAAAATAAGTACTGTTATAATTTAAATATTATTTTGATTTAAAATTCATACTTCATACGTCCCAATAAAAATAAAATATAGCCATTATATATTACAGGATTAAAAACATATTTCATGATGCAATAAAATTGTATTTCACCGATGTGATACCACTGGTAAATATCTATAAAATTATATAGTTATTTTTAATTAATTATTGAAAAATTACAAAAAAATACTCAATCACGCGCTGTGTTAGATGTCGATAAGAAATATTTGTGAGTCAATACTTTTGAAAATTAAGTGCCTGCACAAAATTATATATTTGATATAAATGCAGTTTAGTTTCCACTTGATTTTTTCGATTTCCTCCCCCCCCCCTCAAATGTGTGTTTTAAATCACTGAATACAGAAGTCTAATTAAAAAATTCTCGCAAATTATTATTTTGGAAGTTATATCTTTCCAGTTTACGGTTTTACGCATTTACGCATGCACGCGCGAAACGCTGTATACTTTGCTCTCCTACGTTTTCGTATTAATATTTATTATTATTAACACATATTTTAGTTTTTACCCTGTGACCTATATGAGGTGGTTTTGCATAATAAGATATTTTCGATTTGCGAAGGCACCGAGGAACGTAGTAACGACGAGTGCCGATATACGCGTAGTCACCACCGAGGGATATTGTGATATTGTGTTAATTTGTTTTATAAGAGTTATTAATGTTTGGAAAATGAAGGATTTAACTAGTTTCGTGTATAATAATCTAAATACAGTGTACTGTTGATTATCCGCGGAATAAGGTGGTAGCAGGGCATCTACAGATAACGAATTCCGCGGATAATCCACCAAATTGAAATTACGAATTGTATCAACAATTATCAAACACTAAAAAGTATTAATATGTATTAAATAAGCGTATTGTATTTCACGTCGTTGTCGAGTTATCAGCCATCACAACCCAATTAAATCGATAATGATGTATAAATATATATATTTTTTTTGTATACATAGGTATGTAGATGATTCTGCGGAAGACAACGAATAATCCGAATTAAAAAAGAAACAGAGAAGATTCAATCTTTAAAAAATGAAGGAATTATGCAAAAAGAAATAAAACGTGAATAATGTATATTTTATGAATAATTCATGTTTTCTGGTGTTTATTATGTAATAAAATACATTTTATAATTTGTTTAGAAACGACCGTGCTCTGCAATGTCAACTATTTCTCGCCCGGCATCTTCGTTGTCTCAATATAGACCAGGAACCGGTTATGAAGGCGTGTTGTCTAACACCTATGGCACTACTAGACCCAACTCTAGTATGTCAGTACATCCCGACAACGACGACATTATCTGCAGACCCGATTCAAGACTGTCTGTCCGTTCCTACACTTCACGTGATCAGATTATACCAACTATACCCGATTCTAGATGTTCTCTACAGTCCCATAAACAGCCGATAAGTAGACCCTTGTCCAGGACGTCTGTCCAGTCAGTTGAATCAAACAGACAAAATCATCAGTGCTCAGGTCATGTCCTGTGATAATCAGACAAGACCGATTTCAAGGATGTCAAAACAAATCAAGCCGTCGTCAAGAACATCAGATCTAACTGCAGCATGCTTTCGCACCTCGAGAAGATTTCGCCTTCTGCGTGTCCAGTTAAATTAATTACAAAAAGTAAAGATATTGAACTACCAGAATCGCTGACACATGATTTAATCGATTCGGCTGTAAAACAAAAATTCCAATTTGTTAACGTCGAAAATTGAATGAAAAAAGCACTGTGTTGATGGAAAAACCACACTTATATACGGAATTGATAAAGGTAAGTAGCAATTCGTGCTAATAGCGGTAGGATACACATACATTGTTATTTATTATTAAATACATATATCATCTAATATTACAGCTTAATAATACAATTTGTTAATCAAATCAATATATTTTCGTTGTAAATAATAAATAATAAGACAAAGTATACAAATATTAGCAAAATACAATTGTATTTCTCTAATATAAATTGCTCCAATAATAATTCTGTTTCAGATGAAACCCTCTGCCATCCGTGTAATGTTAGAGAATATCGTTTAAGTAAAATAAATAATATATATAAACCTGAATTATCTAGAGATAATTTTATGAATGGAGATAACCAATTTAATGGACTTTTAAATATAGTAAAATAAATAATCTATGTTCATCACCAACTTTATGTATGTAATAAATCATGGTGAATAACACAAGTCTATTTTCAGGAAACTCAAAATAAACGTAAAAAGAGATCAAAGGAAATATCCGAATTTAATTATAATACTGCAAAACAATTAGCAAATGAAAATAATATATTTATGTAGTATTATGAAAAGTACTAATGAAAATAGTCAATATAAAATGTGTTGATAATTTATTGATTTAGAGACCAGCAAATATTAGTAATATTTAAAAAAACCACTTTAAGCAATCTTTACTTGATCAAATAAATTATAACAGAATTAAAAAAGAAACAGAGAAGATTCAATCTTTAAAAAATGAAGGAATTATGCAAAAAGAAATAAAACGTGAATAATGTATATTTTATGAATAATTCATGTTTTCTGGTGTTTATTATGTAATAAAATACATTTTATAATTTGTTTAGAAACGACCGTGCTCTGCAATGTCAACTATTTCTCGCCCGGCATCTTCGTTGTCTCAATATAGACCAGGAACCGGTTATGAAGGCGTGTTGTCTAACACCTATGGCACTACTAGACCCAACTCTAGTATGTCAGTACATCCCGACAACGACGACATTATCTGCAGACCCGATTCAAGACTGTCTGTCCGTTCCTACACTTCACGTGATCAGATTATACCAACTATACCCGATTCTAGATGTTCTCTACAGTCCCATAAACAGCCGATAAGTAGACCCTTGTCCAGGACGTCTGTCCAGTCAGTTGAATCAAACAGACAAAATCATCAGTGCTCAGGTCATGTCCTGTGATAATCAGACAAGACCGATTTCAAGGATGTCAAAACAAATCAAGCCGTCGTCAAGAACATCAGATCTAACTGCAGCATGCTTTCGCACCTCGAGAAGATTTCGCCTTCTGCGTGTCCAGTTAAATTAATTACAAAAAGTAAAGATATTGAACTACCAGAATCGCTGACACATGATTTAATCGATTCGGCTGTAAAACAAAAATTCCAATTTGTTAACGTCGAAAATTGAATGAAAAAAGCACTGTGTTGATGGAAAAACCACACTTATATACGGAATTGATAAAGGTAAGTAGCAATTCGTGCTAATAGCGGTAGGATACACATACATTGTTATTTATTATTAAATACATATATCATCTAATATTACAGCTTAATAATACAATTTGTTAATCAAATCAATATATTTTCGTTGTAAATAATAAATAATAAGACAAAGTATACAAATATTAGCAAAATACAATTGTATTTCTCTAATATAAATTGCTCCAATAATAATTCTGTTTCAGATGAAACCCTCTGCCATCCGTGTAATGTTAGAGAATATCGTTTAAGTAAAATAAATAATATATATAAACCTGAATTATCTAGAGATAATTTTATGAATGGAGATAACCAATTTAATGGACTTTTAAATATAGTAAAATAAATAATCTATGTTCATCACCAACTTTATGTATGTAATAAATCATGGTGAATAACACAAGTCTATTTTCAGGAAACTCAAAATAAACGTAAAAAGAGATCAAAGGAAATATCCGAATTTAATTATAATACTGCAAAACAATTAGCAAATGAAAATAATATATTTATGTAGTATTATGAAAAGTACTAATGAAAATAGTCAATATAAAATGTGTTGATAATTTATTGATTTAGAGACCAGCAAATATTAGTAATATTTAAAAAAACCACTTTAAGCAATCTTTACTTGATCAAATAAATTATAACAGAATTAAAAAAGAAACAGAGAAGATTCAATCTTTAAAAAATGAAGGAATTATGCAAAAAGAAATAAAACGTGAATAATGTATATTTTATGAATAATTCATGTTTTCTGGTGTTTATTATGTAATAAAATACATTTTATAATTTGTTTAGAAACGACCGTGCTCTGCAATGTCAACTATTTCTCGCCCGGCATCTTCGTTGTCTCAATATAGACCAGGAACCGGTTATGAAGGCGTGTTGTCTAACACCTATGGCACTACTAGACCCAACTCTAGTATGTCAGTACATCCCGACAACGACGACATTATCTGCAGACCCGATTCAAGACTGTCTGTCCGTTCCTACACTTCACGTGATCAGATTATACCAACTATACCCGATTCTAGATGTTCTCTACAGTCCCATAAACAGCCGATAAGTAGACCCTTGTCCAGGACGTCTGTCCAGTCAGTTGAATCAAACAGACAAAATCATCAGTGCTCAGGTCATGTCCTGTGATAATCAGACAAGACCGATTTCAAGGATGTCAAAACAAATCAAGCCGTCGTCAAGAACATCAGATCTAACTGCAGCATGCTTTCGCACCTCGAGAAGATTTCGCCTTCTGCGTGTCCAGTTAAATTAATTACAAAAAGTAAAGATATTGAACTACCAGAATCGCTGACACATGATTTAATCGATTCGGCTGTAAAACAAAAATTCCAATTTGTTAACGTCGAAAATTGAATGAAAAAAGCACTGTGTTGATGGAAAAACCACACTTATATACGGAATTGATAAAGGTAAGTAGCAATTCGTGCTAATAGCGGTAGGATACACATACATTGTTATTTATTATTAAATACATATATCATCTAATATTACAGCTTAATAATACAATTTGTTAATCAAATCAATATATTTTCGTTGTAAATAATAAATAATAAGACAAAGTATACAAATATTAGCAAAATACAATTGTATTTCTCTAATATAAATTGCTCCAATAATAATTCTGTTTCAGATGAAACCCTCTGCCATCCGTGTAATGTTAGAGAATATCGTTTAAGTCAAATAAATAATATATATAAACCTGAATTATCTAGAGATAATTTTATGAATGGAGATAACCAATTTAATGGACTTTTAAATATAGTAAAATAAATAATCTATGTTCATCACCAACTTTATGTATGTAATAAATCATGGTGAATAACACAAGTCTATTTTCAGGAAACTCAAAATAAACGTAAAAAGAGATCAAAGGAAATATCCGAATTTAATTATAATACTGCAAAACAATTAGCAAATGAAAATAATATATTAATGTAGTATTATGAAAAGTACTAATGAAAATAGTCAATATAAAATGTGTTGATAATTTATTGATTTAGAGACCAGCAAATATTAGTAATATTTAAAAAAACCACTTTAAGCAATCTTTACTTGATCAAATAAATTATAACAGAATTAAAAAAGAAACAGAGAAGATTCAATCTTTAAAAAATGAAGGAATTATGCAAAAAGAAATAAAACGTGAATAATGTATATTTTATGAATAATTCATGTTTTCTGGTGTTTATTATGTAATAAAATACATTTTATAATTTGTTTAGAAACGACCGTGCTCTGCAATGTCAACTATTTCTCGCCCGGCATCTTCGTTGTCTCAATATAGACCAGGAACCGGTTATGAAGGCGTGTTGTCTAACACCTATGGCACTACTAGACCCAACTCTAGTATGTCAGTACATCCCGACAACGACGACATTATCTGCAGACCCGATTCAAGACTGTCTGTCCGTTCCTACACTTCACGTGATCAGATTATACCAACTATACCCGATTCTAGATGTTCTCTACAGTCCCATAAACAGCCGATAAGTAGACCCTTGTCCAGGACGTCTGTCCAGTCAGTTGAATCAAACAGACAAAATCATCAGTGCTCAGGTCATGTCCTGTGATAATCAGACAAGACCGATTTCAAGGATGTCAAAACAAATCAAGCCGTCGTCAAGAACATCAGATCTAACTGCAGCATGCTTTCGCACCTCGAGAAGATTTCGCCTTCTGCGTGTCCAGTTAAATTAATTACAAAAAGTAAAGATATTGAACTACCAGAATCGCTGACACATGATTTAATCGATTCGGCTGTAAAACAAAAATTCCAATTTGTTAACGTCGAAAATTGAATGAAAAAAGCACTGTGTTGATGGAAAAACCACACTTATATACGGAATTGATAAAGGTAAGTAGCAATTCGTGCTAATAGCGGTAGGATACACATACATTGTTATTATTATTAAATACATATATCATCTAATATTACAGCTTAATAATACAATTTGTTAATCAAATCAATATATTTTCGTTGTAAATAATAAATAATAAGACAAAGTATACAAATATTAGCAAAATACAATTGTATTTCTCTAATATAAATTGCTCCAATAATAATTCTGTTTCAGATGAAACCCTCTGCCATCCGTGTAATGTTAGAGAATATCGTTTAAGTCAAATAAATAATATATATAAACCTGAATTATCTAGAGATAATTTTATGAATGGAGATAACCAATTTAATGGACTTTTAAATATAGTAAAATAAATAATCTATGTTCATCACCAACTTTATGTATGTAATAAATCATGGTGAATAACACAAGTCTATTTTCAGGAAACTCAAAATAAACGTAAAAAGAGATCAAAGGAAATATCCGAATTTAATTATAATACTGCAAAACAATTAGCAAATGAAAATAATATATTAATGTAGTATTATGAAAAGTACTAATGAAAATAGTCAATATAAAATGTGTTGATAATTTATTGATTTAGAGACCAGCAAATATTAGTAATATTTAAAAAAACCACTTTAAGCAATCTTTACTTGATCAAATAAATTATAACAGAATTAAAAAAGAAACAGAGAAGATTCAATCTTTAAAAAATGAAGGAATTATGCAAAAAGAAATAAAACGTGAATAATGTATATTTTATGAATAATTCATGTTTTCTGGTGTTTATTATGTAATAAAATACATTTTATAATTTGTTTAGAAACGACCGTGCTCTGCAATGTCAACTATTTCTCGCCCGGCATCTTCGTTGTCTCAATATAGACCAGGAACCGGTTATGAAGGCGTGTTGTCTAACACCTATGGCACTACTAGACCCAACTCTAGTATGTCAGTACATCCCGACAACGACGACATTATCTGCAGACCCGATTCAAGACTGTCTGTCCGTTCCTACACTTCACGTGATCAGATTATACCAACTATACCCGATTCTAGATGTTCTCTACAGTCCCATAAACAGCCGATAAGTAGACCCTTGTCCAGGACGTCTGTCCAGTCAGTTGAATCAAACAGACAAAATCATCAGTGCTCAGGTCATGTCCTGTGATAATCAGACAAGACCGATTTCAAGGATGTCAAAACAAATCAAGCCGTCGTCAAGAACATCAGATCTAACTGCAGCATGCTTTCGCACCTCGAGAAGATTTCGCCTTCTGCGTGTCCAGTTAAATTAATTACAAAAAGTAAAGATATTGAACTACCAGAATCGCTGACACATGATTTAATCGATTCGGCTGTAAAACAAAAATTCCAATTTGTTAACGTCGAAAATTGAATGAAAAAAGCACTGTGTTGATGGAAAAACCACACTTATATACGGAATTGATAAAGGTAAGTAGCAATTCGTGCTAATAGCGGTAGGATACACATACATTGTTATTTATTATTAAATACATATATCATCTAATATTACAGCTTAATAATACAATTTGTTAATCAAATCAATATATTTTCGTTGTAAATAATAAATAATAAGACAAAGTATACAAATATTAGCAAAATACAATTGTATTTCTCTAATATAAATTGCTCCAATAATAATTCTGTTTCAGATGAAACCCTCTGCCATCCGTGTAATGTTAGAGAATATCGTTTAAGTCAAATAAATAATATATATAAACCTGAATTATCTAGAGATAATTTTATGAATGGAGATAACCAATTTAATGGACTTTTAAATATAGTAAAATAAATAATCTATGTTCATCACCAACTTTATGTATGTAATAAATCATGGTGAATAACACAAGTCTATTTTCAGGAAACTCAAAATAAACGTAAAAAGAGATCAAAGGAAATATCCGAATTTAATTATAATACTGCAAAACAATTAGCAAATGAAAATAATATATTAATGTAGTATTATGAAAAGTACTAATGAAAATAGTCAATATAAAATGTGTTGATAATTTATTGATTTAGAGACCAGCAAATATTAGTAATATTTAAAAAAACCACTTTAAGCAATCTTTACTTGATCAAATAAATTATAACAGAATTAAAAAAGAAACAGAGAAGATTCAATCTTTAAAAAATGAAGGAATTATGCAAAAAGAAATAAAACGTGAATAATGTATATTTTATGAATAATTCATGTTTTCTGGTGTTTATTATGTAATAAAATACATTTTATAATTTGTTTAGAAACGACCGTGCTCTGCAATGTCAACTATTTCTCGCCCGGCATCTTCGTTGTCTCAATATAGACCAGGAACCGGTTATGAAGGCGTGTTGTCTAACACCTATGGCACTACTAGACCCAACTCTAGTATGTCAGTACATCCCGACAACGACGACATTATCTGCAGACCCGATTCAAGACTGTCTGTCCGTTCCTACACTTCACGTGATCAGATTATACCAACTATACCCGATTCTAGATGTTCTCTACAGTCCCATAAACAGCCGATAAGTAGACCCTTGTCCAGGACGTCTGTCCAGTCAGTTGAATCAAACAGACAAAATCATCAGTGCTCAGGTCATGTCCTGTGATAATCAGACAAGACCGATTTCAAGGATGTCAAAACAAATCAAGCCGTCGTCAAGAACATCAGATCTAACTGCAGCATGCTTTCGCAACTCGAGAAGATTTCGCCTTCTGCGTGTCCAGTTAAATTAATTACAAAAAGTAAAGATATTGAACTACCAGAATCGCTGACACATGATTTAATCGATTCGGCTGTAAAACAAAAATTCCAATTTGTTAACGTCGAAAATTGAATGAAAAAAGCACTGTGTTGATGGAAAAACCACACTTATATACGGAATTGATAAAGGTAAGTAGCAATTCGTGCTAATAGCGGTAGGATACACATACATTGTTATTTATTATTAAATACATATATCATCTAATATTACAGCTTAATACTACAATTTGTTAATCAAATCAATATATTTTCGTTGTAAATAATAAATAATAAGACAAAGTATACAAATATTAGCAAAATACAATTGTATTTCTCTAATATAAATTGCTCCAATAATAATTCTGTTTCAGATGAAACCCTCTGCCATCCGTGTAATGTTAGAGAATATCGTTTAAGTCAAATAAATAATATATATAAACCTGAATTATCTAGAGATAATTTTATGAATGGAGATAACCAATTTAATGGACTTTTAAATATAGTAAAATAAATAATCTATGTTCATCACCAACTTTATGTATGTAATAAATCATGGTGAATAACACAAGTCTATTTTCAGGAAACTCAAAATAAACGTAAAAAGAGATCAAAGGAAATATCCGAATTTAATTATAATACTGCAAAACAATTAGCAAATGAAAATAATATATTTATGTAGTATTATGAAAAGTACTAATGAAAATAGTCAATATAAAATGTGTTGATAATTTATTGATTTAGAGACCAGCAAATATTAGTAATATTTAAAAAAACCACTTTAAGCAATCTTTACTTGATCAAATAAATTATAACAGAATTAAAAAAGAAACAGAGAAGATTCAATCTTTAAAAAATGAAGGAATTATGCAAAAAGAAATAAAACGTGAATAATGTATATTTTATGAATAATTAATGTTTTCTGGTGTTTATTATGTAATTAAATACATTTTATAATTTGTTTAGAAACGACCGTGCTCTGCAATGTCAACTATTTCTCGCCCGGCATCTTCGTTGTCTCAATATAGACCAGGAACCGGTTATGAAGGCGTGTTGTCTAACACCTATGGCACTACTAGACCCAACTCTAGTATGTCAGTACATCCCGACAACGACGACATTATCTGCAGACCCGATTCAAGACTGTCTGTCCGTTCCTACACTTCACGTGATCAGATTATACCAACTATACCCGATTCTAGATGTTCTCTACAGTCCCATAAACAGCCGATAAGTAGACCCTTGTCCAGGACGTCTGTCCAGTCAGTTGAATCAAACAGACAAAATCATCAGTGCTCAGGTCATGTCCTGTGATAATCAGACAAGACCGATTTCAAGGATGTCAAAACAAATCAAGCCGTCGTCAAGAACATCAGATCTAACTGCAGCATGCTTTCGCAACTCGAGAAGATTTCGCCTTCTGCGTGTCCAGTTAAATTAATTACAAAAAGTAAAGATATTGAACTACCAGAATCGCTGACACATGATTTAATCGATTCGGCTGTAAAACAAAAATTCCAATTTGTTAACGTCGAAAATTGAATGAAAAAAGCACTGTGTTGATGGAAAAACCACACTTATATACGGAATTGATAAAGGTAAGTAGCAATTCGTGCTAATAGCGGTAGGATACACATACATTGTTATTTATTATTAAATACATATATCATCTAATATTACAGCTTAATAATACAATTTGTTAATCAAATCAATATATTTTCGTTGTAAATAATAAATAATAAGACAAAGTATACAAATATTAGCAAAATACAATTGTATTTCTCTAATATAAATTGCTCCAATAATAATTCTGTTTCAGATGAAACCCTCTGCCATCCGTGTAATGTTAGAGAATATCGTTTAAGTAAAATAAATAATATATATAAACCTGAATTATCTAGAGATAATTTTATGAATGGAGATAACCAATTTAATGGACTTTTAAATATAGTAAAATAAATAATCTATGTTCATCACCAACTTTATGTATGTAATAAATCATGGTGAATAACACAAGTCTATTTTCAGGAAACTCAAAATAAACGTAAAAAGAGATCAAAGGAAATATCCGAATTTAATTATAATACTGCAAAACAATTAGCAAATGAAAATAATATATTTATGTAGTATTATGAAAAGTACTAATGAAAATAGTCAATATAAAATGTGTTGATAATTTATTGATTTAGAGACCAGCAAATATTAGTAATATTTAAAAAAACCACTTTAAGCAATCTTTACTTGATCAAATAAATTATAACAGAATTAAAAAAGAAACAGAGAAGATTCAATCTTTAAAAAATGAAGGAATTATGCAAAAAGAAATAAAACGTGAATAATGTATATTTTATGAATAATTCATGTTTTCTGGTGTTTATTATGTAATAAAATACATTTTATAATTTGTTTAGAAACGACCGTGCTCTGCAATGTCAACTATTTCTCGCCCGGCATCTTCGTTGTCTCAATATAGACCAGGAACCGGTTATGAAGGCGTGTTGTCTAACACCTATGGCACTACTAGACCCAACTCTAGTATGTCAGTACATCCCGACAACGACGACATTATCTGCAGACCCGATTCAAGACTGTCTGTCCGTTCCTACACTTCACGTGATCAGATTATACCAACTATACCCGATTCTAGATGTTCTCTACAGTCCCATAAACAGCCGATAAGTAGACCCTTGTCCAGGACGTCTGTCCAGTCAGTTGAATCAAACAGACAAAATCATCAGTGCTCAGGTCATGTCCTGTGATAATCAGACAAGACCGATTTCAAGGATGTCAAAACAAATCAAGCCGTCGTCAAGAACATCAGATCTAACTGCAGCATGCTTTCGCAACTCGAGAAGATTTCGCCTTCTGCGTGTCCAGTTAAATTAATTACAAAAAGTAAAGATATTGAACTACCAGAATCGCTGACACATGATTTAATCGATTCGGCTGTAAAACAAAAATTCCAATTTGTTAACGTCGAAAATTGAATGAAAAAAGCACTGTGTTGATGGAAAAACCACACTTATATACGGAATTGATAAAGGTAAGTAGCAATTCGTGCTAATAGCGGTAGGATACACATACATTGTTATTTATTATTAAATACATATATCATCTAATATTACAGCTTAATAATACAATTTGTTAATCAAATCAATATATTTTCGTTGTAAATAATAAATAATAAGACAAAGTATACAAATATTAGCAAAATACAATTGTATTTCTCTAATATAAATTGCTCCAATAATAATTCTGTTTCAGATGAAACCCTCTGCCATCCGTGTAATGTTAGAGAATATCGTTTAAGTAAAATAAATAATATATATAAACCTGAATTATCTAGAGATAATTTTATGAATGGAGATAACCAATTTAATGGACTTTTAAATATAGTAAAATAAATAATCTATGTTCATCACCAACTTTATGTATGTAATAAATCATGGTGAATAACACAAGTCTATTTTCAGGAAACTCAAAATAAACGTAAAAAGAGATCAAAGGAAATATCCGAATTTAATTATAATACTGCAAAACAATTAGCAAATGAAAATAATATATTTATGTAGTATTATGAAAAGTACTAATGAAAATAGTCAATATAAAATGTGTTGATAATTTATTGATTTAGAGACCAGCAAATATTAGTAATATTTAAAAAAACCACTTTAAGCAATCTTTACTTGATCAAATAAATTATAACAGAATTAAAAAAGAAACAGAGAAGATTCAATCTTTAAAAAATGAAGGAATTATGCAAAAAGAAATAAAACGTGAATAATGTATATTTTATGAATAATTCATGTTTTCTGGTGTTTATTATGTAATAAAATACATTTTATAATTTGTTTAGAAACGACCGTGCTCTGCAATGTCAACTATTTCTCGCCCGGCATCTTCGTTGTCTCAATATAGACCAGGAACCGGTTATGAAGGCGTGTTGTCTAACACCTATGGCACTACTAGACCCAACTCTAGTATGTCAGTACATCCCGACAACGACGACATTATCTGCAGACCCGATTCAAGACTGTCTGTCCGTTCCTACACTTCACGTGATCAGATTATACCAACTATACCCGATTCTAGATGTTCTCTACAGTCCCATAAACAGCCGATAAGTAGACCCTTGTCCAGGACGTCTGTCCAGTCAGTTGAATCAAACAGACAAAATCATCAGTGCTCAGGTCATGTCCTGTGATAATCAGACAAGACCGATTTCAAGGATGTCAAAACAAATCAAGCCGTCGTCAAGAACATCAGATCTAACTGCAGCATGCTTTCGCAACTCGAGAAGATTTCGCCTTCTGCGTGTCCAGTTAAATTAATTACAAAAAGTAAAGATATTGAACTACCAGAATCGCTGACACATGATTTAATCGATTCGGCTGTAAAACAAAAATTCCAATTTGTTAACGTCGAAAATTGAATGAAAAAAGCACTGTGTTGATGGAAAAACCACACTTATATACGGAATTGATAAAGGTAAGTAGCAATTCGTGCTAATAGCGGTAGGATACACATACATTGTTATTTATTATTAAATACATATATCATCTAATATTACAGCTTAATAATACAATTTGTTAATCAAATCAATATATTTTCGTTGTAAATAATAAATAATAAGACAAAGTATACAAATATTAGCAAAATACAATTGTATTTCTCTAATATAAATTGCTCCAATAATAATTCTGTTTCAGATGAAACCCTCTGCCATCCGTGTAATGTTAGAGAATATCGTTTAAGTCAAATAAATAATATATATAAACCTGAATTATCTAGAGATAATTTTATGAATGGAGATAACCAATTTAATGGACTTTTAAATATAGTAAAATAAATAATCTATGTTCATCACCAACTTTATGTATGTAATAAATCATGGTGAATAACACAAGTCTATTTTCAGGAAACTCAAAATAAACGTAAAAAGAGATCAAAGGAAATATCCGAATTTAATTATAATACTGCAAAACAATTAGCAAATGAAAATAATATATTAATGTAGTATTATGAAAAGTACTAATGAAAATAGTCAATATAAAATGTGTTGATAATTTATTGATTTAGAGACCAGCAAATATTAGTAATATTTAAAAAAACCACTTTAAGCAATCTTTACTTGATCAAATAAATTATAACAGAATTAAAAAAGAAACAGAGAAGATTCAATCTTTAAAAAATGAAGGAATTATGCAAAAAGAAATAAAACGTGAATAATGTATATTTTATGAATAATTCATGTTTTCTGGTGTTTATTATGTAATAAAATACATTTTATAATTTGTTTAGAAACGACCGTGCTCTGCAATGTCAACTATTTCTCGCCCGGCATCTTCGTTGTCTCAATATAGACCAGGAACCGGTTATGAAGGCGTGTTGTCTAACACCTATGGCACTACTAGACCCAACTCTAGTATGTCAGTACATCCCGACAACGACGACATTATCTGCAGACCCGATTCAAGACTGTCTGTCCGTTCCTACACTTCACGTGATCAGATTATACCAACTATACCCGATTCTAGATGTTCTCTACAGTCCCATAAACAGCCGATAAGTAGACCCTTGTCCAGGACGTCTGTCCAGTCAGTTGAATCAAACAGACAAAATCATCAGTGCTCAGGTCATGTCCTGTGATAATCAGACAAGACCGATTTCAAGGATGTCAAAACAAATCAAGCCGTCGTCAAGAACATCAGATCTAACTGCAGCATGCTTTCGCAACTCGAGAAGATTTCGCCTTCTGCGTGTCCAGTTAAATTAATTACAAAAAGTAAAGATATTGAACTACCAGAATCGCTGACACATGATTTAATCGATTCGGCTGTAAAACAAAAATTTCAATTTGTTAACGTCGAAAATTGAATGAAAAAAGCACTGTGTTGATGGAAAAACCACACTTATATACGGAATTGATAAAGGTAAGTAGCAATTCGTGCTAATAGCGGTAGGATACACATACATTGTTATTTATTATTAAATACATATATCATCTAATATTACAGCTTAATAATACAATTTGTTAATCAAATCAATATATTTTCGTTGTAAATAATAAATAATAAGACAAAGTATACAAATATTAGCAAAATACAATTGTATTTCTCTAATATAAATTGCTCCAATAATAATTCTGTTTCAGATGAAACCCTCTGCCATCCGTGTAATGTTAGAGAATATCGTTTAAGTCAAATAAATAATATATATAAACCTGAATTATCTAGAGATAATTTTATGAATGGAGATAACCAATTTAATGGACTTTTAAATATAGTAAAATAAATAATCTATGTTCATCACCAACTTTATGTATGTAATAAATCATGGTGAATAACACAAGTCTATTTTCAGGAAACTCAAAATAAACGTAAAAAGAGATCAAAGGAAATATCCGAATTTAATTATAATACTGCAAAACAATTAGCAAATGAAAATAATATATTAATGTAGTATTATGAAAAGTACTAATGAAAATAGTCAATATAAAATGTGTTGATAATTTATTGATTTAGAGACCAGCAAATATTAGTAATATTTAAAAAAACCACTTTAAGCAATCTTTACTTGATCAAATAAATTATAACAGAATTAAAAAAGAAACAGAGAAGATTCAATCTTTAAAAAATGAAGGAATTATGCAAAAAGAAATAAAACGTGAATAATGTATATTTTATGAATAATTCATGTTTTCTGGTGTTTATTATGTAATAAAATACATTTTATAATTTGTTTAGAAACGACCGTGCTCTGCAATGTCAACTATTTCTCGCCCGGCATCTTCGTTGTCTCAATATAGACCAGGAACCGGTTATGAAGGCGTGTTGTCTAACACCTATGGCACTACTAGACCCAACTCTAGTATGTCAGTACATCCCGACAACGACGACATTATCTGCAGACCCGATTCAAGACTGTCTGTCCGTTCCTACACTTCACGTGATCAGATTATACCAACTATACCCGATTCTAGATGTTCTCTACAGTCCCATAAACAGCCGATAAGTAGACCCTTGTCCAGGACGTCTGTCCAGTCAGTTGAATCAAACAGACAAAATCATCAGTGCTCAGGTCATGTCCTGTGATAATCAGACAAGACCGATTTCAAGGATGTCAAAACAAATCAAGCCGTCGTCAAGAACATCAGATCTAACTGCAGCATGCTTTCGCAACTCGAGAAGATTTCGCCTTCTGCGTGTCCAGTTAAATTAATTACAAAAAGTAAAGATATTGAACTACCAGAATCGCTGACACATGATTTAATCGATTCGGCTGTAAAACAAAAATTTCAATTTGTTAACGTCGAAAATTGAATGAAAAAAGCACTGTGTTGATGGAAAAACCACACTTATATACGGAATTGATAAAGGTAAGTAGCAATTCGTGCTAATAGCGGTAGGATACACATACATTGTTATTTATTATTAAATACATATATCATCTAATATTACAGCTTAATAATACAATTTGTTAATCAAATCAATATATTTTCGTTGTAAATAATAAATAATAAGACAAAGTATACAAATATTAGCAAAATACAATTGTATTTCTCTAATATAAATTGCTCCGATAATAATTCTGTTTCAGATGAAACCCTCTGCCATCCGTGTAATGTTAGAGAATATCGTTTAAGTCAAATAAATAATATATATAAACCTGAATTATCTAGAGATAATTTTATGAATGGAGATAACCAATTTAATGGACTTTTAAATATAGTAAAATAAATAATCTATGTTCATCACCAACTTTATGTATGTAATAAATCATGGTGAATAACACAAGTCTATTTTCAGGAAACTCAAAATAAACGTAAAAAGAGATCAAAGGAAATATCCGAATTTAATTATAATACTGCAAAACAATTAGCAAATGAAAATAATATATTTATGTAGTATTATGAAAAGTACTAATGAAAATAGTCAATATAAAATGTGTTGATAATTTATTGATTTAGAGACCAGCAAATATTAGTAATATTTAAAAAAACCACTTTAAGCAATCTTTACTTGATCAAATAAATTATAACAGAATTAAAAAAGAAACAGAGAAGATTCAATCTTTAAAAAATGAAGGAATTATGCAAAAAGAAATAAAACGTGAATAATGTATATTTTATGAATAATTCATGTTTTCTGGTGTTTATTATGTAATAAAATACATTTTATAATTTGTTTAGAAACGACCGTGCTCTGCAATGTCAACTATTTCTCGCCCGGCATCTTCGTTGTCTCAATATAGACCAGGAACCGGTTATGAAGGCGTGTTGTCTAACACCTATGGCACTACTAGACCCAACTCTAGTATGTCAGTACATCCCGACAACGACGACATTATCTGCAGACCCGATTCAAGACTGTCTGTCCGTTCCTACACTTCACGTGATCAGATTATACCAACTATACCCGATTCTAGATGTTCTCTACAGTCCCATAAACAGCCGATAAGTAGACCCTTGTCCAGGACGTCTGTCCAGTCAGTTGAATCAAACAGACAAAATCATCAGTGCTCAGGTCATGTCCTGTGATAATCAGACAAGACCGATTTCAAGGATGTCAAAACAAATCAAGCCGTCGTCAAGAACATCAGATCTAACTGCAGCATGCTTTCGCAACTCGAGAAGATTTCGCCTTCTGCGTGTCCAGTTAAATTAATTACAAAAAGTAAAGATATTGAACTACCAGAATCGCTGACACATGATTTAATCGATTCGGCTGTAAAACAAAAATTCCAATTTGTTAACGTCGAAAATTGAATGAAAAAAGCACTGTGTTGATGGAAAAACCACACTTATATATGGAATTGATAAAGGTAAGTAGCAATTCGTGCTAATAGCGGTAGGATACACATACATTGTTATTTATTATTAAATACATATATCATCTAATATTACAGCTTAATAATACAATTTGTTAATCAAATCAATATATTTTCGTTGTAAATAATAAATAATAAGACAAAGTATACAAATATTAGCAAAATACAATTGTATTTCTCTAATATAAATTGCTCCGATAATAATTCTGTTTCAGATGAAACCCTCTGCCATCCGTGTAATGTTAGAGAATATCGTTTAAGTCAAATAAATAATATATATAAACCTGAATTATCTAGAGATAATTTTATGAATGGAGATAACCAATTTAATGGACTTTTAAATATAGTAAAATAAATAATCTATGTTCATCACCAACTTTATGTATGTAATAAATCATGGTGAATAACACAAGTCTATTTTCAGGAAACTCAAAATAAACGTAAAAAGAGATCAAAGGAAATATCCGAATTTAATTGGACGGTTTTGGTGAGAAAGGGTATAAGTCATTTTTTGGATAATTTGGGGTTATTAATCAATTTTATAGGATTTTTAACGCCGCATCGTTTGGTGGCACTGTAATTTTCCTATGTGTTATTGTTATTTTGCTATTTATACGTGCGGTTGGGCACAAGTCAAAACAAAAATAATTTATTTGGTGAGAAAGGGGATAAGTCACTCAAAGCAAAAACTTGTTATATTAATAATATTGTTATTAATGTGATCGACGATCGTCTTCACAGGTACAATAAGATGTAAATTCATATTTTTTCGAATTTATATGACATAATTATTATTAGTGTAGTTGTGTAATCATTTTAATTAAATTAATACATATTGATATTTGAGAGAGATGACTTCTAAAAGATCTAAACAACTTCTAACATTGGCAAAAAGTAAGTACTTGTCTATTTTAATAATACAACTAATATTAAAACAAACATACTACTTGTTACATACTTAAAGTAAAATAATGTAATGAATAATAACATTTTGTAGTAAGTAAATCAATTAGCCATCATAGATTGTGGTCAACAGAAAATGTTGGCTAGTTTACATATTTAGCAAGAAATCAAACAGAATTATTAAAGATGTTTACATTAAATTTTTTACTATATTATTTAAAGTTATTTAATTTTATTATTACATACTCTGTAGACATTGATTAACTATGAATTTTTAAATTCAAATATCTAGATTTTAATGATGCCAAGCAACAGTCAACATCAACCATCACCAAATTACCATTGCGACGCAATTTGATGCATTCATTTAATGTTGCTTTAAATTCTGATATAAATGTAAGATTTTATTTTCTATGAATACTTCTAATTATTATACTTTATGTATAACAAGTACTTAATCATAATTCAATTTTTTTTTTACTAGGACCAAAATAACCAGCATAACGATTCAAACGACAATATAGAAGTTGAAAATCATACTGATGTCAATGAAATTAGTTGTGTAAATTCAAAAATGAATGTTCAAGTCAGTAAATACTTACAACTATTTAAACTTATAGTAAAACAATTATTTTATTTGATTGTTAAAATATATTAATTAAATTAATAATTAATTTTAGAAATGGGTAAATCAGTGTAACTTTTTTGATGCCAACGAACACAAAAATAATAGTGTAAATATGATAACATTAAATGGTGAAGATTTTGAAATAATAGTACAAGAAACACCTGACTATGATAATGATGTTAGTGTAGTATTAGGAACACCAGAGCATGTTTTTGAACCAGGTATTAATTATTTATACTTAGTAGTTGTAATTTATGTACAAATAATTATGAAACTTAATGAATTTAAATGTATAGAAATGTGTCTTCTTTGAAAATCCAAATTTTTCTTCTCTATTAATAATATAAAACTACCATTACCAATCTACTTTATTATTAGTTTTATTTATCTTACAATGTTTTTGAAGATTTATCCATACTGTTAAATTACTTTTGATTTGTATGTTACCATAGTGTTAAGTTAAAATTTATTTTTTTTCCAAGACAGTTAATATTTTATTTTTGTTCATCTCCCTTACAATACCCTGCCCCCTCTATGCAAAAATAAAAAAACAAAAATTATAAGCTTTAAGACAATTTATTTGTATTAATTAATTTTATAATAATTCTAGTTTTGTGTAAATATATGTAGGTATAATTTACTTAATAATATAATTAATACCTAATAATAATCATTATACACTATAATATATTAACACACATACCTATTAATAAATAATATAATTTACTTAATTATTACTAATTCAATTTACTCTTGAACCTGATAAATATAGTGATTTACATAGGTATATCAAATATTTTATTCTGATTTTATGTCTTAGATTTTGCTATGAATATAGAAAATGTTGAAAATGTTGAAAGTCTTGGAATAATTGACAATATTGAAAATGATGGTAATGTTGAAAATGTTGAAAGTCTTGGAATAATTGAAAATATTGAAAGTGATGGGAATGTTGAAAATGTTAGTCATAGCAGAAAAAATAAAATCAGCAAAAAGGGAGATACCAGACTTTATAGACAAAACAGAAAAGAAAAAAGAAATTGTGGGGAGCAATATGTTACTAATAAAGGAAAGCTAGTTAATGGTCGTGTATCTAGACCTTTAACTGACTGTAGACTAAGATGTAAGACTAAAATTAATTGGGATTTACAACAAACATTGTTCAATATTTACTGGTCGATGAAATCATATGATAGGCGGATAACATATATATCTAATCTCATAAGACCAACTAAAAAAGCAGTTACTAGAAAGAGAAGAGACACTCCAGAAAAGCAAAAAAATAGACAAATGACATATCAATATCATGTTCCAAAGGACAATGAAATGGTTATTATTTGCAAGTTATGTTTCTTAAACATATTTGGTGAAACTCCAAAATTCATTCAAAAAATTTGTACACAAAAACTTTTATCTCCTGCTCAAAAAATGTCTCCAGATAAGAGAGGAAAAAGTACACCAAAAAATAAGAAAAGTCCACAAACTGTTAAATCTATTTTAAATCATATTAATCTGCTTCCATCTTATGAAAGCCATTACTGCAGGAAAGAGACTGTCAAAAAATATTTGCCTCCTTATTTCACTATGCAATTGGCATATGATGATTATAAAAAAACTACAAATGAGTCAGTCAGTCGTTAGTTGTATGAAAAACATTTTAAAAAATCTGGTTTGAAAATAAAAAATCCAAAAAAGGACACTTGTTCCCAATGTGACAGCTTAAATATACAAATTGTCAACAATAGGTGTACAAATGAACAAAAGGCTGAATTGATTATTAAAAGAAGTAAGCACCACGAAGAAGCAGAAGATGCATATGAATCAAAAAGGAAAGACTCTAGTTTAATAACTGATGATATATGTGTGATAGCATTTGATCTTCAACAATGCCTTCCAACTCCCAACTTGGAATCATCTGTGGCCTTCTACAAAAGACAGTTATGGACATTTAATCTTACAGTACATAATGTTTTAACGTCACATGCATATTGTTATATTTGGAATGAAACTATTGCTAAAAGAGGTGCCAACGATATTGGGTCTTGTGTATTCCATTACTTATCAAATCTACCACCAAATATATCTCATGTTATAATGTACAGTGACTGCTGTCCAGGCCAAAATAAAAATACTATATTTATGGCTATGTGCTTGGCTTTTATGGAACAGCAAGACAAAATACAAATTATAGACCACAAATTCATGGTACCAGGGCACACGCGAATGGAGTGCGACTCTGACCATGCACGTATAGAAAAAGCTAAGAAACGTTTCTCTGCTCCTATCAACCATCCTCATGATTGGGCACAATTGATTCGTTATGCTGGGAAAGATAAATTTAGTGTCATTGAAACAGATCAAACTCATTTTCTAGATTTCAATAGCTTATTAAAATCAAAATATCAATTTAAAAAAAAAAATGTTGTTGGGCAGTTGTTTTTGTTCAGAGATGCCAAGTGGTTCAGATATAAAAAGTGTAATAAAGATTTGGTATACTACAAAACTTCATTGAAAGAAGATGCAGTATTTGAATGTTTAAGTTTATCTCGAAGAAATGCTATTTCCAACCCATTACCAACCATACCTAAAGCTTATATTAATGATTTACCTGTAACACTTGAAAAAAAAAAGGATTTACTATCATTATTACAATTCATTCCTGAATTGTATCATGATTTTTATAAACAATTAAAAACCAAGGAGAACTTAAATGATCCTATTGTGTCGGATGAAGACGACGAGTAAGATATTAATTACCTAATGTGTTTATTATTTTTTATTAATTGTTTTTATTTCAATTTTCTATAAACTATTATTATTATGTTATGATTATGTTCCTAAAGTAAGGATATCAATAAATCATTAAAGTTTTATTTTTTAATACTCTTAAAATATTAGATAGTTATAAATACCTATTATGTAATTATAATGTTACATATTTCACTATAATAAATATTATGTTTTAACTTTTTATCAATTGTTTTACTTTTTATTTAATGTTATTCCTGAAGTAAGGATCTCACTAAGTTGTATAAGCTTTATTTTGTAATGCTTTAAGAAATTTTTAAAATAATAATATGTTTTTACTTCTATCTTAATATTATTAACATTTAATATTTTTTTTGTTAGCTATATTTTATTAATGAACTCAACATTTATTTTCCTGAGAAAAGAATTTCTATTGGTTTGTATTCAATTATTTTGAAATATGAGTTAGTAATATTTTAAAATAACAATATATTATTCATTTTCATTTTTTTGTTACTTATGCCCTTTCTCACAAATAGTATTGAAATTTATTTGTGATAAAAGTATTAAGTCAAATGTGATAAAAGACATAAGTCAATATATTTTAAAATATCTAGTGCAATTGGACATAAGTCATCTATAAACACCTGTTTAATAATTTATACTCATATTTATCATTTTATGTGTAAAAAAGTGCATATAAAAATTATAAAAATAGTTATTGTAAATATAATTACTTCACAGTATAAGTTATTAAATTTTTTTTGTCTCCTGGAAAATCGTATAATTTGACTTGTACCCTTTCTCATCAAAACCGTCCAATTATAATACTGCAAAACAATTAGCAAATGAAAATAATATATTTATGTAGTATTATGAAAAGTACTAATGAAAATAGTCAATATAAAATGTGTTGATAATTTATTGATTTAGAGACCAGCAAATATTAGTAATATTTAAAAAAACCACTTTAAGCAATCTTTACTTGATCAAATAAATTATAACAGAATTAAAAAAGAAACAGAGAAGATTCAATCTTTAAAAAAAAAAGCGGGTAAGTGAGTATCGCTCTGCTGTACATTAGGGGGTGGGATGGACCTCGGACTAGGGAAGGTTAAATTTGAATGCAATGATAGGTATCATTGTATACGAAAAACGATTCTGAACGGAGATGATTTGTCAGTCTAGGATATATAATACTTAAATATTGTAATATATTCTACTTTGAAACTAATTCAAACATTTAAGTAAAAGTTTCAAGATCTTACGTTTAGTAATTTTTTAAAAATAACAAAAATCGAAAATTATTTATTAGTAAAAAGTTATTTTACACGTGTATTTTTAATTTAAAATTAAAATTAAAACTTTAAACACTCGTAAAATTTTTTAAATTGAACAATCCTCAAACTTTTTTATAATTATTCTAAGCTTAACTTATGGACAGCATAGTATTAAATTTTCAATTCTTAGCTTTTGATAGAAAAATATTTATAAATTTTTAACTACCAAATAGTGAAAAATATTCATGATTTTGACGAATTTTTGTCAATATTTGAACTTCAAATGCTAATAAAACAAAATTGTGCCTATGTATTTTTATAATTTTTGAATGAGAGTTAGAACAAGTTATGTGGACCCTTCAATTAAATTTTCAAGTAATTTGTCCCACCTAAATTTTTTTTATCAACATTTATAAAAAAAAAATAAAAAAAATTTGAAAATTTCAATTGTCTATAAATAGCTCAAAAAAAGTCAAAATGTTTTGAAAATCAAATCACGTAAAGAAAATGGCAATCTAAATAACTGGTAAAATTTTCAAGTATTTACGACTTATACTGTTTGAATAACAACAAATATCAAAAATCGTTTGAGGCTAAACCGTTATTTAACGCGGTTTTGTAAAAATTTAAATTTCAAACACTCATAAAAATTTTTGTCTTAGTCTGGTAGAGTTTTTTTTACAGATAATTGAAGAAAAATGTATGGAGAACCTTGTATCAAATTTTCAAAACTTAGTTATAAAAGAAAAAAATTTTACGAATTTTCAACCACAAAATTACTTGCCAATTTTCGCAATTTTGACATATTTCGTATAAATTCGAACTTTAAGCACTTATAAAAAAAAATTGTGACTAACGATTTCGGATTTTTTTTTTTTCACTTTAAGAACAACTTATAAGAAACCTTGTATTAAATTTCTAAAATTTTCTGGCCGGCCAAAAAATTTTTATCGTTATTTAAAAAAAAAATACTAAAAAAAATTAAAAATTTCAATTGTCTATAAATAGCTCGAAAAAAGTCAAAATTCTTTGAAAATTTACCTATGTATGGAGAACGCTGATATAAACATTTGGTGAAAGTTTCAAGTATTTTCATCTATTAGTTTTTGAGTTATAGCAAAATAAAAAATTCGATTTTGTCGAAAACTGGTTGTGCGTAAAAAATCCCGTTTTTCCGTCATTTTTTTTATGTTTTTCCCGACTCATTTAAAAAATATTGAAAAATTTTAACTTTTGACCCCCCAAAGTACCAAATAGATCCGATTTCCTTTTCAAAGAGGGGCTGAAGTCCAAAATCGAAGCATTTTTACTGCTCCAAATGTTGTCGTCAGACACAAAAATAAAAAAAAAAAAAAAAAAAAAAAAAAAAAAAAAAAAAAAAAAAAACACACATCATTGTAAAATCAATACATTCATCACTCCGTTCAGAATCTAAAAATGAAGGAATTATGCAAAAAGAAATAAAACGTGAATAATGTATATTTTATGAATAATTCATGTTTTCTGGTGTTTATTATGTAATAAAATACATTTTATAATTTGTTTAGAAACGACCGTGCTCTGCAATGTCAACTATTTCTCGCCCGGCATCTTCGTTGTCTCAATATAGACCAGGAACCGGTTATGAAGGCGTGTTGTCTAACACCTATGGCACTACTAGACCCAACTCTAGTATGTCAGTACATCCCGACAACGACGACATTATCTGCAGACCCGATTCAAGACTGTCTGTCCGTTCCTACACTTCACGTGATCAGATTATACCAACTATACCCGATTCTAGATGTTCTCTACAGTCCCATAAACAGCCGATAAGTAGACCCTTGTCCAGGACGTCTGTCCAGTCAGTTGAATCAAACAGACAAAATCATCAGTGCTCAGGTCATGTCCTGTGATAATCAGACAAGACCGATTTCAAGGATGTCAAAACAAATCAAGCCGTCGTCAAGAACATCAGATCTAACTGCAGCATGCTTTCGCAACTCGAGAAGATTTCGCCTTCTGCGTGTCCAGTTAAATTAATTACAAAAAGTAAAGATATTGAACTACCAGAATCGCTGACACATGATTTAATCGATTCGGCTGTAAAACAAAAATTCCAATTTGTTAACGTCGAAAATTGAATGAAAAAAGCACTGTGTTGATGGAAAAACCACACTTATATATGGAATTGATAAAGGTAAGTAGCAATTCGTACTAATAGCGGTAGGATACACATACATTGTTATTTATTATTAAATACATATATCATCTAATATTACAGCTTAATAATACAATTTGTTAATCAAATCAATATATTTTCGTTGTAAATAATAAATAATAAGACAAAGTATACAAATATTAGCAAAATACAATTGTATTTCTCTAATATAAATTGCTCCGATAATAATTCTGTTTCAGATGAAACCCTCTGCCATCCGTGTAATGTTAGAGAATATCGTTTAAGTCAAATAAATAATATATATAAACCTGAATTATCTAGAGATAATTTTATGAATGGAGATAACCAATTTAATGGACTTTTAAATATAGTAAAATAAATAATCTATGTTCATCACCAACTTTATGTATGTAATAAATCATGGTGAATAACACAAGTCTATTTTCAGGAAACTCAAAATAAACGTAAAAAGAGATCAAAGGAAATATCCGAATTTAATTATAATACTGCAAAACAATTAGCAAATGAAAATAATATATTAATGTAGTATTATGAAAAGTACTAATGAAAATAGTCAATATAAAATGTGTTGATAATTTATTGATTTAGAGACCAGCAAATATTAGTAATATTTAAAAAAACCACTTTAAGCAATCTTTACTTGATCAAATAAATTATAACAGAATTAAAAAAGAAACAGAGAAGATTCAATCTTTAAAAAATGAAGGAATTATGCAAAAAGAAATAAAACGTGAATAATGTATATTTTATGAATAATTCATGTTTTCTGGTGTTTATTATGTAATAAAATACATTTTATAATTTGTTTAGAAACGACCGTGCTCTGCAATGTCAACTATTTCTCGCCCGGCATCTTCGTTGTCTCAATATAGACCAGGAACCGGTTATGAAGGCGTGTTGTCTAACACCTATGGCACTACTAGACCCAACTCTAGTATGTCAGTACATCCCGACAACGACGACATTATCTGCAGACCCGATTCAAGACTGTCTGTCCGTTCCTACACTTCACGTGATCAGATTATACCAACTATACCCGATTCTAGATGTTCTCTACAGTCCCATAAACAGCCGATAAGTAGACCCTTGTCCAGGACGTCTGTCCAGTCAGTTGAATCAAACAGACAAAATCATCAGTGCTCAGGTCATGTCCTGTGATAATCAGACAAGACCGATTTCAAGGATGTCAAAACAAATCAAGCCGTCGTCAAGAACATCAGATCTAACTGCAGCATGCTTTCGCAACTCGAGAAGATTTCGCCTTCTGCGTGTCCAGTTAAATTAATTACAAAAAGTAAAGATATTGAACTACCAGAATCGCTGACACATGATTTAATCGATTCGGCTGTAAAACAAAAATTCCAATTTGTTAACGTCGAAAATTGAATGAAAAAAGCACTGTGTTGATGGAAAAACCACACTTATATATGGAATTGATAAAGGTAAGTAGCAATTCGTACTAATAGCGGTAGGATACACATACATTGTTATTTATTATTAAATACATATATCATCTAATATTACAGCTTAATAATACAATTTGTTAATCAAATCAATATATTTTCGTTGTAAATAATAAATAATAAGACAAAGTATACAAATATTAGCAAAATACAATTGTATTTCTCTAATATAAATTGCTCCAATAATAATTCTGTTTCAGATGAAACCCTCTGCCATCCGTGTAATGTTAGAGAATATCGTTTAAGTCAAATAAATAATATATATAAACCTGAATTATCTAGAGATAATTTTATGAATGGAGATAACCAATTTAATGGACTTTTATATAGTAAAATAAATAATCTATGTTCATCACCAACTTTATGTATGTAATAAATCATGGTGAATAACACAAGTCTATTTTCAGGAAACTCAAAATAAACGTAAAAAGAGATCAAAGGAAATATCCGAATTTAATTATAATACTGCAAAACAATTAGCAAATGAAAATAATATATTTATGTAGTATTATGAAAAGTACTAATGAAAATAGTCAATATAAAATGTGTTGATAATTTATTGATTTAGAGACCAGCAAATATTAGTAATATTTAAAAAAACCACTTTAAGCAATCTTTACTTGATCAAATAAATTATAACAGAATTAAAAAAGAAACAGAGAAGATTCAATCTTTAAAAAATGAAGGAATTATGCAAAAAGAAATAAAACGTGAATAATGTATATTTTATGAATAATTCATGTTTTCTGGTGTTTATTATGTAATTAAATACATTTTATAATTTGTTTAGAAACGACCGTGCTCTGCAATGTCAACTATTTCTCGCCCGGCATCTTCGTTGTCTCAATATAGACCAGGAACCGGTTATGAAGGCGTGTTGTCTAACACCTATGGCACTACTAGACCCAACTCTAGTATGTCAGTACATCCCGACAACGACGACATTATCTGCAGACCCGATTCAAGACTGTCTGTCCGTTCCTACACTTCACGTGAACAGATTATACCAACTATACCCGATTCTAGATGTTCTCTACAGTCCCATAAACAGCCGATAAGTAGACCCTTGTCCAGGACGTCTGTCCAGTCAGTTGAATCAAACAGACAAAATCATCAGTGCTCAGGTCATGTCCTGTGATAATCAGACAAGACCGATTTCAAGGATGTCAAAACAAATCAAGCCGTCGTCAAGAACATCAGATCTAACTGCAGCATGCTTTCGCAACTCGAGAAGATTTCGCCTTCTGCGTGTCCAGTTAAATTAATTACAAAAAGTAAAGATATTGAACTACCAGAATCGCTGACACATGATTTAATCGATTCGGCTGTAAAACAAAAATTCCAATTTGTTAACGTCGAAAATTGAATGAAAAAAGCACTGTGTTGATGGAAAAACCACACTTATATACGGAATTGATAAAGGTAAGTAGCAATTCGTGCTAATAGCGGTAGGATACACATACATTGTTATTTATTATTAAATACATATATCATCTAATATTACAGCTTAATAATACAATTTGTTAATCAAATCAATATATTTTCGTTGTAAATAATAAATAATAAGACAAAGTATACAAATATTAGCAAAATACAATTGTATTTCTCTAATATAAATTGCTCCAATAATAATTCTGTTTCAGATGAAACCCTCTGCCATCCGTGTAATGTTAGAGAATATCGTTTAAGTCAAATAAATAATATATATAAACCTGAATTATCTAGAGATAATTTTATGAATGGAGATAACCAATTTAATGGACTTTTAAATATAGTAAAATAAATAATCTATGTTCATCACCAACTTTATGTATGTAATAAATCATGGTGAATAACACAAGTCTATTTTCAGGAAACTCAAAATAAACGTAAAAAGAGATCAAAGGAAATATCCGAATTTAATTATAATACTGCAAAACAATTAGCAAATGAAAATAATATATTTATGTAGTATTATGAAAAGTACTAATGAAAATAGTCAATATAAAATGTGTTGATAATTTATTGATTTAGAGACCAGCAAATATTAGTAATATTTAAAAAAACCACTTTAAGCAATCTTTACTTGATCAAATAAATTATAACAGAATTAAAAAAGAAACAGAGAAGATTCAATCTTTAAAAAATGAAGGAATTATGCAAAAAGAAATAAAACGTGAATAATGTATATTTTATGAATAATTAATGTTTTCTGGTGTTTATTATGTAATTAAATACATTTTATAATTTGTTTAGAAACGACCGTGCTCTGCAATGTCAACTATTTCTCGCCCGGCATCTTCGTTGTCTCAATATAGACCAGGAACCGGTTATGAAGGCGTGTTGTCTAACACCTATGGCACTACTAGACCCAACTCTAGTATGTCAGTACATCCCGACAACGACGACATTATCTGCAGACCCGATTCAAGACTGTCTGTCCGTTCCTACACTTCACGTGATCAGATTATACCAACTATACCCGATTCTAGATGTTCTCTACAGTCCCATAAACAGCCGATAAGTAGACCCTTGTCCAGGACGTCTGTCCAGTCAGTTGAATCAAACAGACAAAATCATCAGTGCTCAGGTCATGTCCTGTGATAATCAGACAAGACCGATTTCAAGGATGTCAAAACAAATCAAGCCGTCGTCAAGAACATCAGATCTAACTGCAGCATGCTTTCGCAACTCGAGAAGATTTCGCCTTCTGCGTGTCCAGTTAAATTAATTACAAAAAGTAAAGATATTGAACTACCAGAATCGCTGACACATGATTTAATCGATTCGGCTGTAAAACAAAAATTCCAATTTGTTAACGTCGAAAATTGAATGAAAAAAGCACTGTGTTGATGGAAAAACCACACTTATATATGGAATTGATAAAGGTAAGTAGCAATTCGTACTAATAGCGGTAGGATACACATACATTGTTATTTATTATTAAATACATATATCATCTAATATTACAGCTTAATAATACAATTTGTTAATCAAATCAATATATTTTCGTTGTAAATAATAAATAATAAGACAAAGTATACAAATATTAGCAAAATACAATTGTATTTCTCTAATATAAATTGCTCCAATAATAATTCTGTTTCAGATGAAACCCTCTGCCATCCGTGTAATGTTAGAGAATATCGTTTAAGTCAAATAAATAATATATATAAACCTGAATTATCTAGAGATAATTTTATGAATGGAGATAACCAATTTAATGGACTTTTATATAGTAAAATAAATAATCTATGTTCATCACCAACTTTATGTATGTAATAAATCATGGTGAATAACACAAGTCTATTTTCAGGAAACTCAAAATAAACGTAAAAAGAGATCAAAGGAAATATCCGAATTTAATTATAATACTGCAAAACAATTAGCAAATGAAAATAATATATTTATGTAGTATTATGAAAAGTACTAATGAAAATAGTCAATATAAAATGTGTTGATAATTTATTGATTTAGAGACCAGCAAATATTAGTAATATTTAAAAAAACCACTTTAAGCAATCTTTACTTGATCAAATAAATTATAACAGAATTAAAAAAGAAACAGAGAAGATTCAATCTTTAAAAAATGAAGGAATTATGCAAAAAGAAATAAAACGTGAATAATGTATATTTTATGAATAATTAATGTTTTCTGGTGTTTATTATGTAATAAAATACATTTTATAATTTGTTTAGAAACGACCGTGCTCTGCAATGTCAACTATTTCTCGCCCGGCATCTTCGTTGTCTCAATATAGACCAGGAACCGGTTATGAAGGCGTGTTGTCTAACACCTATGGCACTACTAGACCCAACTCTAGTATGTCAGTACATCCCGACAACGACGACATTATCTGCAGACCCGATTCAAGACTGTCTGTCCGTTCCTACACTTCACGTGATCAGATTATACCAACTATACCCGATTCTAGATGTTCTCTACAGTCCCATAAACAGCCGATAAGTAGACCCTTGTCCAGGACGTCTGTCCAGTCAGTTGAATCAAACAGACAAAATCATCAGTGCTCAGGTCATGTCCTGTGATAATCAGACAAGACCGATTTCAAGGATGTCAAAACAAATCAAGCCGTCGTCAAGAACATCAGATCTAACTGCAGCATGCTTTCGCAACTCGAGAAGATTTCGCCTTCTGCGTGTCCAGTTAAATTAATTACAAAAAGTAAAGATATTGAACTACCAGAATCGCTGACACATGATTTAATCGATTCGGCTGTAAAACAAAAATTCCAATTTGTTAACGTCGAAAATTGAATGAAAAAAGCACTGTGTTGATGGAAAAACCACACTTATATACGGAATTGATAAAGGTAAGTAGCAATTCGTGCTAATAGCGGTAGGATACACATACATTGTTATTTATTATTAAATACATATATCATCTAATATTACAGCTTAATAATACAATTTGTTAATCAAATCAATATATTTTCGTTGTAAATAATAAATAATAAGACAAAGTATACAAATATTAGCAAAATACAATTGTATTTCTCTAATATAAATTGCTCCAATAATAATTCTGTTTCAGATGAAACCCTCTGCCATCCGTGTAATGTTAGAGAATATCGTTTAAGTAAAATAAATAATATATATAAACCTGAATTATCTAGAGATAATTTTATGAATGGAGATAACCAATTTAATGGACTTTTAAATATAGTAAAATAAATAATCTATGTTCATCACCAACTTTATGTATGTAATAAATCATGGTGAATAACACAAGTCTATTTTCAGGAAACTCAAAATAAACGTAAAAAGAGATCAAAGGAAATATCCGAATTTAATTATAATACTGCAAAACAATTAGCAAATGAAAATAATATATTTATGTAGTATTATGAAAAGTACTAATGAAAATAGTCAATATAAAATGTGTTGATAATTTATTGATTTAGAGACCAGCAAATATTAGTAATATTTAAAAAAACCACTTTAAGCAATCTTTACTTGATCAAATAAATTATAACAGAATTAAAAAAGAAACAGAGAAGATTCAATCTTTAAAAAATGAAGGAATTATGCAAAAAGAAATAAAACGTGAATAATGTATATTTTATGAATAATTAATGTTTTCTGGTGTTTATTATGTAATTAAATACATTTTATAATTTGTTTAGAAACGACCGTGCTCTGCAATGTCAACTATTTCTCGCCCGGCATCTTCGTTGTCTCAATATAGACCAGGAACCGGTTATGAAGGCGTGTTGTCTAACACCTATGGCACTACTAGACCCAACTCTAGTATGTCAGTACATCCCGACAACGACGACATTATCTGCAGACCCGATTCAAGACTGTCTGTCCGTTCCTACACTTCACGTGAACAGATTATACCAACTATACCCGATTCTAGATGTTCTCTACAGTCCCATAAACAGCCGATAAGTAGACCCTTGTCCAGGACGTCTGTCCAGTCAGTTGAATCAAACAGACAAAATCATCAGTGCTCAGGTCATGTCCTGTGATAATCAGACAAGACCGATTTCAAGGATGTCAAAACAAATCAAGCCGTCGTCAAGAACATCAGATCTAACTGCAGCATGCTTTCGCAACTCGAGAAGATTTCGCCTTCTGCGTGTCCAGTTAAATTAATTACAAAAAGTAAAGATATTGAACTACCAGAATCGCTGACACATGATTTAATCGATTCGGCTGTAAAACAAAAATTCCAATTTGTTAACGTCGAAAATTGAATGAAAAAAGCACTGTGTTGATGGAAAAACCACACTTATATACGGAATTGATAAAGGTAAGTAGCAATTCGTGCTAATAGCGGTAGGATACACATACATTGTTATTTATTATTAAATACATATATCATCTAATATTACAGCTTAATAATACAATTTGTTAATCAAATCAATATATTTTCGTTGTAAATAATAAATAATAAGACAAAGTATACAAATATTAGCAAAATACAATTGTATTTCTCTAATATAAATTGCTCCAATAATAATTCTGTTTCAGATGAAACCCTCTGCCATCCGTGTAATGTTAGAGAATATCGTTTAAGTAAAATAAATAATATATATAAACCTGAATTATCTAGAGATAATTTTATGAATGGAGATAACCAATTTAATGGACTTTTAAATATAGTAAAATAAATAATCTATGTTCATCACCAACTTTATGTATGTAATAAATCATGGTGAATAACACAAGTCTATTTTCAGGAAACTCAAAATAAACGTAAAAAGAGATCAAAGGAAATATCCGAATTTAATTATAATACTGCAAAACAATTAGCAAATGAAAATAATATATTTATGTAGTATTATGAAAAGTACTAATGAAAATAGTCAATATAAAATGTGTTGATAATTTATTGATTTAGAGACCAGCAAATATTAGTAATATTTAAAAAAACCACTTTAAGCAATCTTTACTTGATCAAATAAATTATAACAGAATTAAAAAAGAAACAGAGAAGATTCAATCTTTAAAAAATGAAGGAATTATGCAAAAAGAAATAAAACGTGAATAATGTATATTTTATGAATAATTCATGTTTTCTGGTGTTTATTATGTAATAAAATACATTTTATAATTTGTTTAGAAACGACCGTGCTCTGCAATGTCAACTATTTCTCGCCCGGCATCTTCGTTGTCTCAATATAGACCAGGAACCGGTTATGAAGGCGTGTTGTCTAACACCTATGGCACTACTAGACCCAACTCTAGTATGTCAGTACATCCCGACAACGACGACATTATCTGCAGACCCGATTCAAGACTGTCTGTCCGTTCCTACACTTCACGTGATCAGATTATACCAACTATACCCGATTCTAGATGTTCTCTACAGTCCCATAAACAGCCGATAAGTAGACCCTTGTCCAGGACGTCTGTCCAGTCAGTTGAATCAAACAGACAAAATCATCAGTGCTCAGGTCATGTCCTGTGATAATCAGACAAGACCGATTTCAAGGATGTCAAAACAAATCAAGCCGTCGTCAAGAACATCAGATCTAACTGCAGCATGCTTTCGCAACTCGAGAAGATTTCGCCTTCTGCGTGTCCAGTTAAATTAATTACAAAAAGTAAAGATATTGAACTACCAGAATCGCTGACACATGATTTAATCGATTCGGCTGTAAAACAAAAATTCCAATTTGTTAACGTCGAAAATTGAATGAAAAAAGCACTGTGTTGATGGAAAAACCACACTTATATACGGAATTGATAAAGGTAAGTAGCAATTCGTGCTAATAGCGGTAGGATACACATACATTGTTATTTATTATTAAATACATATATCATCTAATATTACAGCTTAATAATACAATTTGTTAATCAAATCAATATATTTTCGTTGTAAATAATAAATAATAAGACAAAGTATACAAATATTAGCAAAATACAATTGTATTTCTCTAATATAAATTGCTCCAATAATAATTCTGTTTCAGATGAAACCCTCTGCCATCCGTGTAATGTTAGAGAATATCGTTTAAGTAAAATAAATAATATATATAAACCTGAATTATCTAGAGATAATTTTATGAATGGAGATAACCAATTTAATGGACTTTTAAATATAGTAAAATAAATAATCTATGTTCATCACCAACTTTATGTATGTAATAAATCATGGTGAATAACACAAGTCTATTTTCAGGAAACTCAAAATAAACGTAAAAAGAGATCAAAGGAAATATCCGAATTTAATTATAATACTGCAAAACAATTAGCAAATGAAAATAATATATTTATGTAGTATTATGAAAAGTACTAATGAAAATAGTCAATATAAAATGTGTTGATAATTTATTGATTTAGAGACCAGCAAATATTAGTAATATTTAAAAAAACCACTTTAAGCAATCTTTACTTGATCAAATAAATTATAACAGAATTAAAAAAGAAACAGAGAAGATTCAATCTTTAAAAAATGAAGGAATTATGCAAAAAGAAATAAAACGTGAATAATGTATATTTTATAAATAATTAATGTTTTCTGGTGTTTATTATGTAATAAAATACATTTTATAATTTGTTTAGAAACGACCGTGCTCTGCAATGTCAACTATTTCTCGCCCGGCATCTTCGTTGTCTCAATATAGACCAGGAACCGGTTATGAAGGCGTGTTGTCTAACACCTATGGCACTACTAGACCCAACTCTAGTATGTCAGTACATCCCGACAACGACGACATTATCTGCAGACCCGATTCAAGACTGTCTGTCCGTTCCTACACTTCACGTGATCAGATTATACCAACTATACCCGATTCTAGATGTTCTCTACAGTCCCATAAACAGCCGATAAGTAGACCCTTGTCCAGGACGTCTGTCCAGTCAGTTGAATCAAACAGACAAAATCATCAGTGCTCAGGTCATGTCCTGTGATAATCAGACAAGACCGATTTCAAGGATGTCAAAACAAATCAAGCCGTCGTCAAGAACATCAGATCTAACTGCAGCATGCTTTCGCAACTCGAGAAGATTTCGCCTTCTGCGTGTCCAGTTAAATTAATTACAAAAAGTAAAGATATTGAACTACCATGATCGCTGACACATGATTTAATCGATTCGGCTGTAAAACAAAAATTCCAATTTGTTAACGTCGAAAATTGAATGAAAAAAGCACTGTGTTGATGGAAAAACCACACTTATATATGGAATTGATAAAGGTAAGTAGCAATTCGTACTAATAGCGGTAGGATACACATACATTGTTATTTATTATTAAATACATATATCATCTAATATTACAGCTTAATAATACAATTTGTTAATCAAATCAATATATTTTCGTTGTAAATAATAAATAATAAGACAAAGTATACAAATATTAGCAAAATACAATTGTATTTCTCTAATATAAATTGCTCCAATAATAATTCTGTTTCAGATGAAACCCTCTGCCATCCGTGTAATGTTAGAGAATATCGTTTAAGTAAAATAAATAATATATATAAACCTGAATTATCTAGAGATAATTTTATGAATGGAGATAACCAATTTAATGGACTTTTAAATATAGTAAAATAAATAATCTATGTTCATCACCAACTTTATGTATGTAATAAATCATGGTGAATAACACAAGTCTATTTTCAGGAAACTCAAAATAAACGTAAAAAGAGATCAAAGGAAATATCCGAATTTAATTATAATACTGCAAAACAATTAGCAAATGAAAATAATATATTTATGTAGTATTATGAAAAGTACTAATGAAAATAGTCAATATAAAATGTGTTGATAATTTATTGATTTAGAGACCAGCAAATATTAGTAATATTTAAAAAAACCACTTTAAGCAATCTTTACTTGATCAAATAAATTATAACAGAATTAAAAAAGAAACAGAGAAGATTCAATCTTTAAAAAATGAAGGAATTATGCAAAAAGAAATAAAACGTGAATAATGTATATTTTATGAATAATTCATGTTTTCTGGTGTTTATTATGTAATAAAATACATTTTATAATTTGTTTAGAAACGACCGTGCTCTGCAATGTCAACTATTTCTCGCCCGGCATCTTCGTTGTCTCAATATAGACCAGGAACCGGTTATGAAGGCGTGTTGTCTAACACCTATGGCACTACTAGACCCAACTCTAGTATGTCAGTACATCCCGACAACGACGACATTATCTGCAGACCCGATTCAAGACTGTCTGTCCGTTCCTACACTTCACGTGATCAGATTATACCAACTATACCCGATTCTAGATGTTCTCTACAGTCCCATAAACAGCCGATAAGTAGACCCTTGTCCAGGACGTCTGTCCAGTCAGTTGAATCAAACAGACAAAATCATCAGTGCTCAGGTCATGTCCTGTGATAATCAGACAAGACCGATTTCAAGGATGTCAAAACAAATCAAGCCGTCGTCAAGAACATCAGATCTAACTGCAGCATGCTTTCGCAACTCGAGAAGATTTCGCCTTCTGCGTGTCCAGTTAAATTAATTACAAAAAGTAAAGATATTGAACTACCAGAATCGCTGACACATGATTTAATCGATTCGGCTGTAAAACAAAAATTCCAATTTGTTAACGTCGAAAATTGAATGAAAAAAGCACTGTGTTGATGGAAAAACCACACTTATATACGGAATTGATAAAGGTAAGTAGCAATTCGTGCTAATAGCGGTAGGATACACATACATTGTTATTTATTATTAAATACATATATCATCTAATATTACAGCTTAATAATACAATTTGTTAATCAAATCAATATATTTTCGTTGTAAATAATAAATAATAAGACAAAGTATACAAATATTAGCAAAATACAATTGTATTTCTCTAATATAAATTGCTCCAATAATAATTCTGTTTCAGATGAAACCCTCTGCCATCCGTGTAATGTTAGAGAATATCGTTTAAGTCAAATAAATAATATATATAAACCTGAATTATCTAGAGATAATTTTATGAATGGAGATAACCAATTTAATGGACTATTATATAGTAAAATAAATAATCTATGTTCATCACCAACTTTATGTATGTAATAAATCATGGTGAATAACACAAGTCTATTTTCAGGAAACTCAAAATAAACGTAAAAAGAGATCAAAGGAAATATCCGAATTTAATTATAATACTGCAAAACAATTAGCAAATGAAAATAATATATTTATGTAGTATTATGAAAAGTACTAATGAAAATAGTCAATATAAAATGTGTTGATAATTTATTGATTTAGAGACCAGCAAATATTAGTAATATTTAAAAAAACCACTTTAAGCAATCTTTACTTGATCAAATAAATTATAACAGAATTAAAAAAGAAACAGAGAAGATTCAATCTTTAAAAAATGAAGGAATTATGCAAAAAGAAATAAAACGTGAATAATGTATATTTTATGAATAATTCATGTTTTCTGGTGTTTATTATGTAATTAAATACATTTTATAATTTGTTTAGAAACGACCGTGCTCTGCAATGTCAACTATTTCTCGCCCGGCATCTTCGTTGTCTCAATATAGACCAGGAACCGGTTATGAAGGCGTGTTGTCTAACACCTATGGCACTACTAGACCCAACTCTAGTATGTCAGTACATCCCGACAACGACGACATTATCTGCAGACCCGATTCAAGACTGTCTGTCCGTTCCTACACTTCACGTGAACAGATTATACCAACTATACCCGATTCTAGATGTTCTCTACAGTCCCATAAACAGCCGATAAGTAGACCCTTGTCCAGGACGTCTGTCCAGTCAGTTGAATCAAACAGACAAAATCATCAGTGCTCAGGTCATGTCCTGTGATAATCAGACAAGACCGATTTCAAGGATGTCAAAACAAATCAAGCCGTCGTCAAGAACATCAGATCTAACTGCAGCATGCTTTCGCAACTCGAGAAGATTTCGCCTTCTGCGTGTCCAGTTAAATTAATTACAAAAAGTAAAGATATTGAACTACCAGAATCGCTGACACATGATTTAATCGATTCGGCTGTAAAACAAAAATTCCAATTTGTTAACGTCGAAAATTGAATGAAAAAAGCACTGTGTTGATGGAAAAACCACACTTATATACGGAATTGATAAAGGTAAGTAGCAATTCGTGCTAATAGCGGTAGGATACACATACATTGTTATTTATTATTAAATACATATATCATCTAATATTACAGCTTAATAATACAATTTGTTAATCAAATCAATATATTTTCGTTGTAAATAATAAATAATAAGACAAAGTATACAAATATTAGCAAAATACAATTGTATTTCTCTAATATAAATTGCTCCAATAATAATTCTGTTTCAGATGAAACCCTCTGCCATCCGTGTAATGTTAGAGAATATCGTTTAAGTAAAATAAATAATATATATAAACCTGAATTATCTAGAGATAATTTTATGAATGGAGATAACCAATTTAATGGACTTTTAAATATAGTAAAATAAATAATCTATGTTCATCACCAACTTTATGTATGTAATAAATCATGGTGAATAACACAAGTCTATTTTCAGGAAACTCAAAATAAACGTAAAAAGAGATCAAAGGAAATATCCGAATTTAATTATAATACTGCAAAACAATTAGCAAATGAAAATAATATATTTATGTAGTATTATGAAAAGTACTAATGAAAATAGTCAATATAAAATGTGTTGATAATTTATTGATTTAGAGACCAGCAAATATTAGTAATATTTAAAAAAACCACTTTAAGCAATCTTTACTTGATCAAATAAATTATAACAGAATTAAAAAAGAAACAGAGAAGATTCAATCTTTAAAAAATGAAGGAATTATGCAAAAAGAAATAAAACGTGAATAATGTATATTTTATGAATAATTCATGTTTTCTGGTGTTTATTATGTAATAAAATACATTTTATAATTTGTTTAGAAACGACCGTGCTCTGCAATGTCAACTATTTCTCGCCCGGCATCTTCGTTGTCTCAATATAGACCAGGAACCGGTTATGAAGGCGTGTTGTCTAACACCTATGGCACTACTAGACCCAACTCTAGTATGTCAGTACATCCCGACAACGACGACATTATCTGCAGACCCGATTCAAGACTGTCTGTCCGTTCCTACACTTCACGTGAACAGATTATACCAACTATACCCGATTCTAGATGTTCTCTACAGTCCCATAAACAGCCGATAAGTAGACCCTTGTCCAGGACGTCTGTCCAGTCAGTTGAATCAAACAGACAAAATCATCAGTGCTCAGGTCATGTCCTGTGATAATCAGACAAGACCGATTTCAAGGATGTCAAAACAAATCAAGCCGTCGTCAAGAACATCAGATCTAACTGCAGCATGCTTTCGCAACTCGAGAAGATTTCGCCTTCTGCGTGTCCAGTTAAATTAATTACAAAAAGTAAAGATATTGAACTACCAGAATCGCTGACACATGATTTAATCGATTCGGCTGTAAAACAAAAATTCCAATTTGTTAACGTCGAAAATTGAATGAAAAAAGCACTGTGTTGATGGAAAAACCACACTTATATACGGAATTGATAAAGGTAAGTAGCAATTCGTGCTAATAGCGGTAGGATACACATACATTGTTATTTATTATTAAATACATATATCATCTAATATTACAGCTTAATAATACAATTTGTTAATCAAATCAATATATTTTCGTTGTAAATAATAAATAATAAGACAAAGTATACAAATATTAGCAAAATACAATTGTATTTCTCTAATATAAATTGCTCCAATAATAATTCTGTTTCGGATGAAACCCTCTGCCATCCGTGTAATGTTAGAGAATATCGTTTAAGTCAAATAAATAATATATATAAACCTGAATTATCTAGAGATAATTTTATGAATGGAGATAACCAATTTAATGGACTATTATATAGTAAAATAAATAATCTATGTTCATCACCAACTTTATGTATGTAATAAATCATGGTGAATAACACAAGTCTATTTTCAGGAAACTCAAAATAAACGTAAAAAGAGATCAAAGGAAATATCCGAATTTAATTATAATACTGCAAAACAATTAGCAAATGAAAATAATATATTTATGTAGTATTATGAAAAGTACTAATGAAAATAGTCAATATAAAATGTGTTGATAATTTATTGATTTAGAGACCAGCAAATATTAGTAATATTTAAAAAAACCACTTTAAGCAATCTTTACTTGATCAAATAAATTATAACAGAATTAAAAAAGAAACAGAGAAGATTCAATCTTTAAAAAATGAAGGAATTATGCAAAAAGAAATAAAACGTGAATAATGTATATTTTATGAATAATTCATGTTTTCTGGTGTTTATTATGTAATAAAATACATTTTATAATTTGTTTAGAAACGACCGTGCTCTGCAATGTCAACTATTTCTCGCCCGGCATCTTCGTTGTCTCAATATAGACCAGGAACCGGTTATGAAGGCGTGTTGTCTAACACCTATGGCACTACTAGACCCAACTCTAGTATGTCAGTACATCCCGACAACGACGACATTATCTGCAGACCCGATTCAAGACTGTCTGTCCGTTCCTACACTTCACGTGATCAGATTATACCAACTATACCCGATTCTAGATGTTCTCTACAGTCCCATAAACAGCCGATAAGTAGACCCTTGTCCAGGACGTCTGTCCAGTCAGTTGAATCAAACAGACAAAATCATCAGTGCTCAGGTCATGTCCTGTGATAATCAGACAAGACCGATTTCAAGGATGTCAAAACAAATCAAGCCGTCGTCAAGAACATCAGATCTAACTGCAGCATGCTTTCGCAACTCGAGAAGATTTCGCCTTCTGCGTGTCCAGTTAAATTAATTACAAAAAGTAAAGATATTGAACTACCAGAATCGCTGACACATGATTTAATCGATTCGGCTGTAAAACAAAAATTCCAATTTGTTAACGTCGAAAATTGAATGAAAAAAGCACTGTGTTGATGGAAAAACCACACTTATATACGGAATTGATAAAGGTAAGTAGCAATTCGTGCTAATAGCGGTAGGATACACATACATTGTTATTTATTATTAAATACATATATCATCTAATATTACAGCTTAATAATACAATTTGTTAATCAAATCAATATATTTTCGTTGTAAATAATAAATAATAAGACAAAGTATACAAATATTAGCAAAATACAATTGTATTTCTCTAATATAAATTGCTCCAATAATAATTCTGTTTCAGATGAAACCCTCTGCCATCCGTGTAATGTTAGAGAATATCGTTTAAGTAAAATAAATAATATATATAAACCTGAATTATCTAGAGATAATTTTATGAATGGAGATAACCAATTTAATGGACTTTTAAATATAGTAAAATAAATAATCTATGTTCATCACCAACTTTATGTATGTAATAAATCATGGTGAATAACACAAGCCTATTTTCAGGAAACTCAAAATAAACGTAAAAAGAGATCAAAGGAAATATCCGAATTTAATTATAATACTGCAAAACAATTAGCAAATGAAAATAATATATTTATGTAGTATTATGAAAAGTACTAATGAAAATAGTCAATATAAAATGTGTTGATAATTTATTGATTTAGAGACCAGCAAATATTAGTAATATTTAAAAAAACCACTTTAAGCAATCTTTACTTGATCAAATAAATTATAACAGAATTAAAAAAGAAACAGAGAAGATTCAATCTTTAAAAAATGAAGGAATTATGCAAAAAGAAATAAAACGTGAATAATGTATATTTTATGAATAATTCATGTTTTCTGGTGTTTATTATGTAATAAAATACATTTTATAATTTGTTTAGAAACGACCGTGCTCTGCAATGTCAACTATTTCTCGCCCGGCATCTTCGTTGTCTCAATATAGACCAGGAACCGGTTATGAAGGCGTGTTGTCTAACACCTATGGCACTACTAGACCCAACTCTAGTATGTCAGTACATCCCGACAACGACGACATTATCTGCAGACCCGATTCAAGACTGTCTGTCCGTTCCTACACTTCACGTGAACAGATTATACCAACTATACCCGATTCTAGATGTTCTCTACAGTCCCATAAACAGCCGATAAGTAGACCCTTGTCCAGGACGTCTGTCCAGTCAGTTGAATCAAACAGACAAAATCATCAGTGCTCAGGTCATGTCCTGTGATAATCAGACAAGACCGATTTCAAGGATGTCAAAACAAATCAAGCCGTCGTCAAGAACATCAGATCTAACTGCAGCATGCTTTCGCAACTCGAGAAGATTTCGCCTTCTGCGTGTCCAGTTAAATTAATTACAAAAAGTAAAGATATTGAACTACCAGAATCGCTGACACATGATTTAATCGATTCGGCTGTAAAACAAAAATTCCAATTTGTTAACGTCGAAAATTGAATGAAAAAAGCACTGTGTTGATGGAAAAACCACACTTATATACGGAATTGATAAAGGTAAGTAGCAATTCGTGCTAATAGCGGTAGGATACACATACATTGTTATTTATTATTAAATACATATATCATCTAATATTACAGCTTAATAATACAATTTGTTAATCAAATCAATATATTTTCGTTGTAAATAATAAATAATAAGACAAAGTATACAAATATTAGCAAAATACAATTGTATTTCTCTAATATAAATTGCTCCAATAATAATTCTGTTTCAGATGAAACCCTCTGCCATCCGTGTAATGTTAGAGAATATCGTTTAAGTCAAATAAATAATATATATAAACCTGAATTATCTAGAGATAATTTTATGAATGGAGATAACCAATTTAATGGACTTTTAAATATAGTAAAATAAATAATCTATGTTCATCACCAACTTTATGTATGTAATAAATCATGGTGAATAACACAAGTCTATTTTCAGGAAACTCAAAATAAACGTAAAAAGAGATCAAAGGAAATATCCGAATTTAATTATAATACTGCAAAACAATTAGCAAATGAAAATAATATATTTATGTAGTATTATGAAAAGTACTAATGAAAATAGTCAATATAAAATGTGTTGATAATTTATTGATTTAGAGACCAGCAAATATTAGTAATATTTAAAAAAACCACTTTAAGCAATCTTTACTTGATCAAATAAATTATAACAGAATTAAAAAAGAAACAGAGAAGATTCAATCTTTAAAAAATGAAGGAATTATGCAAAAAGAAATAAAACGTGAATAATGTATATTTTATGAATAATTAATGTTTTCTGGTGTTTATTATGTAATAAAATACATTTTATAATTTGTTTAGAAACGACCGTGCTCTGCAATGTCAACTATTTCTCGCCCGGCATCTTCGTTGTCTCAATATAGACCAGGAACCGGTTATGAAGGCGTGTTGTCTAACACCTATGGCACTACTAGACCCAACTCTAGTATGTCAGTACATCCCGACAACGACGACATTATCTGCAGACCCGATTCAAGACTGTCTGTCCGTTCCTACACTTCACGTGATCAGATTATACCAACTATACCCGATTCTAGATGTTCTCTACAGTCCCATAAACAGCCGATAAGTAGACCCTTGTCCAGGACGTCTGTCCAGTCAGTTGAATCAAACAGACAAAATCATCAGTGCTCAGGTCATGTCCTGTGATAATCAGACAAGACCGATTTCAAGGATGTCAAAACAAATCAAGCCGTCGTCAAGAACATCAGATCTAACTGCAGCATGCTTTCGCAACTCGAGAAGATTTCGCCTTCTGCGTGTCCAGTTAAATTAATTACAAAAAGTAAAGATATTGAACTACCATGATCGCTGACACATGATTTAATCGATTCGGCTGTAAAACAAAAATTCCAATTTGTTAACGTCGAAAATTGAATGAAAAAAGCACTGTGTTGATGGAAAAACCACACTTATATATGGAATTGATAAAGGTAAGTAGCAATTCGTACTAATAGCGGTAGGATACACATACATTGTTATTTATTATTAAATACATATATCATCTAATATTACAGCTTAATAATACAATTTGTTAATCAAATCAATATATTTTCGTTGTAAATAATAAATAATAAGACAAAGTATACAAATATTAGCAAAATACAATTGTATTTCTCTAATATAAATTGCTCCAATAATAATTCTGTTTCAGATGAAACCCTCTGCCATCCGTGTAATGTTAGAGAATATCGTTTAAGTCAAATAAATAATATATATAAACCTGAATTATCTAGAGATAATTTTATGAATGGAGATAACCAATTTAATGGACTTTTATATAGTAAAATAAATAATCTATGTTCATCACCAACTTTATGTATGTAATAAATCATGGTGAATAACACAAGTCTATTTTCAGGAAACTCAAAATAAACGTAAAAAGAGATCAAAGGAAATATCCGAATTTAATTATAATACTGCAAAACAATTAGCAAATGAAAATAATATATTTATGTAGTATTATGAAAAGTACTAATGAAAATAGTCAATATAAAATGTGTTGATAATTTATTGATTTAGAGACCAGCAAATATTAGTAATATTTAAAAAAACCACTTTAAGCAATCTTTACTTGATCAAATAAATTATAACAGAATTAAAAAAGAAACAGAGAAGATTCAATCTTTAAAAAATGAAGGAATTATGCAAAAAGAAATAAAACGTGAATAATGTATATTTTATGAATAATTCATGTTTTCTGGTGTTTATTATGTAATAAAATACATTTTATAATTTGTTTAGAAACGACCGTGCTCTGCAATGTCAACTATTTCTCGCCCGGCATCTTCGTTGTCTCAATATAGACCAGGAACCGGTTATGAAGGCGTGTTGTCTAACACCTATGGCACTACTAGACCCAACTCTAGTATGTCAGTACATCCCGACAACGACGACATTATCTGCAGACCCGATTCAAGACTGTCTGTCCGTTCCTACACTTCACGTGATCAGATTATACCAACTATACCCGATTCTAGATGTTCTCTACAGTCCCATAAACAGCCGATAAGTAGACCCTTGTCCAGGACGTCTGTCCAGTCAGTTGAATCAAACAGACAAAATCATCAGTGCTCAGGTCATGTCCTGTGATAATCAGACAAGACCGATTTCAAGGATGTCAAAACAAATCAAGCCGTCGTCAAGAACATCAGATCTAACTGCAGCATGCTTTCGCAACTCGAGAAGATTTCGCCTTCTGCGTGTCCAGTTAAATTAATTACAAAAAGTAAAGATATTGAACTACCAGAATCGCTGACACATGATTTAATCGATTCGGCTGTAAAACAAAAATTCCAATTTGTTAACGTCGAAAATTGAATGAAAAAAGCACTGTGTTGATGGAAAAACCACACTTATATATGGAATTGATAAAGGTAAGTAGCAATTCGTACTAATAGCGGTAGGATACACATACATTGTTATTTATTATTAAATACATATATCATCTAATATTACAGCTTAATAATACAATTTGTTAATCAAATCAATATATTTTCGTTGTAAATAATAAATAATAAGACAAAGTATACAAATATTAGCAAAATACAATTGTATTTCTCTAATATAAATTGCTCCAATAATAATTCTGTTTCAGATGAAACCCTCTGCCATCCGTGTAATGTTAGAGAATATCGTTTAAGTCAAATAAATAATATATATAAACCTGAATTATCTAGAGATAATTTTATGAATGGAGATAACCAATTTAATGGACTTTTATATAGTAAAATAAATAATCTATGTTCATCACCAACTTTATGTATGTAATAAATCATGGTGAATAACACAAGTCTATTTTCAGGAAACTCAAAATAAACGTAAAAAGAGATCAAAGGAAATATCCGAATTTAATTATAATACTGCAAAACAATTAGCAAATGAAAATAATATATTTATGTAGTATTATGAAAAGTACTAATGAAAATAGTCAATATAAAATGTGTTGATAATTTATTGATTTAGAGACCAGCAAATATTAGTAATATTTAAAAAAACCACTTTAAGCAATCTTTACTTGATCAAATAAATTATAACAGAATTAAAAAAGAAACAGAGAAGATTCAATCTTTAAAAAATGAAGGAATTATGCAAAAAGAAATAAAACGTGAATAATGTATATTTTATGAATAATTCATGTTTTCTGGTGTTTATTATGTAATAAAATACATTTTATAATTTGTTTAGAAACGACCGTGCTCTGCAATGTCAACTATTTCTCGCCCGGCATCTTCGTTGTCTCAATATAGACCAGGAACCGGTTATGAAGGCGTGTTGTCTAACACCTATGGCACTACTAGACCCAACTCTAGTATGTCAGTACATCCCGACAACGACGACATTATCTGCAGACCCGATTCAAGACTGTCTGTCCGTTCCTACACTTCACGTGAACAGATTATACCAACTATACCCGATTCTAGATGTTCTCTACAGTCCCATAAACAGCCGATAAGTAGACCCTTGTCCAGGACGTCTGTCCAGTCAGTTGAATCAAACAGACAAAATCATCAGTGCTCAGGTCATGTCCTGTGATAATCAGACAAGACCGATTTCAAGGATGTCAAAACAAATCAAGCCGTCGTCAAGAACATCAGATCTAACTGCAGCATGCTTTCGCAACTCGAGAAGATTTCGCCTTCTGCGTGTCCAGTTAAATTAATTACAAAAAGTAAAGATATTGAACTACCAGAATCGCTGACACATGATTTAATCGATTCGGCTGTAAAACAAAAATTCCAATTTGTTAACGTCGAAAATTGAATGAAAAAAGCACTGTGTTGATGGAAAAACCACACTTATATACGGAATTGATAAAGGTAAGTAGCAATTCGTGCTAATAGCGGTAGGATACACATACATTGTTATTTATTATTAAATACATATATCATCTAATATTACAGCTTAATAATACAATTTGTTAATCAAATCAATATATTTTCGTTGTAAATAATAAATAATAAGACAAAGTATACAAATATTAGCAAAATACAATTGTATTTCTCTAATATAAATTGCTCCAATAATAATTCTGTTTCAGATGAAACCCTCTGCCATCCGTGTAATGTTAGAGAATATCGTTTAAGTCAAATAAATAATATATATAAACCTGAATTATCTAGAGATAATTTTATGAATGGAGATAACCAATTTAATGGACTTTTAAATATAGTAAAATAAATAATCTATGTTCATCACCATCTTTATGTATGTAATAAATCATGGTGAATAACACAAGTCTATTTTCAGGAAACTCAAAATCAACGTTAAAAGAGATCAAAGGAAATATCCGAATTTAATTATAATACTGCAAAACAATTAGCAAATGAAAATAATATATTTATGTAGTATTATGAAAAGTACTAATGAAAATAGTCAATATAAAATGTGTTGATAATTTATTGATTTAGAGACCAGCAAATATTAGTAATATTTAAAAAAACCACTTTAAGCAATCTTTACTTGATCAAATAAATTATAACAGAATTAAAAAAGAAACAGAGAAGATTCAATCTTTAAAAAATGAAGGAATTATGCAAAAAGAAATAAAACGTGAATAATGTATATTTTATGAATAATTCATGTTTTCTGGTGTTTATTATGTAATAAAATACATTTTATAATTTGTTTAGAAACGACCGTGCTCTGCAATGTCAACTATTTCTCGCCCGGCATCTTCGTTGTCTCAATATAGACCAGGAACCGGTTATGAAGGCGTGTTGTCTAACACCTATGGCACTACTAGACCCAACTCTAGTATGTCAGTACATCCCGACAACGACGACATTATCTGCAGACCCGATTCAAGACTGTCTGTCCGTTCCTACACTTCACGTGATCAGATTATACCAACTATACCCGATTCTAGATGTTCTCTACAGTCCCATAAACAGCCGATAAGTAGACCCTTGTCCAGGACGTCTGTCCAGTCAGTTGAATCAAACAAACAAAATCATCAGTGCTCAGGTCATGTCCTGTGATAATCAGACAAGACCAATTTCAAGGATGTCAAAACAAATCAAGCCGTCGTCAAGAACATCAGATCTAACTGCAGCATGCTTTCGCAACTCGAGAAGATTTCGCCTTCTGCGTGTCCAGTTAAATTAATTACAAAAAGTAAAGATATTGAACTACCAGAATCGCTGACACATGATTTAATCGATTCGGCTGTAAAACAAAAATTCCAATTTGTTAACGTCGAAAATTGAATGAAAAAAGCACTGTGTTGATGGAAAAACCACACTTATATATGGAATTGATAAAGGTAAGTAGCAATTCGTGCTAATAGCGGTAGGATACACATACATTGTTATTTATTATTAAATACATATATCATCTAATATTACAGCTTAATAATACAATTTGTTAATCAAATCAATATATTTTCGTTGTAAATAATAAATAATAAGACAAAGTATACAAATATTAGCAAAATACAATTGTATTTCTCTAATATAAATTGCTCCAATAATAATTCTGTTTCAGATGAAACCCTCTGCCATCCGTGTAATGTTAGAGAATATCGTTTAAGTCAAATAAATAATATATATAAACCTGAATTATCTAGAGATAATTTTATGAATGGAGATAACCAATTTAATGGACTTTTAAATATAGTAAAATAAATAATCTATGTTCATCACCAACTTTATGTATGTAATGAATCATGGTGAATAACACAAGTCTATTTTCAGGAAACTCAAAATAAACGTTAAAAGAGATCAAAGGAAATATCCGAATTTAATTATAATACTGCAAAACAATTAGCAAATGAAAATAATATATTTATGTAGTATTATGAAAAGTACTAATGAAAATAGTCAATATAAAATGTGTTGATAATTTATTGATTTAGAGACCAGCAAATATTAGTAATATTTAAAAAAACCACTTTAAGCAATCTTTACTTGATCAAATAAATTATAACAGAATTAAAAAAGAAACAGAGAAGATTCAATCTTTAAAAAATGAAGGAATTATGCAAAAAGAAATAAAACGTGAATAATGTATATTTTATGAATAATTCATGTTTTCTGGTGTTTATTATGTAATAAAATACATTTTATAATTTGTTTAGAAACGACCGTGCTCTGCAATGTCAACTATTTCTCGCCCGGCATCTTCGTTGTCTCAATATAGACCAGGAACCGGTTATGAAGGCGTGTTGTCTAACACCTATGGCACTACTAGACCCAACTCTAGTATGTCAGTACATCCCGACAACGACGACATTATCTGCAGACCCGATTCAAGACTGTCTGTCCGTTCCTACACTTCACGTGATCAGATTATACCAACTATACCCGATTCTAGATGTTCTCTACAGTCCCATAAACAGCCGATAAGTAGACCCTTGTCCAGGACGTCTGTCCAGTCAGTTGAATCAAACAGACAAAATCATCAGTGCTCAGGTCATGTCCTGTGATAATCAGACAAGACCGATTTCAAGGATGTCAAAACAAATCAAGCCGTCGTCAAGAACATCAGATCTAACTGCAGCATGCTTTCGCAACTCGAGAAGATTTCGCCTTCTGCGTGTCCAGTTAAATTAATTACAAAAAGTAAAGATATTGAACTACCAGAATCGCTGACACATGATTTAATCGATTCGGCTGTAAAACAAAAATTCTAATTTGTTAACGTCGAAAATTGAATGAAATAAGCACTGTGTTGATGGAAAAACCACACTTATATATGGAATTGATAAAGGTAAGTAGCAATTCGTGCTAATAGCGGTAGGATACACATACATTGTTATTTATTATTAAATACATATATCATCTAATATTACAGCTTAATAATACAATTTGTTAATCAAATCAATATATTTTCGTTGTAAATAATAAATAATAAGACAAAGTATACAAATATTAGCAAAATACAATTGTATTTCTCTAATATAAATTGCTCCAATAATAATTCTGTTTCAGATGAAACCCTCTGCCATCCGTGTAATGTTAGAGAATATCGTTTAAGTCAAATAAATAATATATATAAACCTGAATTATCTAGAGATAATTTTATGAATGGAGATAACCAATTTAATGGACTTTTAAATATAGTAAAATAAATAATCTATGTTCATCACCAACTTTATGTATGTAATAAATCATGGTGAATAACACAAGTCTATTTTCAGGAAACTCAAAATAAACGTTAAAAGAGATCAAAGGAAATATCCGAATTTAATTATAATACTGCAAAACAATTAGCAAATGAAAATAATATATTTATGTAGTATTATGAAAAGTACTAATGAAAATAGTCAATATAAAATGTGTTGATAATTTATTGATTTAGAGACCAGCAAATATTAGTAATATTTAAAAAAACCACTTTAAGCAATCTTTACTTGATCAAATAAATTATAACAGAATTAAAAAAGAAACAGAGAAGATTCAATCTTTAAAATATGAAGGAATTATGCAAAAAGAAATAAAACGTGAATAATGTATATTTTATGAATAATTCATGTTTTCTGGTGTTTATTATGTAATAAAATACATTTTATAATTTGTTTAGAAACGACCGTGCTCTGCAATGTCAACTATTTCTCGCCCGGCATCTTCGTTGTCTCAATATAGACCAGGAACCGGTTATGAAGGCGTGTTGTCTAACACCTATGGCACTACTGGTAATCGGAATAAAAATCCCCGGGAAAAAAAATCCCCGGAAAAAAAATCCCCTGACGAACGACTCCGGAAAAAAAATCCCCGACCCTAGGAAAAAAAATCCCCAGATTACAATATTACTCACAACCACAATATAAAATGATTTTAATCAAGAGCACACTGAATAATCTAAACTTTTCATCAAAACTACTTTAGATAATAATATTGTAATAATTAGATAAAATAACATACTCGTATAATTAATAAAAGATGAAAATCCAATACTAAAACAGTAAAACATAAGAAAGAAAAGTATACAGCGTTTCGCGCGTGCATGCGTAAAAGCGTATAAAACCGTAAACTTTGGAAAGATATAACTTCCAAAATAATGATTTGCGTGCATTTTTGAATTAGACTTCTGTATTCTGTGTTTTAAAACACACATTTTTTGGGGGGGAGGGGTCGAAAAAATCGCGTGGGAACTAAACTGCATTTGTTCCACTTTTACTTATTTTATGAATTTTACTACGAGTATACATACAATGACAATTTTAAAATATTATCTAGATTAATTTTAAAATAGTACCTATCTATTCATATTATAAGCCTTTTCACGCCGTTATACAATAAATACAATATGGTAATGGTATAAATATGTATTATTATAGTAATTAAATACTAATAATATAATAAATACAATATTTATAGCCTTTATAAGCCTCCGCTGAGAATCGTTTTTCATATACTATGTACATCATTGATTTAACATTTTTATTAGTCATCATTACAGTGACCTATTCTACATCGATTGTATAGCAGAGTGGTACCCACTTGACCGTCATTTTTAATTTTTACGTACTTACAGAATATTGACAATAATAATAGGTATTCCTATCAGAAATATCAGTATGTTCAGTATCTGATATAAATAAAAATTGAAAATGTCGTAATAAATAAAATAAAATAAGTAAACGATCTTTCATATCACCTTATTTGCTATACAATTTATTACTTTATTAGGTTATAGAATTAATATTACATTTATTACATGAATACCAATCACACAATACTTTTTTTTTTGTTTTAATATCACAGCCTAATACTATTATTTCCCATGATTGATTAATTATTCATTTATATTTTATCTTTCAACATAAATACACAATGTTTTTTTTACATATTAGTAGAGTACCTAGTACTTACTCTATAGTATCACATAATATTTATTCACCATGATATAAACAGACAACTATTAGCCACACTCTACAGTGCATTCTACAATAGGTGAATAGGTGTACATTATATCAATAATATATTTTTATAACAGAGGAATTAAAATTGATGTGTATTTATTTTTATATTAATTTTATTAATTTTACATCTGGTCACTATATATTATATAGTTTTACTGTATACTATAGTGTGTACTTGTATTATCTCTTTCATGCACAGGTTTTTGTATGTTTTTCAGACCTTAGTTGCACGTGTATTTAAATTTTTTTTTTTTAAATTTTTTTTTTTGATATATATATTTAAAAATATGTTTAAAACAATTATATAAAAAAAAAAAAAAATTTAGTTATGAAATTCAGGAGTTACAATATGTGGGATGACGTATATCCCACCGTACATACTGAACTCATATTTACTCACACTGTGGCTGTTCGTATTATAAATTTAAGGATTCGATCATTTTTTTTTTCTTTGTCTACATTGAATCATTGGTATCTCTCATTGGTACATTCCTACTATTAACTATGATAAAATCAATTAATATAGAATACGGGTTTACACACATTGATTGAACACCTTAATTAGTAAAATAATAAATTTAAAAAAGAAAATTATTATTACTCTTTTACATATATTTGTATAAAAAAAATCAAATACCTTCATATAATATATAAATATATAACTAAGTATGTATAATATATTAAAATTTAAAAAAATATGTATCAATACATTAAAACTTATATAAAATCATAGTTCCAAGACTTTTTATCAGATTTATCGTAAATAATAATAAATTAAAATGTTATACAGTATTTAATGAAAAAAAAATACTACTACTACTATTATATTTGCTTATATTATGTTTATAATATGTTTCATAATTGACTTCCACTGACTTCAAACTGAAAAAATATATATTTTTAGTTTTGTTCTAAACTATTTTAATTATATTATCTTATTCTAATTATTTACCAGTTTTACTTATGATGATCAGCAAAACAGTTTCGATTTTTTGTAATACAAAGTGGAATGTTACATACTGTACACGTCCACTCAGTTCTGACTTCTTTTTCTCTTGTGCTGCATTTTGCACATCTTCTTCTTGTCGATATTTTCGGTTGATGAGCTGATTTCTCTAAACGAAGAGAGTCAGGTACAAAAGGTTTGTGTTTTTTAATTTCCGCTGGTGATTTTTTAGTGCTTTTAGATTGACGTTTACAAACAATTGTTTTGTTTAGTAGCTCCCTTGAAATATCACGTCGGAAGTTTTTCATAGTTATTGTTGTTCCAGTAGATTGTGTATATATAACATGTGAATTTACAACTGCAATATCGATGAAATGAAAAAATATACGGTGCCACCATTTTTGGCTTTTGCGGTCAATTTGGCAGGACTTTTTGTTTTGATCTAATTTATCGACGCAATTCATGTTTTCATTATAGTCTTTTAAAACTTTCGGGCAAGGTATCATTGTCAAAGTTCCGTCTTTAGCTCTCCTAGGTACAATATCAGTGTCAGTTGGATTATGGAAATTAGATAAAAGACTAACTGATCGTTTATCTTTCCATTTAATAATTGATATTGAAAATTGATCGGTGTTCCAATCATACTCTCCTTGTTTTAAGGACTTGTCATCTTTTAGCTGTGATAAATGTTTTCTTGTCATGTTTACTGTTCCACAAGCATAAATCCCATTTGATTTCAAGTACGACATAAGCGGATAACTAGTGAAATAGTTGTCAAAGTATAAAAAATAATTTTTATTTTTAAGTGGTGCAGATAAGTTTTTCACTACGCGTGCTCCCAAATTTTTTTCTATCGTATCACCAGACTTTCCTGTATAGACATCAAAATTCCAAAGGTACCCGTATTTGTCTGCCAAAGCCCATACTTTATATCCTCTCTTTATGGGTTTTTTAGGCATATATTGTTTTGATGAATGACGGCCTTTAAATTTTATCATTGATTCATCTATAGCTACTGTTCTATTTGGATTGTATACTGCCTGACTATTTTTTAAAATTAAATTGAGAAATGGTCTTACCTTGTACAATTTATCGTAGTTGGCGTCTCCTTTTTTTGGAATTACAGAATTGTCGTTCAGATGTAAATGTGATAACAACCAACTAAACCTATTCACTGGCATAATATTACTTACATAATCGTCGTGTAAATCTGGAGCAGAAGACCAATAATCCCGATAGCTGCATTGTTTTTTTATACCCATTAGTAAATTCAAACCAATAAAATCATTTATTTCATTAGCATTTGTTTCTGAGTAAGGTTTTCCATTTTTTAAGTAAATTTGATTAGCATATAAATTTGTTTGAAATGTAATATAGTTAATTATTTCATCAGTGATTAAAAGTTTAAATACAGACAGCGGAGTAATTTCAGTTATTGTATCTAAAATATTAGTTGGCCCTTGTGAACAGTCAAATGGAACAATTTCAATATTTATATTATTTTTTTTCGACCAAATAGGTTCAGTAAACTCAGTTTGTTGAAAAGTACCATTTTCAGGTATAACATTTTCATCTGGTAAAGGTACAGCAAGTTCTTCATTTTCTCTTATTTCAATATTTTGTTGAATAGGAGGAAAAAGTGTACGGTGGTTATTGGTAACATATTTATTATTTGTTATTACATTTTGATTTATTCTACGACCGGATCGTGTTTTTTTCGGACTTGGTAAAATATATGATCTATTTTCTTCAATGTTAAAAATTTCAACATCTTCTTCTTCGTTATCTGAAGAACTAGACGATTCAACTACAACAAATTGTGGACAGGTTGGGACAGAAAGCTTTGGGAAATATGTTTCATCATCGTCCGAGTTGTCTACTGATGAAATACTATCGTCATCGGATGGTAAATCTTCAAAAATAATATCATTTATTTCACTTTCTTTTACCAATCGAGACATATTTGAAAAATATCACGCGTACTTTTAAAACTACCAACACGTAAAACACAATTATATGAACAAAACTCGCGGGTTTAGCGATTACGGCGTCGAAACGTGTACTGACGCGACTTACACTTATTGCACGGTGGGACATATAATGGACGTTCATTATTGCACAATTATTGGGCCATATATTTAGAACAGCTAATCAAAACCAATATTAAATTAAACTATATTATATTTAGAACTAAATGAAAAAAAAATCATACAAATCGGCCGATTCGATAAGGAGAAAATTAAACATTAAGTTTTAAAAATAAATTTTTAAATATAATAATTTGAAAAAATTAATTAACTGATATTTAATAATCGTAGACTTCTAGAAATGTACACGCATGAGCCATATATAATGGAAAACACATTAACTATTATAAATTAAACCAACAAACTACTAAAAATAGAAAAAAAAATATTTTATAGGTGGTATACTATTTGTCCCACCGTGCCGGAAAGGTTATTTTTTTGGTGGGATTGTGTATATCCCACCGTGCCGGAAAGAGTTATACTAGATCGGTAATATGTATAAATATCATTGGTATAAATATCAATATCATTAATCGCATCATACTAGTTATACCGGCGTAGTAAAAAATATGAAGAAATATAAATACAGAGATAAGTGATTTTATCTCAATCTTATCGGTTAATATATACATGCACATATAAATGATGATAACGTGAGTCTAGACACAAAATCAGACAACTGCTACTGACAAATAAGTGACATACACCAAACGTATAATTTTGAACATACAAAGTCGAAACAAAAAAAAAACAGCAGTGGTATAAAAAAATTTTGTCGAACGCCATCGTATAGAGATCAGGGGCGGGTTTTATAGTTCTCAAGGAGGAGTTATTGCGTGATGCCCCCCATCGTTTACTAAAAAATATATTAAAAAATAAATTAAATTGTTATAAAATGTTCCGTTATCATTCGTTTTATAGCATGTACTGGCGTAGATAGTGGTATATGTTATACATACGGTTGCATCCGAAAACCGCACACTTTTGATTTTGACCCGAAAAGGGTCGATAGTCAAAAACCGCATACTTTTTCGGTCATTGTATAACAAAATACCCCAAACTTATAGTGGTTAAAACCGCACACTATTTTTAGTGCTAACTAACGGATTAGATAAGATAAAATTATAAGATATACTGCAATAATCATGCTAACACGTTTTAAGATTTTAGTCACCACTCGTTATTATTTTATTAGTCGGTCTTGTCTCTTGTGTATACAGTATACATATACAGTTCTTACCTATAGGTATTTAGTGGTTTTTTGCAGTTTTATTAAATTATTAAAATATGTTTAATCAGGCATAATAATGGATTTTAAAATAATTGAGAGTAATAAAGGGGGCAAGTGCTTAATACTCGATAATTTTAAATACTGACAATTTAGAGTGTGTAATAGTGGAAATGTGGTTTGGCGGTGTTTTATTAAAAACTGTACGTCCACGGTTACAATATGCAGTCAAATGAAGAATCTACTAAAAACTAAAAACACACATAAACATGATCAAGTGGAGACATTGAAAATTAAAATCCAAGAGGTACGTAATGAATGTAAACGTAAGGCTTCTAATGACATTCATGAACCGCCGTGAAAAATAATACGCAAAGAGTTATTGTCATCCATAGGACCATAGACAATAATACAAAAATAGGAAGCAATGACGTAAGTTTAATAAGGAAGTCGATGTATTACATGGATGGAGCAGGAATTATTATTGTTTTTTACCTTCTAAAACTGAATCTTGTTACATAAAAATGTGAGTCAATATAAAAAATTTATGTATGGAGTTAGGACAAGTTTTAACTATTAAAATTATCCATCTCGACTTTGAAATAGCTGCTCATAATGCTGTACAACAAATATTTACTGGAATAAAGATTAAAGGTTGTAGATTCCATTTTGGTCTAGCATTATGGCGAAAAATCCAATCAATCAATAGTCTTCGACTATCATATAATAATTATAATCAAAATGAAACAAGTCTGTGGTTAAAAATGTTTTTTTGATTAGGTACCATTTTTACCAGTACATGAAGTCACTGAGGCATTCGTTGACTTAATGTCCATATGTCCACCACAAGATGCGTGTACTGCATTTGAAGACTACATTTTTGACAACTACATCGAAGGACAGTTTTCAATTGAAATGTGGACCCATCCAATCAATGAAAATATAACTACAAGGACAACAAATGGTGCTGAAAGATTTCATCAAGGATTTAATTCTGAGTTTTACACCACAAATCCATCTGTATTTATGGTTATTGATGTTTTAAAAAATATTCATATCGATACAGTGACACGAATGAACCAGTAACATAATGGAGTGCAAAATATTGTTCGTCCAATTGAAAAACAAAAACAAGTTAGTAAATACATAATAGTGATATTTTCGATTTTTAATTAAATTGTATTTATTTTAAGAGCACTTGTTTAAATGGTGGAACAATTTTTAATCGACGGAGATCGTTTGCAATTTTTAAAAAATGTCGGTAATAGATTTAAGTCAATCAAACTTTAAAAATTGTACACGCTTTAAATTTTTGTTTGAATAAATTTTTATAATTTTTACATTTTAGAATAATCGTATATGCATATTTTTGTTTGAATACATTTTTACATTTTTTAAATTTAAATATTTGTAAATACATTTTTTTTTTTTAATAAATTATAAATTATAAAATGTATCTAATCTAGGAAGTATAACTTTTTTGGGGTCGAAATAAAAATTGTGCGATTTTAACCTATTAAATGTGTGCTGTTTTAACCTACCAAAAATGTGCGATTTTGTTCTGTACTTTATTAAAATTGTGCGGTTTTAGGAGTCAACGATACATACACCTACTGTGACTGACAACCGAAAACTGTTGATACGTATGACACACAGGTACTTACCTAAAATAATAACGAAAGACAAATTGTATTTTAAGGTACAACATATAAGATACTTATTCTATTTAATTGGGTACATCCCAAATAAGTTTGTAGATTTGTAAATTTTTAATAGCCAAGTGCGTTCATAATTTTACATTACCTATAACAAAAGCAAAATATTCGATTTTTGATGATAAGAAACAATTTTAAGTATTCTAATAAGATTATTAAATTAATAATTTATTACTAATATACATGATTATAATTTTATTTATAAGGCATAAATTGTGATTATGAATAGTTCATTATCATATGGATTTAGCTCGTTTCAATGTTGGGACGCCACTCAGTCGATACTTAAACGTATATAATATATGTAAATAGTCAGGCCCATATTAACGAAAATTGCCGCCAGGGGCAACATAAAACTTAGTTATAACCATTAACCAATATATTATTTAAAACAATTTTTAAAATGACAAATTAACTTAAAAATAAAAATGTTTAATTAATTTATAACTTCATAACTTTCTGCGAAACTGTTTTGAAGCAAATGATGTAATAATATCATTGTAATCAATTGTTTAAGTTATGGATGACTCTATATTTAGTATGGCTAAACTGTTCAATCTCTCTGATGACATGGTTGATCTTAAATATGTTTTGATTCTCCGTAGAGTAGAAAATGATTTTTCCGTTGAACAGTTTGAAGCAAGAGTACATAGGAACATTCTAAGAGCAACATAAACATATGGAAATATAGTTTCTATGTTTTTTTCTTTAATAAATTCACACATATTAATAATATTTGTGAGAGGGTTTTTGATGGTCTTAAGCAAGCTCTGAAAATGAACACACTCGTTCACAAATAATTCACTAATAATAAATAATATTTTTGTATTATACTATTTATACTCATTAAGTAAATAAATAAATAATAAATAATAATAATAAATAAATTTTACATTTTTGACCATTTCAATATTTTGCCGCCCCTAAACCTAATTTTTATATTGCCGCCAGGGGCAATTGCCCTTCCGAGCCCTCCCTTAAATACGGGCCTGTAAATAGTATAATAGACCCTTTACGCACGCGCTCGAAATATCAAAAATATCACATTTTTCGTATTTTCATATATTTTTAAAATAATTGACTTGAACAATCGCTCTACCTGCAGACACCCACCGTATAAAGGACATGGACCAAATTGGTAGTTAGTACTGTATCATATAATATAATTATAAATTATAATATGACATGATTCGTTTTATTGTCGACAACAATAGATGTATTATCGGGTTCACGGGGAGATATATCGATTGTTCTGATACATCAGATTTTGACATCGTGGGCGTAGTCCGTTTGGGTGAATCGATCAAAACTTTGGTCAGTTTAGGTGAACAACCATATAGCAAGTGTTTATTCTCTCAAAAATTAAAAATACCATTTAAGTGGATAAATATGAATGTTTATATGTTTTAAGGTAGATTGATATACAGTGTTTAAATTAATTGGAAAGTCATTAGCTGTAATTCAAAAAATAATGCAGATATTCTAGTGTAATTTTTTTCAATGTAGTATATGACTTTTTTAAAATGATCTAAAACAAAAAATAAAATAAAATACCACTTGATTTTTTTTATCAAAAAACAATTTTTTGAAATATGAAAATAGCCATTTTGTAGAGTTATTTATTTGTAATATGGAGGAAAAACAATTTTTAAATCGATTGAATTTTAAATTAACGACGGATACTTTTAATTCAAAAAAATACAGCATAATATTATGGTAAAATTCTATAGTTTTGGTAATTATAATGCTAAATCCAAACCTCAATAAAGAATAGGTACACTTATTCATTATTGAAATTGTACTTAATATTTTGTTTTTATAATATTGTTCAATATGTTCAATATGCACCGTTATTTGTATCAAAGTTAATTTTGACTCCATTGTAGTCTTATCAAGTATAGACTTATCTAAAAAAAACGTTTAAAATGGCCTAAACACTTCTAAAAGTACTTAAATAATAATACTGATAATGTTAATTATACTCTGGTGAGGTTATTGACATAGGACATAGTATCATCAATGTTACCTAGTATGTTAAAATTATATCAGTGCATAATGCATGTGAGTTAATAACTTAATTTAACATTAGGTACCTAGTCCTAATTTTTATTTTGTTTCACCTTATTAAATTAATAAGATATAATTTTCTATTCAGAAATAGTATTTATTTATTACAAAAATAAATAAAAAAATCTTACATAAAATATCAATGAGTTATAAGTTATTATGTTCTTTATAATTATTTACCTATTTAATTAACACATTAGTTATTAAAATGTAAAAACCATACAATTTTACCTTAATGTTCTGTTGTATTTTTTTAAATATTAGTTTCTGTCATTTATTCAAAATTCAAACAATTTCAAAATTATTTTTTCTGCACAATAAAAATAAATAACTACAAAATTTATGTTTTTAAATTTTCAAAATTGAAGTGGTGTTTTTGACTTCTATTTCATTTTGAATCATTTTAAAAGGCAGACTTTAAGTCATACATTACATTGAAAAAAACTGCACTAGAATATCTGCATTAATTTTCGTACAACTACCAACTCTACAATTACATGCTGTATATTAAGTTTATATAAAATATATAAAATATTGTATAGTATTTCCGACTGTCATAATATTGAAATAAAATCACATACATTTACAATAATAATTAAAAATGAACTCTAACTATAAAAATATATTGGTATGGTAAGTAATATTATAATATAAGTAGTACTTACTGTATAAATAAAGTAAATTATTAATAATGCTCCATTTTAACAATAATGAACACTTCAAAATGTAATATAGACATGTTAATATGATCAACACATAATATATTATAATTTATAATCAATTATCGTATAGTAACCTCTCCCAAAGTGTTCATTTACCACATCTGTTATTTGATGCTGGACCCCACCACCATTGTGTACCTACGTCTTATTATCTCTAATAATATTATAATATTATATATATAGGTATATATTAAACATATTGTATTATTATCATTACCATTATAATTAATGATTTAATTTTCGATTCTTTAATTTAACTTTTTTTCAAATATCAGAAAAATATTGTGTTAGAATGTATACAGAGTTAATTAATCGGTATTTAAATTTAATAGTTGTATGCATTTTCAGTTTCAAAAACTTAATAATAGTGAAACAATTTGTATTCAGAAACGTTACAATGCCATTCATGTAGTGAATCTAATGAACCTAACCATCATAGCTGTTTATTTCATTCGAACGACTAGGATCCCATAAGTCAGCTTGTTCGTCATCGTCGCTGTATTCTCACAGTTTGCTTACCTTGTGTCAACTTACTATTTAATACTGTAATCTGGAAAATGTATTTATTTATTTATTTATTTTATTTAATTCAGGACTGAAAGGATTAATATAGAAAAATTGTTGAATGCCGAATATCAAATATGAATGTCTATTATCACTGAACCCGGGGATTTTGCAACTTACCAACATACCAATTGGATATGGCACTAATGTACTTCAGATTACCAAAGTGCATTTAAGTTTGTGTGCAAGTAAAACTATAGATAGCCTGTGGCCTATAATGAATTTCGGAAAACGCTCCTTTGCATATTTAGTGATTTTTATAAATAAAAAATATAAAACTTCAAGTAGTCTATGAGTGTAGTTTCCGGGGTAAGTGTATTCGGTTTACGGAAACATCGGTCATCTAAATTAAAAGATCAAATATATACGTAAGTGTACTTATGTTATACTTGTTTCTGCCTATTAAAGTGAACAGAGTTCAATACTAAGAACTGAAATTACTATGTAATACTTAAATATATGCAAACATTGCGTAAAAAATAGCAATTTAATTTTTTTCCTTAATAGTATGATTAATATTATTATTAAAAGCTATTTTAATTGTATTAAATTCATTACCCAGTAAAATTGGGCAATTATAGTATAACGTTTTTACGCTTCATGAGAATAGAAATTCGCAGAATGTAAACTCTACAAATGTATTGTTATCGTAATTTACAGAATAATAATCAAAAACATTTAAGCAATAAAAATGGCAGTCTACAAGACATTGAACGCATTATGCAATTAATTTTAAAGAAAATGTGCATGTCGTTATAATAAAATTAATAAATTAAATTGATAAAAAAATCATACCTGTAGGCTGTAACATTAATTACAATTATGAAATACCTAAGGAACAAATGGTGAAGTTTGCAAACATCAGTGTCGGATCATGTAGATTACCGGGTCCCCAAACCTTAAATGCATTATTTTTTAAGGTAGGATACAATAACCGTACCTTATTTATTAGTTATTATAGTATAGCTGAATTGTAGTAGTAGGTACATAGTAACTATACCGTCAGCATATATTAAGTTATTGTTAGTTGATGTGCAATTTTTGGAAAATTCACTTATAGTCATCTAAATAATTGGTGATATATTTATTATACAAAGATTATATATTATGTTGCTTTATTATTAAAAAAAAATTTATTTGAGTAATTTGTCGGAAATTCAGAATGATTTTTTTAATATTTATTTATTTGTCTAGATTATGTACGCATAACGTATAAGTCAAATTTAAATTTAATTATATTATAATAAAAATAATACATTTACTATTCAAGAGAATTTGTACCGACAATATAATAAACAACGTTTATTTTAAAGTGTGGTAAAGCTATGTAAAATATTACAACTTTAAAATGTTTATAACTCACTTTAAATTTTAAAATGATAATAATATCAATAAAACAATAATATGACATGTCCTGGTACATTATTCTTACCATTAAGTTTGTTGTTATAGGTAAAATAGGTAAATTGACTCCAATATAGCTCACATTGCTCACAATATAAAATGTGTTCCTCTGAACGCAAACTTGGTATGATAAACGTTAGTAAGACAGAGACGATATATGTGGTATGCCCGATACCGTCCTCTTAAGATTGGTATACGAAATAGGCTGATCGGACTGGCACGATCACTATACTGGGGCGGGTCATAATGCTTGTGGTGTGCGCATGTGCACAGGTAGTTGAGCAATGTAAATAGTATAATTTAGCTGGTACAGCAGTGCGCCGGCGACGTTATGATTTGCGAGGCTTCGGTCCATGGGCGGATAGGCCTACCGGGAAACCGGGCATTTCCCCCTTCGTATTTGGGGCCCTTTTTAGACTTTTTTTTTTCATGTGGGGGCTCTTTTTTAAAATTTCCCGGTAGGCCAAAAATGACCTATCCACCCATGCTTCGATCGAAATACCTACTACAATATAGTATATGGGGTTCCGGGTTATACTTGACTACATTTTTTGTACATTAAACATGTATTATATATTTTCACGCAAATAAAATAAAAATATTTATGATATAATATATTATGTTAGGTATATTATGTTATTCTATTATTTTATTAATTTATGATATAATATATTATGTTATATTATGAGGACGTGATACCCGTATGTGTTGTCTCTGTCTTATACATGCGTAACATAGTTAAAAAGTGTTTTGCGCGGGACAACATTACTCACTCAATATTCATATCAAAATTACCAAAATTTTAAATCTCATTGAGAAGAACTTTATCTGTGATGTAGCGTTTTTATTTTTTTGATAGTAATAATTAATAATTTTTAATAATTAAATGAAAAAGTTATATGTTTGAGAACTTTAGGTTTTTTTCGTTTAATTATTAAAAATTATTGATTATTACTAACAAAAAAATAAAAACGCTACATCACAGATAAAGTTCTTCTCAATGAGATTTAAAATTTTGGTAATTTTGATATGAATATTGAGGGAGTAATGTTGTCCCGCGCAAAACACGTTTTAACTATGTTACGCGTGTATAAGACAGAGACAACACATGTGGGTATCACTTCCTCTTATGTTATTCTATTATTTTATTAATCTACAAAATATGTGGTTCGTACGAAAGAAACAGGCGCGACATCCCCCACCTCTCTCTCTCTCTCTCTCTCTCTCTCGCCGCCAGCACTATATACTTGTACATTTTGTGAACTACAAGAACAACATTTTTTTTTACATTTATCTCATGGATGATATAGCAATTGTATAAGCGATATTGATATTGATACGGTTGACGGTGTAGCGGAAAAAAAATGAAAATCGTTAATTTAAGCGCCACCGAGTACCAGGATCCCATGAACACCAATGTCTAATAATGGTATGACGGCCAGCCGTGTGTGTATACGTGTGTATACGTTGCGTTACAAAACATGATCACTTTCCAAAATTCTGTCTCGGGCAACATTGTTCGGCGAGCATTCTATTTATCATACAGAGTTTAATGATTGTATTATTAATGTAATTCATGAGTAGGACGGGGATTTTTATGTAATAAAAAAATCAAAGTAAGTACCTATGTAATTTATGATGTTAATGTTATTATTATTTTCATGATATGTATTAAAAAACATGTAATATACTGATTAGAATAAAAAAACAAGTGAACGAGAATAACCAGAAACTATAATGTAATATTAATGTTGTACAACAAACATGGCGATATCAAAAACGTTTACCTATTTCTATGTTATTTATTAGTTATTACGTTTTTTTGTATTACAGTTTGAACATAATACGAGTATTTCCCTTGAAAAATAAAATACCAATTATACTACTATCCGTGATTTCGGAAAACGAGTCGAATGACAAAATAATACATTTGTTTATTAATAATAATAAATGGTAGGTATTTAATTATTCTCAGGGATCAACAAATTACAGTATCTAAAACTTAAAATAATACAATTTTTAATTTCATAATATTATACATATACCTACCATATTGTAAATTATAATTCAGTGATTTTTATTATAATTATTTTTTAATAAAAAAAGATTGTCGTAATATTATTAATTACGTCATAACAAAAACGACTATCTGTGTGAATTGTTAGGTCAAATTAGTAGTACAGTATATCAGAAAATATACTTTCTGAATAACGAGTAAGTAGGTACCAAAAAAGTCATTATTTTTTCGTGGAAATCTTAAAAACAAGCTTTTGTAGATTACATTTTTATATCAAATTATTTTTATGACCCCATGTTGAACTGCGTTTACGAAATACAAGCTTACATTATAGATAAATACGCGTAGGTATTATAAATCAATAGTATAGCCATATAGGTATTGTATATCTAGTCGTGTTTTTACTTTACCCATCATTGAAATATATTTTGTTTATATATATATACACATAATGTTTATTGTTAAAGAATAAGTTAATTTGAACGAGCTCGCTGTAATAATTTGGTATTATAAGCATGAGTATTTCAAAAGGGCCAATTCGTATTATTTGGTTATATTTGTGTATTTCGTAGACGTACTGCGAAAGTATTTCCAGACAGGACCGGCGCTACGTTTTACGAGACTAGTGTCCTCGTCCATTTCAGAAACACTGTATATTATATATACATATAAATATATTATGCGCTCGGAAATAAATCTTTAACGTAGGGTGGTCAAATACAGTTATACCGGCTCGTGGACAGCCCATATAATATTATATGACATCAGTACATTACTATTGATAATCCTTTTCATGGGTATTTAGATGTCAACATCTGATGATTTTATTCGAAAATGATATTATTTAAAAATTATTATAATGAAGTCTATATGAAAGGTTTCTGGGAATTTTCATAGGAAATTATAAAATGCACATATTAACAAAATATTTTTTTGGGGTTTAACAATTTTTTTAATTCTAACATTTTATAAGTATTGATATAAGAAAATTAATAAATATATATTATATGAATGAAAATTGTTTACAAAATTATTTGAATTTTAAATTTATGTATTTATGGTTGTTCACACTGTTCACAGAAATTCATCATTCTAAAAACCAATAATTTAAGTATGTATTTATAATATGTTTGTTGTACATACTATTAGGTATCTAATAATATAATAAATAATTATTTATTTATTTCTGTTAGAAATCTACATTATACTTATAGGATAATCTGTACTAATCTATTTAAATGTGTAAAAATAAATGTTGCAAAATGTATACCTACATTGTTTATCTGAGCACCGTAACTACGCACATATCGTGGCTATTTTATAATATATTAAATATATCATCTTAACTCTAAACGTAATTTTTTTTTGTTATTACTTGCAAACATTTTTTTAGGAATTGACGTTTTTTCACGGAGTATTTTTCAAATACTAAATACTGTACATGTATTATGTATCTTTATTTTTGAAATCAAACAGAGCACTACTACAAATATACAAATATTGTATTAAATGTACCGTCAAAATATTATAAGATCTAAGAACCTTTTTATAATACGTACAATTTAAATTTGAACCATATGAAAATATAATTATATGATCTAATGCAGCGGTTTCCAACTCATTAGCCTCGGACCGTGGACCATATAATATTAACATTATTAACATATAATATATTAAAATAATATTATTATATATATACGTATATAGGTGAGCTATTATAGTCATTAGTGGGCTTCAAAGATGTTTTAACAAAATAGGTTGTTCGCTCAACTAAAACGATTGGGAACCGCTGATCTAATGGGGTCATTTGATATAATAAAATATTCTTCTTTAATTATTCGGCTTAGTATTATTCATATATGCATGTACTTTAGAAATTGATTTTGAAAACGTCTGTACATTTTGTATGCGTTTACGAAAAATGTTATCTCTAATTATTTGTGTCTTTACAGCACTTACCTAACTTACCATGATAAAATAAAACTAAATTAAATAAATATGTAACCAAGCCCGGATTAAGGTTTGATTGGGCCCCAGGACACCATACACTTAGTGGGCCCCCTTTCAACTTTACCTTCAAAAAATTTTAACACTGCATTTTAAAGACTGTATACTCTTATTATTGTTTATTCTTGTACAAAACAAAAAAAGCGGGTAAGTGGGTATCGCTCTGCTGTATATTAGGAGGTGGGGTGGACCTCAGACTATGGTAGGTTAAATTTGAATGCAATGATAGGTATCATTGTATACGAAAAACGATTCTGAACGAAGATGATTTGTCTGTCTAGGATATATTATATTTAAATATTGTCATATATTCTATTTTGAAACAAATAGTATAGTTTTTATATGTTACTATAGTTACTTTATAGTATCTGTTTATTAATAAAAAAAGTATTTGGCCAACATTCGCATTATGAGCGTATGAAATTTAATTTAAATTTTGACATATTTCGTATAAATTCGAATTTTAAGCACTTATAAAAAAAAATTGTGACTAACGATTTCGGATTTTTTTTTATCACTTTAAGAACAACTTATAAGAAACCTTGTATTAAATTTTCAAGATTTTCTGGCCACCCAAAAAATTTTTATCGGCATTTGAAGAAAAAAAACTTAGAAAAGTCGAAAATTTCAATTTTCTATAAGTAGCTTAAAAATGGTCAAAATATTTTGAAAATTTAACTGTAAGGAGATAACCATAATATAAACATTTGGTGAAAATTTCAAGTAGTGAAAATATTCATGATTTTGACGAATTTTTGTCAATATTTGAACTTCAAATGCTAATAAAAAAAAATTGTGCCTATGAATTTTTATAATTTTTGAATGAGAGTTAGAACAAGTTATGTGGACTTTTAAATTAAATTTTCATGTAATTTGTCCCAGCTAAATTTTTTTTATTAACATTTATAAAAAAAAAATAAAAAACAATTGAAAATTTCAATTGTCTATAAATAGCTCAAAAAAAGTCAAAATGTTTTGAAAATCAAATCACGTAAAGAAAATGGCAATCTTAATAACTGGTAAAATTTTCAAGTATTTACGACTTATACTGTTTGAATAACAACAAATATCAAAAATCGTTTGAGGCTAAACCGTTATTTAACGCGGTATTGTAAAAATTTAAATTTCAAACACTCATAAAAATTGTTTGTCTGAATCCGGTTGAATTTTTTTTATAGATAATTGAAGAAAAATGTATGGAGAACCTTGTATCAAATTTTCAAAACTTAGTTATAAAAGAAAAAATTTTTACGATTTTTCAACCACAAAATTACTTGCAAATGTTCGCAATTTTGACATATTTCGTATAAATTCGAACTTTAAGCACTTATAAAAAAAAATTGTGACTAACGATTTCGGATTTTTTTTTATCACTTTAAGAACAACTTATAAGAAACCTTGTATTAAATTTTCAAGATTTTCTGATCGGCCAAAAAATTTTTATCGTTATTTTAAAAAAAAATACTAAAAAAAATTAAAAATTTCAATTGTCTATAAATAGCACAAAAAAAGTCAAAATTCTTTGAAAATTGAACTGTGTATGCTAATATAAACATTTGGTGAAAATTTCAAGTATTTACATCGATTAGTTTTTGAGTTATAGCAAAATAAAAATTTCGATTTTGTCGAAAACTGGTTTTGCGTAAAAAATTCCGTTTTTCCGTCATTTTTTTAGGGTTTTTCCTGACTCATTTAAAAAATATTGAAAATTTTTAACTTTTGACCCCCCAAAGTACCAACTAGATTCGATTTCCTTTTCAAAGAGGGGCTGAAGCCCAAAATCGAAGCATTTTTACTGCTCCAAATGTTGTCGTCAGACACAAAAATAAAAAAAAAATAAAAAACACACACACACATCATTGTAAAATCAATACATTCATCACTCCGTTCAGAATCTAAAAAATTAATAATTATGACTATCGATAAGTTAAAAATATTAATTTTTATCAATATTACGTTGTTATGCAATTAGAATTTAGAAGTAAGTAAAATGAAATGTGTAGATTTAAATTATAGAAGTGTAATATAATAATTTAAATAAAAAAGTTACAAGTATAAAATTAAAAACTGTTAAAAATTTGAATAGAAAACCTAACCTTTATTGTATTCTTGACACAAACCAACCGTTTAAATTTTCCTTCACCAACTTTGACCTAAATAAAACCCACGCACTTTCATTAGAACCGATGGCCACACGATTAATAATAACGAGTGAATTGCTTTTTCAAAATCGGCCATTTTAAGTGAAAAGTTAATATTATTTTTTAGAAATTCAAGTAGAGATATGTAAATGCTTTAGTATAAGTTTCTATATTTTTACTAAAAAGTAAAAACAAAAATACCAGTGGTATATAATTATTATTTTTCAAGCCATGAATAGTAAAAAATTATGTTAACAATTTTGGGTAACTTTTAAAAGTTCCTTCCACAAATATTGAATCAACTTCACTTAAAAAATTTTAAAACCAGCCGCAATTCATGTATTTGTTTAGAATGTTTAGATAAAGCCGAACGGGCCGAACACAGTTAGTGTGTAGTCAATTTTCTCGAAATAACCATACTAAGTGTCTTAGAATCAATATAATCGACTGCTGCTAACTCATTATCGTAACTAAAGGTCGTGACGTACCGATTGGCCGACAAATCAATTCGCCGACACCCAATTTGCCGACACCCGATTTGCATTCATTGAAAATATTACTTTTTTTTTACTGTTTTAAATTTGTATAAATCACGTCAATCACAAACATAGTTCAAGTCAACTATCACATTATATTTAGTTCAAAATGAATTACATATACTTAAAACTATATTTCTTTTTTTACTGTTTAAAATTTTTATAAATCACGAACATTGTCCAGTGTCCAATTCAACTAGCTTCCTTATGTCCTTATGTCCTTCTGTTTTCTAAATGAAAATGAAACATTATTGCGTCCAAGTATTCTAAGATACAAATTGCACCATTTTGTAGCCTAAAATTATATTTTAAAACGTTATTAGAAAAAAATGTATAATTATATTATGTCATAAACGCTATACCTTTCTTTTGCAAATGATAATGTTTCTTCTAATTTTCTATATTTAGTTTTCATCTTTTGTGGCCGATTGCAGTTTTTTTGTGCTATGAGGTCAAGCTCGAAGTTTGTTTGTTGGTTTTTTAGATCTATGATTAAAATAAATATGTTTGGCTTTGGTCTACCAACAGCTTTGTTAAGAGCGGCATGCCATCCTTCAAGGTGGTTTATAGTCCTTGCTCCATCTGTATTAAAATGATTCCACATATTTCTATTAAATAAGCAAATATCTGGATCCAAGTATGTTTCAGTAAAATAATTTAATAATTTCAGCACACCTAAAATAATAATAGTAAAAAATTAGGTTTGGCTAATATAGTTATAATAAATTACGTGAGAAATTATATTTACTTTCTGACTGTGGTGCTTCACTATGAATTTCTGTCCAACAATTATAAATTTGTTCAATCGGAACTAAGGCTAATGAACAAAGACGACGAACAACTTTTTTTAATATTATCGTCATGTGTATAATCATGAGCTAATCCCAAACTTTGAACTTTACGCCAAATAGATTGCCCAAAGTGAAATAAGCACCCTTTTATGGGTTTATCAAAACCAAAGCACTGTCGAATGGAGACGATCATTCCAATTTCAAAATCTATTTGAAAACAAGCAGGATTAAACTCTAATCCAATATTTATTGCCGCTTCTTTTATCATTTCAAACATCCTTGAATATGTTGATGTACTTTTATTGGGCAATAATGCGTAAGCCTAAAAAATATATTTTATTTTCAGATTTATTCGTTATTCTAAATAAAAATACGCTTTGATAAAATTTTAATATAAAATAATAATTACTAGAGGTATCATCATTCCTACAACAAAGCAATGTAAGGTATGAATTTGAGTAAATAATTTCGGTGCCGATTTAAAAGTGCCATCCATAAAAACTATATTACCAGAACAAAGACAACGTAAAAATCCTTCGGTACCAAAAATAACGATTTTATTATCAGTGCCATCACATCCTGTGATAATATTATTATGTATTAGTAAAAGTATATAAATAAATAGTTTAAATAATTTAATATAAATACCTAAAAGGAAATCTTTTCCATCATTCGTTGATCGCCAATCACCATCAATATATAATTCAGACAGCTTTTTGGGTAACGTTGGCATTAATTTCATACGTTTTCTGTATGCCGAACTTTTTACACTAGTATAAATTGGTATAGCGTCATTTACTTCGGCTTCCGTAGAGCCTTCTATTCCTGAAGCCATAATTGATCTTCGGATTTCATTAAATATCTGTGGTATAGTTTTTGTGGGATTTATTACCACTTCGTCCTATATTATTAAGTTATAACACGTTAAAATTCGAATTTTAAATAGTTATAAAAAAAAAAAGCGGATAAGTGGGTACCGGTCTGCTGTTAATTTGGTGCCGTATGGATCACTATTATTTATTATAGAAGTGTTAAATTTGAATGCAATGATAGGTATCATTGTATACGAAATACGATTTTGAACGGAGATGATTTGTCAGCCTAGGTACTACGACATACTATAATATTACATTTAATAAGCATAAACGAATATTTCAAATGCCTATAAATAGCATTAAAATAAGTGAAATATTTTGAAAATTAAATCATGTAAAGAAAATGCCAATCTAAATAACTGGTTAAATTTTCAAGTGTCTATTTTCAGTGGTCTATAAATAGCTTAAAAAAAGTCGAAATATTTTAAAAATTTAACTGTATATAAATAACACTTTTTTTTGTTTTTCTCGATTTTTATGAAAACTGTTGGAAAATGTTTACTTTTGACCTCTATAATGCACCAAAAGATATTCACTTTGTCATCGGAAACCACCCTCGAAGTATGAAATCGAAGCATTATTTCGACTAGTTATGCTGTACACAGACACAAAAAAAAAATAAATAAAAAAAAAACACACATCATTATAAAATCAATACATTCTTCACTCCGTTCAGAATCTAAAAATGTGACTATAAATATTTTTAATATTTTTCAACTGTGTATACAAATTTGTGAAAAAATTGTATAAATTAAAACAAACTCACTTTAAGCTTATTCCGAAAATCACGTTCAGCCAATTGGATTCCATGTGACGGATGTCCATGCGTTTTTGACATTATAGCATTATTTGAATTTTCTCTGTATATAGCTCGACCTCCACAATTGTCGATACATTTATAATAGTGGTTAGAACCTCGTATTCTATCCAATCATAGGCGTGCACACGGGGGGTTCCGGGTGTGCCTGGGCACCCCCCGAGATGTAGTTGGGGCCCTAAAATTTAAGTCCTATAATATAAATATGGGTCCGTATTTTAACTAATATTACTAAAATAAAAATGTTATTTTATCTAAAATGTGGTAAAAAAAAAATTGTTTCGGGATAAAAAAAAAATAATAAACGTAAAAACAACGTAAAATATTTTAAATCTGCGTGGTAAAATTTATTATGATTATAACAGCTAAATGTTATTGACTATACAAGTAAAAATAATTAATTAATATTGAAATTATCTTAAAAATAGATTTTAGATCCAACTATCTAATGAAATACTTGGTACCAGTGTCCAGTAATACCACTGATTAATATGATATAATTCCGTGATATGATTGGAGACGATTATACGGGTTGTCGGGTTATGGAGTTATTTTTACATTTAGTGAAATCAAAAATAAACACAACAAACTAATATCTGTTATTTGTTATAATTATAAATATTATGAACTATTATGAGTTGACTGTTTATTAAAATAAATATTATTTACGAGTTATTCTACAACGATCACTGTCCAGTGCGACTACTGAACCAACAATCAATGTTATTATATTGTTTAATTTTTTTAAATTAAAATCATGCCACCTAAAAGCGGTTCACAGAAAAGGAAAGAAAAAATTAAAAATGATTTGGAATTGAAGAAAATTCGAGGTTCTTTAGATAAATTTATTTTGCCCAGATCAAATCGTAAGTATATACATTTTATGTTTTTATATTAAGTAATAGTTATACTAAAAAGTAATGTTTAAGTCCTATAAATACTGTTAAATACTAATATATATATATATAAAAAGCGGATAAGTGAGTATCGCTCTGCTGTACATTAGGGGGTGGGGTGGACCTCGGACTAGGGTAGGTTAAATTTGAATGCAATGATGGGTATCATTGTATACGAAAAACGATTCTGAACGGAGATGATTTGTCAGTCTAGGATATATTATATTTAAATATTGTCATATATTCTATTTTGAAACAAATAGTATAGTTACTATATTATGTTACTATAGTTACTTTATAATATCTGTTTATTAATAAAAAAAGTATTTGGCAACATACACATAATGAGAGTATGAAATTTAATTTAAATTTTGACATATTTCGTATAAATTTGAATTTTAAGCCCTTATAAAAAAAAATTGTGACTAACGATTTTGAATTATTTTTATCACTATAAGAAAAACTTATAAGAAACCTTGTATTAAATTTTCAAGATTATCTGGCCACCCAAAATTTTTTTATCGGCATTTGAAGAAAAAAAACTTAGAAAAGTCGAAAATTTCAATTGTCTATAAGTAGCTTAAAAATGGTCAAAATATTTTGAAAATTTAACTGTAAAGATATAACCATAATTTAAACATTTGGTGAAAATTTCAAGTATTTACAATGATTCGTTTTTGAGTTACAGCAAAATCAAAAAAACGATTTTGTCGAAAAGTGGTTTTTCGTAAAATTGCCATTTTTCTGTCATTTTTTTTTTTTGTTTTTCTCGATTTTTTTGAAAACTATTTGAAAATTTTAATTTTGACCCCCTAAAGTACCAACTAGATGAATTTTCCTATTCAAAGAGGGGCTAAAGTAAAAAATCGGAGCATTATTACTGCTCCAAATGTTGTCGTCAGACACAAAAAAAAAAACACACATCATTGTAAAAGCAATACATTCATCACTCCGTTCAGAATATAAAATAATGTTTATTGTTATTTCTCTTTGCCATTGCCATAATACATTATTTATTATTATTATTGAATTTAAAAATGAGTTACCTTATTACCTACCTACTTAATAAAATAAATAAATAAACTATTCAAATAATTTGAATAATTTAACAAAGTATATAATTTAATTATAACATAAAAAAAACGTGAATATAATGATGATTAGCAGGGCCTGATTTAATAAAATTAGGGTCAAGTGCACACATTTTTTGGGGGCCCTCAAGTCAAAAAAATGTTATAGAAAAAATTTACATAGAGGGGGGAATGTTGATAATAATAAAAAAAAATTATTTTTTAAAAGCATAGAGTATACTCTATGGTTAAAAGTATTAAATGCCAAAATACCTATCTCAAAACTCATAAAATATTTGTATGTTATTTCATGTACTATAAATACAATTTAGTTACTTGGTCTAGTAAATTAAGGACAATGAAAAGACAATACTTAATTAAATAACATAACAAAATTAATAATTATACTATATTAAAATATTAAAAACACTTATGGATTTTATTATACAAATTTAAATTAAAATAATTAATTTTCAGTCTTCCATAAAATTATAAAAATGAAAATAACTTATTAATTTAATAATTTATTTTATATAATTAAAATGAAATAAAAAATTACCAATTTCTATAATTTCTATTTGTATAACATTTTATCATAAAAAAGTTTAAATTAGTTATTAGGTATCAAATATTTCCAATGTTCAAACAATTTTCTATTATTATTATATTTTGTGATGGTACCTGATTAGCATTAGGGCATGGAATGACAAAAATAACCAAAGTTCAACTGACAATTTAATGATAAGAATATACTAAACTTTGAACATTGACAGTTGGTATTACATTTTAGAAAATACATTTTTGTGGAATTAATTAAAAAAAAAGCGGGTAAGTGAGTATCGCTCTGCTGTACATTAGGGGGTGCGATGGACCTCGGACTAGGGTAGGTTAAATTTGAATGCAATGATAGGTATCATTGTATACGAAAAACGGAGATGATTTGTCAGTCTAGAATATATTATAAAAAAATCGAAAATTATTTATTAGTAAAACGTTATTTTACACGTGTATTTTTGATTTCAAATTAAAATTAAAACTTTAAACACTCGTAAAATTTTTTTAATTGAATAATCCTCAAACTTTTTTATAATTATTCTAAGCTTAACTTATGGACAGCATAGTATTAAATTTTCAATTCTTAGCTTTTGATAGAAAAATATTTATAAATTTTTAACTACCAAATAGTGAAAATATTCATGATTTTGACGAATTTTTGTCAATATTTGAACTTCAAATGCTAATAAAAAAAAATTGTGCCTATGTATTTTTATAATTTTTGAATGAGAGTTAGAACAAGTTATGTGGACCCTTCAATTAAATTTTCAAGTAATTTTTCCCAGCTTAATTATTTTTATCAACATTTATAAAAAAAAAATAAAAAAAAAAATTGATTATTTCAAATGTCTATAAATAGCTCAAAAAAAGTCAAAATATTTTAAAAATCAAATCACGTATAGAAAATGGCAATCTTAATAACTGGTAAAATTTTCAAGTATTTACGACTTAAACTGTTTGAATAATAACAAATATCAAAAATCGTTCGAGGCTAAACCGTTATTTAACGCGGTTATGTAAAAATTTAAATTTCAATCACTCATAAAAATTTTTTGTTTTAGTCCGGTAAAGTTTTTTTTGCAGATAGTTGAAGAAAATTTTATGAAGAACCTTGTACCAAATTTTCAAATCTTAGTTATAAAAGAAAAAATTTTTACGATTTTTTAACCACAAAATTACTTGCCAATTTTCGCAATTTTGACATATTTCGTATAAATTCGAACTTTAAGCACTTATATAAAAAAATTGTGACTAACGATTTCAGATTTTTTTTTATAACTTTAAGAACAACTTATAAGAAACCTTGTATTAAATTTTCAAGATTTTCTGGCCGGCCAAAAAATTTTTATCGTTATTTTAAAAAAAAATACTTAAAAAAATTGAAAATTTCAACTGTCTATAAATAGCTCAAAAAAAGTCGAAATTCTTTGAAAATTTAACTGTGTATGGAGAACGCTAATATAAACATTTTGTGAAAATTTCAAGTATTTACATCGATTAGTTTTTGAATTACAACCATATAAAAAAATCGATTTGGTCGAAAACTGTTTTTGCGTAAAAATTCCCGTTTTTCTGTCATTTTTTTTATGTTTTTCTCGATTTTTTTGAAAACTGTTGGAAAATGTTTACTTTTCACCTCTATAATGCACCAAGGATATCCACTTTGCCATCGGAAACCACCCCCAAAGTTTGAAATCGAAGCATTATTTCGACTAGTTATGCTGTACAGGCAGCGGTCCTCACTACGCGGCCCGCGGGCCGCATGCGGCCCTTTAACAAATTTATTGCGGTCCGCACTAAAATAAAATTGTACATTTTAAAATCCAAAATTCTATAAACAGTGAACAAAATCGTTCATTTTATTTAATTATTTTTTTTATTTATCTTATCTTTCTATTTTAAACTTGTATTGAATTACCAGTTAGACAGATAAGTAGGTAGGTACCTACGATTATGAGTTTGTTCATTTCCACTGCGTAGTCTTGTGTGAACAGTTTATCCGTTATCGCTTATTGTCCGTTTGTATTTGATCACGTATTGTTACAATATTTAATTCTGTGCTTTTAACATTGTGAGTACAGGATTCTGTGAGTAAGCTGTTAATTCTCTATCATGGCAAAACGTAAAATCGAAGATGAACACAGAATATTTCAAGACAGTTGGGAGATTGAATTTTTCTGTATTTTTGGTAAGAAACACGATGCTTTATGTTTAATTTGTCGTAAAACCATATCTATTCCAAAACGTTATAATATTAATCGTCATTACAATACTCACCATACTGAATTTTCTAAAAATTATCCCCACCCATCTAAAATAAGAGAAGAAAAACTAGTTGAATTAAAAAAAGGAATTTTTTCTGAAAAACAATCAATGTTACGGTTCACTAATAAAAATGAACTTGCAACAAAAGCATCGTATGAAGTAACACATATGTTAGCCAAATGCATGAAACCATTTTCGGATGCCGAACTAATAAAAAATTGTATGGAAACAGTAGTAAATACTCTGTTTTGTAATTTTTCCAATTTTAAAGAAATACGTGACCAAATTTCAAATCTGCAGTTATCTGATTCTACATGTGTTCGTAGGATCGAACATCTTGGAAATCAAGTATTCGATTCAGTGATCAACGAATTAATAGATTGCCGATTTTTTTCTTTAGCATTGGATTCGTCAGTAGATATAAGCTCTACTTCTCAATTAATACTTTTTGTTAGGTTTTGTTCAAAAGATAATATTATTAAAGAAGACTTTTTGAAAGTCATACCGATGAAAAACCAAACTCGTGGTGTGGATTATTTTGAAACAATTTCTACATTTTTTGAAAAAAATAAAATAGATTGGAAAAATTTAATTTCCATATGTACAGACGGTTGTCCTTCAATGATTGGAACTAATTCTGGTCTTGTTACTCTTATTAAGAATAAAATTGTAAAACCAAAACTAATCAATTTCCATTGTATTATTCATCAAGAAAATTTATCATGCAAATTTCCAAATGATTTTCGTGTTGTCATGAATAAAGCAATTAAAATCGTCAATTTTATCAGAGCTAGAGATTTAAATCACAGAAAATTTAAAGAATTTCTTTCCGAACTAAATTCCCAATACAGTGATATTATGTTTCATACTGAAGTACGATGGCTAAGCAAAGGTAAAGTCTTAGAACGATTTTTTTCCCTTCGTGAAGAAATTAAATTATTTATCCACGAACAAAAAGGTGAATTTCCTGAAATAAACTCATTAGAATTTTGGTACAAACTTGCATTTCTAGCAGATGTAACAAAAAGTTTAAATATACTTCAAACAAATCTGCAAGGAGAAAATAAACTTATCCCTCACATGGCCAGTAAGATTTTTGCTTTTGAAGAAAAGCTCAAAATGTACATTGAAGAAGTATCTGATAATGATTTTTCAAGTTTTTCCAATTTTGATGTAATGAAAAAAGAAAATAACATTTTTTCTGATGATACTGATATAGAAACTCTAAAACCACAATTGCTTGAACTATTGGTCACTTTAAAAAATGAAATGAACAGTCGTTTCAATGATATTAAAAACTTAAGAAATGCATTTCGATTTATTGAAAATCCGTGGGCAGTAACTACAAAAGAAATATTTGAAATTAATATTATGAATCATAACATTGGTTTATTGAAAAACGAATTAATTGACTTACAAGAGGACATAACATTAAAAGATATTTTTAATGATAAAAATAATGCAATGGAATTTTGGAATACACTTGAGGAACATCAATATCCTTCCCTTTTATCTAATGTAAAAGCTATTAAAACATTTTTTGGGTCGACATATTTGTGTGAAGCTGCTTTTAGTAAGTTAACATTTATAAAAAACAAATACAGAAATCGTTTGAGTGATGTGCATTTGGACGATTTACTGCGGTTGTCAACATCAAATACACCCGTAGACATAAACAAGATCATAAAACAAACAGAGAGGTACCGTCCATCAACATCAAAACAACATTAAATCAAATAAATTAATCAAAAGCTAAATTAAAAATTATCAATCTAATAATTTAATAAATATATACTTTACTAATAATATAAATGAAAACATGTGTGACTTTTTCCTACAATACCCTTTCCTAACAAAATGTATAATATATATGTATATATAATTTTTATATTTTTAATTATTATCACTAAAAATGTAGGTATGCGGCCCGCAAGGAATTTTCAAAAATTAAATTTGGCCCTTTCTAAAATCCTGGTGAGGACCGCTGCTGTACACAGACACAAAAAAAAAAAAAACAAAAAAAAACACACATCATTGTAAAATCAATACATTCATCACTCCGTTCAGAATCTAAAAACAAAATGGGGCCCTCAGAAATTGTGGGTCAAGTGCAAGTGCTCCATGCCTCCATCTGCATTTGCATAAATCAGGGCCTGATGATTAGGTTAAGTAAAAAATATAAATTATACCTAATTATTAAAACAATTAATGGAAATAGAAAGTAATAGTTACAACATAGTATATACTTTTAAAACTACCAATTACTAAGTCTGTATTTTATTATATTTTAATATTTTATATTACACAAAATAAATGCAACACAAATCATAATCTCAAATTAATATTTTTAGTATAATTATTAATGATTATAAATATTATATTCTAGCTACAGTTGGTGACGAAAAGTAAAATTGTAAAAAAGATGATTTAGTATTAATTACTTCTACAAGTTTTTCTTCTATACCTTTTGTAAAGTTGCCTACTGAAGAAGACAATTCTAATTTACAATGTAATAGTAATATTGATGAATTTAAGAATGTTAATGATGGTAATTTGAATATTTACCATATTGTCTGGTAAATTGTTTTGCTATATGAATTATGTCTTATTACAGTTGGTATGGCTGGAAGTTTTCAACAGAATAATGGTTCAATAATTACTGAATTAATGACATTAAAGTCACCTTATAAAGAATGTTCTGATATTGCTATAAATGATACAGATTTACCATTTCCTACTAAAAATGAAAATATTTTGCTTTCATCTTATTCTTCAGAAAACAGTAAATATAATAGGTTCAATTAAATTATTAAGTTTTTGTTAATAAAATTGATATTTATTTGTTTCAGTAAATACAGTTAGTCTTTTAGATCCTGTGCATTCATTACCAGTAGACCGTCTTTGTTTTAAAGCTCAAGTATTAAAAGGACCTTATCAGTCAATTTTAGACATTTATCCATCGACTATTCAAGGGAACAAAAAAAGATCTTTTCAAAAAAATTGGTATACTTTGTATAACTGGATAGAATATAGTACTGAATTGGATGCTGTATTTTGTTTCCCATGCAGATGTTTTAGAGGTAATGAAAGTAATAATAGTCAAACAATGATGACATTTTCAAAAGTTGGATTTAAAGGATGGAACAAAGCCAATGAAGTTTTTAAAAAACATCAATTGTCAAAATATCATGTTAATAGTTCAACTTCCTTGCTTAATTTTTTAAATGGAAAATCAATTGACTGTGTATTAGACATAACTAATGAAGTATCATTAAGTAAGAAAGCTGAAGAACGTATCAAAAATAGGCAGATAATGAATAGATTGATAGATATAGTGATTTGTTTATGTAAAGGAGGAAGGCCGTTCCGAGGTCATAATGAAAGTTCAACAAGCAATAACCAAGGACTCTTTAAAGAAATATTAAATTTGTTATCAAAGTATGATGATTTACTTAAAATTCATTTTCAAGAAGCTCCAAAAAATGCACTTTATAGAAGTAATAGAATCCAAAATGATATAATTACATCAATACATACAGTTGTTCTACAAAACATTATTTCAAACATTAATAGTTCATTTATTTCAATCATGGTTGATGAGACAAGTGATGTAGGGCACCATGAACAAATTTCAATTGTTATACGATATTTTAATGATAACATTAATAGACCTGTTGAAACATTTGTTTTGTTAAAACGCATGACATCAGTAACTGCTGAATCAATTTTCAATACATTATGTAATTCACTGGGAATCAGTGATTGCAGTATGTTTTGATGGAGCATCCACTATGTCAGGTACTATAAATGGTGTACAAAAGAGATGCAAAGAACAAAATAATGAAATTATGTACGTGCATTGCTATGCACATTGTCTAAATCTTACACTGATTAATGCTGTATGTGAAAAAAATTCTAAAAAACTAGTTAAGAATCGATTGATTTTTAATTTCCTTGGAACTATATAATATATACATAACTATATAGAAAGCAGTGCAATGAGACACTCAACATTAGAAAAAGTTGCTAAAGAAACAGGAATTACTCTCCTAATGTTTAAGTCTTGTTCAATTACACGGTGGGCATGTCGTGCGGAAGCTGTAAAAGCTGTTAAAAATAACTATAATGTTTTAATTACTGCGATTGATGAAATATGTCAAAACACTTCAGTACCTGAGATGAGAGCAAAAGGAATTGGTATTTTACTACAACTCCAAACATTTGAATTTATTTTTGGCATGGAATTAATGAGTCTTGTTTTAAATATAATTTTAAAAGTAAGTTCTATGCTGCAGTCTCCAAAAATTGACCTTTTGATTGCAGCAGAAACTGTAAAAAATTTAAAGAATACCCTAATAAATATGAGAAATAATGAAGAAGAATACAAAATTATTTTTTCCAACACTGAAAAAATGTGTACAATGCATAAAATAAATATTCCAGAAGTAAAGAAAAGAAAAGTTACAACTAAAATTGATCCATCTCCTTCAAATCAAGTATTTTTCAAAACTAAATATGAAGAATTAAAAGTTTCTGTGTATTACCCATTACTAGATGATCTTATTTCTGGAATAAATTCAAGATTTAAACAAGATACAATATGCCTAATAAATGCTGTTGCAAATATTCTAAATTTAAATATAACTACTGAAAAAGCTACCATTTTGGAAAAGTTTGCAAAAATTTCACCAGACACTTTAATTGCTGAAATAAAACTTCTCAAAAACTCAACAGACAAAAATATTCCTAAAGGGATTACTAATGAATCCTTGTTTTTGTGGCTGGATTGGTTAAAAGATTCCGGAAGATATAATATTTTTAATTGTTTTTTTAAAATATTAAAAACGTTTAGCATTATACCTGTTACTAGTTGTTCGTGTGAAAGGGTATTTTCAAAATTAAATATTGTAAAAAGTAAATTAAGAAGTACCATGGCCCAAGACCGTTTGGAATCATTAATTTTACTTTTCACAGAACAAGAAATGGCGTCTAATGTTGAAGTAGATTTGGTTATTAATGAGTTTAGTAATTTAAGTAATAGGCGCATGTTATTATAAATTTATCATTTTTATATTAGAATATTAAATAAAAAAAAATGTAAGTAATGTTTATTCGTGCATTATAATTTATTAAAATATATGGTTTATGTACATGTCTTGTTAAGTGAGGGCCCAAATTAAAAAAAGGGCCCAAAAAAATTGTGGGCACCCCCCGAAATTCAGGTCTGCGCCAAACGGTGGTCAGTGGTGGTGATCGTGTGACTTGGTCACCACTAGACACCGTGTGTTAATAAAGTATTTACAATATTTTGGTTGCTTATTTAAGGTGTACATTTGAGTAATCGGCGTACATGATAATAAATTTAAAATATTAAAGAGAGTATTATTTTTTAACTAGCTAAGACACTCAATATTTAAAAAGTTATCAACATTTTAAGAATGAATTTCTTACACCATTTGAAGTTATAAACAAGTAACATTTTTCTAAAAAATATATATTTTTACTTTTTTCAATGACACATACATTTATAATTTAATATTAGAAAAAGTATATTCTTCAAATAAATTCAATAAATATAAAATCGAATCTCCAACAAGCATTAAGTAAATTAATTAATTTTTATAAGTATTTAAAGTTTAAATAAACAATGCAGTAGACCAATATTTAACTGGGTACCTACTTAAATTAAGTAAAGAATATTGATAGTTTTAAAAATAATGAGCATACTATGTTAAAAAAATATATCAGATATTTTATAAATAGATATTAAATATTATTTTGTTAAGTTTAAATGTCTTTAATGCTTCATGCCGCTGGATATATCCACAGTTCTGTTTATAATAATTGTACATAGATAATTAAGTAAATTTATCAAATTGGTAAAATTTGTGTGTTTAAGCTTTAAGTAATCTTAAATATGTGTAGCAAATAGCAACAATATTATCATTATTATTAATATAATATGTTAATACAATTTATTCATGAATAAAATAATACATAAAAAAATACATTTAAATTATAATATAAAATAAAAGATGTTGAGTTTAAAATGTTTAAAAAAAAATGATATAATAAAGACCATCAATCAAATGATACCAGTATAAAAAATTAAGATTAAATTATTAAAACAATGTAAACAGACTGTCAGATATAAAATGGATTATTATACTAATTCATTTAAAAGGCTTTTTATAAGCTCCGTTTTTTTTAATAAATTGGCATATTTTCTTAAAAAATTTAAAAATCATATTTGGTAAGCTATCAGTTTTAATTTTTTTCTTTCGATTAATGATAATGATTATTGTTCTTTGCATATATTTAGGTATAATGTCTTGATATGTAATTTGTTTTTGTTCATTTTTGTATTCATCGTCTATTCTTTTATTTTAATTATTTTTTTTGGTTAGTCACAATTTAATAAGAATTTTTTATTTATATGTAAGTAAATTATAAAATGAGTTAATCTTTCACATTTCTTTTAAAATTGTTTCTACATATCATTTTATTATTATTAATTTTTTTTTTCATCAGTTCTCTTAGATTCACCCATTTTCCATATTTGTTAAGCATAAACTAGTTAAACTTTCAATGAAATGAATATAGTAGGTAGCTTCTCTTTTCCCTAAAAATTAAGTATTAAATTAATCTTAAATCTCAAATTAATATTAATATTTGTCTAAAATTTACTTACTTGGGCTTTCAGGTATAATTTTACCAAAACTTTCAGATGAAAAAACAACTTTTTGTAGCAACTTTTGCTACAACAGCAATAGCAGTTATTTTGTTTGACTCAATACTGTTAAATGTTTACCACTAAATTCTCAAATTCTTTATTGGTATCACTAGACACGTTAATATTATTCCAATCAACAATTTGATAACACTTTTATCTCAACATTTTGTGCTATTGGTTGTACTGAAGTAGTGAAGTTTAAATTTCTAAAAAAATATAAACATATACTTTATTAATAATTTAATTTATTTAGTCGTTCAACATATGATACAAAATAATTAAACTGGATGTCTGGATGTAATAAAATGTATTAGAAAACTTATAATTTTGAAATAAGCTAAAGGAAGTAGTGGAATGTACTTTGCTTGCTGGGTAGTGGACTACTAACATAAGCATGATCAGACAATATTGACAGGGTAGTCATAAATAATAAATAAATACCTAGGTATTTTCAAATTTATATTGTAGTATTTTTATTATGGTTATGGTACCACAATATTATTTAATAAATAACTATTCCAGAGTGTAACTACATAATAAGATATTCATGCCAATATTATGTAAAATAAAATGCTATTATGATGGTAATAAATAATATTATAGTGACTGTATTACAAGTAAATGGTAGTTATAAGGCACATTACACTGTTTCCATGCCTTAAATATTAATTTAGAATAGGCATTAGATAATATATGTAACTTGTATTTTGTGTATAAACACAAATCTATTATTTATAATTTTTAAAATATTATTCATCTATACACATATACTACTGTACACAATGTGTATGTCATAATATAATCTAATGTTGGAGGCCTAACGATCGATATCAATTTGTAAATTATGAATAGCCATTGAGTTTTTGTAGAGGCAGTGAAAGCAAGCGATTTGTTTACTGTTTACTGATATGGCAAGTAAAGTTTTTCCATCGCCAAAACCATCTGAAAAGAAATTTCAAATTTGTATTAAAAATTGTATAATCATTAACATTAAACCGTTGAAAAAGTCGGTTAGTGATAGGGGCCAACATTTTTTTAACAACACAAATAACATACAGCTGTACAAGTGTAATGTGGGGACAGTCCCGGTGTCCCTGCCAGTCATTAATTTTGTCCTGGTAAATGGAAGCCGAGCGAAAATAACTTTAAAATTGTATTATTTATAAACGAAACATGGAATAATATTGTACATACCTAATATTATTACATCATTATATGATTATCGTATTATATTATCTAAATTTTATCAACACCGTTTAAGGTTTATTTGTCATTCTATCTCTATACGATTAGTCCATAAGGTATATCAGTAATAAATGTGAATGAAAAAATGTAGTTTATGTAAAAAAAATTGTACCTATTGGTTTATTAATTTTAAATAAAATAAGGGATGTTTATTATTTCCATACAATTATACTAACCATACTAAAAAAAAAAAAGTTTATTATTATTTAATAATATTATGTCTCGGTTTACCTAAAACATATAATATTAATAGGTAATATAAATAATTCGAACAATAAACATGAATAATTATTATTATCGTCGTAGAATACATTTGTCTAAAATATCAAAACTAAATATTATTATATTTTATAGATTTATTAGATAGTACCACGACTGATAATGAAAATTCTAAATTAATAATAATATAAGCCCAGCCAAGGTGGATATATATCCACCTTAAGCTCAGCATTCTCCTATCACTACGCGCGTCGTTGCATACCACGGTATGGTGAAAATGATAACGAAGCATAGAATTATACCATGTACACCACACTGTCTGACCCGTACAACTGGTAGGCCAATCAGTCGTTCTGACGTTCTGTATTGGTCTAACTCTCGTGCACCGGCGCAGTGTAGGGTAAAATGCTTGGTAGTTGGTACAATCAAGTTTCGTGTTTTAGGAGATTACCACTTTAATTACCTGCAAAATAATTATTGGGGTTGTGTAATTATCGCTTTTATTATTTAGTATTACCGTAAATTACTTATAAGTAAACACAGAATAATGAATATATTTGATTACATTTATTTTGAATTTTAGACTTTTCGAAGTCAAAGAAGTTTTTGACGTAATAAGTTGATTATTACTATCGATAATATACCAACGTATTATTGATCGAAAAAGTACGCCTCAGATGCTACGGGTTGGATGTAAGCCATGCGCATTGTTCTTCCCTACAACAAATTTAATACATGGATTTTATTTAAAAAATTGTAATTATTTCTAGGTACAATATTCACAATAACATATCGAGAAAGAAGTAAAACCATTGAAAAATTAAAGTTGAAGTACTACCTACTACAACAATCATATTTAAACCTTCTCAACATTTATTATGTAAGTTTTACAGTGATGAAATTACTATTATGTACGAGTCATAATTCTTATTGAATATGAAAAAATTGAAGTACATTAAAACTATACTATTCCATTTACAAAGTAACATTTACGAATCGATTAATTGTCTGAGATTTGGTAATTATTGACTGTTTAATGGTTTAATAATGTTAATGTGGAATAAAATTATTAATTCCTAATTTTCATAAGTTTAAACTTGTATTTTGTTTTCATTCTGTTTTTATTTTTATTTTTTATGCTGAGAATAATAAATACCTAATACAAATATAAACTATACATAATGCACACAACTATAACTCAATAGTATGTTGACTTATTATATTGTCACAAATTATGTATTAATAATGTTGATTAGTTATTATTTTACATTGACTTTAACTACATTATTAAGTTATTTTATAATACAATTTTAAAAAATAATTGAATTAATGTAATGTTTTTTTTTTTTTAGACATCAAGATATAGTGGCGTTTGAAAAACTTAAGACAATTCCTACTAAATAATGTTTATCTAAGGTAGAGTAGAAGAGTGAATATTGTACTGAATTACTATAATGTGTCATTTAATTGTAATAAAAATTATTTTATCAAAACTATTTTTAGTCTTAATACTGCCTTAGTTACACAGGGAATCAATGTAAATGCATATTTAATAATGCTATTAATTATATTCATAATTTGTTGAATTTAAATTTATCATAACAAATTTTAGTTACATTGATACATAGTTGAAACTATGGTTATTTTAAATAGTATATTATATTGTTTTTTGATTAGTTCTGTTTTGAAAGGCAACTAACGTAAACTGTGTTCAAACAACCTTTTTTGACGACAAAAGAGTGGCATGTTTTGCGGTTTATTTAGTAGATGTATTTATAAATGAAAAAAACTCAGTATTAACTTGAGATATGGATTCACACATCAGCTAAATTAACTTTATTAACTAATGCATGCCGAGTTATTTTATTCTCATTTAAATTCTAGCTTTTACACAACTCATCAAAATATTTTTATTTTTATAGAAAAGTTGAAGGAAATTTAAATAGAAACCTACATTGAATTGAATAGTATAAATGAACCCTTTAAATATCAAAATTCTAAAACAAAAAAAAAACCACACAAGGGGTGATAAAGTTAAATAAATAAATAAATAGGGTTAATAGTGGTGAAATTCCATTTGATGAATATGTATCAACAATATGTTATTATTTATCCTAATATTGCACTTTTAAAAAATTATATTTTTTTAATTTTTAATTTTATTCTATTAATTTTCTATTTATTTTAATTTTATTAATTTTTGTATTATATGGCAGTAACAAATTAAGTATAAATTAGAGATTGTAATTTTGTTTGATTTTGCAAAAATAAAGTTATTAGTTTTTAAAATTTTACCTGGGTGCAGTTTGCTTATCACTTTTTTACTCTAGATAGGAACTCAAGTGCAGTGTACATGTGTGATTTTGTGTTTACATGATGGACACAGTTTACAATTGCTAGTTTTGAAGTATGCATCTATAAATCTATTGTTTGTCATAGTGAAGAAATCAATAAAATAGAATACATTCAAAAAAGGGTTTATTATATATGATTTTTTCTAAGTTAGCTAAACTGAACTACTCTACTAATATATTACTTAGTGACTTTGATACTTTATTAGTTTTTATCTAGGTTTTTAATTTCATATGTTTAACTTTATATTATACTGTTATCTACATCTTTAATAGTTTGCCCTTTATGGTGTTAAAATAATAAGAAAATAATACTACATTGCTAATAATTATTTTACACTTGGAATATATTTAAATGATTTATATTTAATTTTATTTGTTTTTTTGTGATACTTAGTAAAAGAAAGCTTTAAGATAAAATAGATTAAGGGGATTGGAAGCGTTGATTTTCTGTCTTTGTCTTACACACGTGGTGTATAGGAAAAATAGCTATTCGCGCCTGACAAAAATTAAGGTACTTCTAGTTATTCGATTTAAAATATGTAAAGATTATTGAATTGGTATATAAGTTTACTTTGCATCGGTCGAAGCACTTTTTCGATTGTTTATTGTTTAATATACATATTTTGATGAGAATAAATATTTTAAATTTAATAAATTTGTCAATATTTATTATTAAATATATATTAAAAATATACTTCAAGCGATGCAAAGTAAACTTGTATACCAATTTAATCATCTTTATATATTTTAAATCAAACAACTAGAAGTACCTTAATTTTTGTCAGGCACGTTTAGCTATTTTTCCTATATTCCACTATATTTTGTCTTAATTTTTTTTTTATTAGGTATTATTGCATTTCAACTTGTATTTATTGAGAAACACTAAATAAAAATATGTATACATATAAATATTTAAATTTTAAATTATAACTATATTTGTTATTAATATATTACCTACATGCATATCTTATGTAACTACGTATTTTAAACATATATTACATATATATTAAGCAAATAAATATAATCTTTAAGTTTTATAAATCTTGACAAATTTACAACTGGCATTAATATGTTTATAAAATTACATTTAAAACAAAAAGTATTAAAATTATAGTTGAGTATAGAATTAATAACTAGACAGGATTATGCCATATTCAATATTTGTTGCATCATTTTATCATTAAAAATTTATATCACTGATATACTAATATGTTCATACTAATGTATTTGTATAACAGAGTTTTAATGTACTTTGTGTATAAAGGAGACCAATTTAACTTATCTTTTGTCAATACTTATTCAACAAAAATTATCTAAATTACTATAAGGTTTCACTAAATATTAATATTGAATGTTAATATAATTTTTAATGTATAAATTCAACATTACCCGAGTACAGTAGTACAGTTTTAGCCAATGCCAATGTCATGGCAAGCATATTTCAAACGCTAAGAAAATTATTTAAACAATAACCCTCCCACTATATGGTAATTTAGAATTTTTAATATAAGATATAAGCCATCAACAATTTAATAATAAAAAATATTATGATAATTAAATAAACAATCATTAACACAAATTTTAATTTCTAGGTCTAAGCAATTGCATTAGACACGCTGTTCACCACGTCATTGGTTTTAGTAAATTTGTAAACTAAGGCAGTATTGGGAAGTTACTTTTTTTTTTAATTAAATTATTGTATGAATTACCTTTAAACTTTTTAGTTAAATTATATTAAGGTTACTTTTTTTGAGTTAAGCATAATAACCAATTATAAAATCAAAACTTATTGAAAAACATGATTTCATTTACTTATTAGAGTTCTACTTTATAATGAAACTTTTTGTATGGAAACATACGGGTCAATATAAATATTGAGATGAATATTATTACCTAAAAATAAGTGTTTTTTTTTTTTAACAATTGTATTGTAATAATCATAGCTGAGTCATGATAACTCAAAAAAGTTGACAACTAGAATTTTTTTTTATTCCCCTAGAAATATAAATTCGAGTTAGATATTTTGAATAATACATATCTTGAAGCTAATTGTTGTCTCCCTTCAACTCCGAGTTAATGCGACTCGACTGTATATGTTAAATTACGTGATATTATGTTTACTTCGTAGGAAATTGTTGGAGTTATCGTATTTTATATTGTAACTTGAAGTTTTGGTTTATTTCCTTATGATTTAAAGGTATATTTTGGACTTATCGTAAATGTATTAATATCAAATTAGTAATATTTTTTGTATTAAGGAAACTTACTTTATTTTTAATAACTGATACAAGCAAATTCCGGAAATTGTATTACCACTTTAACCATTTTCGACAAAATATAAATTTTAATTGTTTTTAAATTTAAAAAAAAAAGTGGAAGTCGTTTTTAGATGACTATGGGATAGTCGATACAGTTAGCACAGGATAATCTGAGTAGAAAACACAGACGTGTTCATAAGAATGAATGAGTTCATAAAATAAAATAAACTAATGAAGATTATTAACGTATTAAATTGAATAAATATTAGTATTAATCGATTTCTAATTTAAGCGGATAATTCGATTCGATATATTAATTCGTTAACATATTTATTAGAGATCGATTTTAGTGCAACATTTTTATATTATAAATATTAATTTTTTTTTTAAATTTTAAATATTAAAAAACAAAATACATGTATAAGACTTAGGGAATACAATTTTAAATAGTGATAATCGAAAATATATTAAGTTAAATACATTTAAACCCGTTTTTATTAATATAATCGATTTATGAAGTTTATCGTTATGATTGACAAAATATTGACACATTTTGGTTGAAATAACTGATGTTTGCCATCCCCTTAATTAATAATCATATCCTTAACTTATTCTATATTTATTTATAAGGATAGTAATTTTTATTTTAAGTTGCACAATTCGTCAGAAAATCATTTTCTTTTACATTTTATATAATATATATGTACCAAGTCCCAAGTCATATTACCCTTTTCCGTCGAATATAATTTCTAGATTGACGTATAGCGCTGAACTAAATAAATATAATAATTTATTGTGTTTATAATATTACTTAACACTGTCTGACGTCTTATTATTATTTTTTTATATATATAAAGATGTTTTTCTTCAGGGCGTACTGGACTTTGATTCTTAATTACGTTGCTTAAATAATTTATTTTTTATGAATACGTAATAGAATATCACATCTTTTTGTATTTTTTGTACTGTCTCTGACTTATTAACATAAATTTTATGTTCAGAATATAATTAATTGTACCTACTGTTATTTTTAATACTAAAGTAATTTGACTTATTATCAAATTTAATGTTAAGAATATTAAATAGAATTTCGCTAAAGATTTTTTTTTAACGAGATTCAATTGTAAACAATTTTATTTCTAAAACAATCTATGAGCATTTTATTCTGAACGCTAAATTTGTTAGGTGGACATGAGAATACATGTGGGCATGACGTCATCTTACAGGGGCCCTTGCACGCTAGGCGAATAGTTCATGCGCAAACGAAATTTTTAATCACCGCGTTTTTTATTCGTTAGAACACAAAACGTACACATAGCATTTTACGCCGTTAAAATTCACATCAAATCATGATTACCTCGTGTAAAACGTGTGCCAACATTCTCCCAGTGTGAATAGACCCAGTCAAAACATATTGTGTTCGATTTAGACGTCCCTAGACGAATGATCAGATACCTAGCCTAAAATTAAGCATGCGCGATCAGTCAGGGACAATGGCGGATTTGATCTGCTCGTTCTTCATAGTGTGAATGATCTAACCTAATACTAGCTGTTTAATTTTAAGCGAACGTTCGAGGCGTATTATACTTGCGTCCGCGCATAACTAACTGTAGTGGGCCAGCAACTTGTCGAAAAATACAGGTCGTGTCGAAATAAAGTAGACAAAATATTTCTAAGTGTTTATTAAACTGAATGAAAATTATTCTAAGTCCAATTAATTATTTTAATTAAAAATTATTCTAAGTCCCAGTGAATGATTTCTTGTGCAAAGTGACGTGAAGGTGCTTGCGCTAACTCTGGAAAATCACGTCTGCGGGAGTCCTCTTCTGGGCCCCCTTATATAGTCAGTGTCCCCTGATCTCCTACCCAGGTCCCTTCTGGCCTATTCGTATTCAGGTCATTCGCTTCTCACACTATTACTCATTTCAGAGGATGCGCGTGCATGGTGACGTCCGATGACCATCCGCCTACGCATGTGGTCAACCGCAAATGCCGTATCCGAGTTCTCAGAACTCGCGATATGATCAAAATTATATTTATAATATATAATTGTGCGCCCATGGTTGGGTTAGGTTTAACGCATCGATACGTTTATTCGTTTCCCTATGCTGAGGTTTAGTGTTAAAAGTTGTTTTATTATTATTGTTTTTCAGGCCTAGCTAAACACCGTTGTGGTACGATGGCTACCCTCCTCATATTGTTTGGTATTTTATTCATTCGTACGTCCTGTAATTAAAATATATAGGTGATTCTTATCTTATTAATTAAGCCTCTTCTGTATGGACCCCTTTATGTATTATATTATGGGTATAGGACATCAAAGCACGTAGCATAACCATGCCTGGTGTTTAATGGCCTTTAGCGTACAGAATAAAATGTTCATAATCTGTTTCAAAAATAAAATTGTTTACAATTAGAGGTTATGGATAGGATAGACATTTTATCCGTATATTTATACAAAAAATATAGGTTATATAAGTGTATTAAAAAGTAACCATTAAACTTATTATTTTCTAATTTACTAACATAATAATATACAATTTTTTTTATATGTAAACAATTTCATTATTCTAAATGTAATAAAAAACAGTTCAGTAATCAGTTACAGATACATTAATTATAAAATAACTAAGACAGTTTTTTAAAACATTTAAGGTATCGATGTGAAGGGGTGACTGCACATGAACATGTCACGACGATAATAGTAATTCAGCATCACAATATAACTGTTGACTCTTTTATGAACTTAAAATATTTTCGTATACTGTTATTTAAAATAAAATTTCAGCAGATTTACGACTACTATACGTGGTTTTAAATTTAAAATATTAAGTATATTAAATGTTCAAGTCTCGATTTCAAATAATTTTCACCCTATTTATTACTTTAAATTGCTTGATTGACCCATGATATAATGGTGACCATTGAGGCATTGAAAGTTAAAATCTAATTTAGGTTTAGGGCAACCTATTTTTTTTAGTAATTGGCAATTAAGGCGTACCTTACATGTCCAACGGTCAATGGCCCTTTGAATACGGGTAGTTTTCAGGATAAATTACTTCGAATACAACTTTACTATGTTCCAAATACTCTTAATGCTCTTATTTTAACAATTTTACCTGTGTCTCAATTTATTAATGTATTATTTCTCATACTTGTACCACTTAGTATTCAGCACTCAATGTTTGTTATATGAGAAGGCCTTTTCAATGGTATCTAATGATTAGGCATTTATATATTTTATGATTATTTGAATAAAATCATTCTTTCGTTGTAAATACAAAATTACAAAAAAGCGGGTAAGTGAGTATCGCTCTGCTGTGTATTAGGGGGTGGGGTGGACCTCGGACTAAGGCAGGTTAAATTTGAATGCAATGATAGGTATCATTGTATACGAAAAACGATTCTGAACGGAGATGATTTGTCAGTCTAGGATATATTATATTTAAATATTATCATATATTCTATTTTGAAACAAATTCAAACATTTAAGTATAAAAGTTTCAAGATCTTACGTCAAGTAATTTTTTAAAAATAACAAAAATCGAAAATTATTTATTAGTAAAACATTATTTTACACGTGTATTTTTGATTTCAAATTAAAATTAAAACTTTAAACACTCGTAAAGTTTTTAAATTGAATAATCATCAAACTTTTTTATAACTATTTTAAACTTAACTTATGGACAGCATAGCATTAAATTTTCAATTCTTAGCTTTTGATAGTAAAATATTTATAAATTTTTAACTACCAAATAGTGAAAAATTTTCATGATTTTGACGAATTTTTGTCAATATTTGAACTTCAAATGCTAATAAAAAAAAATTGTGCCTAAGTATTTTTATAATTTTTGAATGAGAGTTAGAACAAGTTATGTGGACCCTTCAATTAAATTTTCAAGTAATTTGTCCCAGCTAAATTTTTTTTATCAACATTTATAAAAAAAAAAATAAAAAAAAATTGAAAATTTCAATTGTCTATAAATAGCTCAAAAAAAGTCAAAATATTTTGAAAATCAAATCACGCAAAGAAAATGGCAATCTAAATAACTGGTAAAATTTTCAAGTATTTACGACTTATACTGTTTGAATAACAACAAATATCAAAAATCGTTTGAGGCTAAACCGTTATTTAACGCGGTTTTGTAAAAATTTATGAAGAACCTTGTACCAAATTTTCAAAACTTAGTTATATAGGAAAAAAATTTTACGATTTTTCAACCACAAAATTAATTCCAAATTTTCGCAATTTTGACATATTTCGTATAAATTCGAACTTTAAGCACTTATAAAAAAAAATTGTGACTAACGATTTCGGATTTTTTTTTATCACTTTAAGAACAACTTATAAGAAACCTTGTATTATATTTTCAAGATTTTCTGGTCAGCCAAAAAATTTTTATCGTTATTTAAAAAAAAAAATACTTAGAAAAATTAAAAATTTCAATTGTCTGTAAATAGTTCAAAAAAAGTCAAAATTCTTTGAAAATTTAACTGTGTATGGAGAACGCCAATATAAACATTTGGTTAAAATTTCAAGTATTTAAATCTATTAGTTTTTGAGTTTTAGCAAAATAAAAATTTGATTTTGACGAAAATTGGTTTTGCGTAAAAAATCCCGTTTTTCCGTCATTTTTTTTTAAGGTTTTTCCCGACTCACTTAAAAAATATTGAAAATTTTTAACTTTTGACCCCTCAAAGTAGGTACCAACTAGATTCATTTTCCTTTTCAAAAAGGGGCTGAAGTCAAAAATCGAAGCATTTTTACTGCCCCAAATGTTGTCGACAGACCCAAAAAAAAAAAAACTCATCATAGTAAAATCAATACATTCATCACTCCGTTCAGTTCAGAAACTAATATTGAAATTATTAGTACCTATATTTTGTAATACTCATTTATGGTGACCCGCAGAGAGCACATAGTTCATTATTTTTTAAATTGTAGAGATTAATATTTATTTAGATTTATTTTGAATTTATATAGCAGACAGTACAAAGTGCAAGGTACACCAAGAAGAAAAAAACTTCCGGTGGAACCTTTATCAAATTATTAATTACATTTTATTTATCAGAACATTATATAACAATATATTTGTTAAGGCTTCCATGTTTATCGCAATCCTAACAGTATAATTTGGCCGTTCATAATAATTATTTTCGAAATCATTTTTGTATTGCGTTATTATTCCAACTCGATTATGATTTTATCGCGTTTACTATATACATATAAGGTCAAAAGGTTCAAACTACACGGTTCAACAAAAAATAAGCGTTTCCAGCAAACTTATAATGATCTTATCTTAAAGCGTTTATTTACATTGAATTTATTTGAATACAGATGTCGTGGTTGTTAAATTCTCTGTACGAGCGTCGACACAGCAGCGGCGGCGGCTATGGCGAGTACTAAGATATATATAATAATATAATACGCTTATAATATTTTTTAACCGAGACCTACCTAATGCCCAAATCTGATAATGGATGGGTTCCCGGGCAGCGAGTGAGGTTATAAATATGGTTGCAGCTGACGCGATGTCCTCTTGTATCCGAGAACACATCATGGGATCGCGTTTATGTCTTCCTACTCGTCCACAGTTCGTTTTACGAGACACAACACCAGTGATATCTTCACCATCGTCAAAAATAAGTATGTATGTAATATTTTTCTTCTCGCTTCGTGGCGGCTAAAAATCTAACACATTGATTTATCGATTGTATTTTATTATTATTGTTGCGAGAGAGATCGAACGCCATCCGGATTGTGATTTATGAAATCCCGAAATCTACATCAATCGTCAGCCACGATCACGGCGGATAAAAGCCAATGTTGATCAGGATCGGAAGCCATACATACCGGTAGTACGGTACTAGTTACTGCAGTGTTGGGTAAATTAGTTTTAAAAAATTTTAATTTGCGTTATCCGTTTTATTCAAGTATAAAAAGAAAAATGGTATTTAGAGAAGAGCTAATATAGTATTAAGTATAGTACATGTAATATAAATATATCGTTAACAACTAAAAAATATTGAAAACTAAATTTTGACGAGTTAACATTTTAAATTATTTAAATAGTTTATAAAGGATTTCGATTTTCAAATATAATATATATATGTTTTTCTTGTGTTCCTTGCTTCATGGTGGGTGAATAACTGTTGTTAATAAGTATATTATATTAAATCATCTTTTTCAATCAAAGACCACCGTTTTTCGTCACGTTTGAATTTTTAGCTTTTATTGTTAATTTATCACGTTGAATAATCCGAGTATAAATCATGGTTCGTGTGCAATTTACGACAACAATTCCATACCATTTTACAATTTATTTTGTTTTTAGTTAACTTTAAGATTAGTTTTGTCATTATTCACAAAATCCAAATGTTTCAGTAGCATATTTATAATTTTCTGCTGAGGACGTAAACAAAAAAACTATAGGGGTTTCGAGCTGTCAGAATAACTATGTCCCGACATTTGTTATATTGCATATTATAATTACGTTTACGCGAATTCCTTTAATATGGATGAGACTATATTTATACTTAAAACATGACATTAAGGTTTATCCATAGCTACTCGTAGGCCGTAGCTATTTACTGTATAAATAATAAATATTGACACCTAATATTCAAAGTAAATCGACAAAATATTTTCATGTTAAAAAATAAAAAGCGGGTAAGTGGGTATCGCTCTGCTGTATATTAGGGGGTGGGGTGGACCTCAGACTATGGAAGGTTAAATTTGAATGCAATGATAGGTATCATTGTATACGAAAAACGATTCTGAACGAAGATGATTTGTCAGTTTAGGATATATTATATTTAAATATTGTCAAATATTCTATTTTGAAACAAATAGTATAGTTTTTATATTATGTTACTATGGTTACTATGGCCAACATTCGCATTATGAGCGTATGAAATTTAATTTAAATTTTGACATATTTCGTATAAATTCGAACTTTAAACACTTATAAAAAAAAATTGTGACTAACGATTTCGGATTTTTTTTTATCACTTTAAGAAAAACTTATAAGAAACCTTGTATTACATTTTCAAGATTTTCTGGCCACCCAAAAAATTTTTATCGGCATTTGAAGAAAAAAAAACTTAGAAAAGTCGAAAATTTCAATTGTCTATTAGTAGCTTAAAAATGGTCAAAATATTTTGAAAATTTAACTGTAAAGAGATAACCATAATATAAACATTTGGTGAAAATTTCAAGTATATACAATAATTCGTTTTTGAGTTACAGCAAAATCAAAAAATCGATTTTGTCGAAAAGTGGTTTTTCCGTAAAATTTCCATTTTTCTGTCATTTTTTTTTTGTTTTTCTCGATTTTTTTGAAAACTATTAGAAAATTTTAATTTTGACCCCCCTAAAGTACCAACTAGATTCAATTCCCTATTCAAAGAGGGGCTGAAGTCAAAAATCGGAGCATTATTACTGCTCCAAATGTTGTCGTCAGACACAAAAAAAAAAAAAAAAAACACATCATGGTAAAATCAATACATTCTTCACTTCGTTCAGAATCTAAAATTCCTATCCTTACAGTTATATCTTATAAGTAAGGCCCGGATTTCAATGCAAAATGCATATTTTTCGGTTGATCTTATACAATGCTTTCTAAGTATATAATTCGTTTCATGTAATGAGGGTTTCAAAGCTAAAAATTTTATTTTACGTATTTCGACGTTTTTTCATTTTTAGAGCGTTTTTAGCATTATTGGGTCATTTTATTGGTTTTTAATGCATTTTGATCAATATTCGATTTAGAATTAGTATTTAGCCTATTCAAAATATTATCTAAAAATAAATCGTAAAAAAATGCTCATAATTTAGTAAATAGTCAAAATATTTTGAAAATTTAACTGTAAAGAGATAACCATAATATAAACATTTGGTGAAAATTTCAAGTATATACAATAATTCGTTTTTGAGTTACAGCAAAATCAAAAAATCGATTTTGTCGAAAAGTGGTTTTTCCGTAAAATTTCCATTTTTCTGTCATTTTTTTTTTGTTTTTCTCGATTTTTTTGAAAACTATTAGAAAATTTTAATTTTGACCCCCCTAAAGTACCAACTAGATTCAATTCCCTATTCAAAGAGGGGCTGAAGTCAAAAATCGGAGCATTATTACTACTCCAACTGTTGGAGTCAGACACAAAAAAAAAAAAAAAAAAAAAAAAAAAAAAAAAAAAAAAAAAAAAAAAAAAAAAAAAAAACACACATCATAGTAAATGCAATACATTCATCACTTCGTTCAGAATCTAAAAATGATAAATTTATGTTAGTTAATTATAATTATTATTTACTATCAAATTACAAGTGTTTAAATTAAAAATATGCATTTTTAACTAAGAAAACAATTTTGATCATTCCCGTCTGTTTTTTTTTACCAAAATAGAACTTTTTCCCCGTTTTGTAATGATACATATAATACCGTGTAAGTATTATTGTCGGATTGTCCTTGTCAAAGAACATCGTTTATTTTAAAAAAAATACTTCAAACACTTATAATATATGAATGTGGTTCAATAGTATTTTTTGATCAAACACGACTTATAAGAAACTTTGTATTAGGTTTCAAACTTATTGATGAAGAAAAAATAAAACTATTAAAAACTGAAAAAGTCGACAATATCAAAATTCTATAAATAGTTCAAAGAGAGCCAAAACATTTTTAAAATAATATAATTTATAGAAAATGAATAATAAAACAATAATTATTAGATGAAAATATCGAATATCTACTAACCACTTAATTTTTAAATAACAAAAAAATAATCAATATTTTAGGTACATATATTATGTACCTATATAACGACTTTATAGATAATAAAAAAAAAAAATATTTTTTCTCAACAATAACTTATTGTACATTTTTACTGATATGCTTAAAGTGTTTATTTTTAATAACGTCGAGTACCATTTATCCAATTATTTATTTAAATATTTTATGATATAATGCTAAAATTTACGTTTATTTTAGAAAAGTTGTATAATTATGAAGTTTTTCCAATACCGTATTTTATATTTTTTTTTTATATTTAATAAAATGCAATTTCCGGTATTGGAAAAACTTTCATATCATTCTTCAAAATCATTACAAATAAATTGTACAATGGCACAATTCACAATGAAAAAAATGGTGTAAAATAATTATTATCAAATGAGCATTCAATCGGTGAATAATGGAATGTTCGTCGTGAATGAATTTTCATATTTTTGTTAATTGATTAATTCAAATCATATGCAAATCATTCATGAAGAAAACTTCATCTGATTCTATCAATTTTTAGTTAAGTAACTATAGGCTCAATTTAGCATAGTAGCTATATAATATAAATAATTGTTCATAAGATTATAATTTTCGTACTGTGTGTTATAATTGTATAGTGAGAAACTAAAAAAAAACGAATTTTCTCTGTAGGTAATTTCTGATACTTTTTGTAATATGTTTACAACTAAAAAGTACCAGGGATTATCACCGAGAAAATTGCATAAAATTCATCACAATTATAAAAAATCAAATACATGTTAAAAAATAGACTAAGTTATGTTGTTAATAATAGAAAATATTTCATAAATAAGTTTCTTTTCCTATGTTTTTCAAGACTAAATTATTCGGTTTTTAATGTTTTTGTCGACTAATTACAAATAATATGAAAGTTCTGCTTCAGCAATAAGATTAAATTTAGCATGTAGAGATATTTTTTTTTATTATTATTAATTTGTCCATGTTGTATAAAAACCAAATCAATTGATCATCAATTGTAACATCGTATAATTATATTACCATTAGGTTATATGCTTAATATGTTTACTTATTATACTTAAATGAAATCTCACCTTCAGCAAAGCTTTTGGCTTTGGTGATCTAACAAATGTTTCTTAGTTGTAATACACTTTGTAAACTTTGCTGTTGGAGAATTAATAAACTATTATTATTATATATTTATATAATGAAGCTCTAAAAATATGTTATATCTCTTAAGAAAATGTTTGTGCTTTTTTATACTTTTAAATTAAAAATCACAATAGTTTTCTTTTGAGAAAATAACAAAATGATCATCCTGTTTATTTAGTTAAATTATATATAAGATAAACATATTTTTTTGTAATGTTCACTAAAAATTATAATTATGATTTAGATCTGATATGAATTTTACTATATTTGTCTTTTTTTGATAAATTTATGAACGATAAAAAATTATGACCAATATTTTTTTTCATCCATGTTGAGAAAATGTTTGTTTCTATTTCAGAAAATTTTAATATTTAACGTAAAATCTTTTACAAATTTCCTAGCATCGATAAGAAATAATATCGATAATACATTCTCACCATTTTTTTTATCGTTTGAGATATACGAATTGTTTTATAAATAAATAAATAATAAAAAATTGTTATAAATATTCTACATTTAGAATCATTTTGTATCTATTACTATAATTTATAATGAAATTAAAATTTAAAACATTAATTACGAGTAAATTATTACAGTGACTAAGTGACTTACTCGATGATACAGTAGGTCATTGGTATACATTGCCAGTTATTTATTTAAAATTATTTTATATTAAATTGTACAATGTTTAAAATATGATATATGTCCAGTGATATGTTGCATAGTTTTTTAAAAATAAAAAAATATGTATTAATGATATAGATTAGTTATACAATTCAAGATTAAAAAATTACATACAATATAAACCGTTTATGAACGGACACTGAGGTTTTTCGTCGTGAATGGATTTTCATTGATTTTGTTACTGATTACTTCAATAATATCAAAATGTGTCATGAAGATGAATCTGAATCAATTTTCATTTGATTTAATACATTTTTGTGGGTACATAACAACAATTTTCAATTTAGCATAGTTGAGATAGAACATTCTTTTTGTTAGATTACAATTTTCTAAGTATATTAAATAAGGATCAAACCAGTGGCATGCTCGGGGTGGGGGAGTTTAGGGTTTATGTCCCCCCATTGACTTTTTTTTGCTAACTTTCGGAAAACAAATTATTAGATATTAAAGTTGTTGCTTGTTATAAAGTCATTGCTTTTGATTATTAGTAATAAGTTATTGCTTATAAATTATATTTATTATAATATACATATTTTATTATAATTATATACTCTATATTCTCTCATTCTCTGCCTATTTAATTTTATGATGCAATTTTTTGCAATTTCTCACGTTTTTGGATTTTTTTTTAAATATGGGGTTTTAATGAACAAAATACTTATAACTAAACTAAATTCATTATTACATAAATAGATTATTTTACAATGGTAATTAATTTAATATATAAAATCTAAGAACATATGTAACTTATTTCGTTTATTTTAGGAAAAAACAGCTTTCAAAAGTAATACCATCGAGAACCAATAAATACAGAAAAGAAATGCCGGGTATACCTTTACTTCCCAATTCCCAAACCTATTATTACAAGGTCGGAAATATGGTTATTGCTGTAATTTTCTATGGAAATAATTTTGAAAATTTTTTAATTGTGATTAAAAGTTTAAAAAACGATGTTAATCCCCATCAATGTGAAAAAGCTGAAACAACTTGTACAATATAAATAATAAATATATAATGTAGTCAAATGTGGTTTATAGTATTCATACAATTACACTTATCTGAGTTACCTATTAATCTTAAAAACTTGGAAGAATCGAATAGTAAGCTACTTAATAAATATGAATACTGAATAGGTTTAGAAAAGCTGAAGATATTTTAACAAATATTCCTGGTCCAAACGAAAAAAAACTATATAATTAAAAAAAAATAAAGGATAAGAATATAACATATAAAACTATTAAATAGTCATGTCGGGTAGAGCAGATGTTTATTTAGATATAACACCTATAAATTATTGAGTTTTTTTTAATATACACTAATAACTATAGTGTAGTAGAAGTAGAACGTATTTTTTCTTTGTAGGTACAAACATATTTTAAGTAATAAAAGATTTAATTTTAATGAACATAATTTGGAAATATATTTAATTATTAATTTTAATTCAAAAAAGTAATACATTCATCATTTTTTTTTTTAAATTAATTAAATTATAATTAAGAATTTAAAGTTTTTTATATGACTTGTATATTTACAGTGCAATTTATTATGCAATTTTTATGTATTTTTTGGTATAATTATACAGTTTTTGTGCGTTTTTCATGGAATTAAATCCGGTCTTTTCTTATAACATATATCCCCCCCCCAATCGAAAATTCCTGGGCACGCCACTGGATCAAACAAATAAAAAATGAATTTTTCTAACCCAGAATATAATATCTATGCTTTTATTACCTGATTAAGACTGTAAAATATAGAAGTTTCCCGATAAAAAAATCATATACAATTAGTCCCATTTAATATAAATTTAAATAATTAATTTTTAACATTTTCAGTAAATATTGATATTATATTTTCTTTCTTTGAGTATAAATATATAAAAATATTCGTTTAAAATAGAATATATTTCATGAAAATGTGGTTTGTTTAATAAAGAATTTACGATATTTTTAATTAATTATTAGTACAAAAAGACATTCACTATGAACTATGAAGTAAATTTCATATAACTAGAACTAGTCAATTTTGATGAAATAATTACGAGTACATACAATGATGAATAACTGAGCATGTATATACAATTTAGCATATCCGAATAGGTAGTGAATATTAATAATTTTTTTTTTATTGTATTTATATATTATTATTAAGTAGGTATATAATAAGGTTAAAAAAATGTGTTTTATTCACCAGGTTAGTTTTATTGTTTTTTGTTACTTTATTTAAATTCAAAAACAATATAATTACCTGGTGAGAAAATCACAAACAATTCTTTCAATTTATTTATTTAAATTAGATTTACGTTTAAAACTGTTATTGCTTGTTACATAAGTACATAATGTACTTATAAAATGTAGATATCATGAAAATGTGAATTTTTCAATAATTAGTTTTTGAACATTTTGTAAATAACTTATTATTACGAAAAAACTGGAAAATTTACTCTGGAGAAACTTGTATATAATTTATTGAATTACTTTATTCTAAATAAATGTATACAATTCATGATATAAAGATAACATATGCAAACGTTGATGTTCATATTAATATTTTTTACATATTATGGTATAATTTACAAAATATTTAGCTCCTTTTGAGCTATTTATAGACATTAATATTTACGATTTGTTTTAGTTTTTTTTTAGATTTTGAACGGAGTGATGAATGTATTGATTTTACAATGATGTGTGTTTTTTTTAGTGTGTCTGTGTACAGCATAACTAGTCGAAATAATGCTTCAATTTCAAACTTTGGAGGAGATTTCCGATGGCAAAGTGGATATCCTTGGTGCATTATAGAGGTCAAAATTAAACATTTTCCAACAGTTTTCAAAAAAATCGAGAAAAACAAGAAAAAAAAGTTGGTAAGTGAGTATCGCTCTGCTGTACATTAGGGGATGGGGTGGACCTCGGACTAGGGTAGGTTAAATTTGAATGCAATGATAGGTATCATTGTATACGAAAAACGATTCTGAACGAAGATGATTTGTCAGTTTAGGATATATTATATTTAAATATTGTCAAATATTCTATTTTGAAACAAATAGTATAGTTTTTATATGTTACTATGGTTACTATGGCCAACATTCGCATTATGAGCGTATGAAATTTAATTTAAATTTTGACATATTTCGTATAAATTCGAACTTTAAACACTTATAAAAAAAAATTGTGACTAACGATTTCGAATTTTTTTTTATCACTTTAAGAACAACTTATAAGAAACCTTGTATTAAATTTTCAAGATTTTCTGGCCACCCAAAAAATTTTTATCGGCATTTGAAGAAAAAAAACTTAGAAAAGTCGAAAATTTCAATTGTCTATTATAGTAGCTTAAAAATGGTCAAAATATTTTGAAAATTTAACTGTAAAGAGATGACCATAATATAAACATTTGGTGAAAATTTCAAGTATTTACAATAATTCGTTTTTGAGTTACAGCAAAATCAAAAAATCAATTTTGTCGAAAAGTGGTTTTTCCGTAAAATTTCCATTTTTCTGTCATTTTTTTTCTGTTTTTCTCGATTTTTTTGAAAACTATTAGAAAATTTTAATTTTGACCCCCCTAAAGTACCAACTAGATTCAATTCCCTATTCAAAGAGGGGCTGAAGTCAAAAATCGGAGCATTATTACTGCTCCAAATGTTGGAGTCAGACACAAAAAAAAAAAAAAAAAAAAAAACACACATCATAGTAAATGCAATACATTCATCACTTCGTTCAGAATCTAATGACAGAAAAACTGGAATTTTTACGCAAAACCAGTTTTCGACCAAATCGATATTTTTATATGGTTGTAATTCAAAAACTAATCACTGTAAATACTTGAAATTTTCAAAAAAGTTTGACTTTTTTTGAGTTATTTATAGACAATAGAAATTTTTAATTTTTTTAGTATTTTTTTTTTTAAAATAACGATAAAAAATTTTTGGCTGGCCAGAAAATCTTGAAAATTTAATGGTTTCTTATGAGTTTTTCTTAAAGTGATAAAAAAAAAATCCGAAATCGTTAGTCACAATTTTTTTTTATAAGTGCTTAAACGAAATATGTCAAAATTGCGAAAATTTGCAAGTAATTTTGCGGTTGAAAAATTGTAAAATTTTTTTCTTTTATTACTAAATTTTGAAAATTTGGTGCAAGGTTCTCCATAAATTTTTCTTCAACTATCTGTAATAAAAACTCTACCGGACTAAGACAAAAAATTTTTAGGAGTGTTTGAAATTTAAATTTTTACAAAACCGCGTTAAATAACGGTTTAGCCTCAAACGATTTTTGATATTTGTTGTTATTCAAACAGTACAAGTCGTAAATACTTTAAAATTTTACCAGTTATTTAGATTGCCATTGTCTTTACGTGATTTGATTTTCAAAATATTTTGACTTTTTTTGAGCTATTTATAGACAATTGAAATTTTCTCATTTTTTTTTATAAATGTTGATAAAAAAAATTTAGTAGAGACAAATTACTTGAAAATTTAATTGAAGGGTCCACATAACTTGTTCTAACTTTCATTCAAAAATTATAAAATTACATGGGCCAATTTTTTTTTATTAGCATTTGATGTTCAAATATTGACAAAAATTCATCAAAATCATGAATATTTTTCACTATTTGGTAGTTAAAAATTTATAAATATTTTACTATCAAAAGCTAAGAATTGAAAATTACTATGCTGTCCATAAGTTAAGCTTAAAATAGTTATAAAAAAGTTTGATGATTATTCAATTTAAAAACTTTACGAGTGTTTAAAGTTTTAATTTTAATTTGAAATCAAAAATACACGTGTAAAATAACGTTTTACTAATAAATAATTTTCGATTTTTGTTATTTTTAAAAAATTACTTGACGTAAGATCTTGAAACTTTTATACTTAAATGTTTGAATTTGTTTCAAAATAGAATATATGATAATATTTAAATATAATATATCCTAGACTGACAAATCATCTCCGTTCAGAATCGTTTTTCATATACAATGATACCTATCATTGCATTCAAATTTAACCTACCCTAGTCCGAGGTCCACCCCATCCCCTAATGTACAGCAGAGCGATACTATTATTAATATTGATAAAAAACGTATTGCTCTATCAATATAATGATTATAAAGAATGTAAGTATTATATTTTATACACACAATTGTATTTTTTATTGCAGTATATTTATTCCATCTTAGAAACTGAAACTACAACACAATCTTTGACTTTAAATTGAGTTAACTTAAGGTTAATTATCCGTAAACAATAAAACTCATATTATTTTAAAATAATTACTGAAATATTTAATATAATATGTTTTTATCTTTAACATTTTTCCGCAATTTTTTGTAAGCCTTTAAATATATTTTGTTTCAATTCAAAGAAGTTTTCATTATTTTTGCATAAATTACAAATAATAGCACTAGCAGAGTTGATTTTCAACTCTATTATTATTTTAGATTCTGAACGAAGTGATGAATGTATTGCATTTACTATGATGTGTGTTTTTTTTTTTTTGTGTCTGACTCCAACATTTGGGGCAGTAATAATGCTCCGATTTTTGACTTCAGCCCCTCTTTGAATAGGGAATTGAATCTAGTTGGTACTTTAGGGGGGTCAAAATTAAAATTTTCTAATAGTTTTCAAAAAAATCGAGAAAAACAAAAAAAAAATGACAGAAAAATGGAAATTTTACGGAAAAACCACTTTTCGACAAAATCGATTTTTTGATTTTGCTGTAACTCAAAAACGAATTATTGTAAATACTTGAAATTTTTACCAAATGTTTATATTATGGTTATCTCTTTACAGTTAAATTTTCAAAATATTTTGACCATTTTTAAGCTACTAATAGACAATTGAAATTTTCGACTTTTCTAAGTTTTTTTTTCTTCAAATGCCGATAAAAATTTTTTGGGTGGCCAGAAAATCTTGAAAATTTAATACAAGGTTTCTTATAAGTTGTTCTTAAAGTGATAAAAAAAAATCCGAAATCGTTAGTCACAATTTTTTTTTATAAGTGTTTAAAGTTCGAATTTATACGAAATATGTCAAAATTTAAATTAAATTTCATACGCTCATAATGCGAATGTTGGCCATAGTAACCATAGTAACATAATATAAAAACTATACTATTTGTTTCAAAATAGAATATTTGACAATATTTAAATATAATATATCCTAAACTGACAAATCATCTTCGTTCAGAATCGTTTTTCGTATACAATGATACCTATCATTGCATTCAAATTTAACCTTCCATAGTCTGAGGTCCACCCCACCCCCTAATATACAGCAGAGCGATACCCACTTACCCGCTTATTTTATAAGCTTTTTAATTTTTTTTCTTTTATTGATAATTTACAATATAAATTTATTTAGTTTTCTAGAATACTTAATTATTATATCGAATTATATAGTGGGTTTATTTGTCGCGGTCTTATCGTGATTATTTTTATTATATAGAGATAAATTTTCGCGACCGGTGCCCTAATATTATTTTGTAAACTTTGACTAAATTAGGGACAACATATTATAGTCAGTTATACCATACCTGTATTTTGTTATGATCGACGCGTATATTTTAATTGATGTTTTTTGTATAATTATATATATAATAATAGGTATATCAGTTTATATTTTATATTAATTTTTATATGGTATCTAAATTAAATATACATAATTTGATAAACAACACGGTTTTTCTGCGTTTCTTTATTCAGTTATATTTAAGTACTATTGGGGTGTGTACCCTTTTATATGTAAAATGCTATTTAATTGCTGCTTAAAAACATGGTAATTTATAAAATAGAGAATTACATATGATTTTTTATAATACTGTTAATATTTTATTTTTACCATCACATATTCACATTGCATATAATATATTATAATACTTTATACTTATATATTTTTATACATTGTTTTCAACCAAATCTATTAGAACATTGAGTCAATTTTGTAGTTAAAATTGTTAAATAAATTACATAATTATTTTAAAATTAAGTATGTGTTTTTATTATGTATTTATACCTAACCTAAAAAACTTTACTGGTTTATAAAAACAATAAGTTATAAACTTATATCTAGAGACCGGAATTATACGCACTAAAAATGTGGCAAATATGCAAATATACACAAACAATTGAAAAATATGCTCAAATTTGCATCATAAATTTATATTACTTTAAACAATTACAAACATTATAACAAATAAAATATAACAAAATTAGGAATTTTGGACCTTTTAACATCTAAGTTAATCAACAAAATATTTAAATATATATTATTCATTATATGTTTTTAAAACAGTTGAAACAAATAAAATATAACAATATTGCAGAGTTGATTAAAAACATGATTTTTTTAAAAAAATCAAAAAAATTGTTTTAATCGTTTAAAACATGATTTTTTTGTTTAAAACGGGTTTTTTTAAAATGATTTTTTCAGCTGTTTTAAACATGTTTAAAACATGATTTAATCGAGTTTAAAACAAAATATGTAATTTATTTTTAAAAAAAAATCTTTTATTTAATATCATAATTTTTTTATTACTCGACGTGTAATTGAACAACGGCTGACGGTTTTAGTGGTTTTACACTTAAAAATCGTTTTTGATTATTTTGATAATAATTTATGATAAAGAACTGATCTGTTATCTACATCGTGATAAAGAATACTGAATAATAATATAATATTAGTATTTACTAATTTGGCGGGTTTCCGATTATAAAATATGATAAAGGTAATAATATGATATGATAATTATGATATCAATAAAATTTAATTTTGATGTTATTCTTCTGCATCTGACATTAGCGTCAGTGCGAATAATAAATAATTAATTTAACTTTGTTCTTTAATGGTAATGTAATTTAAACAAATAAATAAATAAATATATTACCTACAGAACTACAGAAGTAATATATTATAAACCATTGAAGTGTTAGTAATTTGAATTTTGAATAAGTAAAATTATCATAATACATTTTATAAATTTTAAATTTGTTTATGAAACAAAAAATAATAATAAATAGGAGTTGCCAGTATGAACTTACAAATTATAAGTTATATGCACATAAATGATGATTTTCTGTTTTAAACAACTGTTTTTTTTATGTTGTTTAAATCATTTGTTTTAAACGTTTTAAACAAAACCATGTTTGATCAATTTAGATGTTTAAAACATGTTTTAAACAAGTGTTTAAAACAAAATGTTTTAAACATCTCAACTCTGCAATATTGCAGTGTAACCAATAAATTAATAATATATTTTTTTTTTTAATCAACACGGTATCAAACTAGAAAAGATAAATATTTATACCATGTTGACAGTAATTTTTTTTTCGTTAGTATGGCAGTATTTAAAATTCCAATTTCCACAATAAAAACATGAAATAATTTGATTATTTACTAAGATGTACACTTATGAAAAAATATGTCCTAACCCTCCAAATTAGCCATTATATGTGAAATTAAATTTGTTCTATGGAATTAGTTGGGTCTGAAACATCCATATTCAAACCTCCAAGTTAAAGTTTAGTACCCCTTGTTTTTTTATATCTAACAATTATTATTTAAGTAAAATACCATTACTTGGTCATTGGTAAACTGTCAACAGTTTTAACACCCTACGTTTTAGAGGTCTAGTTGCGCCTATGTCGTATATACACTGCACTCAGTATGAATATGTAAATGCATAAAATTTCGGTCTCTACTTATAACCATAATAATAGGTTCAAAAATCCTTGTATTGTATTGATAGTTTTACTACCCTTAAATATTGTACGAGAGAATTTAAATTTTATATTATTTAAGAAGTTTTGTACTTCTATGATAAATATTCATTATTTTTTTCTAGTTTATTACTTCTAAAAAAAAACATTTAAGTGTATAATGCAGAAAGCGTCATTTGACGATAATTTGTACTTTTTATTTAAATTTTAGATTCTAAGCAAAGCGATGTTTGCGTGTGCTTTTTCTGTTAATATAAATAATTTATAATAAAAAAGAAATCTTTTGATTTCTAACTTCCATATTGTTTCTGTTAGGAAAGTGAATCTAGTTAGTTTATTGGAAGATAAAAATTAAAAATGTTCGTACTTTTATAAGTAACAGAAAAACAAACAAAAAATGTTGGCGAAAATTAACATTTTTACGCAAAACCAATTTTTGGGTTTTTAACAAAATAAGAAAATCAAATTTGTCATTATTCAACATTTTTTAATATATAGGTTATAAATTAAACAAAAGATTTTTATAACTAATTATAAAACAAAAATTTGATAAAAAAAAAACTTGTTTCTCTTGACCACAGTTTGTATTTTTTTTCCTTTGAAAATTCGATATTATATAAATTAGCTTTAAGATTAACTATAAATAAGCTGTAGTAAGAATCCAGTTAATGGATTTGTAATGTTACGAATAGGAATCATGAAACATGACATTGCGCCCGAAAAACGAAGGCATAGACGACACAATAATGAGCATTGCATGCAAGCATGCGTTGTTTCCGCCATAAAAATAAAAATATATATATTTGTCTCCATTATAACTAGACAAGATAGCATTTTCGTTTGAACCGAGTTTGTGTATGTATCTCAAATTTAATATTCTGATGCTTTTTTGATATTTCTGATAAAAATTTCTATTGATCTTGGTAGAAATTCTTTTATTAATATCGTTGATTTTTAAATTTATAAATAATTTACGAGTATTAAGAAACTTGTATAATATTTTTTAGCATTTTTACTCTTTTATAAAATTTAAATGATCTATAAATAGTTTAAAAATAATAAAAATATTTTGAAAAATATATCATTTTAAAAAAAGGATAGTATAAATACTTGATAAAAAAGTTTTTATTGTTTTTTCATTTTTAAATTATTACAAAATGAAGAAATCATTTTTTTCAAAATCTGATCGACTGTAAAATTACTAAAATTCTATTGGTTTTCCTGATTATTTTGAAAAGTACTAGGAATTTTTTATTTTCACCCATTTTATGTATTAATTAGATTTAATTTGTTATCCAAAACTACTTTCAAATTTGAAAATCAAAGCATTTTATCGATTACTTATCGTGTACCTTCACACGTACACAGTATTTATTACACATACCTACACAAACAAGTAAAATTTGTAATATATTACTAGTTCTATTTTATATTAGGTAGGTACTTTTGAAATATTGACTTAAACAAAATAATGTTTTACAAGCAACCGATGCAGAATTTCTTGACGAAGTACCAAATACAATAATAACAGATAAACAGAGAAACAGCGATAAGACATTCGCAATTTTGAGGGCAGGAGTATCAAAAATGTTTTTGCTAAACATTGTGCAAAACAAATAGATGCGCTTGTCGGAATTTAATATTGTAATGTAATATTTCAATTTAATATTTTACATATTATTTTCTTTTTTTTCAGTTCAATTTTACTGATACTCGCTATTGATACAGTTTTTTTTTTAACATTTATTTTATTTATATAGTCTATACAATGTTTAGTATGATTAGCATAATAGATGGTCAGAAAGATAAATACAAAATATAACAAAAAGGCTTGAATGGAGAAGCCGCCGACTGGCGACATTCCGGTTTTTTTTTTATGATTTAGTCAAGGAGTAGGTCGCGATATCATTTCCTCTTTAATCATTTTGGGGGGAGGGTTTCTAAACATTGGATCGGAAAGATTTTTCGCAAGAATGTTTGGTTGATAGTGAAGTGAATTGTGGTAACGATTGTAGGATTTAGAGGCGGTTTCTAATACTGTTAGAAGTTTTAAGTCAGTGTGTAGGGTGTGGTTCGAGATATAGAAAGGCGCGTTTGTAATTAGACGTAGAGTTTTAAGAGTTTTATTTTGAACAACTTGGATTTTTTTTAATGTTAGATTTTTTTACTGAACCCCAAATTTGGACGCCGTACGTTCAAATAGGTTTTAGTAGGTTTTTGTACAGCAATAGTTTGGTACTGATTGAAACTTTGGATTTAGAGTTTAAGAAGTATAGTTACGGGAACGAAAGCGAGAGCTTATCTTAATTTTGATGGTGTGAGTATGGTGATTCCACGTTAGTATTTTGTCAAAGTTAACACCGAGGTATTTTGTTGTAAGTGAGGTGGGAATTTGGATGTTGTTGAAAGTGATTTGGGGACATAGGCCTTGTTTTAGCGTGAAAGTTATGTGACAGTATTTAGATTCATTATTTTTTACTTTCCGGTTTTTACATCAGATTTCAATTTGAGTGAGGTGAGATTGAAGCATGTTTGAAGCTGTGAGTGGATTTTCGTGTGTTGAGATAATCGCTTTATCGTCAGCGTATTCTGCGACAATATACAGTTTATAAAATAAATATAATACTAGGTATATAATAAGTACCATATTGATTCAGTTTATATGTTATAATAATTATATCGCCCCTTTTTATTGTACAAGTTGTAAATTACCCTTTAAATAAAATAAGTAAACTGGTTATTAGGTACTATATAATGGTTGTAGTTCTTAAATGGCCTAAGTTCTATTAGTCGATATGCAATAAGCCTGAAAAACGGTAGGCCGTTTGAAAAAAATAATAAGTAGTTATTGGTAAAGTTATTGTCTGTTGAATTTATATTATTTACGAACAATTTTTTTTAAGAAATTGTAAGCTTGTTAAACTTACACTCAGCATTTAAAATAATATTTTCGATATTTTTAAATATCGGTTTTTAGACAGATAAAAGTATAAAACATAAATAAACACTTATTTGCTTTTATAATGTACTGTTCTTTTTTTTTTCATTTATATTTTATAATAGATTATAGGTAGGTACCTACATTCGAAATAAGATAACCAAATATGAAGGTAATGAAATCATTGTAAAAATGTAAACTACGAATGTAAAATTAGATTTATTTACTTGCGATTTGTTTCTTTACATAGTTTTATCTAATAATAGTTATTCAAAATTTTCACTTTGCAGATGTTCTAAACTAAATCTATTGCCGGGTTGCATGAACGTTCATTAAATATTTAATGAACCAATAGTACGCTATTGAATGAATAAAAAGTTATGCATCCACTAAACGTTAAATAAACATTCAATAGCGTTATTGAGTCATTAAACTATTGGTTACCAGTCAATTAAACTAATGATCCGATTTCGGTTGAATAAAAATTTATTCGTTCATTAAACAATGGTTGGTAACAACCATAGAGTAATATTACTCTATGGTAACAACCTATACGTCTTGTCAATAAGTTGTTATCAATTTTCTGTGATAAGCATCAAACTTAAACCATGGAATAGATTAAATTTAATCTTTTGTGTACTAAAACCTTGGTATCATGTTTGAAACCAATACAAAATTATTCAACTGTTTGTACAACCCAAAACGCTAAATAAAATTATTTAATGATTCAATAAAACTATTCATTAAATAAATTTAAGGAACGGTTTCATGCAATCCGGCATTAAAATTTATTAAAAAACAGATTGTTCGTAAATAATAAAAATTCAACAGATTATAACTTGACCAATTTTGTAATTAAAATAACTCTTTATATAAAAATTGTTTAGAAAAAAATACTCTATTTGAATCTACGAAAAAAAAGTTGGTGTTGAAATTTAAAAAGTAAGTTATACGTGTACGATAGGGTTAAACATTTGACATTTATCTGAAAATGTGTATTTAAGTACTCTCTTTTATACAGCAAAAACCCCATTTCAATACAAGATCATCAAACTGCGAAATATTTAGTGATACCTCTAGCGTGAACACACTATATTATGTTGAAAAACGTATATAGAACCAATCTTATGAAAAAGTGTTGAAATATTTAATAGTATTTGAATAAAAAAGTATTATAATATTATGTTTTATTTTATATTTATACTGCTATAGTCTATAATTAGTAGTATGGTATTAATAGCTGGTTGTACTATTTTTTGCCAAAAATATCGCATATATTGTAATATTTTATAATATTATTATACATTAATATAATAATATAAAATATTATCGATGATATTTGTTTTTAAATTATTATCGAAGTGTTGTAGAACATTAATAGATTCATAATATAAATAGCTTTAGAATAAACTAAATATTTTTTATATATAATTTTGTGTAAATAATAATATACGCTATGAAGAAAAGTTTTAGTACCTTGAATAATATTTTTTAAATTTAAACAAAATAAACTAAATTCGTTTTAATATTCATTGCTGCTCCTATTCCAACTTAAAATGTAAATAAAAAAAATTGTTTTATTTTTTTTTTGATATTTTTAAATTTTCATAAAACAACGTACGAAGGATCTTTTCAAGCGTTTGAACCGAGCAATTTTTATAAACACTAAAAAATTGTTAAATGTCTATAAATAGCTATAATAATTAATTTAATTTTTTTATATTTCACATTTTCACCGAATGTTGAAAATGATAATTTGCGTAATGGTTGAATATTTTAAGCTTCCGTGATTAATGATTTTAGAACGACAACAAAAAAACTAAAATTGTTATTTTTTTATTAATATCCAATCATATCAAAATTTGATTTTTTAAACAGTCATGTTAACATGCCAACATGTCAAAACTCTAATATAAATATTAATTGTTTTTATTTTTTTTTCGAGATGTCTGATAAATATTGGGATATTTAATTTTGATGGTATTGCAAAAATACTCTTGCGGTTTTTCAACTAATGGGCCTTAAGTATATAAATATTTTATTGTTTTACAGATTCGTCGTAGCCAATCTAATTAACTTTTCTATTGTCTGTTTTTTTTTTATCTTATTATATATTCTTGATATCATTATAAAATATTATTTTAGTCTTTAAAAAAAAAAAAAAAAGTATTTAGTATTTTGGAAAAAAAAGTATTTTTTTATGCATTTAAATACAAATAAATATTCGAATATACTTAACAAGATTTATCCTAGGTATATTTAATAACTTTTTTGGGGTATAAATGTCTATTCATTTTAACGTTTTATAGAACACAAATAATGCTCTCAAATTAGTATTAGGTACTATACAAAAAACTAATATTTTGCATTAAAAAAACTGAATTTATAATATACAATTTTTAAAAAAAAATGTACATAATTTATAGTTTTTTTATCTAATTAATTATTTTTGTTTTTAAAAAATTATTAACGTATTCAATATCAATATTGAATACGTCTATACACAAAATATTCCTTTAAACAGGAATGATTTTAAATTGTAATTAATATTTGTAAATGAATTAATAGCTCACGTGAGTTACCGACTCATTACCAGGCGAAGCCTACCTAATGAAAAAAGTCCTAATCCGTCCTCCGTTGGTTTCTAGGTATCTACATAACAATATATGTTTGGTAGATAGACTATAGGCTCATAGGCGTTTATACTCGTAATAGAATAATTTAACTTTTACAGTTTGGATATAAATATTTTAATATGCATAAGTAGAATACCAATATGCATTGGGCTATTTTTTATGGTGTTTATACATGGAGAATATCCTCGTCCCCCAAAAAATTACACCACTGATGTTGTCAGTATTGAGTATTAACAAATAACAGTATTGTGCCATGTGCAGTGTTGCGATGTGCGTATAATCCATTAGAATCAGACATTTATAAATAACAAAAATGACAAAAACAAATAATACTTAGACATGCGTATTTTACTCTTATAACAAATAAAATTAAATAGTTTTTCAAATATTCATATAAATAAATATATTATAACACTAATGTAAAAATAAATATTTTCTCAATATATCTACGTAGGTAACTTACACAATTTAAAAAAAAAATGTCATTATGGCATTGACAATATTTTTTTATCTAATTAAATTATGGAAAATAACAAAATCATAGAGAGTTAACCAATCTTCTTTTTTATTTAATTGCAACAAAAAAATAATGTATATTTAAAAATAAATATTGAATTATAATTTAATATACCTATTAATTAATTCATAATTAATATTTTAAAATACATTAACTCTAATAATTTTTTTTTCTATTTTTAAGAATAAAAAACTAATGACATATTATTTTAATGGAATAATGCAATATATATATATATGACTATGTTAGTCTACATCACGAAATTAAATAATTATTAAAAAAATATCAAAACTAAACTAAATAAATATTAAAAATAGAATTGTCTTAATAATTATTTACAGTGTTTCATATATGATATATTGATATGACGTATGGAATGAGATTAACAATAAAAATGTTAAATTCAATTACTATAATATATGGTGGTTAAAATTTAATGTAAAAATAAAATTAAAAAAAAAAAAAAGTTACCAACATCAATTTAATTAATTATAAGAGTTTTATAGAACTGAACGCCTTTGTTAACCGATTTTTGTTGGCAAACAATATTATTATAAATTGTATATTATTTCGTGTTTAAGTTAGGTAGTGTTTGTTTTTTGTATTATATCTGGATATCTACAGCCCTACAGGTTTACATGATAGGTATTTATACTTATTAATAAGTTGTAGAGTAATTTTAAAATATATAATAATAACTGGGGCAACATTAAATGCTTTGTATATAACAGAATATAGAAGGATATAAGTATATGTAACCTTGTCCTATCAAGAATTAACTTCACTAAACCATTCAAATAAGTAGTAAATAGTAATCGGAAGAGAACTGAATGTAGTTCATAAGTACTACTACACTAATACCCCATATTGAAATTCCATAGGAAAAAATTGATTGTGCTAAAGTGAAATAAACTGTTTTAGGTAAATAAATATCAACTATATGTTTTAATATTATACATTTATAATGTATAGCTTTTTAATTATTTGTGTTAATTTGTATTTTTGTATTGTTTTAGCGATTTATCAATAATTAAATACAACTATATAACGTCTTTAGTCCGATTTAAATTAATACAATCACAACATTGAATGTCAGTTTTTACATTTATAAGTTTGAAGATATTAAGCTCAAGTTCAAAAGTTCAATAATCAACTAGATGATGTGTTGATTGTGACATTGTGATTCACACAGATAGTTAAAGGTTTCAAGTAAATGTTTAGAAACTTACCTATAACTTACTATTAAGTTAAATATTAATAATTAATTAAATATGCTATTTGAACAGCATTTGAATATTAAATGTTGGTTTATTAAATGTAGAGTGATATAATATATTAAGTTATATTTTATTTTTTTTTCCATATTATAACTAATTCTATTTTAATAATTTTTACTCGACGCACAGTGTAAATAAATATATATATAAAAAACAATAATACCGTATTGATTTATTAAACGATTAAGTACACTATTAAATTTATCTAATTATCTTATATAAAGTAGTTACCTAAATAATTAATTATTTAATATTATTACTTAGAAAATAGTAAAAAAAAATATTCCTACCTACCTCATGTATCTCAAAACTGAACGACCGTGACTGAAGCTGAATTTTTTTTATGGAAACTATCATTTATATAGTTTGTTCAATGTAACATTAAGGTTATTTGAAATAGTTATCTGTAGCTCATAGGTCGTGATTCATTTATCGTAATTCGTACATTTGGATACAAAATGAACCAAAAATCTGAGTATGCCGTAGAAGTAAAAAATGCCTGCAAAGTTTATCCTCCAGATTACACAGTACTAAATGGATTTAATATGAAAGTCTCGAGTGGCAGTATGTAAGTAGATAATATATTATATTATTATATTATTGATAAGTCTATTAGTTATAATTTTATTTCGTGACAATTTTGATTAAATAATTATATAGGTGATATTAAATGTAATTTGATTCTCAGAGAAAAAAAAATTGAGAAAAATTATGAATATTATATTAAATCGGTAAATTTTTTTTTGTATATACTGTATAAATTTTGTATTTTAAAATTATATTACATATCATTTTTTATAAATAATTAAAATTTTTATAAGAATATAACTTTTTTTTTTAAATAATATTTAAATTGATGTTTTATAATATATAACTTATATTCTTTTATTCATTGATAATAGTATACATTTTATTATTATTATATTTTTGTAATCTAAAAACGATTCCAAGTAAGCTTATTTTTTATTTTTTTGTTAATTCCTTGATATTTTTTTTTAAAAAAATAACAGTACAATAAAAAATTGTTGAGTATTTAATGTTTATTAATATAGGTAGTTTAAATTATATTATAACCTAAGGTAATAATTAATAAAATTGTCGTTAAATCAAAAACTTAAAGAAATAAAATTAATACATGATTCCTTATAAGAGATACACAGTGTAACAAAAAAAAAACATATATATAATATATGAACTTGATTTTATTATAAATACATTTTCAGTCCAAATTTGGAAAAATTATTTTTCATTTAATTCAAAAATATTATTCGTGCCTCGTGGGTACTTGAAACTTTTAACGTATACTATGATAATTTATAGGGACACTCAACACTTACTGTACAGCAAAGAGGTGATGAACTTTCCTTTTTTTTTATTACGTTAATACCCATTTCAAGACTGATATAATGATCGATGATAAAATAGTGAAATTTCTACAGCCTTTTAAAAAAAAAAAAAGATCACATAGTATCATGTATTTATATCACTATAATTAATACAAATTTGACACGTAGTTATATCGTTGCTGGAGTAAGAACTGTCAGATTTAATAAAAAAAAAATTAAACATAATTTTGATTATATTTATTTCATAGACATCAATATTTTAACATTGTATACAAATACATACGAAATAGGTAATAATTTCTAAAATACTAATTATTACTATACGTATTTACATGAAAAATTGGAAATTCTATATCTTGTAATTTGTGACACGCAGTGTAATAATATAGATAGTAACTAGTAGCTATTTGTATAAGGTACATAATATATCAATGGTGTGTGGCACACTCATGTTTTGGGAGTTTAGGACATATTTATAAAGTGTTTTAACTTTATTTATTTAATATAGTTTGAATTCAAAAGAGTTTCGAACGATAAACAATATAAAATAAAGATTCCAATCGATGAAAAAAAATTGGGACCACATCGATATCATAATATTAATTAGCATATACCTATAATATTGGACGAGAATATCTGAATATATATGAAATCGTTGCGCAGACATGAATCTAGAACATTTATAATGGAGGGGTATGGAGGACACTTAATAAATCATAAATAATAATAATAATATATAAACTTGTACTTTATAGAAGTTAAGTCATAATAAGATTCAGAGTGTAAAAAAATAATTAATAGAGAGTCTCAGAACCGTTTAATTACATAATAATATGTACCTATACTATATTTAAATAATAATATATCATACACAATTAAAAAATATTAAATCGAAATTCGGAATAATTAGGGTCCGTATAATGTATAATATGGCGTGGTGTTTATAAATGTAAAATTAAAATTAAAAAAATCAGATCTTTATGCTGCAATATATTATAATAACGTTAAACGTATTGTAGCGATTTAATTTGCAATTAGAATATTACAGTAGGTAGTGTTGGACGTTAGTAGAAACTAGAGATATAATTATGTACCTAGCAAATTGCAAGTAGTTATCCATAAAAGATGTATATATATTAAGAAATTTTAAACGATACATTCATGTAACCATGCCTGCATCATCCACCATCGTATTAGAAAAACTAATCATTTTTGTTTTTGATATGTGATTTTATGCATGGGACCCGGATGTATAAAATTTCACTGTAAAAAAAAATTGTAAAATACGAAAGAAGTATAAAAGTAACAGTTACTCATAAATAATATTTTTAAATTGTAATAAATTAACTAAAATCATTATTCTTCATTTAAATATCTAACTTGGTTCAAATTTGAATTTCAAATTCTTGTAGCTAAAATCGTGCCTATGTGTCTTTAATATTTTTAAATAGCTATAAAAACCACTTATGAGGTATCTTGAATTAGGTTTTCAATTTTTTTGACAGATCAATGATAAAATGTAATTAAGACGTATTGTAAGTACTGTATGAGTTTTTTTTACTGTATTTACATCATACAATAAATAATAATAAATATAATAATCATACAATTGGCTCAATGGTCGTGAATGTATCGATTAATTTATATAATATGTTATACTACATAGGTGCCTATAACGGCTGTACAAATTACTCGTTGACCATTTGCCTGAATTAATAATAGGGTGGCTTTGAAAAGTTTAGATCTCCCCCCCCCCCCCCAAAAAAAAATTTTTCATTAAAATCAAGTCCTCCCTCATCGAGTAAGTACAAAGTAAATATCATTTTTTTCAACAGTTTTTAAAATATTAAACACACAAAAATAATTTTTGATCAATGATAAGCGTGGGTGATACGAATTTATTGTTGTGGTTTTCGTAAAAAAGGTAGGAATTAATAATAATATGATCAGATCGTGTTATTTACATTATTCTGTATTCATATTCATTACTATAAATTGTGTTTTACTATTGGGCTCTTAGCCCGTTCATATACATATAAATAAATAAATATTTTACCATACACACGTGTGTTAATCAGCCAGCTATAATATATAGCTAATAAAGCTATAATATAATATATTATATTATAGCTTTATATTTAAGCATGATAATTGGTTAGGTACCTAGCATGGGTAACTTAACAATTTAGATATAAGTATTCTGATATGAATAGAAGTGGCGCTGATGTCAGTTTCAAATGGTAATGCGTACAAATAAAATTTGATATAATAAATGAGGTACTAGTAAACAATGAATTTGTTATACATAAGTACGGATAGCATGTACTTTTATCCAAATATCTATAACTTGTGTTGTATTTCTATATCCTACAATCCTGTGGACTACTATTAACTACCCGACACCACACGCCTAAATTAGATATTGCATCCGCAATACTTACACAGTAATAGGTACATATAGTTATCGGCGCAACTGACGAGTAACGTCTAAAAGTAATAATTATGTCATATTATCAGCTTAGCAAACTCTTTTTGAGGCCCAATAATAGTGCGTTGCTTTGATTTATATAATATTCTATTTATTTATATTTTGACAGAAAATAAATTGATATGTTTAATCAGATATTACCAATTACCTATATATAAATAGTAATATTATATTTATTATTTTATTATATTTTTTAATGTGAAAAATTCACAAATAATTTAATTTTAGGTATTACAATATTTCTATTTGATTTAAATAGTAAAAATATATCGTACTGCATTACTACACGATTGTTATGTATGAATTATAAAATAAGTGCATCGGTCAGCGCTCAGCAGTAAGCCAGTGAAGTGTCGTTAAATATTTTTTTTTTTGAAACACAATATTTTATATCGTTTGAAAAAAAAATGTATTTACAACGTTGTCATCCTCACTCGGGCATATAATAATTAATTGGTTTCCGCAAATACCATATTTAGCAATTATTGGGTATGTGCATCTACACAAATAAGTAACTAGGACGCCGGAATGCCATAAACGAATAAATATGCGGCAGTGAACTTGACACGGCACAGAGTACAAATCGTTCGTTTTCGCGTTTTATTATAAACCAGCTAGGGCTGGTAGGTACCTATGTTTGAAACGTGTTTTAACCGATACATTAAATGATACGGAAAAGTCACTGTACGGCTGTGTGCTGCGTAGCGGCATTGGCTTACTTTACTTATAGGTACATAGTCGTATAATAGGTACTCACTATACTTAGCAGGAATCCAAGTCGATATACGCGTCCAACGATAGGTATATTATAATATAATTGTCCTATCGAATTCCGTAAACTTAATTATCCTAATACGTGTGATCTGTTTTCAAAGTGACATTTAAAATGTATCGTGAATAGTACAGCAACCAAGCCAATGACTACTGACTATAGTTCTATGTACGGCAAAAAATGTAAATAATTAATAAATTACATTTTCCTATCATAAAGAAAATTATCTATGTTTATAACTACTGCTTTGTAGTAGACTACTTATTCAAAACATTTAAATAGGTTCAAGTTCATATTTTACTCTTATGTTCGCCGGCGAGAGGGTGGGGCAGAAGGGGTCAGAGCCCTAGAGCCCACCAAAGTTCTCGCCGGCCCTGAACGTACATTTTGTTTTGTTGAACGTTAAGAGGACGCTCACCCGCCGCATGTGTTGCTCCGTCTTACACGTCACGTACGACATAGTAAATTAGTAAATGTTCGTTCACCAGTTTCAATCGTGTGCTTTTAGTTTTAATATCACAGTGAATACATCTATTATCAAACTTTTAGGCAAGAACATTATCTGTGTTCTCTCGTTGGCTTTTTACGATATTTTAATTTTTAAGTGAATTATGAGCATTTTCAAATATTTAATAATTTCATACTCATAACTCACCTAAAAATTAAGATATCACTAAAAGCCTATGAGATGCCTTAGATAATATTATTACCTTTAAGTTTGATAAATTTACTCTAATATTAAAGCTAACAACATAAAATTGAATCCACTGAACTCAAATTTGCTATGTCTTACGATCGTAAGACATCAGAGACAACACATGAGCGTATGACGTCCTCTTATTTAAGGCGGAATTAACACGGGTACGTCGTCTTGAGTAATTTTTTTTCGTTTCGATCACATTATATTTCGGTTGATTAATATAATATTAATGTATAAGAGAGGAGTAATGTATGTAGGTATATATATATATAAATATTTAAATAACCTCTTCGTAAAAAACAAGTTCAAATGACATTGGTATTAGATATTTTGGAACCTATATTATAAGACAATGGATGATGGTCGTAACTTGCCTTCATTCAGTTTGTTGATCTTTAAACTTGTTTGCATCGTACTAAGTAAGTATGTTTCATTTAAGAAATTAAATACGCGCATTATTATAATAACAAGAAATCGCCTCACGTTTTAATAATATATAAAGATAATATACCTAGGTAAATTAATATTAAAACATCCACCTATCACTGGATAATAGTAATAGTACCTACCACTCTGACTGTTACGCGCTGTTTGATTTACATACTAGACTCGTATTCGGGCAGGTTACCAGCTGTACCAGCAGTTTTGTACCTATTTATACTATTTATACGCAGAATTGGGACAAAAATCAGAAGATTGAAAAAAAAAACAACCGAACTATAATATTATAACATATAGTAGGTATTTGACATTGAACGAGACAACGAAAGTTGACCGCTGTGCTGCATGCCATCGCTACATAATTAAAAATATAATATACACTTAGTAGTATACACTTAATATAAAGGTATCATAAAATTATGAATAGGTATCGAATTCGGCCACGGTACGCGAAATATAATAATAACAATAATATTATGCCCGGTCATCGCGTGTCTCGTTCCCCGGGGTATCAATACGCACAGGTGATTTATCCATGATTTAAAATGCATATTATATTATCTTTCAACAAAATTATATAAGCGCTCATTGAATTCGTCAATAGGTAACTTGAAAATTGTACCTAGCTGTAGCGGTGACCAAAATATATTTTATTATTAATACAAATAAAGTTGAAGAAAACCACGAAAGACGATTGCATTTTTATTCGTGGAACAGCTTGATAGGTAAATAAGTATTTGATATTTTAATAGATATAATTTTATTCGATTTAACAATAATATAATAATACCTACCTACATATTATATTATACTATAATAATACATCCACATAATTTATTGTTTTGTATTAATGAAGAATTCAATAAACGCACACTTATATATTTTACTTATTTTTGTTAATTTTAAATTATAGAATAAGCAATATAACAGTTAATTATAAGTTTATAACAATTTTTTGTCCACGCTGATTTTTAGTAGTCAGGTGTTTCATAGAATTTTGAAGATTGCTATACTTAGGTCCTGTTTTTAACATTTTTAAATTTACTGTATTACTTACGAAGTATCAAGTGAAGATACATAAATTGTGTGAAAATTGTCTTTCTAATGACAACCTACTTTACCTACTTGTTATTATTATAAATTATTTAGTGGATTATTTTATATTTATGAAAATGTTAACATTCAAAAATTAAATATTCTAACGAATTGTTTTGAGTTATTTGATTTTATGCACTCAGCATAATATGGTAATTTGAACTACTAATATACTATTTTATATTTATCTATCAAAATGTATTATGTATAAAAATTGTTTAAGTATAATAAATAGTAAATACTAGATCCGACATTACATTAATTGAAATTTTTGTAAAACTATTTTTAAGGACTAGCTATTATCTTTAATATAAACATTTTAAAAACTAAAAAACTACACCTTTAAATTTTCAAAATTATTAAAAAATAAAAAAAATATCCATTAAATAATTACAGTTAAAAATAAGGTTTTTATTTGAAAATAAAATGTTGTACCACCACAGGTGGCACAGAACATTCTTTAGGCATAACAAAAAACATCAATAATTAAAAGTTAAATAGTTAAATAGTTTTTAAGTATATGTATATTTATGAATAGTCAATTAAAAATTTGTATTTTTTTTCAGTAGGTATATAAGTACCTAATAATTATTATTATATCCAAAGACAAATACATCGAGACGAGTCGCTGTCTATAATATATTAATATTATTATATTTACTATCAATTCACTTCAACTACTACAAATGTTTTAATATTGTCCTCGCATTATACGTTATTAAATAATTTTTTTTTTTATAATAATTAGTCTTTTATGCGAGCTCATATTATAAGACGTTCAAACGTGTGTGTTATAATATTATATTGTTGTTCGATCTTACCCTTGCCCATGACCTAATTGTATGATGAATTCAATAAGTATTGAGTTTTCGGTTTCATATACACGCGCATGATCATGGTACATCAACCAAGTAATCGAAATTTACAAATTTAACCGAAGAGTTATATAATATATTATATATAATATCGGTAATATCGGTAGTATGTACAATAGTTATTACAAACAGTTTTTATTTTTAAGTTTAAACATAAAATGATTAATATCGTTGTGATTATTTTTCTATAGTTATTTTTAAGTATAAAATGTATCATTTCTAATAAGTTTGAGATTTTGAGATATTGTTTTTAGTTTAGGAACGGTTGTTGGCTGAATTTTACTGATTAAAATGTATGGTACACATTTAAATACCTATATTGGCAATCATGTATGTACCTATAACTTAGTGGTTATTGAGTAGTAAAATAAAAACGAGGAATCGGAATATTTCATTCACTCGGTTTTAGTGGTTTTACAATGTTTTAATATTACCTGTTCGATTCAAGCAAAGTTATAAATTACCTAATAACTAAATTACAACAGTAACGTTTAAATGACTATCAAATACCATACTGCACCATCGCCGTTAAAACTATTTTCGTATGTTATTACTTATTATTTAATTATATTGTATAGGTACCTTATAATAACATATTATTACGAATTTACATTTTTAAATTATGTTGTTAAATTTTGTACTGCATAATTAAAAACTTTGGAGATTGCAAACGATGCATTAGTTGTACTCGTATAATATGTGAACTATTATTATATTGAGTATACATAGGTACCTCGTAGTAATATCGTGTATTCGTGTATATAGAAAAATCCAAAAACTTCATATAAATATTAATAGTATCGTTACCTACCTACTAACTTTAGGTATATTGAAGTTGGTACTTTTTGGAATAGTATTTATCCATTTAATTTTTAAACACGAAAATTGAATTCAAGTCTGTTTATAACTTATAAGTAATTTATTATTATTTCTAACTATTATGTATTTGAAAATTGGTCAATTTTTCGTAAAGTAAATAATTATAAAATAGAATAGAATTGATTAAAAAATGTCATAAAACTGTGTTTTCAACATTTGTTTTATACGTTTTTGTCTACAATTTTTAAAATCGGTATTTTTATTTTACGTAACAAAGGGAAGCGCTCCTCACAGACTACAGTTCTGTTAGTTAATTATTCTATAAGATAGCATAGGTACATATCATTTCGTTTTTCAAGGAAGTTGACGAATTAATAATACATATTTTTTTTTATATAATATATTAGTATATTTAAAAATCTTTTTAATACATTTAAAAATTGTATACAGCGAACTAGTCAAGCAAATTACCTAGCAGTATTTTTATAAACTTGTGTGTATATTTTTTGAATGATTTGATTTTCATTCATTTTACGTCTTTAATAATACCTATTCTTTTTTATTTATTAAATAAAAAACATTATTTAAAATACTTTAACAGAAAAATATGCAATTATATCATAATCGTGTCAATTCCAAATTTCCAAAACCGTTAAAGCAATACGTCATATGTGTTTATAATTTATATGAGACAATATGAATAACTGAATAAGTAATTACTTTTTAGCATACTACTTTTGATTAATTTAATAAGCTTAACTAATATAAATCTAGAGTAGATAATATGTAAGTGGTTATGAATTGTGAAATCAACGTATTTTTATGTCTTTACGTTTTGTTAAAATTATTATGGCAATGATGAGCCAAGTTTAGTTTAACGATTTGATAGCGTTTCTGAAATCGATTATTTATGATAAAGTAGTAAAAACTATTAGATGTTTAATCGAAATTTATTTATTTATAGTTATTTATATAGGTAAATGTCTATGTCTTGTATCGGTATAGTCTATTTACAACGTTCATTGATCTACAATGAAATAATTAACGAAATAACGTTAATTATCATGACACTATATTATGAATGTTTCGTTTTCATTAAAATTTTTCTTTACTCCGCGGTCTGGTAATATTATAAGGTCAAACAACTTCCCACTCTGAATAGTTCAAACTAGGAAACAAGAAAATAATATGTAATATGTACCCACAGAGTAAATAAACAAATATAATATTACATAATATACACAATAATGTTTCCGCTCGTCGGAGTAGGTATATTGATTTAAAATTTTTAACCATACCACTAGGAAAATACATTTATTTAAATAAATATTATATGTGTTTCATTAAACTATAGGAATCAGGAAGATATTTAAAATTGTGTTTTGCACATACATAATTATCACCGCGCATTAAATAAAATATTTATTTTACATAATATATATTTGTACGAGTGTATTAAAAAAAAAAAATGAAAACAATTAAGAATATTATATTTTGATATTGCAAAGTTATTATCAAATAAGTTTGGACAAGTAAAAACACATTTGGAAAATTGTTAGTTTGAACAGTTTTCATTATCTACATCGTATCTGGGATTCTGGGGCATTTTTATTAATTCTCAGTACTCTGTTCAACTTTTTATTTATGTCTAAGTTAAATCCACCCATCGATTTAATTAAATATCTATAATATTTTAACATTGACGTTATTAAATGGAAATTTTATATCCCCCATGGTCATTTTTTTTATTAACCCAAATAATGGGGACTTTTGAAATGGAGTGTTTTAAATTTTTCGCATACTCGATGTATGTGGAAAATAATATATTATATTTTGTGATGATTGATAAATAATTTTCGATTTGTTGGTTTTTTTCTATATTTTTATTTATTATCAACCATTTAAAAAACTAGTTAAATTTAACCTCGATTCACACATTCAATCCATTACTGAACATATAGCATGTAAAGCTGAAATCGTATATTTCTCAAAATAGCCATAAATGTTTAAATTATACCATAAAAGATACCACATGCTTTTGATTGTAAACATTCCAAATTTTCCAATTTAAAACAATATTATAAACTATACAATTATAGTATGTTATACAGTCACTAAACGTTGTTTATTTCAATTCTTGACAGAACAATTTCATGTAGTAAGGACTAAGGAGTAGTAAATTTATAAATGTGCCGTATTATATTTTTTAATTTAAAGTCATGTTTTTGAAGCATATCAATGTCCAATGAATTGATATTATTAGCCATTAACCAAATAAAGTGGTTATTAAACCTGAAAAAGTTCTTCGTATCAAGTCTTAAAAATAAAAAAGCAATTGATATACTAATATATTTGTAAGTAAAAATTACAATTTTTTTTTAAATATGAGGCATAGTAAAAAAATAGTATTTATTGAGATCTAATATGATACGTAATACATATATTACATATTTATTATTATTAAATCTCGAGAACACTAATGCTCCATTAACAGCCTATGCCATAGTCCATAATAGAGTGCTTGCCAGGGGCGGCTCCAAAGACTTTTGGTTAGGGGAGGGCCTTATAGTTTTAATTTTTCTTATGATTATAGGTTTTTCATAATATACATAATATAGATAGCATGTACATACTGTCATAATATCTACATACTTGTACGTGTCTATGATAGTCGATGGTGTAATATGTTTTTAGCTTATAATTTTTTTTCAACAATATACAATTTTTTTAGAAATATAGGCCTTGGAGGGGCCGTGGACTCTAGGGCCCGCTCCCTGGAGTCGCCCCTAGTGCTTGCATTAGTTTTAGTAAATGATTAAATAATACGTTATGCGTTAGTTATCTGTATCGACTGTATCCAATGTACGATGGTATATACGTGTATTTGTTCGTCGAGATTCAGTTACATAATTTAATGCCACGCGAAGTGGCCAACGTGTCCCTACCGATGTAAAGATGTTTAAAAAATACATATTTTCCACTGACTTCTTCATAAATACGATGCAAAAAAACTCTATATATCATGCTTGCCTACATTCTTATTTAACTGTTAGTATATTTTTTCCGTTTTAACTATGTTTTTGATTTTTTTTTTTTCTATAATGTATATTAATTAAAAAACATGTTGTAAGCAAGATAACTCCTGTCGATCGAGCTTAAGGCATGCCACCGTGTTGCGAGTCATAATATAATTTGCCTAACTAATTTTAAAAACTGTGATATATGCCACGTGAGTACAAACAGGCCTGTTTGATTTTATGATTTTAGCCTTCTTTTAAGTTATGTATAATATTATAATGGACGTGACCTACAAATTAGGAAACGGATCGTGCGGCAGATACGACGTTACAGCAATCAAATGTATACAAATTAATACATTAGTATTCATATCTCACGTGTTCACTTATAATCGTAGCTTTATTATTATTTTATTATTTTATGTCCATAAAATACGCACGACACGGCTATCTATGGTATTTAATATTAATTATTATTCGTTAGATTTGTTGGTGTCTGTGTACAGATAAACAATATTTTTACGTTTTAGACGCGCAGACGGTACTTGCCAATATAAAAGAAGAAAAAAAATGAGTTTCTGCAAGTCCACACAGCTAATACTTTATTTATACCTACAATTCTATATTTTAAATTACTAAAAAGTTTAGTATGAACAAACCAATGTCGAAAAAAAGGATGGTGTAAAGTGTGCAGCACGTGGGATTTCGACTAGAGCCATGTAAAATATTGTAGAAGTCCACTCATTAAGTATGCATTGTTCAAAATCAGTGGCATATTAAGGGATTTTGCATGATGGATAAGGAAGGAGAGTGCAGATAATTATTCCAACATATTGCTATTATTTCATTTACATTTAAAATAATTTAAAAACATAAAAGAAAATCATCGCTGAAAATAGACGAAGAAACTCAATAAACAAAACATTATTTTAAATTATAACTTTTAGTAATACATTTATTTATTTTATTAATTATACTATATTTTTAAACATAAAAGAATTCCCCAAAAAAGTATGCCTATAATTAAAATAAAAAATAAAATAAAAAATATAAATCTAATATACTAAAATAAGTATTAGGTATTATACGAGTATATCTAAATTTTAAATTAATACTTGTAAATAAATGTGTAGATAATTTTTTCATTAAATTTTCCAATTTTCCGTGAAAACCTAATTTTTTCAATTAATATAATAATATAGTTATAATAATTAATTGTTCATAATTACACAGGATTGAACCAAAAAATAAGACAATTTCCTATAAATATCTCTAAAATTCACACATGAAATTGATAATGATTTGTTTTTGTCGAAAAATTTGAATGCCAGTATTAAATATTGAGGGGAAATAATTCATTAAATTAAATTTAAACATAAATTAATAACGTTTGTTATTTCAGTGGTATTATACATACAATATAGGGACCAACTGACAATATACTAACATGTAGTAGTATACCATTACATGGTTATTGATTATAGTTTTAATATAATAAAATACAAGTTAAATTATTGTAGAAACTAGGATATGTATTTAATCTTTTTAGATAAATTTATTCACATGCTATAATACTAGATTTACGCGTAAGATATCAGGCATTGTGAATACCTATTGAATTTTTAGATTTAAATAGATACAGATGATCTCGTGATAGCGAGGTAAGACATTTTATACGCCTATGCCGATACAGCTATCATAAGCTTACCAAATTATCTTATAATACAATCAATCTTGTTATAAATTAATTTAAGCAAACCTAATACATAGTATAATATTGAATTATTGAATACTTCAATTGTTTCACTTAAACGCAAACACGGACGTACAAAAAGCATTTTCTAAGGTATAGAATATAAATCCTGGATACACACAAATCCTACAAAATTAAAATTCTTAAATTTTTTTTTCATAGTTTCATCTCATCACTTACTTATTATGGTAATTATCTTAAAACTAAAACCTGTTTAAATATTATACGTACTTGTATTTTGATTTGCCAAATTATTATTTCTACAATAATCTATGATCTACTTTTAATAATAGGCATATATGGTATGGATAATATAATCTAAATCATAAACACACAAATATTGGGGAATCTATAATTTATATATTTTATTAACATAAAATGTTAAAGCTGGGCACATCATTTCGAATGAAAAATATTTAAAAAATCATACATAGATAATATCTAATCGAAAATCATTTTTGAAAATATTTTAAATTTAGGCGTAAGTATATTTTAAAAGTTTCAAAAATTGATTTTACAAAAAACTTACAAATTTGGGAATAATTAATTATACTATTTATAAAGTTAATTTTTAACTTAACTCGTTACTTTGTAGTCTAATTAACTTAATAACTTAACTAGTTACAGCTGAGTATTTATAAGTACTATGGCTATAGCTATAGCTTTATTCTGTTAATCTTTAAATTAATACGATAATTAAAAATAATGTGATATACCATGTATACTATAACATTATTAACCTATAATTGCAATGGTAAAAACTGATTAAATAATAATTTTTTTTGTTAAATTAATATCATTGATTTAATGAAAATAAGTAATTTTCCAAAATAACATTACAGCTAGTATATTATATACAATGTAAATAATATATAGTATGATGTATTTAAAAAATGTAATACTACTATAATATGTAACTTAGCTTGGTAATTAAAACAATTATTTTTTTTTTTTTTACTGAGTTAAATACATATTTTTCTCAATGTGAACTTAATACTTTTAGAGTTAAGTATATTCTGTTTGGTTACCATTAACTTACAATTTAACGTAATTAGTTTTTACTTTTCTTCATTTGTTAATTTAAATACATTTTTTGATATTAACTAGCCTACATTTGAAAAATAACTAGTTTGAGCTTTAAATATTTATGTTTAGTTTACTTTAATTATTATTTTATGATTCGACCATCCATAGGCGTAGCGTGATGATTTTTTTTGGGGGGGCTATAGCCTTTTTTTATTGTGGTATCAACGACGCTGCCGAAACTGCTTGCGAATCGCTTTGAATAAGGGCTAAAATGATTCAGGTACAGAACATATTATATTCTACAAATATAACTATAGAAAAATATAAAGGAACAAAATATAAAAAGGACTAAAGAAGCAAATTATTAAGTAAAAAGTAAATAAATAATATACCATACATCATATTATTATCAAATACATATTTTGTATTTGAATTAAATATTAAAAAAAAACATTTTAAATAGTAAATTATTACTAATTACTATATTATAAGGTTTAAACGCCTGCTTTTTTGCGCAAATATATTTAGAACCTCTTCAGATGTAAGATTATTAGCTAAGTCTCTTTCAATATGAAGTAACAATAGATTTGAAAATCTATCATTAGACATAGAATTTCGTAGCCATGTTTTTATTCGCCGCATTACCGAAAATGATCTTTCACAAGAAGCAGAACTTACTGGAATTGTAAGTGCTACTTGTAAAAGCATATATAAGTTTGGAAAAATTTTTTTGTTGATTTCCGATACAAGAGCATCTATGTCAAAATCATCTTTATTAATGCAGTTCTTCATAATTAGCATTTCAGCTTTAAGTTGGTCTTTATCAATACATAAAGCATTCTAAAAACAAAAACCTTATATTAACATTAATATAATATATTTTCATGTATTTTACTAATCTCGTAATATTCTTTATATTCTTCGGATATCAAAATAAATAATAGAAAATGTTTTCAGTTCCCACATATGGACGTATAAAACAGTAAACTATTACACAAAAATTTCTGGGGGGGCTATAGCCCCCTTAGCCCCCTCCATTCTACGCCTATGCGACCATCTGACCTTTAAACACGTGATTAGTTGCCAAAATTCTATATAGTTGATAATTTTTTTCCACCTATATATACTGTAAAGTGTATAGAAATTTAATGTTAAAACATGTAAAATATATCATGATTGTCGATTGCGTATTATAATAGAAAAGGCTGTTGTAAACACAAATGTTTAAAACACACAATCTTATAATATTAATATACAAATATAACTAAAAGCATATTATAGACAATAGATATTTAATTATTATAATTTGTGAACAAAAATCGAAATAGATTTTGAATTAATAATAATAATACGTTTGTTTGTCTCTCTAAACATCTATATACCTATTCATAATATTTGAAAGTCAACACGTGTAATAAAAGAAATATTCATTATAGTAAAATTGGTTCATTATTTTTCAGCAAACAGCAATTTTTTATGCTGATAATATTAATTAGTTGTTGATATTAATGAAAAAAATTTCGATCAACTATCATAATAGTTTTATTTATATACTTGACTATTGGCAATCAAATTTGAAAACAAATAATCATATATCTACTATTATATTATGTGTTTTTTTTTATCGTACAACTGAATACCAGTCGATACAATTTTTACACGGAAGCGTGTTACATTTAGCTAATATAATTTTACAATTATTTTATGTGACGAAAAATAAACGCGGAATTGTATATAGTTAAAAATAAGTATACAGTACTCATCATACGCGTGCGCTCCCGACGGAAAAGGCAACTCATCGTCCGGAGGCGATTCCTATAAAAATTATCAAACTTTTTGATTTCGGTAAATAGCAACTACACACTGAGTGTCCTCTTACTTCGTACCTATATATTTAATGTAAAATTGTCGTCCGCTTCCGGTAGTGACCCGAGTGACCGTATAATAATGTATTATACTCGTACCCAACAATTCGGTAGGTACATGAAATGTACCCACCTGTAGATATAGGCGCATACGTCATATGAATATTACACGAGTTTTCTGCCGTGTGTTAGTGCGTGCATTATCGGCACTCGCGAGCGATGTATATTAATAATATTATATTGTATTACTCGTGTTAAATTAATGCGCTTGCGGATACAATACAGACACTCCGCTATTATTCTCGATCGTCCGCCGTGTACACCTCTATATATCTATAGAATAATTGCACGTAGTTAAATGCGCGTTGTGCTTATATATAGGTACTGATTTAAGTTTTTGTCATTATCCAAAAGCGGACATGCAATTATTTCGAATGTAATCATCAAGGTGAGATGGTTAAAATACGTGAATACAATAATATTATCCGTCGAATATTTACAAATATATTACTATACGTAAACAATATTATTATATTTCTAGGTTTAAATCCTGATAATATGTTGACGGTACACTGCGAACGCATTATCATTTCCGGCGCTTTGACTTTGTAGTGTTAATAAAAATAAAAGCAACAGCCAACGTATCAGTAGGGTCAATATTTTAATAAAAATAAAATAATATACTTAAATCCACTGTTGTTAGTACTTGCAGTTGGTTGGTAATTGGTAGGAATCTTAATGTGTTAGACGGACGCTTAAAGTGTAAAATTGTGTTTCTATAATCAAGTTTATCATTATATTGCAGTCTACAACTGGTATTATACTACTAAAAATATTAAAATCGAATAACAAAATAATTTTTTACATAGGTATGTCATATTACCTATATATATAAACTTAAACCCATTTACTTTATTCAATGACTACATTTATTTATAATTTCATATTTCAGAATAATTTTCTACGTATATAATTTACTATGTGTATGTTATCATTCAAAAATGAGAAAAACGATCAAAATTTTAAAAATTTTATACGAAAAATGTTATTTTTCAAAGACATCTAACTATGTAAAAATCTTATTTACAAAATAGTAAAAACTTTTCAGTAGATCAAGAGTAGACACTTAAATAGATCACCTTGTGTATATATTTAATTGTTGTGGGTATAGGTAGATATAATATAAAGAATAATTCATCATGTTATATGGTTCTGAGTGCTGGCGGTCGTCTAGTTGTTGTGGACATGGTCATCGTGTTTTATCAAATATTCAAGAAGTAAAAAAAAAAATTATTTTGGATGCTTAATTATAGAGATGCATAGTCTTCACAGTGCACCGCAAATATATAATAATTTGCCAGAGAAGGAGTTACAAAACATTGTTACTCGTCTGGAATGGATAAAGCTTAGAGGCCAACTGCACAAAGCACGTCCAAAAACACTTTCCAATCATTTAGTATCGATTTGCAGGAACTCGTTTTCTGAGGTGTAATAATATTATATTATATCTTTATTTAGAGTTATTGCTATAGAAACAAACTATACGAGTGAAGATAATAAAATAGCGACGACCCTAACACGACGATGGTATTTTACAAAGCAGACCTCATTTTCTAATATTTGTTTATTTTTTAATTTTTCGTATACACGAGTAATTTTTTATTAATGGTTATAATATTCATACACTTATGCGTCGGACATTTATTTAAAACCAGTTACAAAAAAACAATAATATACTAGGTACAAATAGCGATATAGGTAATAGGCGTAATATTACAAATATAATCTATAATGAATTATATTTTTTAATCGTTTAATTTTTCTAATATATACATTATATACATTTCATTTATAAATAGTCTATATTACAGCTGTGCTAATAATTATCACCTATTAAGTTGATAATAATACTTAACAACTATATAATAATATATACTTAGTTGTAGTCGATTTAGGCTGTAATAGCCACACTAAGATATTTTGTTTAACGTAAGAGACATCCTTTATATCAAAATCAAATTAAAATATTTTTTCCATGATTCGAATTTAAAATTGATAATTGAAACATAAAATTTTTAAGTTTTTACTTTTTTTTTATTACAACGTACATTTTAATGTCATTCAATGGCATTTAATTTTTCAAAAATATTGTTTTATAAAAATTTGAATATTTTTAATTTCGAGAGATAGAAGTAGATAGAGTTCAACAGTAAGTACATATTTAAAAAATATTAATCAATAAATATATGATATTATTTAAAAATGATAAACATTTTTTAAGAAATTATTTTTTGAATTATACGTTATTGCGCGTATAGCTTCAAAAACCCCTCATCTTATTCACATAATCACAGTGCGTGAATTATAAAGTGCGTTTTCGTAGAAGTAGGTACAGAAAGCTAAACATAATCATATAACATTATTACATATATTAATAAATAAATAATTTATTAGGTAATATTATTAAATTATATTTTATTATTATTATTATTATTAGTAGTAGTAGTAGTAGTAGTAGTAGTAGTAGTGGTAGTAGTAGTATATTGTATGTCTATGGAGCAAAGATTTAATAACAATGTTGTATAAAAATCGTTAAATGTTTACTAAAATACTTGCTCCAATAACTAATCGAATTTTTTAACGGTTTAGTCGTTTAGTGTTTCTCATACCGCTAATAATACTTGTTTTAATACAAATCTCTTTTTGGGTTGTTTTTTGACGAAGTTTAAATTTCATATGCCAATAAACAATTAGTAAACAGAAAATTTGCGCATTGTAATCATTATTTTTAAATATGATAATGTAATAATAAAAATAATTACGTATAGAAAAACTGTGTTTTATAATATAAACACGTTTAAAAGGATAGCGTTGTATAGAATTAAAGGAAAAAAAATAAGTCATCAACATCCTAACTCTATAAGTTATCATTATTTCATTACTATACAAGAGTAAGATTAACTATGTTAATTATTTATAAATAACCTTGTAAAACAACTCATTTCGTTTTTATCAATTATGTATAAATTAAAAAAACCTTTCTAAAAAAATGAATTAATAAATAAAGTTGGTTTTTATATTTATTATTATTACTGTTATTTTTATTTAACCAATATTTAATACTACAGTTACTAATTACTTACCTATATGTATATACCTATAACATCTATTTTATTCAAGTTCAGAATATCATTGACTAATAGCTATACTGTACAAAGTATTAGAAAATTTAAAAAACAAATTCCCAAAATATATTCCAAGTCTTAAATCTTATAAAAATAAGTTATTAATCTCAGTCCAATTGACCCACACCTAATCATTTCATTTTCCTTGCCATTGTCTCCGCAAATGGCATACTAAATTTATATTTTAATATTTTTTACTTTATTTAATTTATATTATATTTAATTGTGCTTTTCATTGAAATAATATCTATATTTTTTGTATCTTAATATTCTACAAAGATTATTTTATTTCCTTATAAATTATACTTTATTATATCTTTTTTATGTATCCATGTACCACTTAAACATTTTGAAAAATGTCTACTACTAGATCTAATAAAAACTTTTTTGCTTATCAAAATATTAGGAACTACATGATATGAAAACATTAAGATTTTTTTGGATAAAAGTAATATGAAATATGTATAAATTATTAAATATATTATTAATTTTTTTTTCTATTTGGACCAGGAATATTTTTTAAAATATCTTCATTTTTTCTAAACATATTCATATTTTCAAGTAGTACACTACTCGAATCTTCCAAGTTTGTAAGATCAATCGATAACTCCTACGCTGTATAAAATAAATATTTAACGAGACAAAAAATTAAAAGAATAAAGTTTAACTTTTGTTTTATACTTTTAAACCGAAAATTTATAAAATAAATCTAACTTTGCAGTACAAGTGCATATAAGAGAGTTGTACAATTTCACCGTCATCACCTCTCACCGACAATTAATTAACACGCGTGAGTTTTGCAATAGAAATCCGAAAGTCGTTTGACCGTATTGTACAATATAGTCATTATTTGGCACTCAACGATCGACGTCAATATTACTTAAAAAATAAAAACAGACATCCAATCTATTTGGCCAACAGTTATTTTGTTATTATATTTTATATTGTTATGTATACAATAAAATAATACTTAAACATAATATTAAAAATCGTATCAAGTAGGTATGTTATTCTACAATGACTCTTTGGACTCATATATTTTTGAAAACTTGTTTTAATTTAAGGCGTAGGTACCTACCACAGATTTAATCGAAACGTTTGAAAACCTCCTTAATAATCGTTGTAATATTCACTGATATAAAATATCATTGTACAGAAAAAATCTTAACTATCGGTCACCCAAAAGTTTACATTTCAATATGACCTTATAACCCATTAAGTAATGTAGTATAACGTTTTGGTTAGGAAGAGAGAGTCGCATTTTTCGCCACAGTGTATTTAAGTACGTATTTAAACATATAGATTTAAGTATACTTAAAAATTTTAATAAATAAATTATTAAATGAAAAAATAGAGGTTAGCATTAGAGTGTATTATTATTATTAGTTATTACCATCAAACATACCTATATAAACAAGCTTAAGGGGATGTCAGCGCACTGTTTGGTTTCTCTCTCTAGCCCACGCACAACTTAGACAAAACGCATTTACGCAGTCTGAGTAGAACTCGCTCGGTTTTGGTTCTAGAGTAAATATACCTATTATAAAATGTAATTTTTATAATATATCTGAGTACAAGACGATGAGTTTTTAAAAAAAAAAAATGTTGAAAATTTAAAGGTTACTTAAAAAAAAGTTTTAATTTATAACTATTTCTAAACGATATAATTAACGTTGTATTGGGAATAATGGAAAAAACTCATCGTCTTGTACTCAGAAATATTATTAAAATTAAATTTTATAATAGGTATATTTACTCTAGAACCAAAATTGAGCGAGTTCTACTCAGACTGCTTAAATGCGTTTTTTCTATGTTGCGCGTGTGTTAGAGAGAGTCGAGAGAAAACAAATGGTGCGTGTGACATCCTCTTAATATAAAATGTTGATATCTACTGTCGTTGTCTTTATGCTGCAAAATATAAAAAACACACACACAACTATACCTATACATGCATGTATTTTGTGTTATATATAAACAATAATATTAATCATGGTCATCTCTATCGTCGGCACATATTGTAATTTGTAGTATAAGATTAGAATTATATTTTGAAAAATGTTTAATAGGTAAATATATACATATTATCTCATTGCAACACACTTACTTTAAACTGTCATTTCGTAGAAAATATAATAGGCCCTAGAATTTTCGTCATTTCGAAAAATCCAATCTGTCCCTAGCGATGTGTCGCTGTCTCAAATTATGAGGACCGCGCAAGTCCTTAATCAGTGCGCGTATACTCGTATTATTAGTGACGATACGAATTGATGTTATTCAACGATTTTCAATTTTCCATTCGTGTACACGTCTCTTGTGATTGGATTCCGTCTTCCACTCCCAAGGACTCTCGTCGCCGTCGCCGTCACTGTCGCCGTTACAGTCCAACATTGTCGGCGGTGACGATTAACACGTGATTGGCGTGATGAACGATGTCGCACAGCGCCGGGGCGCGCGAACGTCGGATAATAATATAATGATTTTACTTCGTTTTATTATTATTTTAAAACCATTTGAATTAGTATTCGCAGCGAAGACGCGCGATGGTGTACGACCGAAAAGATACGTCGACAGAAACCTTCGAATTTACGTTTGCGACGGGATCGGTAAACACACACAGACATATATAGTTATACAGTATTGTAGTAGATAATATAATGCACGTAATCGATACCTGATGTATAATATTATGTTTGTGTACGACGCAAAATTAAATTACATATTATTATTGTTGTTGTTGTTATTATTTCTGTCATTACAGTAAAATTTATTTATCGATGGAATTCGTATGGCTCAGTAAGTCGCAAACGAATATCGCGATAATTCGTTTTTTTTTAACTATGAATATACCTATATTATGTAATATTTTTATTAAAATTCCGAGCATTTAAAAATATGGTATTTAAATACATTTTAAAATTCCAAAAATCAGAATTTGAATAAACGTATCAAAGTTAAAATTTTGGAATGAGCGTGCTTGTTATATAGCACTGTGCGTACTTTTTTGTTCCTGAAATTAATTGGTTTATTGATATACATATTTTTTTTTTTGTAATATTTAGTAATCTCAGATTATGGGTAGATAACAATGATAGATTCGTTAATAAATTTTTAATAAACAAATTTTATACTTATCAATTAGGACTATAATTTTCTAGGGAATTATAATAACAAGCGTTAGCGTTGTGGAGCTTATAAGTATTTAGAAATGCATATATTAGATGGCCTTATTTCGATACAGCAACTGATAGTATCCTTTAAGTTGTAAATGCAGCGTAGTGCGATTTTATTAAAAATATCAAATTACAGCAATTTAATAATTGTAGGCATTATATATATTATAAACTTATAAATACAATATGATACAGTTATTATTTTTTTTTCTATTGATTCGTTTATTTCTATTTTATTTTCATATTTTGAATGTATTATCAAATGCTTTACATATTTACATTTAATTAAATAATGCAAAATACGTATACCTATATATATAATATAGTTTTTTAAAGAGGAAAGTATAATTTGCAAAGTATATGTATTTGCAATGTAAAAGAAATAAATACTACCTATTAGTAGACAATTAAAGTATTTAGTTTTTTTCTATATTTGTCATATTTTACAATTCACATTTATTACATCAAATATAATCCTTAATCAATTATCATAATATAAAAGCTATAGAATACCGTACACACTAAGGTAACAATTAGCAATAATTGAGATTGAGACACATATTTCTTCAACAAATTTGCTGGAGTTGTTTCACGGGGAAAACTGCAGAAAAATTCTATTGACAAGCCCCAAAATGTTACAACAAAAATTTGTATATTAAAATGTGGAGGTGAAAATGCTTGGCAAGTCAACCTTATTGTATTAACATAAAACATAAACATACTTAAAATACAATATCAATCGATAATATACACGAAAATAGTTTTTTATTATATTTACGTTGTTCAAAAAACTACGAATAATTAAAATTATTATCGAACAGGTTATCTTTGATTGATTCGTTCGATATATATATATATATATATATATAGGTATAAGAACCATGGTTATGATATAGCTATAGTGCTACTACTTAATAATATATAACAATACGGAGCGCGGTAGACCCTATTCAAGGCGACCTCAAGGATGAACGCTGTCGAATTTTTACACTCTATTGTACATTTATCGGCCAATATTGATGACATATTTTTGTTCAGAGAAACAATAATTTGATATTCACAGCGCCCGAGCTGTCAATCGCCATATTGTTTCATTGAATTAACCATGTATGGTTCCCAAACGATTAAATTGGAAAAAAATGCAAAGAAGGCGATGGGTAATATTTAATATATTATACATTATATTATATTATCATTATACGTACGAAGTGCGATCAAATAATAATTTAATTTTTAATTAAAGATCCACTCGACGTCGATTTTGCCGTCACATAACCATAATATTGTCTATATTATCACGATTCACGAATCGTGTATCTTATTTGTACCGTTCCATTTTCAGGGCAGCGTATACACACTATATACACCTATAGGTATACGTCTGTTGCATATTTTATTTCCAAGTATTGCACATATCATTACAGGCGATGTACAACGACACCTATATGTGTATACGTAATAGATTAATGTTCAAATCCTTTTTATTATTCCGTTTTCATTTTAACGAATCTGTTACAAAACATAAGTCGCTGAGGTGGTCAAACGATAATCGCGTGCAGCTCATATTTTAGACTTTATTATTTATTATTATTATCTTTAATACAGCTACTATGGCAGGGAACCGTCACGTGGACATCCTATAATCAGTAGAAAAGTGTAATAAATGAAAATTACTATTCAGTAGTTCAAGATTAATGTAATTATAGAGGCGTAGCTATGGAGTGTAATGGGTATAAGGGGGCTGAAGTTCTTTAGTAATTTCAGGAAAAAATTCAAAATCCTTTATCAGTATTCCATATACTAAAGATGGCTATTGGCTAAGATGTATATGTAACTATAGTATAGGTAGGTAATAAAAATTATAATAAAAATTTTTATTTTTATAAAGGTTGCTGCAAAAGTATTGAACATTTTGGTTTTTAAATTTATTTCTGTTTTCCTTTACCAAAACTAAAAATATATGCATAGTTATTATATCACTATATCAGTTAAAATTAATGTGGGACTCATTGGATATGTAAATAACAACTACGTTTACTAGTACCAACTACGTACACGGTAGTAAAACCAATTTCTATGATCCTACAATCCATATCTGTCATTAACTTATAAACTACACCATAAATATGACCTAAAGTACAATATCACCCAATGATATATTATTATAGTTTAATTGGTGTTGATTTAATTGTAAAATAGTTCTAAGATTTTTTTTTCTTTAAACAAATAATACAGGTAGGTATGTCATATATATATATTTTAGACTCATACATGAAATAAAGAATAAGGCGAAGTATTTACTATTTAGTCAAAATTTTATATCAACGTGCTGGTAATATGTCAGTGTGTGTCTGGGGTGTAATTAAAAGGATAGGTCTCTCCAAAGATTTATTTTCTTTACATTTTTCTATATTTATACACACGCATATATATTGCAAATTATGAAGTTAACAGTATTCTACTAAAAAAATGTTAATTCTCCCAGGAAAATTCCTAATTACGACACTGGTGAGTGTGACAAGTTAACAAACATTATTGTACATAGTCTAATCCGGAAATTTTATCACTCGCATAAATGGTATATTTTTTATCGGTGTACTTCCAGCCACGCAATCACGTGTCAATTACCCATGTATTATAACAAAATATAGAAGATATTTAATATTTATACATGGTGAAATCTAGATTACGTAAATTATTGGATACCATTATATTTACAAGTCACATTTTTCAAGTCGCTGTGATATTGTTAGATGGATTTTGATTTATACCTAACAAATTAGTTAATTAGTTTAGTTAATTAAGTTTTTTTCAGTTTTTACGTACAAAAAGATCTCAAAATATACTTTTAAAAAAATACTATGAGTAAAATAAGTAAAATATTAAAAATTAAAATATAATACAATTGAAAACACTTAATTTCATTAGATATTGTTATGGGAAAAATGCCAATTAGTATTAAAAAGCGGGTAAGTGGGTATCGCTCTGCTGTATATTAGGGAGTGGGGTGGACCTCGGACTATGGTAGGTTAAATTTGAATGCAATGATAGGTATCATTGTATACGAAAAACGATTCTGAACGAAGATGATTTGTCAGTTTAGGATATATTATATTTAAATATTGTCATATTATATTCTATTTTGAAACAAATAGTATAGTTTTTATATGTTACTATGGTTACTTTATAGTATTTGTTTATTAATAAAAAAAATATTAGGCAACATAGGTACGCATAATGAGAGTATGAAATTTAATTTAAATTTTGAAATAGGTATTTCGTATAAATTCGAACTTTAAGCACTTATAAAAAAAAATTGTGACTAACGATTTCGGATTTTTTTTTATCACTTTAAGAACAACTTATAAGAAACCTTTTATTAAATTTTCAAGATTTTCTGGCCACCCAAAAAATTTTTATCGGCATTTGAAAAAAAAAACGTAGAAAAGTCGAAAATTTCAATTGTCTATAAGTAGCTTAAAAATGGTCAAAATTTTTTGAAAATTTAACTGTAAAGATATAACCATAATATAAACATTTGGTGAAAATTTCAAGTATTTACAATGTTTGGTTTTTGATTTACAGCAAAATCAAAAAATCGATTTTGTCGTGGTTTTTCGTAAAATTGCCATTTTTCTGTCATTTTTTATTTGTTTTTCTCGATTTTTTTGAAAACTATTTGAAAATTTTACTTTTGACCCCCCCAAAGTACCAACTAGATTCAATTACCTATTCAAAGAGGGGCTGAAGTCAAAAATCGGAGCATTATTACTGCCCCAAATGTTGTCGTCAGACACAAAAAAAAAAAAAAAAAAACACACATCATAGTAAAAGCAATACATTCATCACTTCGTTCAGAATCTAAAAAAAAACCTAGTTATAATTAATTATTTTTCATGGTTTAAAGACGACACCGAATGAAAGAACGATATATTTGTATAACAAAAACTCTATATTATTATTATTATCACTTATACAAAACACTTGACATACATACTCGTATAATAAACTGCAATGGCCGCAAGGTATTGTAAAATTAAGTTACAATAGTTTAGTATTTAAATAAATAACCGGAGTTTCTGCTGTTTAGTAGATATCCAATGTGCCTTATGTACCTATCATCGTTGAGTAAGTCACTTTAATAAACGTATTCAATTTAAATGTAATAATAAATCACTTAATCACTGCGGAGATAAGTATACGAAGGACGATTTTGAGTACAACAATTATATCATTCTCTATATTTCAAAATCAGAAGGAGTAACGCAAGACGATGTAAATATTAAGTTCATGGTATAAATAAAATTAGTGTACCTACTTATATATTTTTTAAATTAGTTGGGCATAGAAAATAATAATACACGTAATTGTGAAAAGTTTCGGTCTCTATATGATTAACATTAAAATTATTTAAATTTAAAAAAGGAAAAATTGTTATTTTTCGTTAAAATTTCCAATTATTTTGAAATTTGAACTTTAAATTCTCATAATGTGTTCATAGGTATAACGTATTTTTGATATTTTCAAATTGATTTAAAATAACATGCGAAGAACGTTCGATTAAACTTTTGAGTTTTAAGTATTCAAATAGAAAGTTTTATGTTGTTATAATTTTATGTTCCCTAAAAAAAATAATAAATAACTTGATAATAATATAAAACGAATAATTCCCGTAACTGCCTGCAAGTTGATAATAAAAATAATAAGTATAAGGTATAATTACGTATTCATTATTAATACACTGTTTAGGTGTAAATTGATTAAAATTATATGTTTTCACGCACAACTCGTTTAAAATAAGCTCATTAAAATTAAAATAAGTACTAATTAATGAAATTATGTATGATTATATGTTTTTTTTAATTATGTCAATATATTTAATAATATTTATAATATTTATATATTTTATTTATATTGGTAAAATATTCGAGAACAATTTTTTATCATACAGCTAAACTGTACTATCTTAAATGTTTACTTCCATTGTAAGGTGGTGGTAAAGGTCGAAATTTTTTAAACAAACAAAATGTAATCTCATGGATAAGAATAAAATTGGTACTTTTTAAAGATTCATTAAATTTATTTGTTTTGTAATTAAGCGTATATTGTTGAACGTTGATTATAAGTCAAGATTAATAATATTAACTAGGTCCTGTTTTAGTCTATTTCAGATCTATTTTAGATTAAATATCAATATTAATTGGGCTAATACCTATTAAAATGACTGGAAAAAATGTTAATACATTTATTTCAACCTATTATTACCATTCAAGGTATAACGATATATCTAAGCGATATAAGCAAGAATACTTAAATACCTACGAATGACTTTTGAATAAAATTACTAATTAGTATAAAAAGGCAAAATATATTTTCATTATTTCTAAAGTTTTTTTAGAAAATATTAAATATATATATGATATACATATGGAAATCAATAAATATGCACCTTTTTGTTTAAAATCGACGAAATATGCAAAATATGCATTTTTAATTTTTAATTTTTAAACTCAACATTGTACAGCTTGGATTTCTAGCTTGGTCCACTATAAATCGAGAGGATACAGAACAATATGCAACTCATATAACTTCCGAACCGTACTAATTATTATCATTTATTTTTGATTATTGGATTCGTCGTATACTTTTTCTATCCGCTGTTTTAACTTAAATGTTAATATTAAACACTTTACTTATTAGATTAAGTATATTTGTCAATTATTTTAAAATATACAGAGCGTCTATGTAATGTAAGAACGTACAGCATAAACAATAAAACACATAACGAAAAACGGTAAGAGAAATAATAAAAATAAAAATAAATAGTCCGCTTACATAACAAATTATATTTAAGTTTAAAACTGTTTAATAAATGGGAAAATGTCTTACAAAAAATACATCAATTGATCGAAGTATATTGCAGTTGTAATAATACTTCTGCATAGTTCATACCGAATAATATTTATCGTGCGCCATCACTGCAACAAATATAATCAAAATACCAATGCCATCAAATAGCTTACGTAATAAAACGCAATGTAAACATGAATTGAATACCTTAAGTTTAAATGACAATAGCTAAGCAAAATAACAACATTTCGGAGAGTTTTCTTTTAATTTGTTTGATATAAATTATGTACCTACTCAAAATTATTTTCTTTCTTGTTATCAGTAAAGTACCTACGTGGTCACTGGTCACATAAAAAACAGCTATAATATTCATTCTACTGTATAAGTTACAGATTGTAACTCACCATTGAGTAGTTCACTTTTCGTTATTAATGGCGTTATTTATTCATTGCATATAAAAAACGAAATACGATTCTCAGTGGATACGTTGTATATCAACTCATATTTTTAAAAATATTTTATAATTTATTAGTATTTTTACTAATAAATATGGCATATAATAAACTCATTTTTGACAAAAATGTTGCAAAAATTAAAATAAAAAAAAAGGTTAATAACCTTTATGTCAATACAGAAGTACCTACCACGGTACAGTTATATTGTGAATATGTTTATTATAGTATAAATAGCTTAAATTTGGTCTAACAATTTTTAACTTTTCATTTTGTATAGAAAATAATAATTATTGTAGTAACAGTGGAATGTTTCGAGTTTCTACAATTAACGATTTTTGAATAATTACAAAATTACATAAATTGATTGAGGAAAAATCATTATTTTGAGTTTAAATATACAATTTCATCAACATTTTTAAAAAAGGGGGCTTTACGCTAAACTTGTTTAAAGTTATTTCTCAGTGAGAATAGCTTGTGTGTGGAATTTTGGAAATTGTAAAGATTTTGAAAAAAAAATATTATAAATATAAATCAAAAACAGGTAAAATAAGTCGACATTTTTAAACGAATATAAGCAAGAACCGTATCATATCTGAAACATTAGACTGAACAATTTCTATTTCACCACGCCACTGAGTAACACGTTTATCTATTAATGTGTTATATAATATTCATACTACCTATATATATTATTATTATAGTGGGTGCTGTGCTGCACGTTTACGCATAATATAATTCATTATACTGACGACGTAGCACGTTTATCGGTTACGTCGAAGTCGAGACAGTATATTAATGAAGATAAGTTAGTAGTGTAAATTATTATCTACTCATTCGCGTCAACAGTGTGTTTTGCCTCTATGCACTTAATACTTACAATTATTACATATTCGTATTATGTATAGAACGTGAACCATATTAATATTATATTACTTTAATTGGGTTTACTACACCATAATATTAGTACATTGCAAACCGACTATATGCAATTCGGTTAGGTATACCTACCGTAGTTAGTCTGCATTAATCAATTTACTTAGTAGGTTAAATAAATGATAAGTATAATAACCTTTCTTTGAATAACTAATTAATAAATAATGAATCAGATATTATTATTTTGTTGGTTTTCGTCATAGTTTATTTACCATTCCATGTATGTGTTAAACAATAGATAGGATTTGTTTTCCGTTAAAATAAAATCACTTAAACACAAACAAAATGCATTTCATTCTTTTTTTTATGGTAGTTTTAATGCGGGTTTTACATAATTTACTAAACATAAAAAATAACCATATTTATTTTAAAACATAAGTTTAGTTATTTAATAACTTCAGTCGTAATCGTCCACGTTTGATATATTGTTATAATGTTTAGTAATAGCTAATAAAATATATTAAAAAATAAAATTGGTGTAAACATCCCCATAGGCCACAATCAATAACAATAACAAATATTCAATTATATGTGACATTTTAAAAGTACATAAGTATTTATAAAAATAAAAATGAATAGTTAGAATGCTGATATACAATAGCGTAGTGATTCATTTAAAATTTGAACTATAATTTATCGAGGAGGTTGGAACCGAAAAATAAACTACATGATATTATGCCGGGAAAAATTATGAACTTTAAAATAATTTTCACCGAGTTGCTGCTATAATATTATGTTAAGAAATATATAATATGATTTGTATATTAATGTATACATTTTGAATAGTTATATACGCGTATGACTGATTTATAAAAAATATAAACTTAAATACATTATTTGTACATTTGATTTTTGGAAATCATCGATTCTGTGGGTTTTAGATTTCGATTTTGAAAATCGAATTATTTGACATTTTGCCCAGGCCCGGGTCTGCCTGTACACGTGCACCCGTGTTACTATATACGCCTACGCGACGTTGTACATAACATCGTGTAATGTTATGCGCGATAAACAGGTATAGGTGGTATATAGGTACGCGTTGCGCATCGCGTCGATCGGAACGAATAAAAAATTCGCAAACGCCAAACAGACGTTTTTCGTGTGGCGATTTATAAGTGCACACACACACACAACCATTCATATACCTATTTCGATCACGTCCTCTGGCCGGTACGTGGCGCAGGATATCGTACTACACAACACTCACACACACATAATAATAATACAACGATCGAGTTATGTGTGTGTTTGCATAGTAGTGTTGGTACGACAAACGCGTGACGTATGAAAAAAAAAAAAATACTTAACGTCGAGGGGGCAAACCGATTTCGCGCGCCACGGTCGGCCGTCGCCCAAAGTGCCGACGACGGCTGCAAATTACAGAGCAGTACACGACGGCTATTATAGTGACACAATGTCCTGCGCGCATCAGTCGATCACTCGCGTCATTGCTGTTTTTGCGTTCGCGAATTCCTTATAATAATTATAGTTGTATACTATTGTCGCCATTTAAACACATTTCGGCCCTGCCGATGCGATTATTGTCGTATCGCCGTCTCTGCGCCATCGCTCGCCAGTAATAATAATACGCCGCACCGCAATAGTATTATATATATATATAACGACACTACGTCGGTTTGCGGAGACGAGGAGGTGTTTCGCGGTGCTTACCAACCCTTTGCCCGAGGTCCACTACCCCGTCGTCCACCCCGCGGGCATACGCGCGCGAGGCTTTTGAACCGCGTTCGCGTACGACATCGCGACCAACATGACCGCGTCGGTGGTGACGCGCGACGAAGCGCCGGCCGTAAACCAACAGACGGTCGTGGCCCGTCCCTCGTCGGCGGTAGTCGTGAGGAGCGCGTACAAACAGTACGGTCAGACGGCCATACTCAAAGACTTGAACTTGACCATACCGACCGGGAAAATGTAAGTACCCGTACAGGTGCCCAAATGTCTATAGACAGGCGCGAGAGGATGACCACCACACACACACGAAACGATTCGGAAGCGTACCTTTTGTATAAAAAGAACGGTCGATAAGCAATATAATCTATACATTTTTTTAATCGTATACACGTTGGTCAATGCATAGTAATGGAACAATTAATAGTGAATATATAGTCGAGACGGATTGACACCAATTTACGAGTATTTGATAATTTTTATTAAATGTTTTAATTTGTACATTTTTGTATTTGTGGGAACTGGGAAGTATATTTCAAAAACGTAAGAATATATATTTTAAGAAATAATACCTATCAATGACATTCGTATTAAGTGATCAAGAATATAATAGTATAGATTTATGGCTAGATTTATAACTTTCCAATCTCGAGTACTGATGAAATGAGCTTTTCGAGCTTGAACATGTCTTATACGTTTACATACTAAATAGGTATATGGTATGTCGGTGTATTATAAATTATTAAAATTCCATTTCGATTTTCGACAAGACAAATATTCTATATAAATTATAAGCTCAAGACATTTTTTGATTATCTGATTTACATATATAATATTCTTAAAACGCTATCTATCTTTTCAGTTAACATATTATATATCTCTAGATAGGTTACTTAAAGTTTTACCGTTATCGTGATACGATGAGGGATCGTATTATAGGTAATATGGGTCGATTTCCCGCTTCTCCCGAATAATCCAAAACCTCCAAAAAGAGGACAGGTGAAAGCCTAAATATTAACAAATACAACTATCGTTCTATTATTTCAGTGACTTAACTCTGCGTGATCTTACACAATAATAGTGTTTTCGATAGGCTGCGGCTTTATAGCTAAGCTTGTCCGCTTAGACTAAAATGTTCTAGTACCAATATAACACAACTGCCATTGTACGAACTTTGAAAGCAACCAATAGTACAATATTGGTTATAATAAAGTATTAGATAAAAATATGTATTGCCTAATATATTTATTATTTGCATAGTGCATACAAATATATAATATGATATATTAATATTGAATGTACTAATAATTATATTATTTATAAAAATTGTAAATTTGTAAAATGCAACACGATCAGAAAATAAAAGCTTTGTGGATAGGTATAAAATTATGCTTAATGGAGGAGTGATCATTATTCCTTTTCTCCTTTCGTATTACCATTTTACATTTTTACTATATACAATAATACAATATACATAGGAAATTATTTAGAAGTAAGTAAAAAATCTAAGTAGATGTATTGAAATCCATTTCACCCTTCCTCCTACCCACCTAACCTGTTACAATCGACAAACATAATATTACATTGTACAAAATATTTTTAAAAATACCTTTACAACAGTATTTATTTTATATCGGGTCCTGGAAAATGTATTATATTATTTTATATTGTATTCATTTTTTATTTATTAAAATGCCTCAAGTTGCAATTGAAATGCAATTGATATTATTATTGTTATACGATAGGATAACATCTTTGATAAACATTATTAATGGGATTCAATACGGACCATTTTTAAAGAATTTATATAGGCAAGTAGATGCTTGCGGATTATACAAATGTATATGTTATGTGTATTGTGTATAGTCAGTGACCAATAGTGTGTGTAACTGTGTGTACAACTTAAAATAATATTAGAGCACTCTCGTGCATGTCATTAATGCAGTACAGAATTAAATATTTTATTTTTCTCGATCAAAAGTATCAATCTTTTGCATTTGTAAATAAATAAAAAAAACAAAAAATAAATAAATACTCCATCTATCCAATAAAATATCTGAAAACATAATTGAATTCGCCGTAAAAGTCACTTGAAAACTACTTACTTACATTTTTTAATTAATTTTTTCACTTGAATATTATTGAAGTTTTAAAATTATTAAAACTCAAAATTTAAAAATATAATTTTGAAGGGTTTAAGAATTTAATTCCTAAAACTTGGAAGTTGTTTTCAAGTAAATATTTTACAAAATTCACATATATTTTCTGACGACTAAAAATTAGGATAGTTGGTACAGTTTTTTTTTTATATACGATAGGTAAATGTTTGTAGAAAATAGACGAAATCGAATCCTCTTATTACGTATCATATAGAATAGAAAAAAACAGTTTTATAGTGATGCAAACAAATCTCGCCCAACTATATTACTACTGACTACATTTCAATTGATATTCAACTTTCCAATTTCTTTTTACTTTTTCACGTGTTTGTTGCACTCAAACTAATACTTCGTAGTTGAGTGTTTAGAATTATCCAACTTATTATTAATGTAATTTAAAACGTATTAATATATTATATAATATTTTGAAATATTTGTTAAATATACGATTTACATTTATATTGGTATTTTTCATTAACTTCTTCAAGCTTGCGTTCAAATACTGAGTGGTTCTTCTATCATTTAGTAAAATTTTAAAAATTCCATATTGTGTATATAATAAATAATATAGGAAACATACCCATTTATATTGTTAACCACGTTCATTAATTAATTAATATTTATGCGACTCTATGCATTTTGAAGCAATCATAGTAATTATTATTTATAATCGGTTTAATAATTATTTTTCCAGTTGCATAATTAATATTATATTAAAATAATTATTGATGGAGGTCTATTGATCATTGTAATCACTATATAAAGAAATTATTCACTAGGTTTTTTCTATTTAACTATTTTCTGGTTTTACTGTCAATATGATTTGATACAGATAAAAATAATCATTGGAAATTTAATCAATGAAAATATGAAACTATGATCATAACACGATAATTTAAATATGTTTTATGATTAAATCTCATTAAGTTTATTTTACACAAATGTTACACCAAACAATGTTTTTACTATTAAACGTATCCGATTAAATTTCTAATTTTATGCAGTGTAAGGAAAAAAGAAACTATTAAAGCTATTATAGTTTTACACGAAATAAATAATGATGAATTGCATATATATCATAGTTATATTATACGTTATTAAATTAGGAATTTATTGTGACATATGAAAAAACACCATTCGTTCAGATATAAATATAATTTGTACTTGTTGTTAATTTTCAGATATGGGCTATTGGGACCTAGCGGCTGTGGAAAAACAACTCTACTGAGTTGTATCGTCGGTCGTTTACATTTAGATTCCGGAGAGATAAAACTCAAAGGCAAACACATTTCCGACATCGGATATATGCCACAAGTAATGTCGCCAAATCGTCTTATCACATATTATTTTTAATTTTTTTTTTTGCTTAGTTTTTTAATATTACATACCTATTTCTATACCTCTAAAGGAATTAGCACTTCACAACGAATTGTCCATAAAAGAAACGTTTACGTACTATGGTTACATATTTAATTTATCAAATGATGTCATCGAACAAAGAGGCCGAGAGCTAAAGGAGCTCTTGAAATTGCCATCGTATAGTCTAAGTCTAAACGAGATTAGGTAAGTAAGAAATTCGACAAATGTTGTTCACGATTATTGTATCAACTAATTATTATAACTCTAGTACCTATAATATAACTATGCTATAATAAATTTGATTTCATAAAGTGGTGGTCAACAAAGAAGAGTGTCCCTTGCAGTAGCAATGCTTCATGACCCAAAGTTGTTGATTTTAGACGAACCTACAGTTGGCTTGGATCCTTTGATAAGCCAAAGGTAATCAAATCTGCATTTAATAAAATTACATTGTTAAAAGTATCAAAATTGTCGATGCTCTTTTGCAAATGTATTTATAGTCTATACTATATAATCATTCATAGGTAATACACTTCAGCATAACCAAACTAGTGATCTAGGGGAAGGGGCTTAACATTTTTTGTAGGCTCTCCTGGTGAAAACCCAACCTTGCATAAAAAAAACTTTCATTGGTTCAATGTTTAAAATATTTAATAATTATATATTTATATATATTATATATATCTTATAATATTAGGGAACGGATTTTATTGTAAATACATATTTTTATTGGAATGAGGTATTTTAAATCTGATAAAAAATGTGTACGATTTAGATCATTCTAATTGAAATAAACCCAAATTTATTTTACATATTTAGTACATATTTTAGTAATTTTTGATTTTTTATTGATTTTCGACGACCTTTAACATCATCTGCTTTGTCTAAAACAACAAGATATGTAATTTTTGATAGAGATTTTTGAATAGGAAAAATTTACCAAGGATCTCTGGAAATTGAATACACTCTTTCTGATATACGAGTAGTGAATAAGAATTATGTCCCTATGACATCTGTTATGTGAAACGGTATTTTAGCCAATAAAAGTATTCCAAACCGTCCAATTTTTTTATTATCAAACCTATAACAACATTTTGATAATCATTTTTATTTATTATATCATTTTTGATAATATTCATAATTTTATATACCTACCTACCAATATAATTTGTATTACTTTTATTTAATATTTGTAGTTATAAAATATTTATTTTTTTGTAATTTTCAATACTAATAGATACATTTTTTCAATATTTACATATTTTGGATTTTTTATTCCGTATTTTAAGAAAAATTGATACATATATATGTACATATAATGATTTTTGTATTACAATAAAATCCGTTCTATAATACACTAATACTATGGGTATACGAATTTATGTTTAAGGCTAATCAAACATCATGCGTAAGATCGACTATAATCCAAAAGAAATTCAGTGATCTCGTTATGATAAAAAAAAAAAAGGAAAACTAAAATAATCGATAATGATATTTTATAAACATTTAAATCTATATATAGACGTATTGCGTATACAGCTATAAAATATATATTTTACTTATTTTATTGCTTACATTTTATTTTTAACGACGAGGATAGACGCTTTATCTCAGTGGTTTATTTTCAATTTTGATTTTACGTTTAACTTGACTCCATACAGTTTCTTTTTTTACTAAACTCTAGTGAAGCTCATGATGTAGCTCTCTCCTCCGACTTTTCTTAAATTTTAGTTTTATAAGGGCCCTCTAGCTATTTAATCCTAGTTACGCCCATAGTAATACATAACATATTATATAATATGTCATATGACATAGGTAATATCATAAAATATAACGTATAGGTAGGTATGCTATTTAAATTATGTAAAATATATTATATTAGGTAATTATATAATATTGCATTAAAATATTCATACTACATTAACAAACTAGAGTTACTAACTTTTCAGTGTTTTAAATAATACTTATTTATGATAAAACCAAAGTGAAAATAAATAAATATGTTTATACCACTTGCATTAACTAGGTACAATTTATATTTCTAGCATTTGGGAACTTCTATTGGATTTGACATCGAATGAAGGTAAAACAGTGATAATAACCACGCACTATATCGAGGAAGCAAAACAGTCACAAATGGTGAGAAAAGTTTTCATCGACTTTCTTTATCGAAATATAATATGCTAACAAGCATTTGTTTATAGATTGGTCTGATGAGGAAAGGCACATTACTTTCCGAAGCAACGCCAACAGAACTATTGACCTCGTGCAATTGTTCATATTTGGAAGAAGCGTTTTTGAAGATTTGTCAAAACCAAGTAGCTAAGACAAACAGTTTCAAAATACCAGTAAAACAGGTAAGAGGAATATTGTTTTATTTTTTTTTTTTAAATATTTACTAAATATAACGATTTTCCCTGTGTGATAAGTAAATATGGCCATCATATGGGAATAATAATTATAACGTTTAATACTTGAATAATACCGACATAATTTGTTTGTTTTATTTTCACATACCAAAGCATTTTATTTTATTTTATTCCTAATTTTTTAATGACAACTGTAGTATTACAGATATTACATACGTAATTATCAATATATATCAAATATATTAATTAATAAGTAAATATCATATAACGTTAATGGCTACTGTTACATATATTATATGCTATAACATAATATTATAATTTTTAAAACTTAATTTTTCCTAAACACCTTATTATATTTTAATTTAATAAACTATTTAAATATTCAGCACCGTAGGTATAATAATAATAATTATAAACTACCAATAATTGGTACCTATGCAATTGTGACGATTTAATATTTCGTGTTTGTCCTACAGCCTACAAGAAGGTTTTCTTACGCCCGAGATTTGCCCCCACCGCCGTTGTTAAACAACACATTATTTACGTTTGGTCGTTTCAAAGCTCAAATATGTAAAAACATTTACCTGCTGAGAAGAAACATACCGTGAGTACAATATTAATAATATTCATAATTTTAAATTATTAATGTATGTAGACATAAAGTGATTCACCGAGCATGATAACCCCAATTTTTCGTATAATAATGAATTTGTTCAAAATAATTTATTTTAAAAAAGCAATTTATAATATTATAGGACTATTTTATACTATTTAAGAAGCCTTTGCATTTTCTGTTATGATGTACAAACTTCTGTTTTTTAAATTATAATCTTTTTTTTCACTATAAATTATTTAGTGAATAATTTTTTTAAACATTTTTATGGACCTAATTTAAAATTTAAAATAGTAGTTTCTCAGTTATTAAAATATTTATATTAAATATAATATTCCTTAACAATTGTCTTACAAATATATGATGGATGTAATATTGGATCTAGTATTAATTATTATACTAATAGGACCATTTTTACAAATTATAGATATTGATAGATGATGGATTAGTATTAATTATTGAAATTTTAGATACATTGACCTTATTATAGCATTCGAATTAAGTACTCGTTTGAAATTTGTTTTTAACACGTAAAAATTTACAGAAAAAGTTATCCATTAAAATAAAAGGTCGATTCCCATACAAAAAAACAGAAGTATTTAGCTTAAATATTAGAGTGAAATGTTTTATCATAAAACCTATAAGTAAGAATATTATCGTTGTTCTCTCGTTGAAGTTTTGTCATATTTAATTTTTAAGCGAGTATATGAGTATGTAAAATATTAATATTTAATAATGTTCATACATTTAAAAATTAAAGTATAGTGAAAAACGGACGAGAGAACACAGATAATTTTCTTACCTTTGAATTTGATAATATGTATGTCGATATTATTACGCTAACTACGTTTAAGCTAACGATATAAAATTGGAACGTCTAAAGTTCATTTTAGTATGTTATGCGTTGTTAGACAATTCATGCGAGTACAAAATCCTTTTAATAAGTAATATCTACAATACATTTTAAAAAATTAAAATAAATATTTGAAAACTTTGAAAATTAGAATTTTAATGACTTTATTGATAAAAAAAAAAATGAGATGAGCTTGCTTGGAGAATCACCCTGTGTATTTAGATATATTATTATTAGGCATACACTTTTTTATCTGTTGTCTTTTGTTATACTATTTTTAAAGGTTTACTCTATTTGTGATCTTCTTACCACTGATACAAACAGTATTATTCAATGTCGCATGTGGCCATGATCCAAAACATTTGACTTTGGGTGTATTAAATGAAGAATCTGTGAACAAAATTGGTACATGTTCGTTGATGCAGACGAAAAATTGTTTTTTGGATGGAGGCGTGCCAGTCAGTTGTCTGTTATTGGAAAGATTAAAAGAAAAAACTTTCAAATTGGTAATATTTACAAACACATTTTTTATTACTCTTAATGCGTTAACACATATTTTTCATTTGAATGCTTTTTGCTATATTCTTTTTTGCGTTGATTTAAAGGAAGTGTGAGTCGTCTGCAGTTCAAATGACTTGTATCTATACCAAAATTTCTTTATTTGAATTACAAATATTAAAAAAGTCATCTTTAAGAAAAATAATAAACTAACAAATATCATTAAAGTTCGAAAATTGGAAAATCTTGATTAAGAAAGAATTTACTAAAAAATGTTTTCTTGGTATAAAATATTAGATAATTTTATTTTTATAGCTTAATTTATTACTTATGATTGTTTTGATTTAAAATAACGTTTTATTTTTATTTTGTCTATTTTTTAGTTGTGGTTTTTTTTACTTCTAATTTATTTTACATGTAAATAATATTTTATTATTTCCTAAAAAATCCTTTTTTAATTTTTCAAAAACTTTAATCAATTTTGAAACTTAGTATTTTATTATTTATTTTATTTTTCTTAATTTTTTCTGAGCTATTTGACAAATAACAATTTTTTCCAAAAATTTTTCAACATCGATTAGTAAATTTTTACCAATAGGTATTTTATTTTAAATAGATTTTCATAAATTTCAGATAAATAATTTTTATTTGCCTGCGGTTTGTTAATTATATAAATCACAATTACGACGCCGCCGCAATTGACAAGATCTATAAAGAAAATTGTTCGTAGATCTTGTCTCACAACATCTATATCGATCATCATTATCATGTAGTCGTCTCTTTGATAGTTGTTATTATTATTCAAAAACTGTATGTCTGAATAGGTACATAACTAAATACATGTCTGATTGGAAAGTTATAACTAATGAGTATAAAGTAGGGTAATAATAATTTAAAGTATTTTTTAAAACTTTTTTCTGGTAACATGCATACTAATGTATTATTGTTATTATCATAACACGTCGATAAATCTTTAGGTATTACTAAAACATTATACATATCAAATTGCAGCAATGTGAGATGTTTTGTTATTGACGAACTACGGTACGTCGCAACAAAAAAAAAATAATACGTATAGATATTAGTCATATTTTGGCGAATAAAAATGTCAACGCCGCGTCTCGGAAATTCTGTGCACGTATATTCGAGATAAAATAAAATATCGACACGGTAAACGGCAAAGTAACACTATACATAATTACAACCGCATATCATCACAGTTCAATGTCGCAATATATTATTAATGTAATAGGCCTATAATACCATCTATATACGTTTGGTTTTTAACAACATTTTATGGGACGTTTGAATACGTGACATTATAATAATATTTTGAACTGATGTACCCCGCATGACATATCAGATGTGCATGTGAATCGTTTACTCTCAAATTTAATTAACAACTGTCTTACGTCAAATTTGCGCCGAGTTTAGTATGGATATTTTTTTTTTTTTGCTTATACATGCGTAGAGGTATATATTATATATAAATTAATCTTTTAAACGAGTAATCGTTATTAGCTTGAAAAAAAAATAAAAGCATATAGTATTAATAGCTTATGGCGATTTGCATGTCAAATTTATTTCAATTATGACCCATTTATTCGATTTTATCGTGTTGCAGGTTGAATACCCCAGTGCGGAAGATGGCCAGTATGCAGTGTCGGAAAACAAGGTCTGGGGATTTCTTCATTTTTCAAAAAATTTCAGCACTAATTTAGCTACCCGTTTTAATGAAGGAGGAGATATCTCCGACGACAACATATTCGACATGGGATCGGTCCAAGCATGGATTGACAATACAAGTAAGAATGCATAAAATTAATAAATTATTATTGCAGTGGCCGCCTAACGGATTAGGCACCAAGTAATGGAACTACACGATGCTCCATATTTAGATAAAGGAAATGAGTATAAACTATAATATTGTAGTTGTCACAAAGAAGTAAATGTATATCATATAATTAATATACTTTACAGGCTATACTGATTTATTTTAATACATATTCATTCGTGCTAACGACTATATGAAACTTGTAAATGTCCAATATATACTCTCTGATAGCTTTTGTTAATACCGACACGAAAAGAAGAAGGAGCTATTGTTAATAATTTTTTGAAAAATTAGGTAGTGGATATATTTATTTAATCAACACGTTATAACTATACCTATACGGCTATACTATAGTGATAGTGAAAAAAATGAAAATATTAAATCTAATAAGAGGCATTTTACTGCCTCACCAATCATTATAATCGTACATAACTAAGTCTAGGACCCTAGTCTAATAATAATAATAATAATAGTAGTCTTAATAGGTTAATAGGCATAGGCGTGCGCACGGGTAGGACTGATTGGGCTTTAGCCCCACCTGAGCTTTTTTTTTCATACGTGGATAGGTACTCGGTACCTACAAAAGTAATTAAGTGTTATACGTGTTATAACCGTAGAAAATTGATAAAAAAAATTAATCAAAATTATAGATTATAGATAATATATACACGATTACTTGAAACGTGGTTGCCCATCGAAATGTGATAAGTTGACCAGTATATTATAGTATAATAGACGTATTCTTTGATACTATTATTAATAATATTAATATTAAATTATTAATATTGATGAACTGAAGTGTGAAATAATGAAAAATGATTGCTTACATTTTTCATTCACCAACAATAAAAAGGTCTTTTTAAAGGAAGTTTGTTTTGAAAATTTCTAAAAAAAAAATTTTTATGTAACCATGACAAGTGGTCAGATTGAATTTAGCCATACCTGACTCAGAAGTCTGCGTCCGCCTATGTTAATAGGCCCATGATATTTTATCGTTCTTATGTCCTATACCATATAGACTACCTATTTATATGTATACCTGACATAAGAACCAGCCGTCAAATGCCGGTCTTGTTTTTAAGGTATTTTATAATCTATATTGGTTTTTAATCCATATTTTATAATATAAAATAATGTATTATTATTTGATAGATTATTATATTATACATGTTATTATTACATAATTTAATGAAGAGAAAATATTATCGATCGCGGCGATAAAATGGTTTTGCGTGGTTAGGCACTTTCGCATATGATTTCAAAATTCTACTGTTTACCTACACTGTAATAGTCATATTTAATACAACTATATATGATTAAAAAAATGAAATGCTATTAATTAATATTTTCGATGAAATTGTACCCGGAACAAATAATTATTTATTATTCAAATTAAATAACGAGAATTTAAATATTACAACAATATAAACGTAAACAAATACTATATCGAATAGACAAATTTTTAATTTATATTAATACGTAAACAAATACTATATCGAATAGACAAATTGTAATTATTAATTGGTAATTCGAGTTTTTTTAATCAAGTACATATTATAATAATACATTATTCAAATTTTAAACATTTATTCAAAACCATAAACGTTCTGAGATTTTTGGACGAGGTATAAGGCCAAAAGGTAAAAAATAATAAAAATGATGAAAAATAATATTATTATATTTTTACTTTCGTTTCAAATAAAATCATCTGATGTATGTATTTTTCTTTTTATGATCACTATATAAAGGTTTATAGTGATGGTACCCACGAGAAAATTTTAAACTCGATCCTTACCATTTGGTATTAACACTTAAACGGCCAAACTACTAAGTATACAATAGAGAATGTTCTATATCAATAATAATACATGTTATTTTTCAGATAAGTATATGTACGACATGATTAAAAGAGATATTTACGACAGTTACACGGACGTAGTTGATGGTCTTTTCGGCAAATGTAATATATCAGAAAGAATCGGCGACACGCCAATCCGAGTAAGTGGACTATTAGAAATAAACACTTTTGATTTCGTGATATTTTCTTAAGATTTCTTACGGTTTACGAATAATGTGTAAAAATTACATCCCTGAAAATATATGCTCCACACAAATCAACAGATATTCCACCGACGACGGCATTAATTTCATAGACATTGCATTAATTTGATGGACAACAAACAAAATAATCGATAACGTTGACGATATTGTTACCTATATAGGTAGTTAAGTGTTGTAGATATAATACTATATACCTATTATTTGTCGTATGATTTTCGAGGGCAAAATATATAATAATAATAATATAGTTTCTAATAATTTATATACATATTTTTATTTTACATATTGTCCTCGACCAGTTTATTTTTTATTATCTTCGTAGAGTACCAAATGATTAGTATGCTGTGCGTTTATGTCGGCAAGCTGAAATGTGGGCACATTGCCAATAGAAGGTTGATTCGTTTTTACATAAAAAAAAAAAAAATACAATAAAAACAAAAAATGTGTAAATTTATTGAACCACACTATTGCTTTATTCATATAACACTAGTTTTAAAATGCATTTTATTTAAAACTGACTTCCTATTCCAACGATTTTTTGTTTTGATTTAAAAGTTAACTTATATAATATCATCTTTAAAGTATAACGGTTACCTGCAACATGTCTGTTTTTTCACGCTCGTCATTACTTCGAAGGATTAAATGAACTATACAGCTATGTTGGTCGGTCAACAGCCATAATCATAAAATATGATAATTATGATAATCATGCGTATTACACTATTACATAGGTGTATATAATAATATATTTTATTGATATGTTTTTTGTAGATCCTCGACCCTGTTTACGGAAACAAAAATCCAAGTTTCATACATTACGCGTCGCCTGCAATAATAGCACTGTAAGTATAACAATTGGCGTGCGCACAAGGGGCTGCATCAGGTGTGTGTTTTTCTGTCTTTGGTCATTCAGACTCCATATTTTTAATGAGCTTGTCAAGCCCATTCCGAACCACTGCATAATTCCACTCTACCTTACGGCCTATAGTGATGAGGTTTAATAGGCTAATAATAATTATATGCGTAAAAAGTTTAATCAGGAATTTATAATAATATTAATATTAATATTCAATCAATTATACTAACATTCAAATTCCCAATACAGTAGACATTAATAGCGATTACTTTAAAGTATTACAAAATAAATATTTTATAGAAATACAATATTTTTGGCTATCTTAGCATAGCACATTATATTATTATGTTTCTGGCTTTTTCTATAAGTAAAAATTAAATATTTTTTCGTTGTACTGATGTTTAAATAATACATAGTTAAACTAATATCTGTATATATAATATACCTATACTAGGTACATAAAATGAATAATAAAAATTGAATTTATATAGTAACTAAAATATAAAAATATTTTATTATTATTATTATTATTATTTATTTTAAAAGGTATGAACTATGAAATGCATATTATAATGATAATTCATGATAATTGATAATACAAAAATTATAAATTATAATACATTATTTTTCTTTAAGCAATTATTTAAAAGATTTTAATATACATTTGTAAACATATTTGATGCACTACAACAGATACCTCGTGCACACCTATCATTTTTTAACTTTTTAATTTGTTTTAAGAAATATAATAATGAATAATTATACTTTTTTTATTTTAAAGATGTGCATTTTATCTTCCTGCGATATATACAGGATCTACAATTATTTCTGAAAAAGAAGGAGGTGTCATCGAGAGAGTAGTCTTATCAGGTATTATATAACTTTTGTGTTATAACTTATAAGTGCTATTGATTGATAAAGATGGAGTAAACCCAAGTCTCTGAAACAAATTTCATATACCACCTCATCACATTCAATAATAATTTAAATTTTGTTTTACAACTTGAAATTGAAGTCTCCAAAAGTCTCCCGAAAAATAATCCGATAATTCCTTAATTGTGTTATTTTTGAGATAGGTGGCTGATTATTTTTTCAAATTATTTACATTACAATATTATAATATACCTAATGAATTATTTTTCTACACTACGATAGGTTTCTTCGAAATAATTGTTTTACAGCAAACTAAATCTTTTGGTAAATTCTTTTTTAATTAAAAGTTATGATTTTTAATAATTAGTAAAAATATCTAGTTACCCACATAATTAATTGTGGTTGTTGATGAATAGGTATTAAGATATTAAAATAATAAAAAACGTCAATATAGCAAATAGTTTTTTATAAGTAAAAAATATGTTATTTTATATATAATTTTACGTTTTTACCGTATTAATAAAATAATAATAATTAATACAATTTGTATCAACATAATAAATTTCGACTTAAAATTTTTTAACTTGGTCAGCTTCACAATATTTTTTTTGTTTCTATTGTGAATCTTAAAGTCGTCAATGTAATAAATGTATTGATGTATTCCAATTGTAGTTGCCTTATTCTTAATTCCATGTGCTCTCAGACTTGTTGTCAATGTTTCATTATAAATTATAATATAAATATATTGACCATTGGTTTATTATTATTTTTTTTTTAATTTCTACGCATATACTCATAAATAACCGAAGGACATTATGATAGACAATTTATTCAAAACACTACGTGGTATTTTTGGTAATTAATATAGTTCTATAAACATTGTGTTTGGATTAATCACAATAACAGATGTAGAACTGAGATCACGATATCGATACAATATCAAATAAGCAGTCGATTTTAAGATTTCAGATAAACAAGTTCATATATTTTTCTTCGCATTATTATTTATTACCATAACGTATAGTGCCTATAATAGGCTATAGCAGCGTTTCTCAACCTGGGGGTCGTAATTGCTTTGTCTGTGGGTCGTGGTTGTCAAAAATACACAGAACACTGATTTACAAAATGAAGTTTCGTTCAAATTTGGCTCTCTCAACGATATAATACAAATTTATACTTAATATAAATAGGGAGGTGGTCACGAAGTGATTGAGCATATTTTATACCTTTTTTTGTGGGCCGCGAGACTAAAAAGTTTGAGAACGCTGGGCGCTTGGTGCATTGCGACGTTAGTCTAGTATTAGTGTAATTAGACCTCCCCCTTTCTAAGTAATATATCAATATTCAATACTGTGATTTTTTTTTAAATTTTGATTTTTTTACACCTATTGTAATATTATTAATTGTCAAACAATAACTCTGTAGGAATGAACTTCATTGAAATCGCCTTGGCACAAGTACTGGTGCAGACGGTATTTATTTTCATTCAAACTACCCTGGTGATGCTCGTCATGTTTGTTATATTCGACAACCCATTCGTCGGCGACATATTTCCGTCATTTTTGCTATTAACGATGATTGGATGCGGTGGAATGTGTTTCGGTACGTATGTTTTTATTAACAATAAAATTAAAATAATCATTTAGGCCCTAGAATATAGACTACAAATAGTACAAATCCACAAGTATCACGCATAATTATTATTATATTACCTACATATCTATATGCATATACATATATTTTATTATAAATTAATTACATATATGAATTATTAGTCCAAAATCATACTTAGTGGAAACTTAGTAAAAATCATCATTTTAATATTGATAAAAATACCTATATAAATTCTAAAAGTTTGTTAATAATAAAATATTCAGTAGAGTAAAATATAATATTAAATAGTTAAGTAATGAGTAGTAATAAATATTCATAAACAGGACTTTCCCATAAAGTAAAAACATTTTTAAGAGATATTTAGTAAAATCGTAGCAAGTTTACTATTGTTCGCTTAAAATATATTTTAGTCGAATAAATTATTCGATTAATATCGTGGAAGATAAATTTGACAATTGTTAATTAATAAATATTAATTTGTCATATTTAAAATTAATACATTTAATCAATAAAAAAAAATTACAATCCAAATATGGTTGATTATATTGACTAGATAATTATTGATTCTTAAACGAACCAGCCAAAACTAGAGTCCCATATGGCCATATGTATATCAAATAAATAATACTAACTTGTAATATAATATATTTAAATTATAATATTAATTGATATTCCCACTATATGTTTACTCGAGTTTTTTTAAGAAGTTTTAGTCGGCTAACTTTACGGACCTATATAATTATTTTGTACTTGTCGATTCAGTTTTTTCTTACTCTAAATAACAAATAGGTTACTTTATATACACAGATAAGATACATTTTAACATATAAACATAGCAATCGACTTATTTGAATAGATACGCCTATAGGTGTGTTATATTTTAATAACAAGTAGATGACCATCAGTTTATTACTTTTTAAATTGTGTATTTATACATGCAAAATCACAAATTATACAATTAATATGTACAATGTACCAATGTACAACATCTACATAATATCGCCTACATTATTATAACAATGTAGAATACGTAGTGTTCGAATATTATTGTTTTTTTTTTCTTCAAAACTGTAATATCTTGTAATGCTCTCCAGTAAATATTGTTTTCCTTAAGTCAAATTAAAATAACGTGTATTATTCACATCCAATAACCACCTTATGGACAATAGGTTTTTCGAGTTATAGGTCAATGTATAATGTATACATATCATAATAATATTTACACACACTCGTGTATAATGAGATGTGCGCGCCTCCGATTCACCGGCGCAACGAGAAATTCATTGGTCACATATTATTTTAATATTTAATGATGTTTTTGTCCACAGGTTTTTTCACGGCCATTATTTGTAGGACGACGACGGAAGCGGCGTTTTTGGGAATCGGAACGAATTTCTTATTGAAATTTTTATGCGGTAATTATTATTTAAAAAAAAAAAACGCAAATATCTCCAACGCACAACCGTGTTATAAAATATGTTTTAATTAAAATAGTGTATATGGTGAGAAAGAGTATATATCGGTAAGAAAGGTGATGAGGGATTAAGAGGGAAAATAAGATTCGTCAACGATCTGACATCATCTACGATTAAACGTACTATAACTTTTTGAGAGACGCAATAAAAAAGACTTTTTGATCGCAGAAATACATTCATATATAATTTAATTATTCTCTGCACTATACGAGTACGCATAATACATATATTTACCGTAAGTAAATATAAAGTGCTTCTGCTTCGCATTAAATTTTGGTTTGGCAAGAAATAAAAAATGCACGTAGGCATCGTTTATGACGCCTGTACGATGCTTGTCTGTTGTATTAATCTGCAGTGGGTAACATTTTAATATAAATACAGAGTGATAAATTTAACGTAAAACATTAATTATTTTGAAGTTTTTAAAAATATTTTTACGGAATCATAAGTTCTTACAAAACAATATTTTTGGAAACATTTTTCATTGTTATCGTTTTTTAAGCTTTTTACTTTTTTACGTGTCAATAACACGCATATTAATTGTAATTTTACAATTGAAAATAGAAAATATTACGGATTATTGTTACACAAAAATTTAATTTTAGGAGAGCAGTTAAAATTATCTAAATATGTAGTCTATAGATTAACATTTTATGATATAGGTAGGTACTCTTGTTCCACTCTACTCTGATTATCAATGTTTGAAAACTGAAATACTTGTAACTGTTTCGTTCAAAATTTGATTTCAATATTTTAAATAAGTATATTGTCATTAAACAATAGTAAAAATCTTAAAAACTAATAACAGTTATAACGAAAAAAAATATTTTTTTTCTCACGTTATTTTATCATAATTTTAAATGATGTAAGAAATATATAAATGATAATGAATGTTTTTTGGTATTGGAATCACTAGGTAGATATTGATACAGATGATTTTAAAAGTTCAGGAACATACTTTATAAATACGTATAAAATATGAATATATATTGCAAATACGCATTTTCAAACATCCATATTCCATAAATTAGACTAAAAATTATATAACAAAAAAGTATTCAAAGACTTTAATTTTGAAGTAATGAATGTTTTGCGTTAAATGTATCATTCAGTATACGATAATACTGCAGAGTGCAAAGGTATCCATTTTATGGGTAGGAGGGCATCATCACCTCTTCAAACTATATAAACTCGACGGGTAAAAAATATTAGTTATATTTTGCTCTCTCTTTAACGTTATTAACGTAAATTTGACTAAAATAACTCATGGGGTGTTGATCGTGTATATATTAACATGTGAGGGCAACTGGTACATTTAGTTGAGGGCAACTGGTATATTTTTCTCTAGGTAGTTCGGGGGGAATTGGTATAAAAAAAGGTACTTTTTAGGGCAACTGGTACATGCCTAACTCATGTACTTATATACATTTTTTCTGATCGACTCAACTCACCAAACTTTTATCATACATTAACACTCGTCCTAATTGGAATCCGTTTTAGGACTTATGTGGCCCACTGAAGGTATCCACTACCTGTTGCGCAGCGTTAGCGTCTACATGCCGCTGACGATGTCCACCGAAAGTCTACGGTCGCTGACCGCCAAAGGCCTGGGCCTCCAGCATCCTTCCGTGTATCTTGGATTCATGTCGATCTTCTCTTGGATACTCGTCTTCACACTAGTGTCGTTCATAATGCTGAAACTCAAACGTGACGTGTGGACGAAAAGTTAATGAGCGCGTGATTCACATAATAATATTGAAATTGAAAAAAATACCTACCAAATAATTATGTATATCGTATTTTATTGTTTTTGTTTTTGTTGGAAATCACCAATAGACCACGATCGTACCTATAAACTATAAATAAGTTAATATATTATATTTATTTATACTACATAAGCCATGTGTAATAGCTGTAACGTTTTAAACAATATTTCTATTTCTATTTATAAATATAATATATAATATGTATAAAAAACATAATTCATTTTGATGAAATTATATCATATTGTATTAATATGTTAGATAATTATTATTTAATTACTGTACATCAGTATCTAGCAAAACAAATTTTTTTTATCATACAATTTTGTACATAAAAAAAATATATATACTTATAAGCACTGGTTGCATGAAAATACTTTATTTATTTCATATTTAGGTACATGTAATATTAATTGTTTACAAAATCAGTAAAAATATGAATGAAAAAACAGTATTATTATATATATTATATAATCGTATATTATGTTTATCATTAAAAATAAACAGTGTAATTTTTATATCATGAATCACTTATTATTTTAAAACTTTAACATTTTTGAAATATATTTTTTATATAATTTAGTCAACACTTAAAAATATTTTTATCGTTAAAATTGTTTAAGTTTTTTATTCTTTTGAATAACGACATACATTTTTAATTTCATATTCTGAAGCAAAATATTTTTGGGAATATTTCGATACATACAATCGAAATTAGGACGAGAATAGTTAATGAGTTATAAGTGTTATAAAATATGTTTTAGTGAGTTCAGTGGAATATTACGAGGATACTCCGGTCTACTATTCTGTTCGCCTAAACTTGTAATACTTATAAAGTTATAACTCATAACTACTTATCCGAATTTTGATTTTTATAAATTTAAATAGGTATTCTGCTTCAGACTATAAAATAAAAAAAGTATGTTGCCATTCGAATGAGTAAAAATCTTTTAAAAAAAAATGTAACGATAATATAGGTAAGGTAATATTAGGTACTTATGTATATTATTTTCTAAAAAATTTGTTTTATTTCGACCGTAAATTAAATAAAAGAAATGTTTTCAAAAATGTTAATAGCTTTCGAAATAATGAGTGGTTCATGTTAAAACAATCATCATCTGGTATAAGTTAAAAATGAAATTTTCATAAATTGAAATTTAAACCTTTATTTATTTTGTAATATTAAAATTTATATTATTAAATAGATATTAATATACATTTCAGATTTTTTTTTCTTTATTTCTATCAGTATAAAATTAAACTGTCTTATTACTTCTAGACCCTATTAAGACAACGGCCTTCCGATTACATCGTCGTCCGCCGACAGTGACTTCGTGACAAACAACCGTTCTTAAATTAAACGAACGTGTTTTAAAACATATAAAAGAACAATATAAAATTACTATAATTATTGTAGGTAGTAGCCAGTAGGTACCTATAACTAATAGCTTTAAAATATATGTAAATCATGCTTAATTACAATACACTTTCAATGTTTTATCAAGCATAATATTTGCGTTGAACATTTTTCTAGAAGGTACAAGTACTGTTCTCTGTTGCTGATATTAATATCTTTATAGGATCTTGCGACGTTACCAATAATATGTTAATGAAACTCCAGGCTCATAACAAGAAGACCAAAGCTCATCGTCTGAACACACAGTTTGTGTCAATATGACATAGGTAGTTGACCTATTATATGCATTATAATTTAAACTTGAATTATTTATAATATTCTCTATACCATATAAGGGAAAATAAAAACAAAACACAAACACAGATTTTCGGGTAAATGTATGTGCTTATAAAGATATTGGTATTAACTTTATTTTTGTCTATAATATAAAAAAAAATATAATGTTTCATGTAAACGAATAATCATCCAAGTCAGCTGTAAACACCTATAGAAACAATAAATAATAATTAATAGGTAATCTAATTAAAAAATAATTATTAATTTGTTACAAAAAATTTTTAAGAATTTAAGCATTCTAGCCCTTCATAACTTAAAAGACTAGTTACGTCTATGTAGATACGTAAACTTTTGAATATGAATTAGCAATTCTATTTTTATTACTACACAATAAACTACCAACAATTACAAAATCTCCGGCAACCAATTTACACCTGATTGCCACTTTGCAAGATAAATGAATAAATAAGTTGTAAGTAAGTAAATAAATTGTTTGTTTTTAATGAACTTGTCCCTAATGACCCTAATATTGTTTCAGTTTTATCAATATCGCAAGTTTTATAATTATAAGTATGTATCATAATACGATCAACTCATAAGTGAGTAGACAATTTTTATTTACAATCATAAAGTTTTATACAGTTAACAATAATAATCTGTAAAACATGTTTGTGTTATTATTTATATTAGTTGTGCACAACAATTATTAGTAATATTGTGACATCTGATACTCATTATAACAGCACATATAAGCTCATTTCAAAGTTGCATACTCCATTCAGTAACAAGTAAAATTTAGTTTTTTTCTTTATTGTTATAAGTCTAATAATTGTAGTCATTAACAAATTGTGCATTGTAAATCATTAATTAAGTACTAATTTTTACAAATAATAACAAAATAAAACATATCTACTAGTTATATCAATCCGTTCAACTATTCACTAACATTTTTTTTTTAATTCCTATGGTATTCATATCATACATATTACATTAAATACAAAATATTTATAAATTTATTTTCAAGGTAGTTCATACATCCAATAGAACACAAATCATCATCCAAGAGTCTATTTAATAAAGTTAATTATAAGGTTCAAGTGCTTGTTATTACTGTTGTGACCTGTGACAGTAGGACCCTAAAACTATTGTAGGCTTGAATGTTTCATATCGGTATTAACAAATGCCCTGGTTAAATTATTGGATTGTATTTTTATTTTACTGGGTATAAAAACAATAATAATAATATACGTAAATAATAATCAAATAACAGACATTAATAATAAAATCATATTTTTAGATATTTTAACGGATAAATAGATTACAATTATCAAAAAGCTAATTTTGAAATTTACGATTAGCTTCTTTCAGAATCTAAATTCTAAATATATGTGTATTAAATTAAAATTAATTGTTGCAGCAAATACTTTCATACTTCAGCACTTAAATCAATGATGAAATTATAAAGATTATTATAAACTGATAATCATTAGTATTAAATACTATTGAATAATAAGAATAAAATATTTAATCAATCAATCGGAATGAAGCTAAATGGAATAAATAAATTTTATCAAGACTTAGTTTTTAAAAAAATGCAAAAGATGCATTAAAAATATTAACACTTGGTTCAAACTCTGAAATGGTGTGAATGTGCTGAAGTACTATGAAATAAATGCAAGTACTACAAAAGCGGGTAAGTGGGTATCGCTCTGCTGTATATTAGGGGGTGGGGTGGACCTCAGACTATGGTAGGTTAAATTTGAATGCAATGATAGGTATCATTATGATAGGTATAAAACGATTCTGAACGAAGATGATTTGTCAGTTTAGGATACATTATATTTAAATATTGTCATATATTCTATTTTGAAACGAATAGTATAGTTTTTATATGTTACTATAGTTACTTAATAGTATCTGTTTATTAATAAAAAAAGTATTAGGCAACATACGCATAATGAGAGTATGTGCGAAATTTAATTTAAATTTTGAAATATTTCGTATAAATTCGAACTTTAAGCACTTATAAAAAAGAATTGTGACTAACGATTTCGGATTTTTTATTATCACTTTAAGAACAACTTATAAGAAACCTTGTATTAAATTTTCAAGATTTTCTGGCCACCCAAAAAATTTTTATCGGCATTTGAAGAAAAAAAACGTAGAAAAGTCGAAAATTTCAATTGTCTATAAGTAGCTTAAAAATGGTCAAAATATTTTGAAAATTTAACTGTAAAGAGATAACCATAATATAAACATTTGGTGAAAATTTCAAGTATTTACAATGTTTGGTTTTTGATTTACAGCAAAATCAAAAAATCGATTTTGTCGTGATTTTTCGTAAAATTGCCATTTTTCTGTCATTTTTTATTTGTTTTTCTCGATTTTTTTGAAAACTATTTGAAAATTTTAATTTTGACCCCCCCCCCCCCCCCCCCAAAGTACCAATTAGATTCAATTACCTATTCAAAGAGGGGCTGAAGTCAAAAATCGGAGCATTATTACTGCTCCAAATGTTGTCGTCAGACACAAAAAAAAAAAAAAAAAAACACATCATGGTAAAATCAATACATTCTTCACTTCGTTCAGAATCTAAAATTCCTATCCTTACAGTTATATCTTATAAGTAAGGCCCGGATTTCAATGCAAAATGCATATTTTTCGGTTGATCTTATACAATGCTTTCTAAGTATATAATTCGTTTCATGTAATGAGGGTTTCAAAGCTAAAAATTTTATTTTACGTATTTCGACGTTTTTTCATTTTTAGAGCGTTTTTAGCATTATTGGGTCATTTTATTGGTTTTTAATGCATTTTGATCAATATTCGATTTAGAATTAGTATTTAGCCTATTCAAAATATTATCTAAAAATAAATCGTAAAAAAATGCTCATAATTTAGTAAATACAATAGGCTTACTTAGAATTTTAATTTTACATACATTTTAATATATATTTTGATATGTTTAAAATGAATAATATTTCCCCAAAACGGCCAAAACATATGCGTGTCAGCATCGTCATCATTTCAAATTTTAAATATAATTATAAAAAAAATAAATAACAATTATAGGCTTTACGCACATAAAAGATTATTTTGATAAAATAATTAGAAGTATAAAAACATCTTATTTTTAAGATTTTAGGTGCATATAAATCCGGTGCCGGTCTCCAGTAATAAATTATAATTTCTTATAACATTTATTAATTATTAATTATTAAGTTCTGGATCATATCATACACAAATGACTGAAGTCTAAGTTAATTATTAAAGATTATGTAAGAGATAAAAAAATTAATAATATAATTTTTAATTTGTTGTTTTATCAATTAGGCAAAATATAAGATTATGTTCTTTTTCTTTGTAGGCCCCTATAATTAAATATAATATGAAACTTTTACCTTTATGGTCTGGTATTATGGTGCCAGTATTTGGGTACGGAGAAAAAATTCTAGCTCTACAGCTATTGAATCAAGTTTGAGAACAAATATGCATTAAAAACCAATAAAATGACCCGATAAAACTAAAAAGTTCTAAAAATGAAAAAACGTCGAAATACGCTAAAATAAAATGTGTAGCTTTAAAATCAGGGGCGGCTCCAGGGAGGGGGCCCTAGGGGCCGCGGCCCCCCCCCCAGGCCTATATTTCTAAAAAAAATTGTATATAGTTGAAAAAAAATTATAAGCTAAAAACATATTATACCATCGACTATCATGGACACGTACAAATATGTAGATATGATAGTATGCCATCTATATTATGTATATTATGAAAAACCTAAACCTATAATCATAAGAAAAATTAAAACTAAGGCCCCCCCCTAACTAAGTCTCTGGAGCCGCCCTTGTTTAAAATCCTCGTTACATGAAACGAATTATGTACTTAGAAAGCATTATATAAGATCAACCAAAGCTATATGCACTTTACATTGAAATTCGGGGCCTACTTATAATATAATTTTATAAAGAGATAAAGTTTGTGAGTCTGTGCAGACTGCGAATATTTATATATACTCACCCAATATAGGTACATACTACCTACCTATCAGTCAACAAGAAATAAAATAAATCATAAACACTCAGAATTTTAAGAACCACATATAAGATAATTATTTCATCACAAGTAAAAATGTTTGACGCCCAGCTGAGTGGACACGAGTCAGCTAGATGTCCCCGCGTACTTCGTTAACGGTACAAAATCCATTTGTGTTAAATTCGATTGCCTCATATTAATATTTAAATTAACAAGTGTGGGTAAATGATATTTTTGATTTTTTAATTTGGTGTATATTTATATTTACAAATAAATATTTTTTGCTCGATTGGCTGGTGTTGGACTAAATATTTTTTTGTATATAAAATATTAAATGATGATATTTATTGTCTTGAATTATTACAAAAAATTGGCTTTTAGGTATACCTTTATTCAACTCCAGTTAGCTAGATTTCATATATATTTCATTGTAACATAACTAATTCAAAAAATAATATATTTCCAGTGCCGATTATGTGCAATCAAATTCAAAACTTTGATTTTTTTTTTTTTTTCTGTTACCTATTCCAAGCTAAAAACTTGTACAGTTGTACTTATTTTATATTTATAATTTAAATATACTTGATGTATAATTATTATTTTAATACTCTGTTACTCTCTTTAAATATTAATTTACCGATAATGTGATTTCACTTATTAACTTAATCTTATCTCTCGGAGTGTTATATATCTATTTATTTATTTTATTGTTTAATAAATTTCTTTTAATACATATATTAAAAAGTTTCTATCGATGTTTTTCATTTATACATTCAATTTAATCAAACATTTTAATTTCGTCAACGTCCGCTGCGTAAGGAGCCAATATCAATAATTTAGTTTATTGAAATAAAAATGTAAGAAATCATGACCAATTAATTATAAATCTATATACCTATTTCTTTTTTTTTATCTGGCCACAAAATTGCGAACTACAAAATGATAAACGTCGTCGATCGTTAAAATAATATTATAAACAAAATACAATTTTGAATTTTTGTTCAGTCGATTTCTGATGGTCAATCGGAAATGTTCACACTTTCACTTTTTATTAAAGTTTTTTTAACTATAAACATTTAGTTTAATGTGTTAACTTATTACTAAACACCTTGCTCATATTATTATTAAGTTCAATTACATAATAGTTTACCGAGTCAACTCACTGTTGATCAGATCGTATAAAATTTGTTCAGTATTCGAACGGCACGCGGCGCTAACGTGGTTAGGTGAGGACTCTTGCCGATATATATATACAGTAGAAACCGTTTATAATGACACCGGTTGTAATGACATACCGGGTGTAATGACCTTAGATTGCAAGTCCCGGCAAAACTCCTATATTGTATGTAATAATTTGTATCGATTATAATGACATCTATATAGTGACTATACGGATGTTATGACGGCTATTTTTGATTTTATTGGAAAAAAGTTTTTTCTATAATGACTTTATTAATATTATCAAAAGGCTTATAACAACCAATAAAGCTAATTTCATCGTTTTTTTGTAAATTTATCGTCAGTGTTCCGATATTCGTGTACTAAGTATTAATACTTGGCAATTGCCATTTGAAAATCGAAAGTTGATAGTTTTGTAAAAGGTCAGGGTACTTGCTACGAGCTGTGAAAATTCCAAAACGCTAGGTCGAAGAGTCGATTTTTAGAACTGGCACACAACCGTTTTGCCGCCAGATTCTCAATGCATTCTGGTTCTAGTCGAATACGACGAGGTGTATTGCAATTCGATGAGGGGAATATTGGATTATTGTATATTAAAAAAACATTATCTATATCACCAAGCGTCTCTTCTGATGATGTAAATATTTCAGCGGTCGACAAGACCTTCCAATCGCATCTTCGTATATGATATGGACTGAAATCTGCGTCACTAAATCTCATACATTTCTGATTCACTCGTCTAAATCCACAAAAAGAGTCTAAAATAATGGGGTTTTACTGTAGTGGAAAACAATAATATAATTAATGTGCAATTCAACATTACCCTAACCAGTGGCGTATTTACGGGGGGTCCAAGGGGTTCGGACCCCCCCCCCCCATTGACTCATGTCTCGTACATGTAAATGTTTGTGTTTTTATATGTTTAATAAAAACAAATTATATCATAGGATATGATGTGCGTAACACGGTCACACGGATAAGATAATATTGCTTTATACAATCTATACTATATTACTACTACTAATATACCACTAGCTATTATATTATGTATCATTATAATGTATTATACAGGGTGTCCCACGGAGTTCTGACATTCACTGCTACCGGGCAATTGGTTATTATTATTTCTATGGATACTATCTTAGTTTGTTATCTTGGGTTCGTTTTGACTTCTGGTTTTAACTGTTGGGTCTGGTAAATTGCCCGGTAGCAGTAAATGTAACGAATATTTAAATGTTAATAAGTCTCAAACGGATTACTCAAATTGAATACTGAAAACGTTAAATCTATTTTTTCCAATATGTTTAAAAATTGGCTATTTTGAATTTCTTCAAAAAAAATTGAATCAAATTTAAAATTTTTTATTTTGTGTAAAAAAAAATTTTAATTTAAAATTTTATATTATACTTGTAGAGCAAGCGTCTATTAATTTTACAAAAAAAAAAAAAAATTAAAAAATATCAATTAGAATAAAAGTTATTTCATTTGTCAGAACTCCGTGGGACACCCTGTACATAGGTATATATTTAAGTTAAACATTTCAGATACCAAAAATACATATCAATAATGTAGATACTATAAAAATCAATATACTTCCAAGATAATTATTATAATATTACAATAACATCTTCGAAAAACTTTAATTTAATTTGATACAAATACCACTGAAAAATTATGCATTGTTCGGTGGTTGAAAAAATGTATACTTAGGTATCACTTACATTGCTTAACCTAATTAAAGACAGTAGGTAATATGTATATTTATTATGTAGGTACTAGGTATTATGACAGAATAATGTTTCTCTACTGTGAATATAAAATATAATAATATTTGATACACTTTTTACTTAATAAATATCATTTAATAACAATTAAACATCACATTCATATATATAAATATACATAATAATACATATAATTTTTCACCTATGCGCTCACATTGTCCGCGATCCGACGTAGTCGGATTGCCTACCTGGAAGGTGTAGCATGGCTTATTTTTCTAAATTTTCTTATAAATATAGTATATTTATGTAATAAAGAGTAATTGGGGGGGGGTGTGGAGGGCAAAGCCCCCATGGCTTTGTATTCTGAAAATTATCTGACCCTCCCCATGACAAATTCCTAAATACGCCACTGACCCTAACCAACATATTCGGTTCTCTGATCTACATAGCGACTTGATTCGCTATACTTCCTGAAATTTTGGATCTGCTTGAACAGTATACGGAAAATGCTTCAAACCGTGTCAACTTGCCATTTTTGCTTAAACCTTAGAGAACAGGAATATTGAATAAAATCCCCAGGCGTAACATCCATAATCGTGATGTTTTGAACGTGAACAATGAATTCTCAGTAAACGATCGCAACTAAGAGTCTAAAATGCATTTGAGTTGTGTAAAATGTCTGGTGTATAATTTTTGAGCAATTAAAACTTACATGTTATTCAATTATGTTTAATTTATTTATTTATGTTTGGTTGTCATATAACTATGGACATAGTATGAGTGCCTTGTTCAACGTATTTACTATCGTCCTGTTGTGTTTTTGTAAACAAGCTCAAATAACGTCCATCCGGCAGGTAAGTGTAGGATTTACCACTGGGATGCATTGCACTTTGGGGAAAAATCGGCTGTGCGCCAGTTCTAAAAATCAAGCTTTGGATTTAGAGCTTTGAAACTTTCACAGCTCGTAGAAAGTATCCTGATCTATCGTCCCTGCGAGTTTGGTGAGTTTGGTTAATAATAGTTGAATTAAGTATATTGTATACACAATATTTTATAAACATAAAGACGACCTCATAACGTCAAAAATTTCAACGGATGAAGATATAGTCAAAAATATCGTAGCCAGCCAACAAGTTGAGCCAGATAATGATACTGATTTTGATGAGCTTGATGATGAGTTTGAAACTGTGCCATCAATATCCAAAACTCGTGCTGCACTGAGGACACTAGAAAAATGTTATTACACAAAATCATATTTTGTACAGATGCTGAAAGAAAATCGTTGTCTTCGTTAGAAACATCGATCAACACTAAATAAACGAAGCAAAGTTCGATCAAACATTATTTTAAGAAATTAAATTCAAGTGTTTTATAATAATTATTTTTAAATAATATGTATTGATAAATAAAGTATTAAATCTCCAATTATAATAATTAATAATAATCAATTATAAATGTAATAATAATGTATATAAATTTAGTATTAATCTCGATTATAAGTAAAATAAAAAAAGTCATCGATCTTATTTTTGTATTTCCCGCTTTTAACCGGTTACAACAAATGCTCATTCTAACCGCTTATAACGAGCTACCGATTATAACGATAAAAACTGGCTGGCCCTTAAAACTCGTTATAACCGATTTATACTGTATATTCTAAATATTGTACTAGAAATAATATGATATTGAGCTTCTAGGTGGAGTTATTTGTTCTTGAATATCTTTTAGTCGGTCCAATTCAAGAATTTAGTCTACCAAAACTTCGCGAAGTTGGGTGATAGACATGTCTGGCCAAAATGGGCCAATGAAATTGGGTTATTTTATATGTAGTGCTGAGACCATGTACACTTTTTTAATTTGCTACCTTGTCAGAAGACTTGTAATTTACCAGAATAATCGATAAAACGACACGTTTTGCTGTTAGTAAACTTTGGATGCTATCATCACAAATCCATGCATGGTCGCAGGCAGTGGCGTACCCAGGATTTTCGAATGGGGGGGGGGCTAAACAAAGTAAATAAAAATTTGACATCTTATCACTAGTTTCAATAAAGTCTTATAGCTGTTAATTGTAATATTTCATTATTATATACTTTTTATAACACATACTTAATATATTAGTGATATATTTAAATAGTAGGAAGTAGGGACTGATTTATTATACAAAATATGTTTTACGATAAATTATAAATTATTTTATTTTATATAACCTTAAAATTCATATTTTATTTTTTACTTTATTTGCTCCAGTCTTCTAATTGCATCCTTTTGGGTGCCATTTTAGAAAATAATTTAATTATTTCATCCTCGCTGAGTACCGATCAAATAATATTATATCGGAACCATAATTACGTAAAGTCTATTTTTTGCTTATTTTAGATCATTGTTACTAAAGATAATACGTTGTATTCAATACCGTTTTTAGAATTATCATGGTTTGAAATTTGTCTTTTAAAATACAAAATGTACTCCATAACACGGCCAATGGGGGGGGGGCTGAAGCCTCCTAAGCCCCCCCCCCCTGGGTACGCCACTGGTCACAGGGAATTATTATACTAACGGATCTTTGTTGGTTGATTGATAAATATTATTTTCCATGCACACCATGCATGATATTGCGTCATCACACTGCCACTGGCGCCACTGAAGAACTAAATAATGCAGAGTTTAAAATTTAAATCATGTACCTACATTTAGTAGGTAACAGGGGCGGATCCAGGGGGGTGGCGCAGGGGGCGCGCGCCACCCCCTTGGCTTTTATTTAGTTGAAAAATTAAATTTTAAAATACAATTTAAAAATTGTAAAATGTTTTTATGAAATGATTGTGTGTAAGCATAATGACATATTATATAATAAATAATAATATATAATAATACGTATTTTTATATTATTTTTAATCGAGGTTATCTCTAGTTTCTACATGTTTACGTATGTTATTATTATTATTATTTTGATAAGTATTTGAATTATATCTAAAAATAAATATTCCATTCAGATTATTTTCGGGCCACCATGTACGGTGCCAATCGCCGTTATCGTAATAACTGAAATAGATATTTATAATATTTATAATTAATTATTTATATTATTTATATTTATAATATTTCACTATTCATCAGATTACAAAATAAATATCTACAAAATGTACGCCCCCCCCACAGAAAATTCCTGGATCCGCCCCTGGTAGGTAAGAGTGGTACAGTCGTTGTCAGCTGATAAATTGAGACACCGGCGGCGGCGCGATAACGAAAAATCTGGGGTTCAACGTACTTGAATATTATTACCAAAAATGTATCAAAAAATCTTATAACTGAAATGCGAAGTCCGTTTTTTAAAAGTTTAAAACACTGTTATGTTAATTATTTTGTTACTTAGCAACGCACTAAAACACGATAAAACTACAGTTTATTTACGTCAAGAAATAATCGTGATAGTTTATTCAAGACCAGATTAAGGACCTATTTGGCTCCGGAGCTGAAATTTCATACGGGCCATTTCGACAAAACATTCTTGTAAAGCTGCTCGTTATGGTCACAAATAAATTTTCTTACTATTTCACAAATTGACAATTGTATTATAAAATTATTAATATATATGATTTATATCAATAAAACTATTTATGAATTCAAAAATTATTATACAAAAATGTTTTAAAAAATAAAATATAATTTTTTGTTAAGAGCAGAAACAACATTATTTTTTTTATTAAATACTTAAATTAAACCCCAATGGGTTTTGCAATATATTAATAAACCGTATTATTTTACACAAAATATTCTTTGACCTTGAATTATATTTTTTTATGTACTAAAAGTTATATATAACAATTCATTGATGAAAGGGCATATTCTAAACTGGCATGTATAAAAACAATTACAAAAGTACTTCAACAAAAGAAAATTCAAATTATTTAATAATTTTATCATCAGAAAAGATATTTTTGAATCTATTGACTTTGATGAACTATCAAAAAATTAGCTTCCCTAAAAGCAAGAAAAAAATTAATGTTTCTAAATATATAATTTAATGTAATAATATAATATAGGATAGATAAAAACTGTAGTTCTATTTTTATTAAATTCTTATTTTGGTTGTAAAAAAAAATATTGATTTTTTTTATTAAAAACAGCTTTTCTAGGGGGTCTTTAAAAAAAATATCCTAGGCTGACAAACCGTCTACTCCGAATCGTATTTCCTATACAATGATATCAGATCACTGATTTGAAATTAAATACCTTTCATTACAACCCACTTACAACCTACTTTACAGCTGAGCGGCACCTACTTGATCACCTTTTTAGTTGCAGTTTCACTTTGGCGACACTGATGTTTGGAAATATTATTGATTAAATGATTCACGATGTTGACCGTGAATATTATGATAAGTAAATGCTAAGTAATCAATTCACTTGTGATGTACTTGGAGTTTTGCCTGTTAAAATTTTATAATTTAATTTAATATTAATTATTGGTTACCTATTTAACTGTCTATTCTTATTTAAACAGTACCTAACCCTAAAAGATGGCTAAGCATCATCCCGACTTGATTTTTTGTCGTAAGCAACCCGGCGTCGGTATGTGTATAATATTATACCTATAATTAATATGTACAATGTTTATTTATTATATAGGTACTTTTTATTTAATTTAACACATATTATTACGTTTGTTAAAGCTATAGGTCGGTTATGTGAAAAATGTGATGGTAAATGTGTTATCTGTGATTCATATGTCAGACCATGTACATTGGTACGCATTTGTGATGAGTGCAATTATGGCTCATACCAGGGACGATGTGTTACATGTGGTGGACCTGGAATATCAGATGCATATTATTGTAAAGAATGCACAATTCAAGAAAAAGATGTAAGTCATAATTTAAATTGTATTATAATTTTTATGAATAATTCAAGTTCATGAAGTTACTATTATTTCAGAGAGACGGATGCCCCAAAGTTGTAAATTTGGGAAGTGCTAAAACAGATCTATTTTACGAACGCAAGAAATATGGGTTCAAAGCACGTTAATGCCACTGTATTTCCATTCATATTTTTTATAATGTAAGTTTTTATTGATTTTTGAAATTAATAATGGAATAAAAATTCTTTTTAACTTCTATTTAATAAAATATTTGCTTATTAAAAATTAAGGTGTTTAAATCAATGCCACTGTATTTCCATTTATATTTTGTATAAAGTAATTTTTTTATATATAATCGGTTCTTGAAATAATTAATATATTAACACTTGTTTTTACTTATATTTAATAAAATATTTGCTTATTAAAAATTAAGGTTTTAAGTTAATGCCACTGTATTTATATTTATATTTTGTATAATATATTTTTTTATTTATAATCGGTTCTTGAAATAATTAATATATTAACATTTGTTTTTTACTTATATTTAATAAAATATTTGCTTATTAAAAATTAAGGTTTTAAGTTAATGCCACTGTATTTATATTTATATTTTGTATAATGTAATTTTTTTTTTATCGATTCTTGAAATAATTAATATATTAACGCTGGTTTTTTACTTCTATTTAATAAAATTTTACTTATTAAAAATTAAGATATATTCTCAATCATGAAATATGTATAAATTATATTTATTATTGCTTTGTATGATTAATTTGCATGAATATTGATTAATAAAAATGTATTATTTATTAAATAGCAGTTATTTTTTTTTACCACATCTATAACCAACAATAATTAATACAACCAATATTCTTGAAATATAAAATCCAAAGAGCCAGTGCCAGGTCATGTATTGTAATCATTAATTTTTAAGAGAACGCCTACATTACATGTGTTGTCTCCGTCTTATAAACGCAGGTACAACATAGTAAAACTGTTTCATGCGAGTGAGATTCACAAGGACTATAGTCCAAGTTAAACAACCCAATTTTTACACTAAAAAGAAAAGATATTAAATTGTGCAACATCATTTTTATTTTTTTTTATATCAAAACTATAAAAAAAATTATTTAAGTCTGAAAAACACAAATTAATGAATTAAAAATATGAAACAATAATAACTTTTTTCATGATATCAAAAATTTAAAAAAAATATCACACAAGTCACAACTAATGTTTTCCTTTTTATAGTATGAAAATTGAGTTGTTTATCTTGGACTACACTATACTAACTCTACTAACCACGAAACAAATGATAAATCTAGGTATGAATATAAAATGCACAATAGTTATACAATTACTATTTTATCAATTTTGTTTTTAAGTCTTTTGAAGACATTGCGTTACAACAAAATAACTTCAAGCTGATAGTTAATAACTGTTAAAAGTAAGTAGAATTTTAATATATTATGGATTTGCTAAATGTCTAAATATATTAGTAACATATGTTGTATATGTTTTTCATTAAAATAATGCAGTGTTCACAAAATGTAACCAATAAAATAAAATATATCTAAAGAAAACAGATGTAACTTAAATTAGAAAATGAATTTTATTATTTAGTTGAAAAAAAAACATCAAAAGCTTCGTTATTAAATATTATTAGAATTTTAATACAGTAGAATCCGCTTAATTGGGACACATTGGGAGGTGACCTATTTGTCCCCAATATCTAACTGTCTCGATTAACTGAATAACTAATAAACCGATACATTCGTACAGGACTATGCCAATCAGTCTCTATTAAGCGGTTGTCCCCTTTATGTGGTGTCCCAAATAAGCGGATTCTACTATATATTCATTGTATCAGTAACTATTAACATAATATACTTTGAGTAATAAATTATTTAAGGACTAGGCAGTTTTAAAAATTTATATTTTAATAAATGTGAAGATTATGAAGGTAAATGAATTGTGAAAAGTATATAGTGATATAAAATATCTTTATACTATATCTTTTACTAATATAAAATAATGTCATTGCCATTTAGTAAATTGTAATATAAAATAACGAGTAAGTTATTAAGATTAAGATGTAACGATGGTAGATTAAATTTAAAAGTAGATTGTTGTACTTTTAAAAAACATATCTGAGTGAAAATAAAGTATATTATAGATTTGCATAATTTTCAAAATTAGATATTTATAAAATGTATATACATTTGAGTCTAAAAATTTGATAGAAATTTAAAAATGTATGATTTCTTGATACAAGTGTTTGAACTATATAAATAATTTACTATCTAATATACTAGTGTATTTAGTTTATGTCATATAGAATTATTCTTGACTTGATACTTATGTATAAACAAGGAAATATCTAGAGGGATCAAACTCTCCTCGAAATTTTCTCGCATTACTCAAACTCAAAAATAATTTCATCATTATTTTATACACCACTTAAAAAGGCGTAGGGTGATCAAATATATTGGGGGGAGGGCTGAAAAAAACAATTAATAATAATAATAACAATAATAAAAAACACTCAAATAAATGAAAATGAGACATTTATTTGTTTTCAACTATAATTCCAAACGTCTATTAGTTTTTGAATATATATTTAATATATCATTTGAAATATCTCTTTCAATATTTAATATTGCCAGAGAGCAAAAACGGTCTTAAGTCATAGTTGACCGTATATATGTATTGATACGTCTCATTGTAGAATGTAGAAAAAGACCTCTCACATGATGCCGAAGAAATTGGTAAGGTCAGAGCTAAATTTACAAGTTTATGTACATTAGAAAAAGTTGAATCTGTTACATTTTTTTTAAATAAATAAATTTGATTTTTTTGTTCGGGTTCATTATTATATTTTTTAATACAGTTTTTGGCAACCATCATTTCAGCTTGAAGTGAATTCAAATCAACTTTCAGTAAATCCTATATTGATTAGAACACATTATTAACACAACTTTAAGTAATAGGACAGTTAGTTAGTACTTTCATGCTTAAGTTATTGGTTACATTAGTTTTATAAGTTTTCACTTAAGTTGATAGTTGATTTATTTATTTACATTTTACATACCTTATATTGTTGAATAAAAAATGAACTATTTTCATAGTCCCGATTGAAAAAATGATCAATTAAAATTGCCAACTTCAAACTCTCCGGAGAAAATCTTGTCTTCAGATTATTTACAATCTCGTCTATTATTGGATAATAAGCATGCACTTTCCAGTAATCAATTAAATTAGTTTCACTATCAGAGTCCTTGTGTTCAGCTGCACTTGTTGTAGTTACAACAAAATTTTTCAGAGATACAGGCTCTGTTCTTTTCCGTTTAGATACTATTAATGAAAATATGACATAAATTATAATCAATTAATAGCATTACTAAAATTAAACTATTTATTACTTTTATTGGGGACTTCTAATTCTATATTATGTTCTTGAGAAAATGTTACTATAGTTTCCCAAATTCTCACATATATTTTACTGTGATTTCGACTATCTTCAAAAGTTTTTATGACTGCATTTATTAAACTAGCTGCTTGACCAAGTGTCCCACTTTCGTTTTGTAATTGTTTGCTAAGAATATTAATTATATTTAAAATATAGCTGATAAAATGAAGGTGTATAATAAATGATCCTTTTTGCACACATGAAAGAATACCTAAGAAAAAAATAATAATTGTTGTTTTATTTTTAACTATAGTTTTTCATATTATATTGAATATCTTAATAACTTTTTACAAACCAATCGCTCTTGAGACATCTCTGTCGTTATTATCTTCAACTTCTTTAATTAAAATATTATTTATAATTGATCTAAAGTTGTCTATAACTGCTTTATAGTTTTTATGGCGACAAACCCATCTAATATCACTGATTTGTGAAAAAGTACATATTTTTATATTAAGGAGTTTTTGCATATCCTGCAACTTTTTGTTCTTGGATGGCATTGAGAAATGTACATATATGGCTCCCAACATATTAAAAACTTGCTATGAATATTTAAAAAAATACACATATTTTTATTAATTAACTATTGGTTTATTTTAAAGATAATAAGTTCAAAGTTGGAACTTACTTTAACATTCTTACACATATCAACTACAATCAAATTTAGCTTATGAGCCATACAATGAATGTAAGTTGCATATGGATAGTGTATCTTCATTTTAGCTTGAACGTCACCTTGTCTGCCAGACATAACATTGGCTCCATCGTAAGACTGCCCGACAACAGGAACTTGGTCTAACTTACACAATTTAAAAAAATTGAGAATTGCATTTACTAGAGTCTCGGCATCTTGTTTTTCAGATACATTTAAAAAGCCAATAAACCGTTCACATACTTCAAAATATTTGGTATATCGAATACAAATCGACATTTTGTTCTTGTTTGTGGCATCTAAAATATACTAAGTTTTTTATAACATTAATTTGAAAAGTTAAACTTCAGAAAATATACCTTGCTTCATCACACATAATAGAGTAAAAATCTGCACTTTTAACTTCGCTGATGATGTAGTCAAGAACATAATTTGAATAAATGTCAATAACAGTAATTTGAGTTGTAGCACTTGTATAATTTATAAATTTCTCATATTGGTTTTGGAAATCAGGGTTATGTTTAAAAAATAATTTACAAGCGTCCTTAAAATTAACTTATAAAGAATACATAAATAAATAAAATAAATAACAATGATTGATGGTTGACATAGGACAGAACTGTCATATTATTTAAAAATTAATGCAATCTAGTCCTATGTGGCTATGCCATGGTATATAATTCTTGGACAAAAATTCTTTATAAAACCATTTAACAACAAGAGCAGAAATAAATATATAACATTTTATTATACCTTGATTAAGTGAGTTATTGTCTTCTAGGTGACCCTTAAATGCTATTCCTTGGCGACTTAAATATAATGTTATATCTATTATGCACTTAATATAATTCCGGTTCTTAATTATATCTTCACAATTAGCAATTAATAAAGTGTGAACAGAACCTGTACTTTTAAACTTTGTGTGAGCCGACCACTTGGTCATACAAATCAAGTGATAAGAAGAACTACAATGAACTTCCAATTTTGATTTACAATTTTTTCCTTTTCCCTTTGAACCACTTAACTGATTGTAAGCAAATTTCATTAATAAAGATAGTTTATAGTTTAACGTTTACAAATTAAAGGCAAAATATATATTTATGTATAGTTATTATGCAATTTTTAATTAATAATGGACTAAATAAATACATTTTATAAATGTAAGCATTAAGCACTTACTTTTTTCCAATTATTAAATCCTTTGGTTATAAATATAACTTCTGATGTACCAGTACCAAAATTACAGCATACAAAGCAAAATATACTATTTTTTATGTATTAAGTTATTAGATAACTCCAAATTAACTTGAAAAATGAAGACAATTAATATATTGTACAATTAGTATATTGTACGGCAAACACAAAAATATGACAAAAAATAGAAAACAAAAAGGATGTTTCAAATCAAAAACATCAGTAGAGGCAATAGCTGCATTATGCGTGCGGTCAGTCGACTTGTGTTCTGTGCATGAAATACCGCTTGATGATTTCGGCCATGAGGTCCCGGAACTCGGTAGCGTCTTGCTTTGACTGGCGGCTGTCACCTCTCCACCCGTCGCTCGACAATTGGGAATAGCCATCGGGTTTGGACACGAACCATTTGGCGCCGAGGTTGGGCAACAGGTTGAATGGCGGCGGCATGTCATCCAGCAACATGTAACTGACGTACACCTGGGTCCGGCCGAACAGCCACTCGTACTCGGCGTTGTCGGCCACCCGCTGGAACGTGTTCGACATGGCGGCGATCAGCATATTCATCATAACGATGACCATGAGCACTTCGAAAACGGCGAACAGGCCGTAACCCATCAGCTGGGTGAATTGATGTGACTGCGTGGCCGTGTCGACACCGCCGGTGGCCGCCACCGTGTTTCCGACCACCACGTTAGGCGCGTCCACCGACGTCATGCAGAATATACCCCAGAACAACGTCTTGAACGTGTCGGCGACGGTGACGAACGAGTCCTCTTGCCGGGCCGTCTCGCCAGTTTCCGGGTTCTTGTATACCATACCCGTGTAGTAGGCGTAGTACGTGCCCAGGCCGCACGTGAACGCCGCCATAATGATGACCAGGAACGTGGCGAACTTGGCGAAGTCGTACAACACTTTGCCCAAGGACACCTGCATGGGCCCGATGTCATAGTTGAGCTGGCACAGGAACAGTAGCCGCATGTACGCCATGACTGTAGCCACGGCGAACAAGGCCTCGGCCACCAGCTGTGGGTCGGCCCAGTGCCAGTACTTGCGGTCCAGGTTTTCGGACACCCGGCCGACGAGGGCGCCCGTCAAGGCCCAGCACATGAACGACACCGTAAACAGCATAAGCTTGACAGTGTCGAACACGTTCCAAAGGTTCCTGAAGAACCGTTCCGAACCCTGCTGAAGCCGCAGCTTAAACTTCTCGACCACGTGGCCGAGCACGAATACGACGATCGGGAACCACGTGTGGAACCTGGGCGCACCCCTCCGCGCCAATAACTTATCGGCGTTCGAGTGGACGAACAGCAGAACCAAAAACACTAGGTATGCGACCAGACTATTAAACATCCGGTTGATCGGCAACCGGTTAGTTTGGTTTAGTTTCGAGTCGGGCGCAAACATGCCTAGAACTACCATAACCGGCAGCATGTAGAACCGCCACAGCAAGTATGCCAATTTCCGTAGCACCGAATACGACTTCCACTCGATCCAATCGCCCAGCCACGCCATCTCCAACACCTGTTGGATGTTGGTGTGCGCTACGAACTTTTTTTGCTTGTGGTCCATGGCTGTGATCAGTCTCGGGTACGGAAACTGTCCTCTGAACTTGCATCCGTCCCGATTTCGCAACATTATTTTTACTTCGTCCGATGTCCTGCAGTTTGTTAACATATCCACTGCAAACTGTTTCACCTGGAAGTAAAAATAGAAATTGGTTTTTTTTTTTTTAGATCATCGAAACGAACATTTTTTTCTATTACCTGCGATAATGAATTATATGGTTAATATTTGTAGCCAATCAAAAATGTTAAAAAACTATAAAAATAAAAAGTATGTATAAAAGTTATACTGCAGTCGGCGTAGATTTAATTATAAAATTCTATGGCGTTTGTTTTTCACATTTTATGGCTTAAATTTACGACATTAAATTATTATCAATTATTATAATAGCAGCTACAAAGCGTATTAGATATTATTATATGATTATTTTTATGGTTGCGGTACTATAAGTACAAATTGTACGATATGATATGCTCATTTTTCATTACAAAATATTTCACTCTGATCATAATACGACTATATAATATGATGTCATATGTATAAATATAAACAAAACAAAAAATTCACAAAATAGACAAAAATACCCGCTGTCTCAAAAAAAAATAAATAAATGAATAATTAACAAAAAAAATAAAACAATAATTGAGAATAATATATTTAACTAATAGAGAAAAAGCAAGTATAAAGTGCTGTGTTATACAATTGATCTGAATTCTGATAATTATTAATGACTTACATTGTTAAGAATTTTAAAAATATACAGAATATTTATACCTACGCCCTTTGTCCCACAAAACTATAGGTATTCGTATATAAATATCACTCTTAATTATGTAAATATGTAATTTACATATGTATCTATAGTTATAATTAATAACATAGCAATAATATTATTTAAGTCTAATTACGTCACAAACAAACAAAAAATAGAACGATAAATATACGTTTTTGATAAATAAAAACAGGTACAATTAAATTACAATTTATTCTAATTAGGTATCTAATTGTGGTACGTAACTGGCATATACAGTGTTCTTAGAAAAAATATGTAAAAGTATAAAAAATTTATGTATCAAAGTATCTTATTGATTAGGATATAATTATAAGGTACGCATATTTTTTAAATAGGGAAAAAGATTCCGTTCTCTCTCGCCATCCACAATCAATTCAAATACTTATAAGCATAGGCGAAACTAGACACTTTTATTAAGGCAAGCCAAATGAAAAATATAAAAAAAAATTTCTATTGACAACTTTTTATGGCAATTTTGTTTAATGTATATATATAATTAATATTTCTTTACAATTTAAATATTTAATAATAAATAAAAAATTTAATAATTAATACATTTACTAAAGATATACACAAATTATAATTTATTTATTTTTATTTTTTACTATTTAAATTACTATTATTATTAAAATGTCCATTGCTATATAATGTTAAAAAAAATACATATTATACATGATTTTTTTTAATAAAAGATTATATTTCTGTATATAGGTAGTTTTAAAATTATTCCGAATTGTTTTCATTTAAATTTTGATAATTTACATGCTTGTCCTATATCACGTGTTAAATATAATATAAAAATATGGCATTTTTCAATGAAATTATATAAACAGAAAAACGATAAAATTGATAAACTATAACTATCGATAAAAAAAAACTCAAGAAACGATTATGATCGTTTTTTATTTAAAAAAAATAATCACTGACGAAAATAATATTGAAAAAAATTAATTATTATCCGAATATTGTCACACACAGTCTATTTGACAGGTTTATGACTTTAAAAATACATGTAAATTCAACAAACAATAGATAATTATTTTAAAAAGCATTAAAATATGATAGCTTAACTTCTTGGACAATGAAGGTATGAAAGTACACGAAATAATGTAATTTACTTACAATGAGTAATTTGAAAAATTATAAATGTCCTATCTTTTAAATAGCGATTAACGGGGGTTAATAAAATCATTTGGTGTGATGTATTAATGTGTATAATAATAATATGGGTATTATATTTTAAATAATAATTAAAATATTTGGCTATCCTCTATCTATAAAAAAAATATTCTAATTACCTCTCCATAATTTTGTAATGTTAAACGCAAGAATCTTGTAGACAACCGCTAACGCCGGACAATGATAAAAATATGAATTTATAGTAAAAGAAATAATGTGAAAATATTTAAGTATGTATAATTGACAATAATTTTCTACGGGTATATCACCACGTAACAAACATTACCGACTGGTGACTTGATACGTACAATTAACTACCTAATACTTGCTATAATATAAAAATAAATGTCAAATGTCTAAATTAAACAATACAACTAATAAAAAATAAAACCGATTATTCGAGTACATAGATATAGACTATACGACTTCATATTTCCATTATCAATGTTAAAAATGAATGTTATTATTATGTTCATATTGTGTAATATGTACAATTTTTTAATTCAAGAAATTATTTCAAGTCCACATATTCTTATTATTTATTATTATTATTATTTCTTATTTTTATTAACTCATACACCTTAGAACATGTCCGTGACGCCGACGGTGATCCGACAACCAGTGAGTAACAGGATTTTAGACTGACACGTAATTTTTATTTTTATTTTTATTTTTTTTTAAATCTAATTTATTCTATCAACATGTTATTAATACAAAAATAATAAATATATATATATATATATGTATATTGTAGATATCTACTAAAACTAATCAACCATTAATTTAATGTTATGTTATATTATTATATTATAAGGTAAGCTAGGTATACCTTTTAAAAAATCCAAAGGTAAAAAATACAAAGGAGTAATTTTCATTTATACTCTTAATAATGTAATATTATTTAAACGTTTCTTTCAAGCAACATAATATATTTTAATATTATTTCGATATATTTTATTTTAGACAATATAATTGCCTTGATAAATATCGATATTATTCGGAATGTTTGATATCATACAATACAATACACACACATATATATATAATATAGTAGGTACCCGTTGTTTTATCGGCTTTTCGGTTGTCGGTTATCAGCCGACGGCTCACTGTCCCAAGTCCCGCGTGACGTTTGATACGCACCTGTTCGGCCATGGACGTGTACGCGGCCTTGTACACCTGTTCCTCGGACCCGCACTGCAACAGTTCGTCGTGCAACTGGAAACACCTGAGCACCGGGTCGGCGCTGGTGGACGTGGTGCATATGAAGGTCGGGTTGCTGATGGCCCAGTACGCGTTAAGCCGCTCGCAGCCGTCGGTGACCACCTCCCCGCGAATGGCCGCAGCCACGCACCGATTATCGCACGTGCATCGCGGCGGGTGCGGCCTCTCCAGCGTGTGGCCGCGGTTCAGCAAGTACTCGACCGTCTCGTACAAACCGCATTGCGTGGCCAACATCAGTGGCGTCATGAACCGCGGGAATTCTTCCGAATCGTTGCTGTCGTCGTCGTCGTCCGCCGTATCGCTTCCGTCGGTATCCGACGCTGTCCTTTTCCGGCCGCCCGCATTGCCCCGGCTTTTGCCTCTGCCGTTGGCCTCCTCGAATTCCAGCAGACGGTCCAGCAGCTTTAGGTTGTCGTACGTGATCGCCAACAGCATCGAATCGCCGATTTTCACGTCTAAAATTTATAATTTATGTATTGGTAATATTTTACTTAGCTGTATATTAGGTGCCCCACTTCAACCCGCGGGTTAAAATCAATTTGTGTTCCGAATCGACCGAATCAATCGATTTACGTTTTGCTTCAATAGAAATATACATACAAGTTTTTGCCTTGTGGATACAATTATTATATAATGATGACTTTTATGATTTTTCACTTCTTAATATTATTGATATATCATATATGTATTTGATGCAAACACTAGAAGACTGAAGAAAATTCGACGAATGATTATAAAAGCCAACATTGTTCAGATTGGTATTTGTTTTTTAGTGATGATCACATCAAGAATATGGCCAGAATTGATAAATCTTAATCCATTTGAGTACATAATCATTGTAATTGTATTCATAAGTATTTGTTTTTTTTTTAAACATATTTGTAAAAAAATTGTAAATGCCAAATTTTTATTAATTATAATTATGGTACCTACCAAATTAAATATTATGAAAATAACACGACAACCATTTAAATGAACAACAATTTTTTTTTAGTTAAAACAAAATTAATCCAGCCTGCATCAATATAATATATAGGTTATAAATAAGCTAAAAATAATCTCTTAAGTCTCGAAGAATCTATTGATTTATTAATATATTCATATACTTTTTATTGAAAACTGTTCGTTAGTTTATGAGATCAACGCGTTATAACATATAAGCTCTTCAGATTTATAACTTTATTTAAGATATTTAGACTAATAAATATATTCAATATTAGTGTTAAAGTATTAAATGGTGTTATTTAATGAAAATACATCGAAGCACTTAATACACTAATCAAATTAAGACGATAAATAAAAATAGATATTTCAAAATTCTCCGTGATTTTTTAGTTATATTATGTACCTAGATAAGAAGTCGTAACTCGTAAAATATAAAAGATATTATATAGATTTCGTATGGTCTTATTTGTGTAATTTAACTATCGATAAAATATTAAAATGTATGAATATACGATAATGACGATTGAATTGATTATTATATTTATTTAATAATAAATAATTATAAAAATAACAGCCAGATTGTAGTACTTCAACATTAATTGTTGACATCTGTCTTGTCTCTATTATCTATTCACGTTCACAATATTATTATATTTTATTGCAACTACACTTTTACGTATTGCAATTATCAGTATTTAGTATGACAGTATACGATTTACTATTAGTATAGTCGTATGTATATACGATAAAACGTCAATAAAAAGAAATTCTTTTTTTTTTAGATATACGCGTAGGCGCAAATAGTGTTTGAAATTAGAAAGAGTTTTAGGGGGCTATAGCTCAGTTCTATACTGGATTTCTAATGTATTATGTAGTTAAATAATTAGTTTTTTGGGAGCTCAGCCCCCAAGCCGACTCTATTTGCGCCTATGAATGTACGATCTTAGACCTTAGTAAGTCAACTTGTTGTATAACTACTTGTTTAGTGTAGGTTTAGGTACTTGCCTTTTTGTTGAAGAATTAAATCTACTAGGGGTTCGCATTGGTTCTGTATGGCCAGATTCAACGGTGTGTCTCCCTGGAACTTCATATTAATATTTACCCTATAAGTTTTTAAATACTTTTCGATTTTTGGTAAGTTGCAGCTCTTCACTAACTCAAAAAATTGTTGATCCTGCGGCGTCAACTCGTCAGTAAACGAATACAACTGCTCGGACATATTGATTTTAGTTTCTTTCTGAAAAAAAAAATATTCTGTAATTCGAATTGTAGATAATATAGATGGTTGCATCCAAAAACCACACAATTTTGATTTTGACCCTAAATAGGTCGATAGACAAAAAACACACAACTAAACGATCATATTTATAACAAATTTAGAGTGGGTGAAAACCTCACACTGAATCCCGGACGAAAAGTCCGGGGACAAAAAGTTCGTTTTAAAAAAAGTGAAACAAAAAGTTCGAAAATACAAAACATTTTATATATTTAATATTCATTTTAAAAATTTAAAAATGTTTGTACAAATTATATTTTTGGAAAAATTTTTTACGTAATGGAGATCGTATAAAATTTTTAAATAACGTCGGCAGTCGGTTTCAGCAAATAAAACTTAGAAAGTTTGAATTTATATTAAATTAATATCTATTTAAAATTTTTGAATGTAAAATTTTTTTTGATGAAATATGAGGATAACGATAATAAATAATTAATTGTGCGTTTTTTGTTCATCGACCTTTTTGGGGTCGAAATCATAACTGTGTGATTTTTAGATACGACAATTTTTAAAATTGTTCGGTTTTAATCTATTAAATGTGTGCAGTTTTAACCTACCAAAAGTGTGCGATTTCGTCCTGTATTTTATCAAAAATGTACGTGTTTTGGAATTAACGAATATAGATTATTAACGCATGTATAATATTATACAATTAAAAAAAAGGCAAAAATTATCATGATTTATTTACATTTTTAGCTAACTGTATTATCATTGATAATATATTATAGACTTATAATATATACCTGCGGTTCTTAACCTGCAGTGGTTCGCGCCGTTTGCGGCCCCCTGGAGGTCCACGGCAGCTTTAGGAATATTAAAAATAAAATTATTTACTTATATGATAGTTTTATGAAACATTAAGTTTAACAAAAATAATTATAAGTGTGTATGTGTATTGTTATGTCTACTTCTATAATTTGTAATATAAAAAAGCGGGTAAGTGGGTATCGCTCTGCTGTAAATTAGGGAGTGGGGTGGACCTCAGACTATGGTAGGTTAAATTTGAATCCAATGATAGGTATCATTGTATACGAAAAACGATTCTGAACGAAGATGATTTGTCAGTTTAGGATATATTATATTTAAATATTGTCATATTATATTCTATTTTGAAACAAATAGTATAGTTTTTATATGTTTCTATGGTTACTTTATAGTATTTGTTTATTAATAAAAAAAATATTAGGCAACATACGCATAATGAGAGTATGAAATTTCATTTAAATTTTGAAATATTTCGAATAAATTCGAACTTTAAGCACTTATAAAAAAAAATTGTGACTAACGATTTTGGATTTTTTTTTATCACTTTAAGAACAACTTATAAGAAACCTTGTATTAAATTTTCAAGATTTTCTGGCCACCCAAAAAATTTTTATCGGCATTTGAAGAAAAAAAACGTAGAAAAGTCGAAAATTTCAATTGTCTATAAGTAGCTTAAAAATGGTCAAATTTTTTTGAAAATTTAACTGTAAAGAGATAACCATAATATAAACATTTGGTGAAAATTTCAAATATTTACAATGATTCGTTTTTGAGTTACAGCAAAATCAAAAAATCGAAAAGTGGTTTTTCGAAATTGCCATTTTTCTGTCATTTTTTTTTATTTTTCTCGATTTTTTTGAAAACTATTTGAAAATTTTAATTTTGACCCCCGCAAAGTACCAACTAGATTCAATTACCTATTCAAAGAGGGGCTGAAGTCAAAAATCGGAGCATTATTACTGCCCCAAATGTTGTCGTCAGACACAAAAAAAAAAAAACACACATCATAGTAAAAGCAATACATTCATCACTTCGTTCAGAATCTAAAATATATAAAAAATATATACCTAATATACAGTAAAAGTAAACCTAAAAATTACATATGTAATATAAAATGGCATACTTGATAAATTCTATTTTATTTGGCAATAGATTTTCAGTAGTATTTGTCAATGAATCAACATCTTTTTTTATTAATTTAGCATTAAATTTCAATAGTGGAACAGGTTCTTTTAATTGGGATCGAATTGAATATTCACTTGTAGATAATGTTTTTTGAATAGTTAAATGTTTTCTTTGTTTTGGTTTCTTTAAAGAATTCCTTAATTTATTTGTGTTATATTTAGATTTAAAAAAAAAAAGGTATTTGATAAAAAATTAGTAGGGGGTCCGCGATTTCTAAAAATCTTTCATCCGGGGTCCATATTCTACTTAAGGTTAAGAACTGCTGGTATATACTACATAATAAAATCAATGCTATTATATATTTAGGTAATATACTAATATGTTATGGGCAATGTACACGACAATTTGGTCTTGCCAAAGAAATTTAAATCACAAATACAAATAAATTATTATTTGTGAAATATTTTGTATTAAATTAATTTAAACTACCTAATAGTAATATAATATAATATATTACACAAAAAATGTATTCCTTGTATTTGTGGTTCAAATTTATGGGGCATATTGCATATTGCTCATAATATTTATTTGTTTTCAGTGAAGATAACACGAGCCCCAAAGTAGGTAGGTACACAGTGCCTGATTTAAGACTTTTGAGGCCCCAGACAAAATAATAAATGTGCCTATTATAATAAATTTTAAATTAAATTATAGGATCAATTAAAATAATTAGATCTAGTACGTGGGCCCCTTAGTCGACGTGGGCCCTGGACAAATACCAATAATGTCCTTGCGTAAATATGGCCCTGTAGGTACAGTAAAATTATGACACATACCTATGTCGAATAGATATGATATAAATTGTTATTTATTTGTATGTAAAGTTTAAAACCAAAAAGTATTTAATGTTTATTTAATTTTTAAATTTTAAACTTTAGTCAATCCTACTTGTGTGAGAAATTAAATTTATCATAGATTTTTATTTTTATAACACAGTAAATCAAATGAAATAACCAAATAAATCTATAGACTCATAGTTATTATTTTCGTATTAATCTTATATATATTTGATGACTTACTTTAACGCCCATCACGAAAGCTTAAATCAAATTACAGGGTTATATGTATAATAATAATAATAATAATAATAAACTCATTGTGTAAACCACAATTCAATTTGTTTATTGTATTTCGTTAACTTTACATAATTATAATACCTAGTTTATAAATATAAACTACTATTATATAACCACAGTAACCGTATATATATATATATATATATATATTAAACTCAATATTCCTAGGTAAGCAGAGCTTGCGCTAATGTGTAGTTGTGCATAAGTGTGCAGTTCTAAATTAAAATGTGCAGTTCTTATTTAAATGTTGTGCAGACGTGCAGTTCATAAAAAATAATATGTTTTGAATTTTTAATAATTAATTCTATATTTCTATGAGCTTATAACATAAATATCATTTGACCTTATTTTGTTTTTCAAATTAATTAGAAATTATGATTGAAACATTGATAATTTATCTATGAATATCAAGAGATTAAATCTACTACGGTCAGCGCCGGCGCAAGACCGGGGCGACCGAGGCACATGCTCCGGGCCCCGCGCTTTCAGGGCCCCGCTAGAAATTATTGGGTACTGGTTTGTTATATCCCCGCCGCGGCGATTGAAAACTTTATAGCCCCGCCACTCAGGTTTGTTATCGCCCCACCATTCATATAATAATAAATACATCGTATATAAATATATTAAAAAATCGAATAATAATAAATATAAAACAGTGATATAATTAAAAATTTTTATTTATTGACGATATAGGTATTGATATAATATTTAAAATAATTGAATAATAATTAATATAAAACGGTGATATAATTAAAAATGTTTATGCTTTATGTGATTCCCAAAATTCTAAAGTCTAAAAAATTTCTATCCGTCCCTCTACGTTTTTGTTGCCTTATTTGGCCGAATCCCACATTCTTTCAACATTTTGTGTGTGGGTTCCTGAGTTAGGGTCCACGAAATTATATTTAAGATTGACTTGATTATGTTGAAATCCACGTTGTTGCAAATCAACATAAGCTTTGCAACTGTCAGAAAAAATTATAGAACCATGTCTAATATATCGGTTAATAATAATTAATAGACTATAATATAAGTTTGTGTTTGGTGCATGGAGAGCAACAATAGTTTTTTAGACTCGTACTTGGCAGAATTTATGTGGCGATCAAAACTGAATAATAGTGATCCGTTTGAAACTATTCAAAAGATATAGCAGAATTTTGGGAATCACATAAAGCATAAACATTTTTAATTATATCACTGTTTTATATTTATTATTATTCAATTTTTTAATATATTTATAATATTTATATATATTTTTTAAATGAGTCGGGAAAAACATAAAAAAAATTAGGGAAAAACGGGATTTTTTACGCAAAACCAGTTTTCGACAAAATCGAATTTTTTATTTTGCTATAACTCAAAAACTAATAGATGTAAATACTTGAAATTTTCACCAAATATTTATATTAGAGTTCTCCATACACAGTTAAATTTTCAAAGAATTTTGACTTCTTTTGAGCTATTTATAGACAATTGAAATTTTTAATTTTTTTTAGTATTTTTTTTTTAAATAACGATAAAAATTTTTTGGCCGGCCAGAAAATCTTGAAAATTTAATACAAGGTTTCTTATAAGTTGTTCTTAAAGTGATAAAAAAAAATCCGAAATCGTTAGTCACAATTTTTTTTTATAAGTGCTTAAAGTTCGAATTTATACGAAATATGTCAAAATTGCGAAAATTGGCAAGTAATTTTGTGGTTGAAAATTCGTAAAATTTTTTACTTTTATAACTAAGTTTTGAAAATTTGATACAAGGTTCTCCATACATTTTTCTTCAATTATCTGTAAAAAAAACTCTACTGGATTCAGACAAAAAAATTTTATGAGTGTTTGAAATTTAAATTTTTACAAAACCGCGTTAAATAACGGTTTAGCCTCAAACGATTTTTGATATTTGTTGTTATTCAAACAGTATAAGTCGTAAATACTTGAAAATTTTACCAGTTATTTAGATTGCCATTTTCTTTACGTGATTTGATTTTCAAAACATTTTGACTTTTTTTGAGCTATTTATAGACAATTGAAATTTTCAAATTTTTTTTATTTTTTTTTTATAAATGTTGATAAAAAAAATTTAGGTGGGACAAATTACTTGAAAATTTAATTGAAGGGTCCACATAACTTGTTCTAACTCTCATTCAAAAATTATAAAAATACATAGGCACAATTTTTTTTTATTAGCATTTGAAGTTCAAATATTGACAAAAATTCGTCAAAATCATGAATATTTTTCACTATTTGGTAGTTAAAAATTTATAAATATTTTTCTATCAAAAGCTAAGAATTGAAAATTTAATACTATGCTGTCCATAAGTTAGGCTTAGAATAATTATAAAAAAGTTTGAGGATTGTTCAATTTAAAAAATTTTACGTGTGTTTAAAGTTTTAATTTTAATTTGAAATCAAAAATACACGTGTAAAATAACTTTTAACTAATAAATAATTTTCGATTTTTGTTATTTTTAAAAAATTACTTGACTACTTCCTTTTACTTTATCTTGAAAAATTTTTACTTAAATGTTTGAATTTGTTTCAAAATAGAATATATGATATAATTTAAATATAATATATCCTAGACTGACAAATCATCTCCGTTCAGAATCGTTTTTCGTATACAATGATACCTATCATTGCATTCAAATTTAACCTTCCCTAGTCTGAGGTCCATCCCACCCCCTAATGTACAGCAGAGCGATACTCACTTACCCGCTTTTTTTTATATTTTTTATATACATTGTATTTATTGTTATATGAATGGCGGGGTGATAACAAACCTGAGTGGCGGGGCTATAAAGTTTTCACTCGCCGCGGCAGGGCTATAGCAAACCAGTACCTGCAATTATTGTTTAAAATAACATTATTTATATTTAAAACTCATTTGTTAAGTTCCATACAGGATTTTATTATCGAGTATAGTTGCATAATATTATTTTGATGTTAGTGGTCGGTCTCTGAAATATTAAAATATATTGTAGATGAGTTATAACTTATAAATAAATCGAATTCGTAATTATTTTAAACCACAATAACGATTCATAAATTTAATTTTCGTAAAAACCAAATGCATGCTAGTATGCTACTATTGAACTGGGTGTCTGTGTGTTTCTGTTATTATTTGATTATCATGAGTAACAACAATATTATATTAATATTATTTTTATTTTATTGTCATTTCACGTTCATATTTCATATTATGAACATCTGAGAGGCGAACATAGAACAAAGTCTTATCTCATTCTTAGGTAAGGGAATTAAAAAAAAAAATAATAAAAGTAAATTTATTGTGTAAGTAATAATACATACTTCTATATTTTTTTATACACTATAAAATACTTGTAATCGCTAAAAAATATAATAATATTACAAATTATGTTAAGCTTGATGTAAAAAACTATTCAAATATAAAAACTTCCTAGTTCAGTTTCTCAAATAAAATCTTTTACCTACTATAAAATCATATTTTGTATTTTGTTGCATACGTACTGTTTATTGTTAAATTAACTACGAAGCAGGCTTTTTTTATTTTCAAGTATTAAATAGGTACTTATAAAATTCTAATATATAGAGTATAGAGTCTAATATCTATATTATAGACTGTAAAGGTAGGTAACATACCTAGTATTAACAAATATAACTATGTAAATTATAAAAAGATGTATAGGACTTGTATTTTTTCCAGTTGGTAGCCGGTAGGTTTTTGCTTTCAATATTTCGCATATTGGGGCCCCTTCCAATATGATGTGCCCCGGGCCCCGAAAAACCTAGCGCCGGCGCTGACTACGGTCTTTAAGATAAACCATGGTCATGACCATTGAGTTATGCCACCAAATATTGTGATTGTGCTCAAATTAATCACCATCTCTAATTAGAAGATATTTTTATCGATGAATAGGTTGTCATAAAAAAGAAAAAACATTTAAAAATTAGACTAATAATAATTGTTGTTAATCAAAATATAATTTAAGGAATTTTGTTATATAAACTTTACTTAACTGACAATATTTTAATTTTTAATATTTATGAATTTATGATATTATATAGTATGTGTTATGTATTATACGCGAGCTAAGCGAGCATCAAATTTTTTCACTTCTGAAAAACACAGAGTGTGCAGCTCTAACATTTCTTTAGTGCAAACTCTGTAGGTAAGTCATAAGCGACATAAGCTATATAGTATAAATGTATAATCCTGGCAGTTTTACTTTTATATTATTTTATAATATTTTGAGAGATCCAACATATTTGTACATTGTTTTTTTTTTTATAAAAATAAACAATGAAAAACTAATAACATGGCAATATAGTTTATTAGTGTTATTACCATAGATAATAAAGAAATGGATAGGACAAGCATATGTTAAATATATTTGAGGCCGCGTTCCTAGAGGGGAAGTCAATTGAGGCCTCTTTTGTAATGATAGTCGATACTCGATATAGGTATACTTATTTGGCCTCAATCGTTCCCCTTCAAGATCGCTGATAAGACCGTTTGGCCTATCCATATCTTTATTATCTATGGTTATTACTTACCTATTAGTTTTATTTTATCAATATTCATAAAAACAAGATTTAATTTAAAATTATAAATATAGGTAATTATGTTTTATAATTATAAATAACACATAAGTTTTTATGTTATTTACTGTTATTAATGGTAATCAGTAAAAATGCACAATTTGACTATGAAAATTTTAAAAAGGGTGGGCAAGTGGGTAATGCTCTGCTATGTAGTAGAGATGGAAAGTAAGTCACTATTATAATGGATGTGTTAAATTTGAATGCAATGACAGGTATCATTGTATACGAAAAACAATTTTGGACGGAGATGATTTGTCGGTCTAGGATAATAATTATCTTAGTAGGTAAGATATATTATATTTTTACCTGTATTTAAATTGTAATACATCGTTATTTTATGCGATTTCATAAAAAAATTAAATTTCATATACTCATAAAATGTTTTCTATATTGACGCTAGAATTTTTTTTTTACAGTTATTTGAAGAAAAAATTATGGAAAACCTTATATTGGGTTTTTTAATCTTAAATATAAATCACAAAAATGTTATGAATTTTCAACTTCAAAATTCCTTGCAAATTTTCGCGATTTTGATGTATTTCATAAACATTTGAACTTTAAATGCTTATAAAAAAAAATTGTGACTATTGATTTTTGATTTTTTGTTTTTACTACGATAAGTACAACTTATAATAAACCTTGTGTTAAATTTTAAACAGTTTTTAAAGCGTCAAATCTTTTTTAAAGGCCTTTCAAAAAACAACTTAAAAAAATCAAAAATTTCAATTGTCTATATAATAAATAGCTTAAAAAAATATATTCGAAATATTTTGAAAATGTAATCGTAAATATATAACTCTTATAAATTTACACTTATAATTTGGTGAAAATTTCAAGTATTTACAATAATTCGTTTTGAGTTAAGCAAAATAAAAAAATCGATTTTGTCGAAAACTAGTTATACGTAAAAATTCCCGTTTTCCATTACTTTTTTAGGATTTTTCCTGGTGCTTTTGAAAACTACTGAACATTATTTGCTTATGACCCTCCCCAAATATTCCAACTAGATTCATTTTTATTTTCAAAAAGAGACTGAAGTCAAAATTCAAAGCACTATTACTAGGTACTCCAAAACGTCATTACAGATACACAAAAAAAAAAATAAAAATAAAAAAAAAAGCGGGTAAGTGGGTATCGCTCTGCTGTATATTAGGGGGTGGGGTGGACCTCAGACTATGGTAGGTTAAATTTGAATGCAATGATAGGTATCATTGTATACGAAAAACGATTCTGAACGAAGATGATTTGTCAGTTTAGGATGTATTATATTTAAATATTGTCATATATTCTATTTTGAAACGAATAGTATAGTTTTTATATGTTACTATAGTTACTTAATAGTATCTGTTTATTAATAAAAAAAGTATTAGGCAACATACGCATAATGAGAGTATGAAATTTAATTTAAATTTTGAAATATTTCGTATAAATTCGAACTTTAAGCACTTATAAAAAAGAATTGTGACTAACGATTTCTGTTTTTTTTATCGCTTTAAGAACAACTTATAAGAAACCTTGTATTAAATTTTCAAGATTTTCTGGCCACTCAAAACATTTTTATCGGCATTTGAAGAAAAAAAACTTAGAAAAGTCGAAAATTTCAATTGTCTATATTATAGACTCTATAAGTAGCTTAAAAATGGTCAAAATATTTTGAAAATTTATCTGTAAAGAGATAACCATAATATAAACATTTGGTGAAAATTTCAAGTATTTACAATAATTCGTTTTTGAGTTACAGCAAAATCAAAAAATCGATTTTGTCGAAAAGTGGTTTTTCGTAAGATTGCCATTTTTCTGTCTTTTTTTTTTAGATTCTGAACGGAGTGATGAATGTATTGATTTTACAATGATGTGTGTTTTTTTTTTTTTTGTTTTTTTGTTTTTGTGTCTGTGTACAGCATAACTAGTCGAAATAATGCTTCGATTTCAAACTTTGGGGGTGGTTTCCGATGGCAAAGTGGATATCCTTGGTGCATTATAGAGGTGAAAAGTAAACATTTTCCAACAGTTTTCAAAAAAATCGAGAAAAACAAAAAAAAAATGACAGAAAAACGGGAATTTTTACGCAAAACCAGTTTTCGACGAAATCGAATTATTTATTTTGCTATAACTCAAAAACTAATCGATGTAAACACTTGAAATTTTCACAAAATATTTATATTAGCGTTCTCCATACACAGTTAAATTTCCAAAGAATTTTGACTTTTTTTGAGCTATTTATAGACAGTTGAAATTTTCAATTTTTTTAAGTATTTTTTTTTAAAATAACGATAAAAATTTTTTAGCCAGCCAGAAAATCTTGAAAATTTAATACAAGGTTTCTTATAAGTTGTTCTTAAAGTTATAAAAAAAAATCCGAAATCGTTAGTCACAATTTTTTTTTATAAGTGCTTAAAGTTCGAATTTATACGAAATATGTCAAAATTGCGAAAATTGGCAAGTAATTTTGTGGTTAAAAAATCGTAAAAATTTTTTCTTTTATAACTAAGATTTGAAAATTTGGTACAAGGTTCTCCATAAAATTTTCTTCAACTATCTGCAAAAAAAACTCTACCGGACTAAAACAAAAAATTTTTATGAGTGATTGAAATTTAAATTTTTACAAAACGGCGTTAAATAACGGTTTAGCCTCGAACGATTTTTAATATTTGTTGTTATTCAAATAGTATAAGTCGTAAATACTTGAAAATTTTATCAGTTATTTAGATTGCCATTTTCTTTACGTTATTTGATTTTCAAAACATTTTGACTTTTTATGAGCTATTTATAGGCATTTGAATTAATCAATTTTTTTTTTTATAATTGTTGATAAAAAAAAATTAGCTGGGGGACAAATTACTTGAAAATTTAATTGAAGGGTCTACATAACTTGTTCTAACTCTCATTCAAAAATTATAAAAATACATAGGCACAATTTTTTTTTATTAGCATTTGAAGTTCAAATATTGACAAAAATTCGTCAAAATCATGAATATTTTTCACTATTTGGTAGTTAAAAATTTATAAATATTTTTCTATCAAAAGCTAAGAATTGAAAATTTAATACTATGCTGTCCATAAGTTAAGCATAGAATAATTATAAAAAAGTTTGAGGATTGTTCAATTTAAAAAATTTTACGTGTGTTTAAAGTTTTAATTTTAATTTGAAATCAAAAATACACGTGTAAAATAACGTTATACTACTAAATAATTTTCGATTTTTGTATTTTTAAAAAATTACCAAACGTAGGATCTTGAGACTTTTACTTAAATGTTTGAATTTGTTTCAAAATATAATATATGACAATAGGTATTAAAATATAATATATCCTAGACTGACAAATCATCTCCGTTCAGAATCGTTTTTCGTATACAATGATACCTATCATTGCATTCAAATTTAACCTACCATAGTCCGAGGTCCACCCCACCCCCTAATGTACAGCAAACCAATACTCACTTACCAGCTTTTTTTTTTTTGTTTTTCTCGATTTTTTTGAAAACTATTTGAAAATGTTTACTTTTCTAATTTTCCTATTCAAAGAGGGGCTGAAGTCAAAAATCGGAGCATTATTACTGCTCCAAATGTTGTCGTCAGACATAAAAAAAAAAAACACACATCATTGTAAAATCAATACATTCATTACTCCGTTCAGAATCTAAAATAAATTCTTACACACATTTATACAAACTACATACACAAAGAAATTGTATAAAAATAATTATTAACTCAAAAAAATTTGTTGATATAAAATTATTCTAATTAATCATTTATCAATTATAATAGTATCATATTATATTATTATAATTATTTATAATATTACAAGTGTAGTAAATATATAGTTGGTATAAAAACAATTAGCATATTGCTGGTAAAAGTTATTCAACTGGTCATAAAAAAGTTTAATATAGGCAATTTCTATGTATGTACACATGTATCATGTAAATGTGTGCATAATAACTAGTAAGTGATCATTTTTAATAATTAAAATATTTAATATTTATAAGAATTGTTCTTTTTTCCACTATTCTTTTAGATTCTGCACGGAGTGATGAATGTATTAATTTTACAATGATGTGTTTTTTTGTGTCTGTGTACAGCATAACTAGTCGAAATAATGCTTCAATTTCAAACTTTGGGGGTGGTTTCCGATGGCAAAGTGGATATCCTTGGTGCATTTTACAGGTCAAAAGTAAACATTTTCCAACAGTTTTCAAAAAATCGAGAAAAACAAAAAAAAGTGACAGAAAAACGGGAATTTTTACGCAAAACCAGTTTTATTTTGCTATAACTCAAAAACTAATTGATATAAACACTTAAAATTTTCACCATATATTTATATTAGTGTTATCTATATACAGTTAAATTTTCAAAGAATTTTAACTTTTTTTGAGTTATTTATAGACCATTGAAATTTTTAATTTTTTTAGTATTTTTTTTTTAAAATAACGATAAAAAATTTTCGGCTGGCCAGAAAATCTTGAAAATCTAATACAAGGTTTCTTATGAGTTGTTTTTAAAGTGATAAAAAAAATCCGAAATCGTTAGTCAACATTTTTTTTTATAAGTGCTTAAAGTTCGAATTTATACGAAATATATCAAAATTGCGAAAATTTGCAAGTAATTTTGTGGTTATTATTTGTTGTTATTCAAATAGAATAAGTCGTAAATACTTGAAAATTTTATCAGTTATTTAGATTGCCATTTTCTTTACGTTATTTGATTTTCAAAACATTTTGACTTTTTATGAGCTATTTATAGGCATTTGAATTAATCAATTTTTTTTTTTATAATTGTTGATAAAAAAAAATTAGCTGGGGGACAAATTACTTGAAAATTTAATTGAAGAGTCCACATAACTTGTTCTAATTCTCATTCAAAAATTATAAAAATATATAGGCACAATTTTTTTTTATTAGCATTTGAAGTTCAAATATTGACAAAAATTCGTCAAAATCATGAATATTTTTCACTATTTGGTAGTTAAAAATTTATAAATATTTTACTATCAAAAGCTAAGAATTGAAAATTTAATACTATGCTGTCCATAAGTTAAGCTTAGAATAATTATAAAAAAGTTTGATGATTGTTCAATTTAAAAAATTTTACAAGTGTTTAAAGTTTTAATTTTAATTTGAAATAAAAAATACACGTGTAAAATAACGTTTTACTACTAAATAATTTTCGATTTTTGTTATTTTTAAAAAATTACTGGTAGTAAGATCTTGAAACTTTTATACTTAAATGGTTGAATTTGTTTCAAAATATGACAATATTTAAATATAATATATCCTAGACTGACAAATCATCTCCGTTCAGAATCGTTTTTTGTATACAATGATACCTATCATTGCATTCAAATTTAACCTACCCTAGTCCGAGGTCCACCCCACCCCCTAATGTACAGCAGAGTGATACTCATTTACCCGCTTTTTTTTATTTATTTTTTGTTTCTATCATCACGTCTTGGAGTAGTAATAGTGCGATTTTTGACTTCAGCCCTTCTGTAAGAAGGAAATTGAATCTAATTTGTATTTTGAGGGAGGAGGGGGGTCAAAACTGAAATGTAAAAAATTTCCAGTAGTTTTCATAAGTGCCAGGAAAATCCTTGAAAAAGTAATAGAAAAATGGTAAATTTTTACGCATTTCTGGTTAGGTTAGACTTTTCGGGTTCTTCAGTACTCTAGTAACTTAATTGCAAATAGTCCGGAGTACCTACCGACTTTTGAAACATTGTAATAATTACCTAATTTTGATTTTTGTTTTGAATCTCTAGCTAAGTTAAAAAATATTGTTACCTATGAATAGTTCATAATTCACTTATTGTTCTCATAACTATGTAATTTTTCTTTATGTGTATATATATTATTATTACTGTTATTAATATTAGATTTAAGCTTGTATAACATTTTCTGTACTCATTTACCCCTTTTAGGGTGTTATAAATATATAAATAAATAAATAACCAGTTCTTGACAAAATTTTTATTTTGCCGTAACTCAAAAATACTTGTAAATACTTGAAATTATTACAAAATGTTTATATTAGCGTTATCTATTTACGATTATATTTTCAAAATATTTAAAATATTTTTAAACTATAGACCATTCAAATTTTCAATTTTTCTAAATTTTTTTTCTCGAAATGCCGATAAAAAAATTTGGCTATCCAAAAAATTTTTAAAATTTAATACAAGGTTTATTATAAGTTGTTCTTATTGAAGAAAAAAAAATCAAAAATTATTAATCACAATTTTTGTTTATAAGCATTAAAAGTTTTACAATTTAAAATGTTTACGAAATATATCAAAATAGGAATTTTGAAGTTGAAAATTCATACATTTTTTTGTAATTTATAACTTTGGTTTAAAAACCCAACACAAGGTTCTCGATAACTTTTTCTTCAAATTATAGTAAAAAAAATCTCCAGTGTCAATATAAGAAAAATTTTATGAGCGTATCTTGAAACTTTTATACTTAAATGTTTGAATTTGTTTCAAAATATGACAATATTTAAATATAATATATCCTAGACTGACAAATCATCTCCGTTCAGAATTGTTTTTCGTATACAATGATACCTATCATTGCATTCAAATTTAACCTAACCTAGTCCGAGGTCCACCCCACCCCCTAATGTACAGCAGAGCGATACTCACTTACCCGTTTTTTTACCTTAATCTTTTTTCCAGTATTCGTTATTAATACCAAATATTAAAAATTTTAGAACAAAATTAAAATTTTTCTAAGTTCATTGAAATTAGTTAAAATAATATTTTCATCTTTGTCATATTATATTATTTAAATCCTGTGAAACATTATTTTATTTTATTTTCCTTAAAACTAGTTATTTCGTATTCAATTGTAATAATTGTTCCATTACACAAGCTTTTTTAAACTCAGGATATTCCTAATTACAATTTTTCTGATATACAAATTTTTGTAAATTGATTTATTTTTATTCTTTTTTTTTATAATTAAACACTACATATTTGTTCTTGGGTGCTCAATATAACACATGCAATGTATTACTGTACGTAGTAAATAGATATACTAAGAATAAAACATTTTATTAAATGGGTTAATTTTAACAGCTTTTGATATATTTTAATATAACCATGATGGTATACTCGTATACGGTGTACTTATTTGAAAATCCCGTAGTTATAAATATATTTAAAATGAATTAATACAAAATTGAAAATCAGCTTAAATGTCTATCTGGTAATTTAGCTAGTACCTAACTACACGTCAAATCTTTATTACTTGCCCTAAAATGAATCATATTTCATAATTAACTATGATTTCATAACATGTGTTCAATTTCTAGTATTATTTAAGGTACTGCAAGGTTTCTATACACTATACGCTGTATAGTATACGGTATAACACTAGTATCGATATAATACGGTATTAAACAAAAAAAAAAAAATTAAATACTGTATTTTTATAATTGGTAAGAAAATCGACAGTTCAAATCAGATTCAGAGGAGTAGATGATAATAACTAAAATGGTGAGATTAACAAAATATCATAAGATTTGTACAATACCTACGTGAATATCAATATTAAATATACCATCCTCGTATTTAATAAAAAAAAAAAAAACTCATATTTAAAATGTTAATTCTTAACTAGCATTTATTAAATGAAATATTATTTATATATCATATTTTATTTAATTATTTTTTAATAATATTTCCAATAAAGATGAGATATATTTTGTAGACAACTTATAAATAAGGTACCTTAGATTATTTATCATATAGGCAACTTATATTACACAATAGGCAAATCCATGAACTACCAAAAAAAAACATAGGTAAGTTATAACTAGGAAAATAATACACAAAAAACCAACAATAAAGGCATTAAAAATTGCCAATAGGTAATGCTACAAAAAATGCATCATTTTTAACAGGAAAATGCAACCAACAAAGACTTGAAAAAGTAAAAGTTTAGCCAAAAACAACCCAAATTAGGTATATATATACGTAATTTGCGACACATCTAAAAATTAATTTAGGTAATTCATCTTTTACCTACAAAAAATTGTAATTTGCGGCACTTAAAAATAACTAAATAAATTTAACTGTTCGAATATGTTTGTAATGTTCGTAGTAGATATAGAGGTATTTTAACAATAATTGAAGTTGAAAATGTGGCGTAGATTACATACTCCCTTAATCCTTTTTATTTTAAGTCGTGAGTTCGTGACGTAAATTACCAAAATTAATTTTTAGGTGTGGTGACGATGGAAATCGGTCTAAAAGTCCATTTAAAAAAAAGTTGGACTAAAAGTCCTGATTCAGTTTTTATATATTATGCATATTACACGTTATATTAATATATTATTATAATTTTTTTTCTATTTTCTTATTTTCATTTAAAATTATATAATTTATTATTATTTTAAATTAATTTTAAAATGTATGTAGATACATGTATTAAAATATATTAACATACAATTACACGATATCTTAGGAACAACAATATCAACATTTATTTGAAACTAAATACATTTCAACAAACAATGAATTTTATTTTATTTATAAACACATCAACTTAACTAAAGTCTAAAACTAAAAAGAAAATAGTATATAATATAATAAAAAAGTATAAATTTGTCATTACTATAAATACCTAACTATAATATATTTAAAATAAATATTAATTATATAAAATATTTTGTATTTTCGGACTTTTTGTCCGATACTAAAAATGTGCTGGAACTTTTTATCCGACTATAAAAACTGAATCGGGACTTTTTGTTCAACCTTTTTTAAAACAGACTTTTCGTCGACGATTCGGCGATAATAATGAATAATAATAATATACTTACATGATTTTTCTTTCATATTCATCAAAAAGCTTTGGTTACCTCGATTTCTTTGCGATTCGGTAAATGATTATGACGACAGATTTTTTCATACTCTGTAATTTGTTTATCTGAACTTAACACTGCTGAACAATTTAATGAAGACTTTTTGAACATCGACATTTGATTGATTCACTAGTTTCGTTAGTATGTGTACACATGACCGTTCAAGACAAATTTTGTCATTATTTTTGTTAGATTTAATTATTTCCATTGATGCAATGATGCTGTTAAAATTATAGAACAGTCGAGAACACAGCATAACAAGGTACTAACATTTTATAGCAAAAATACCAAGTACCAAAATATAATATTATATTTTGTCAATTATCTATCGAAAACCTGAAAACCCTAAATTATCTACCTATCTCATATTGTCTGTCCTTGACATTCTTATTACCTATAGTCCCACACAAGACACGATTCACATTTGTCAATATTGTTGTTCTTTACAATTTTACGAGTAAAGTATTATATTTTAGGTGAATACTATGTAGCATGTAGGTATTTAATCGCAAATAATCACTTAGTGTCTCATGGTTTCTAATCGGTTGTCGGTAAAAGTGGCACGAGTTTCAATGAACGTCCGCGGACCGTGGTACATATTATCTATAAGTCTAGTGGGCCGGATTTAGTATAATAATAATAAATTACAATTAGCTCAAGCTAAGTACAAGCTTTTAATTAAACTGTGGGTATGTATTATGTAAGTATAGATAATTACTACCTATGACCTATACGGCTATACCCAAAGAAAAAATAGTTTTTAAAATAATTTGATATTATACATAACATATTATTACCGTCTATGGATCATGTCGTCGTTTATTATCAATTTTATCGTTGATTGTACTGTATTATCCATAGATAATAAAGAAATTAGGACAAGCATATGTTAAATATATTTGAGGCCGCGTTCCTGGAGGGGAAGTCAATTGAGGCCTCTTTTGTAATGATAGTCGATACTCGATATAGGTATACTTATTTGGCCTCAATCGTTCCCCTTCAAGATCGCTGATAAGACCGTTTGGCCTATCCATATCTTTATTATCTATGGTATTATCAAATACTTTAGATATTATACCATAGTATTTGGTATTATCATAATATTGTATTATTTGTGTTTAATATTTCGATACAAATTTATTACTTAATGTTATTTTCAATTGTGAAGTAATTAGTGAATTGAAAATTGAATACTTATTTTTTAAATTTATTAAATTATTCATGTGAGTTTGAACATTATAATTATTACGTAGGTACTAGACAAATAAGTTTATTTACCATATACTAGTTAGTAGTTAGTATGTCTAAACATATTTTCTAAATATACTTAATATAGTTTTTGCTGCAGTATTTTAAGCCATATTGTATTCTAATATATTAAATTTATTGTATAAATCATATCGTGTGATAATTTCTAGGTACTGACAATAATGTAACAAGAAGAATAAATCTATTGAAAAAAAATCCAAACACATATTACTACTGCTACGTTCTTTGATGTCTCATAACGGCAATAGTAAAATACCTACATAATAAGGATGATGCAACGTAGAAATAAACATTTACATGTAATGAAAAAATATCTACATATCTGGGCGGTAACATATTAGGCCTAAACACTATGAACAATAATAATAGGAGAGTCAAAACCACCAATGACTTAAACCTTTGAAACTGGTAAATGAACGATGAACAAACTCGGTGACGCATCAATGGCCTATAGTAATAATCGATAATCATAATCATATTTCGAGTTCAGAGAATCTCAATCGCGGTTTACCACCCGCGTGTGGGCAAGCGTTAGCGTATGTCTTATATGTCTTATATGTATAGATTAATTATCCTCCGTGCCTCTTGAAATGCATAATAATTAATAGCATAAAAATGAATGATGCATATTCAGGGCCTCGAGGGGACTCCGACTATATAAGAGGGCCCTGGAGAGGACTCCGATAGATGGAATTTACCAGAGTTAGCACAAGCACCTTCATGTCAGTCGACATCAGAATTTAATCATTTGGACTTAGAAATATTTTCAATTAAATTAAATAAACGACACTTGGAAATATTTTGGCACTTTATTATTTCAACACAACCTGTTTTCAACAACCAGTTGTTGGCCCATTACACCTACAACAATCAAATCTTCATAACACTGATCAGGTAAATTTTGTAGTGTTGCTATTATTTAAATGTATTATTAGAAATAATAAATCTATTGAAACATAAGAGAATATAAATATATTTGTATAAAAAAATTACTATGTATTTAACTTATAAAGATATAAATTAATTGAGAAGCCTTGATAATAAAGTATCGACTTTATAATTATTATAGTATCTACTTATAATAAAATTAAGAATTTATTTGTTTATTGTTTACGCTTGAATTTTTATTTTTATTATTTTAAATATAATTAGTAAAGTACATAATATATAAATATAACACATAAGGTTAAAACACATGTAATATGTTGCATGTCATATTGAAACAAACTATAGGTATGTTAAGAATAAAAATACTGTTGAGTGTTGATTAGTTGCTATTTTATACTGATTTGCTTCTGTGTAAACTTTTACACTATTCAACACTGCTGTAATATTTATTTATTAATCCACCCATAATAAAGATGATTATTTTACAAAAAAATATTTGTGTACACAAAAATGTATTTACTGTATCTTAGTTAATAATAGAATTTTTTTGTTTTAGGTATTGACACATAATATCTATTTATATTGAATAAATAAGTTAGATAGTATCTAGTTATAGATACCTCAGATATTTTAGTAACAAAATGCATTCTTAAAGAACTTGGATCAAATCGACCTTCAGTTGAAGTAAATATTTTTTAAATAATATTGTTATTTTGAATATGTTTTTTTTTCAGTTATCTACTAACATAACTAACTTTTACGTTAACCAAACAATAATAAAGGTATTGATAGTCAAACAAGATTTTTATTTTAAAGTACTTAAAAATAATTTATTTTAGTTTATAAAAAGTACAAAGAACATTGTTTGGCATAAATTTTACACCAATTAACTATAATACACAAAATTACAATAACCCATAGAGGTATATAAATAAACATATCGTTTGATTGTCAAAAATAATTAAAAGTAAAAAATAAAATATTTCTAACTTAAAATTAGAGAACAGGAAAAAATAGTTTCTATGTCAGCTATTATTACAAAACCAACATTGTTATACTGACTTTTCTGCAAAAATAATAAAACTAATTTCTTATCAAAATTGTTTTAATATGTTTTTTCTTTTACATTATTTTGTTGATATAACATAAAGCACATTAAATGACAAAAAAATCAATATATGTAAAAAATGTTTTAATTATAATAACAAATAATTTGTATTATAAGTTATTCTATAGTTATACTATAAAAGTGATCATTCTAAAGTAGTTATAAACTTATACATATAATTTCATGATAACTTAATTCTTAACAATAATAATATTATAGGTGTCTACAAGAGGTGCACCTAACCTAACCTGAACCCCTTGCAATTTCAGGTGGCATTATGAACTAAGGAAAGTTTTTCAAAAAGGAGATTAAAGCCATTTAGCCCCCTAGGTACACACCAGGTTGCACTCTCTATGTCAAAGGTCTGGACACACCAATGAATAATATGCTTTATTATGATTTACTTAAAATAACATGAATATATTGACTTTTTCTTTAACTTATTAATCATAACATATTTTTCATATTGTTTTAAATCTATCTAAATGTTCATCGGATTATTGATTGTAATATAAAATATCTGATAGACTTAGTATTATCTTGTAAGAATACATATCAACCTAAAAAATGTATATTTTACACCACGGTGTTCAATTACAAATTATATTATTAAATTATCAAAGAATAGAACATATATTATAAATACCTATCAATTAACAAGTATGATATTAATTTATTTGTGAAGTACAAAAATATTTACAATTAATTAAATAAAATTATTTATTTTGCAAATACGACTATGTATACTATAATATAGTATTAGTACAAAAGTGAAGACCAATATTTGAAACTGAAGTACATTTTGTCTATTATAATTTTATAATATTTAAAGGTTTTACTAAGGTTACTGTGACAATTAGATTTTATTAGACCATGCATATTATATTATAATTTATGAGAAATATTTTTGGAGAATAAAAAACTATTTTAATACCTTTTAAATACATTATTTATAATTTATTAATCTTTTACAGGAAAAAGAAGATTCCACTTAAAAAATGAAGAAAGTTGAGAAGGTTACAGAATCCTCTTCTTTATGTTAAAAAAATCAAATGATTTTTTTCTTTTGTTTAAATGTTTTTGTAAAAATAATTTTATCTAAAATATAATAGACTTCAATAGCATCAGATTCTTTTCAGCATCGCTATTTATTTTAATAATTCAATTTTTCTGTTTTTGCGGATCCCGCCTCCTAAAGCCACCAAATTGTATGATATGTCACTGTGTATACTCATAAGAAAAAATTGAATCAAAATACCATTAAGTTATTTCTTGGAAATATTTGGGCTAAATATTATTCATCTTTAGCTTAACTAATTTGAACAGCATATTAGAAATTAGTTAATTAGTTAAGTACCAAAAATATACACTGTCAATATAGGCAAGTGCATATTTCTAGATAATATTAATACTTTTCATTATAATTTATGATTTTGTATTATGTTTCTGTTAAAATAAATAATAACACTAATGGATAAAAGGTAATTTAAATTATTAAGACAATTCAACACAAAAAGTTTACTGTTTTATAAATAAAAAAAAATGATTATTGATTATATTATTAAACACTTATAGATAAAGTGCATTTTTAAAGAAAGTATTATCTGTAAACTGAATATATTGTGTATAATAAATTTAATTCTATTATTCGATGGAAAACATATGTACTTTTTAATATTGTTGTATTAAAAATGGTTATACATACTCATGCAATGATGTAATTTTAAAATGTTTACAAATATAAAAAGTTTTAAAATTATATAATTACATAATATAATGTTGTAAAAAGTTGTTCATATTTTTTAAATAATAATTATTTTTTAATTGTTTAAGTTAACCACAGAAAATATAGCAAAACAATCGATAAAATTATAATCTATAAAAAAAATTTTGAAAAATTTATAGTGTAGATAATTGTTGGATCAAATAATTGATGTGTGGATAATCAACACTACTTTAACTGTGTATAGAATTTAATATTTAATAATAAATAATAATAATACATGCATTAAACATTAAGTACAATAATTAAATACTTTATCTTTGTAAATGATCAATTAATATTGTTTAAAAGACTATGTACATTTTTAATTATGAAAATATTTTTTTTTTTTTTTTGTTTTTGTTTTATTAAGTGTTAAAAATAAGTTTAAAAAATGTATTCAATAAAATAGTAAACAAAAAAACATTCAGATAATATTAATAAAATAAAAACAACATTTCACTAAAAATCACTTTAATTCAAGTATCATTTAATTTTCTGATAAATTTGTTACTGAATATTATTATTTATTAAGTGTTTAATTTATATTAGGTATTTGATACAAGGAAATATTTTTAATACCAATGTGAAGTAATAAAATACTCATGGTTGTAAATGTACATTGTTATAATATTGTAATTATTATAACATTTCATAATTTTTACAATTTACCACGTGAAGCACAAGAGCAGCATCAATATGAATATAAATGAATATTATTTGAGAAGAAAAAAGTTTATAAATATCTTTAAAAATAATTCAGGAACAATTTTAAATATTCTATTACAAATTGCTTTACAGACCTAAATATTATATATTCATATATATATACAATAAATTAATTAAAAAATTGACTTCAATTATTTATCAAATCTTGTGCAAAATACACATTGGTAATATATTTATAAATAATTAATCTTTGCACAATTTCCCCTTTCGTTACTTTAGTAATATCTGTTGAAATAGTTGAGGTATTTAAATCTTTTTAAAGTAATTTAGTTTTAATAAAAATAAATAATTAATGTACATAATTTAATCTGTTATACAGGCTGTGCTGTGATATTGCAAATTATTAATTATCGACAGTTGTCAACAAATAGTGCAAATTTGTCATGTCTCTATGTGTTAAAGGAAAAAACTAGTCTTAAATGTTGTATAGGTACTCTGTATATTATTCATCTGTGCAATTTCCAAAAAACCACTTTGTACACTATATCTAAAATAAAATAAACAAAGTTATCAAAAGTATCCATAAACTTTTCATAGCTTGTGTAAACAACTTATAATTTATAAATAATTCTTATTTTCAAAATTAGCAAAAAAACAAGTACCTATGTAGGTACTAACTTTACAATACTACTTTCATTTAAACTCCACATTGATTAAGTTAATTATTTTATCCTGTTTAGTGTTTGAGTAATAGATTATTCAGATTAAATTCTCTGACACGATGACTTCCTTTAACAATATCAACCGATCATCTGTTATCTAGTGATATAAAATGAGCAATTGTCCAGCACTGTCTTATCCAGCTTTGTTCTCCATAATAATATGACGAATAGCTAAAAAAAAGTTTATAATTTAAAATTCTTTCATTTTAATATTTTATAAGTAATTTCATAGTTAATACTCAAATTGTATTCTCTGTTACTTTATTTTTATAATACATAAAAACTGTCTCTTATAACTGCTGTGTCCCTTTCAAATGCCTAGAATTGTGTATGATTGTGGTCTTGCTACAATAACTGTAAGCGGATGTTCTAGTGAAAAAAAAAATTATTTACTTACATTTGAGCACACTGCATAGCAATCCGAATCTGGACCATGAAAGGTCAAAAAGACTAAAACATCTGCATTTGAGATGTAAAGACTATAATTTTAATTTTTAAGTCAAAAACTTAAAATCATGGATAATAATCAAAATAATTAATACGTGTCAATCATGTCATATTTTTAGGTACCTAAATGGTAAACATAAACTATTATGTTCAACATATATACAATTTTATTTTATATACACAATGACATTTCAAATTTAATATTTTTCGTCAAAAAATAATTCAGCCTACCACATTTTAAAATGGTTCTTAAAATGTATTTAAAAATAAGAAACTGATAATTTAGTAATTGTATTACAAAAAAAAAAGGAGAGCAAAAAGGTATCGCTCTCCTGTATACTGTATATTAGAGATGGAGAGTAGGTCATTATAATGGATATGTTAAATTTGAATGCAATGACAGGTATTATTGTATACTAAAAACGATTCTGAACGGAGATGATTTGTCAGTTTAGGATAATTATTAGGATATATTATATTATTACTTATATTTAAATTGTAATAAAATATCTTTATTTTACTCAATTTCGTAAAAAAATAAATTTCATACGCTCATAAAATTTTTCTTATATTGACACTGGAGATTTTTTTTACTATAATTTGAAGAAAAAGTTATCGAGAACCTTGTGTTGGGTTTTTAAACCAAAGTTATAAATTACAAAAAATGTATGAATTTTCAACTTCAAAATTCCTATTTTGATATATTTCGTAAACATTTTAAATTGTAAAACTTTTAATGCTTATAAACAAAAATTGTGATTAATAATTTTTGATTTTTTTTTCTTCAATAAGAACAACTTATAATAAACCTTGTATTAAATTTTAAAAATTTTTTGGATAGCCAAATTTTTTTATCGGCATTTCGAGAAAAAAAATTTAGAAAAATTGAAAATTTGAATGGTCTATAGTTTAAAAATATTTTAAATATTTTGAAAATATAATCGTAAATAGATAACGCTAATATAAACATTTTGTAATAATTTCAAGTATTTACAAGTATTTTTGAGTTACGGCAAAATAAAAATTTTGTCAAGAACTGGTTATTTATTTATTTATATATTTATAACACCCTAAAAGGGGTAAATGAGTACAGAAAATGTTATACAAGCTTAAATCTAATATTAATAACAGTAATAATAATATATATACACATAAAGAAAAATTACATAGTTATGAGAACAATAAGTGAATTATGAACTATTCATAGGTAACAATATTTTTTAACTTAGCTAGAGATTCAAAACAAAAATCAAAATTAGGTAATTATTACAATGTTTCAAAAGTCGGTAGGTACTCCGGACTATTTGCAATTAAGTTACTAGAGTACTGAAGAACCCGAAAAGTCTAACCTAACCAGAAATGCGTAAAAATTTACCATTTTTCTATTACTTTTTCAAGGATTTTCCTGGCACTTATGAAAACTACTGGAAATTTTTTACATTTCAGTTTTGACCCCCCTCCTCCCTCAAAATACAAATTAGATTCAATTTCCTTCTTACAGAAGGGCTGAAGTCAAAAATCGCACTATTACTACTCCAAGACGTGATGATAGAAACAAAAAATAAATAAAAAAAAGCGGGTAAATGAGTATCACTCTGCTGTACATTAGGGGGTGGGGTGGACCTTGGACTAGGGTAGGTTAAATTTGAATGCAATGATAGGTATTATTGTATACAAAAAACGATTCTGAACGGAGATGATTTATCAGTCTGGGATATATTATATTTAAATATTGTCATATTTTGAAACAAATTCAAACATTTAAGTATAAAAGTTTCAAGATCTTACTACCAGTAATTTTTTAAAAATAACAAAAATCGAAAATTATTTAGTAGTAAAACGTTATTTTACACGTGTATTTTTTATTTCAAATTAAAATTAAAACTTTAAACACTTGTAAAATTTTTTAAATTAAACAATCATCAAACTTTTTTATAATTATTCTAAGCTTAACTTATGGACAGCATAGTATTAAATTTTCAATTCTTAGCTTTTGATAGTAAAATATTTATAAATTTTTAACTACCAAATAGTGAAAAATATTCATAATTTTGACGAATTTTTGTCAATATTTGAACTTCAAATGCTAATAAAAAAAATTGTGCCTATGTATTTTTATAATTTTTGAATGAGAATTAGAACAAGTTATGGGGACCCTTCAATTAAATTTTCAAATAATTTGTTCCAGCTAAATTTTTTTTATCAACATTAATTATAAAAAAAAAAATGATTATTTCAAATGCCTAAAAATAGCTCAAAAAAAGTCAAAATGTTTTGAAAATCAAATCACGTAAAGAAAATGACAATCTAAATAACTGATAAAATTTTCAAGTATTTACGACTTATTCTATTTAAATAATAATAAATATCAAAAATCGTTTGAGGCTAAACCGTTATTTAACACGATTTTGTAAAAATTTAAATTTCAAATACTCATAAAATTTTTCCGTCTTAGTCTGGTAGAGTTTTTTTTACAGATATTTGAAAAACAATTTATGGAGAACCTTGCATCAAATTTTCAAAACTTAGTAATAAAAGAAAAAAATTTTACGATTTTTCAACCACAAAATTACTTGCAAAATTTCGCAATTTTGATATATTTCGTATAAATTCGAACTTTAAGCACTTATAAAAAAAAATGTTGACTAACGATTTCGGATTTTTTTTATCACTTTAAAAACAACTCATAAGAAACCTTGTATTAGGTTTTCAAGATTTTCTGGTAGGCCGAAAAATTTTTATCGTTATTTTAAAAAAAAAATACTAAAAAAATTAAAAATTTCAATGGTCTATAAATAACTCAAAAAAAGTCAAAATTCTTTGGAAATTTAATTGTATATAGATAACACTAATATAAACATTTGGTGAAAATTTCAATTACTTACAGTGATCAGTTTTTGAATTACAGCCATATAAAAAAATCGATGTGGTCGAAAACTGGTTTTGCGTAAAAATTCCCGTTTTTCTGTCATTTTAGATTCTGAACGGAGTGATGAATGTATTGATTTTACAATGATGTGTGTTTTTTTTTTTTTTTTCGTGTCAGACGACAATATTTGGAGCAGTAATAATGCTTCGATTTTGGACTTCAGCCCCTCTTTGAAAAGGAAATCGAATCTAGTTGGTACTTTGGGGGGTCAAAAGTAAAAAATTTTCAATATTTTTTAAATGAGTCGGGAAAAACCCTAAAAAAATTACGGAAAAACAGAATTTTTTACGCAAAACCAGTTTTCGACAAAATTGAATTTTTTATTTTGCTATAACTCAAAAAATAATAGATGTAAATACTTGAAATTTTTACCAAATGTTTATATTAGCGTTCTCCATACACAGTTAAATTTTCAAAGAATTTTTGAGCTATTTATAGACAATTGAAATTTTTAATTTTTTTTAGTATTTTTTTTTAAAATAACAATAAAAATGTTTTGGCTGGCCAGAAAATCTAGAAAATTTAATACAAGGTTTCTTATAAGTTGTTCTTAAAGTGATAAAAAAAAATCCGAAATCGTCAGTCACAATTTTTTTTTATAAGTGTTTAAAGTTCGAATTTAAACGAAATATGTCATAATTGCGAAAATTTGCAAGTAATTTTGTGGTTGAAAAATCGTAAAATTTTTTTCTTTTATAACTAAGTTTTGAAAATTTAATACAAGGTTCTCCATAAATTTTACTTCAATTATCTGTAAAAAAAACTCTACCAGATTCAGACAAAAAATTTTTATGAGTGTTTGAAATTTAAATTTTTACAAAACCGCGTTAGATAACGGTTTAGCCTCAAACGATTTTTGATATTTATTGTTATTCAAATAGTATAAGTCATAAATACTTGGAAATTTTACTAGTTATTTAGATTGTCATTTTCTTTACGTGATTTGATTTTCAAAATATTTTGACTTTTTTTGAGCTATTTATAGAAAATTGAAATTTTCAATTTTTTTTTATTTTTTTTTTATAAATGTTGATAAAAAAAATTTAGCTGGGACAAATTACTTGAAAATTTAATTGAAGGGTCCACATAACTTTTTCTAACTCTCATTCAAAAATTATAAAAATACATAGGCACAATTTTTTTTTATTTGCATTTGAAGTTCAAAAATTGACAAAAATTCGTCAAAATCATGAATATTAGTAACTATTTGGTAGTTCAAAATTTATAAATATTTTACTATCAAAAGCTAAGAATTGAAAATTTAATACTATGCTGTCCATAAGTTAAGCTTAGAATAATTATAAAAAAGTTTGATAATTATTCAATTTAAAAAATTTTACGAGTGTTTAAAGTTTTAATTTTAATTTGAAATCAAAAATACACGTGTAAAATAACGTTTTACTAATAAATAATTTTCGATTTTTGTTATTTTTAAAAAATTACTGGTAGTAAGATCTTGAAACTTTTATACTTAAATGTTTGAATTTGTTTCAAAATAGAATATATGATAATATTTAAATATAATATATCCTAGACTGACAAATCATCTCTATTCAGAATCGTTTTTCGTATACAATGATACCTATCATTGCATTCAAATTTAACCTGCCCTAGTCCGAGGTCCACCCCACTCCCTAATGTACATCAGAGCGATACTCACTTACCCGCTTTTTCTTTTTTTTTTCTTTTTCTCGATTTTTTGAAAATTGTTAGAAAATGTTTACTTTTGACCTGTATAATGCTAATACACCAAGGATATTCACTTTGCCATCGGAAACCACCCCCAAAGTTTGAAATTTAAGCATTATTTCGACTAGTTATGCTGTACACAGACACAAAAAAAAACACATATCATTATAAAATCAATACATTCATCACTCCGTTCAGAATCTAAAAAACACTCATCATTGTAAAATCAATACATTCATTACTCCGTTCAGAATCTTATACATATAATGCATATAGGAAATAAGTATATGAAAGTAGGTATTAGTTAAATATTAATAACTTTATTATAGTTCATCTTATTTGTTTCTATTCGACAATTATACAATTATGATCTTTAGATTATACTTTATATTCAATAATTATTAGACAAAATATATTTACGAATTTTCAACCGTTTCAATACTTGCGTTCGCGTGTTTGTAAAAATATCTTTATATTTTATATTTTTTAAATTAAATTAATTAGAAATTAAAAACTATTAATTGCTTATTTTTCAAAAATTATTTAGAATCTTATTTTAATTTTACACGTTAACATAATTTAAAATTTTTCTTATTACCTACATACAAATCCTAGCCCTAGTAATAATTATATAAAGTATAATAGTGCATATTTTTGCATAATATTTTGGGTGTTAAGGCATATTTGTCCTATAGTAAAATTTTTAGGATTATTAGCGCATATTATTACATAAAAAAATATCATATTTATTTCTTTAAATATTTTGGTTCTTTTTTGTTTCTTATTTTATTTATTTTCCTGTTTACAAAATTATAGTATAATTGACTATTTTAGTGTATACAAATTAAAAGGAATAAAATACTTTTAAAATGAATTGATGTTTTATCTTATTATTTCAAAATTTGCCTATGATTTTTTTTTATTGTGCATATATCTTGTCAATGTTTAGACTGTTTAGAGCATGAATGCATGCTAATTTATGCATTTGTTAATGCATGAAATTATGAACCCTGCTTATTATATTATATTAATATAGGTACCTATAACATAGAAGTCAGGTATAGGTGGTGAAAATTGAAAAGTATCGGTACCATAGCTTGTGTGCGTATTCAGCGGTTGAAAAATCAAAGAGCTGTGCATGCCGCATGGAGGCATAATTAAATAGCTTGTTTATTTGTTATTTTACTAAACGCATGGAGGTAGAATCGACAGAAATGCGATTTAACGCAACGGTGGTACCAGATACGGACTAAAAAAGACTCAATGCTGAATAGTGAAATACTGAAAACGGAATAATCGGGATATGGTGAAAGCAACGACATGGGGCAAGAACACTCGCCAACACTACGATCTACGAGTAACAAGGACGCGGGGATCGCACACAATACGACGCGCAAGCGCAGCAAAAAGCAACGCGCACGCGCACGCCACACCACACACGCAAATCGCAAGATGATAGTGGTGATACGCGCAGGACACAGAGAAACACAATAATAATAATAATAATAATAATAATTATATAAGATATTATACCTAATACTATTACAGTAGTTCACTCGTTTATAATAGGACCGTCGACGTCGGTTATCACGAACGGAAGTTGTCGCGAATAGTAAAAAAAAATAATCAAACAATCCGCTTGTACAGTTGTCACTGTCTATTTTTCTCGAGATTTCCGTAGTAAACTTCTCTCGGTTTTTCGGTGTCGCCGCCGTCTGACGGACACCACACGGGCGACCGATTTGGAACAGACGACCGCGGCGTCGTCGGTGAGCGACGCGACATCCGCTCACGGAAGACATTTTTTATTTCGGGAGTCCGCCGTTTCGCGTTCGACGACCGCCGTTTCATTTTTTTTTTCCTGGAGAACTATCGATCAGTTTGTGATAAATGACGTGTTTGGATTGACGTGAAAATGGGACAAAAACTTAGCAGCCTTGGCGACGTTTTCTCTTGGAAGAATTCCGACTCGTCGAAAAACAACGATGGGCCGACCGCGGGGGCCAGAAACAGCCTGCGCTCGTCCATCCCGGCCGCAGCCTCCGTTCCCGTCTGTGCGGTGCACGGCGTTCCAGTCGCAGGAGATCAACAGCATTTCGAGAATATTTACGTTTCCAACAGTGACACAGCGTCCTCCTCGAGCGATGATCAGAGCGTACACGGTTGCGAAGCGCCAGCAACGACTTCCGGCATAGAAACGGTGACGTCCAAAAACTCGCAGACGTCCTCGACGAAAAGCACAACTGGTTCTAAAAAGCTCAACCACTGGGTGTTGCGTTTCAACTGCTCTCGTCCAAAGTCAAAGAGTCCAAAGTACTATAATCCAGAAGACTATTTGCCCAAAAAGTCAAACGAAGATAAGAGTGAGACTTGCGTGTGCACAAGTTATAACCGTACGAAAGACAATGAAGATAATGATGAAGAAGTTAATCTTGATGAATTGACTAATAGTTTGTTTGATAATTCAATGTTCGACAATCCAGATCTGAGTGAAGAAGAGTTTAACGAATTGCGCAACTTTGAAAATGCATTAAATGCTTTTAATACATTTGATACACGCAGCGAATTGGTTTTGCCTTCGTTTGATGAAGGATTTATAGATCTGGCAGAAATGAGTAGAGCAGAATTTATGAACGAAGACCTTGAAGACAGAGCTTACAAAGAGCGGGCCAAAGAAATCCAAGAGGGTATCGAACCACCGCCAGGATTCAGGCCTGGGTTACACATACAACTGGTAGAATTTAGTTTGCCCAAAATGACTATAGACAATTTAACCTCTTTATTCCAAAGAGCTGCACTGACAGCTTTAAATGCTCCACATGATATGGATGAGACTCATCGAATACATACATCCATTGACTATATTCACTACTTAGTTCCTGATCTACTTCAAATCACAAATTGCTCGTTTTATTGGGGCAAAATGGACAGATATGAGGCAGAAAAATTGCTTGAAAATAAACCTGAAGGCACCTTTTTACTTAGAGATTCGGCTCAAGAAGAGTATTTGTTTTCTGTAAGCTTCAGGAAATACGGTCGATCTTTACATGCACGAATTGAACAATGGAATCATCTCTTTAGTTTCGATTCAAGGGATCCTGGTGTTTTTGCATCATCTACAGTTTGTGGACTAATAGAACATTATAAAGATCCTACTTGCTGTATGTTTTTTGAACCAATGCTAACTATACCATTACATCGAAATTTCACATTTTCTTTGCAACACACCTGCCGTGCAGCAATTTGTAGTCAAATTACATATGATGATGTCAATCAATTAAAACTTCCAAAACTATTAAAGTCGTACTTAAAAGAGTATCATTATAAGCAACGTGTAAGGGTACGCATATTAGATTCAGAAAACTAATCTCTTTTTTACAAAACTCATTTAGTTATAATTAAATTTTATTTCAATATTTCTAATTATATAAATAATTTTAACATTATTATTTTTAATGCTAGATAAAATGTTAATTGTTTCTCATTTAAATAAAAATATTGGTACTAACATAAATTACATTACTTATTTCTATACCTCCCTGCCAAAATGTACTTTTACATTACTACCTGTTTAAATTAATTATTTAGTTTAACATTATTATTAAATTATAAGTTATGTTTAAAATTTTTGTTGAGCACTTTTACATTTTACAAAATTATTATTAAATCTGACCTATCTTTATCTGAATACCTTAATTGGTTAACTAAAATATTTGATATTTTATGTGAACTCAATCACTCAATATTATATATTTTTAAATAATATAATATTAATAAATTATTTTTTATTTATTTTTTGTTATTTTCATAAATATTTTCTTACTTAAGTTTTTATGGAAACAAAGATTTACCCTAGGATTTACCCATATTATAATAATTATTATTTTTATTTATAAATAATAAGTTTTAAAATAATATAATTTACATAATTATTATTAAATTAACTAAATTGATGAAATAAAAATGTGTAGATATAGTCGCTGAAATAGAATAGAAATATAATATATATAGGTACATGAAAAAAGTTTATGAATGTACAACATTTTAACATGACATAGCATTTTGTGTTATGTATTTATTATTTTAAGAAAATCTCTGTATGGTTTTAAGTTTTTATTATGTATATTTGACTTGAAATATCGGCATTATCAATGTTTTAAATATTTTTAATATTAATAGTGTTAAAATGTTTATTAATTTTTTTTTTAATTTTTTACATAATAATCGTTAAATTTGAGTATTGGATTAAATATCTATCTTGCACTTATGAAATATTAAAAGTATATATATAGGCAAGTATTTTCACGTTTTCATAATATTTTTTGAAATTTATTTCTAAAACAATTATCTAAGCATTTAATAGACTAATATTGTTAATTATATTTACTATTATTATAATTTATAATAATGTTATTATTAGTATTAATATTTTATACACATACAATTTATCAATTTTAACAAGTAAATACCTATTATACAAATAAAATATTTAAGGTATTCACGTAGATGTAGTATGAAGTTTGTCATTATAAATAATTAATAATTTTTGTGATATAATATGTACATAAATATCATACTTTATTAATATTGTTAAAAAATAATTTTGAATCTTGCCAGTTAATAATATTTTGATCTACCTAATAAAATATATCTTTAATGCATTTTGAAATATTTTGTCAATATATTATATTTTATTGATCTTATTCAAAATGTGTTACCTGTATCTATATTCTATAAATTAATTGTTCAATATTCATACAAATATAATAATGTTTAAAAATATATAATATGATGTTTTGTTGATTTATTAAAAAATATAGTATCTAATATATTATCTTATTACCTGGGGTGTAATAAATAAAGAAAAAATTGTTATAAAGGTTGTGATGCTTATAGTAGTGTAGTAAATCATTATCTATGTTTAACTTATTTACGTTATGGTATTCCATTGATGAAAGGTAATAGTAAAGTATATAATTTATATATATATACAAAAGTAAATTAATAAAAATCGGGAAATAAGTTACCACTAACGGTACTAACCACTTTGCTATATGATATAAGTTGACTGTACATCACCATTGTAATGGATAATATGTTAAATTTAATAATTTTTAATAATTATATACAAAAAATGATTTTAAGTGAAGAAGGCAGCCTACATTCCTAAGTATATTATATTATCATTTATATTTTTTAAATTAATATTTTGATTATGTCATTGTGTAATGTTTATAATAAAATACAATTATATACTTGATCATTTTAATTTTCAAGTCCCTACAAAAATTTTAAATAGTAATAAAATTAATTAAAATTGTTCATCTTTGTTTAAATATCTAGTTTGCCAACATTTTAAATTAAAATGTCTATAAGAAAAATTGTTTTTGTATACTTATTAGATTTTTGAGTTTCAAAATGATCTACTATAAGTTACCTTATACTGTATTTTGAAAACCTCAGATATAAAACTTTAATACTTAGTACATTTTTAACTATAATATTTTTTAAATTTGACAAATGTTGTCAAAATTTGAATTTAAACCATAGGCGCAAATAGGGAATTACATTGGCGGGGGCTCAAGCCCTTTAATATATTCAACAAAAATCCCCCCCTTTTACACATCATACCAAATAAAAATATTACTATTTTTTTTTTTTTATTAGCTACGAGTATAAAATTATTACTTATTAATGCACACGATATTTATGTTCTCAATGACAATGTTTCATAAATCAATTAATCTATAATTAAAATGTAAAAAAAAAAAATTATATTGACCATATTCTACACTTTTACAGTCATAGTTAGTAATCGAAAACAACATTTGATTATTAATAGGGACATTAAATTTTAATATTAGAGTAAATATTGGGGGGGCTTAGATGGAATCAGGGGGGGCTTAGCCCCCCCAAGCCCCACCCTATTTGCGCCTATGATTTAAACATCATGAATATTATTCATTGACTAATGATAATTAATTGTAGTTAGCCAGATTTGAATAGTCTAGCATTTTAGTACAAACATGAAAGGGAACACTTTAATCTGTTCCTGTGGTTACCTAGGGAGACTGAGTCTTATTGTATTTTCCCGCTGTCAAGCCAAATATCGGTAATAAGAGTGGAGTTTGTTATTCTTAAAAAATCCTAAATAAAACACTTTATGTAAAAAAAAAAAAAATTGAAATTTATTATTTATAAATTTATGTTTACAATATTTTTTGAGATAGTTAAACTATATATTATTTTATGATTGACTTGTACACTGTAGCAAAATATTACATACTTAAGTCTTAATTAATTTTTTTCACTTGTAGATCTCTATACTATGTGTTTATGACCCATAATATTATGTTCATAGATTATACTAGCCATATAAGTTCTGTAATCTATATTAGTGCATTGACTTTATACTTTATAGTATAAAGTCAATGTATTAGTGATTCTTAACCCATGGTCTATGGCTCACTTGTGGGCTGTAGGTAGCGTGGAACTATGCCGTGGATCATATAATATCAACATTACTAACATATATTTAAAATAATACTATTATACATTTTTATTATATACCAGATACCTACCTAATAATATTATATTCATTATATACGACATACGTACATATATAGATGTGTTATTAATTGGTCTTAAAGATTTTTTTTTACAAAATTGATGGTCCACACAACTAAAAAGTTTGGGAACCACTGATCTATATGATAAACATAATATATTATATTGGTAACCCTTATTATTTGCACAGCACATTTAATTTAAAATATTGAAATCATGGAGATAGTAAACGAACACATTATAAAATATAGGTAATACCAGTTTTTCAAAATTATATTTGTCTATCTCTATAACACTTATGTAACTAATTATTTTGTTACATTAGTTATAATAATTTAATAGTTTATTTAATAAAGAAAACAAATGTTTGATTCTATTTTTACTTAAAATATGCAATATAATTTATTTTGTTAATGTTTTTACTTGAAATATTATATGTAAATGTGTAAATAACTAGGTACCTTGACAACAAAAACTAATTATTTTATTTGTAGACAAAGTAAATAACCAATATTATTTTTATTTATGTACATTACATTATAATTTTATTTTAGATTCAATTTAAAACAAATAACAGGGAAAAATGTTCAATAGTTTAGGAAAAATAACAAATAAAGGTAAAAAAACAAATAGAAAAACTACAAATATGAAAAGTAGAAATTCAATGTTAAAATCGGTATCCAGTGAGCTATTGTCTTACATGATAAGTAAAGAAAACTGTGGTATTAGTTTGTATGGTATTTGCTAATAATAACAAGTTATTATTGTATTATATATGATACATAATTGTTGTACAGGTATACACATATTCAAACATTATTAGATATGTTTATATTTCAAAATCCTATACAGCCACTAACATATTTTGAATACTACAGTGAAAATATTAAGATGTTATATCAGAAATCACAACCAAATCCTGATTTGAATTTTTTTAATAACATTGATATTAACATCTATAACAAAATAATAGAAATTTATAAAGTATTATTTAATTCATGTTAATATTAACTTCTATGAAAAATAAAAATAAAAACATTTTGAATGCATGATGCATTTTAGGATACCATATTTAATGTCAGAGAATATAAAACAAGTAGTATATCCTATGGGTATGAAACCGAAGCAGAATATAATGTTACTCAATATGACGAAGAATTGGATGATATTAGCGTACAAAACTTATCAAAAATTAATTACATGTTTAATAAGGCAGGGTGTGGCATAACAAATGATGAAGCTCACCTTATTGGAATAACTATGGACCAAATGTCACGACTCCAAAAATTTAAAAGCATTAGGTACCTACATACATTTTAGAATTAAGATACCTAATACTAGTGCCTATTTTTGGTTTGAAAATTGAAATTAATGAGTATATTCATGATTACAGATATTGGGGTAAAATAATAGGCTTAAAACGTAACTATTATATTTTAGAATGTGAATGGAAAAATAAAGAATTGGAATATAAACTGAGAGTAAGCATTAAAATTATAATTAATAATTCTAACTTCTGATTTTCACAAATCCAATTATATTATAATATATAGATATTTTATTTTAATGCTTAAAAAATCTCCAATAGGTACCTATTAAAAATGTATCTACAGCTTAATGAATAATTACCAAATAATTTCAATAGTTTATCCTATTAAAAATCATATTGTTTACTGTTTTCTGCAGCTCTTAAATTTTGTTTTTAATACTAACAAAAATAAAGTACCACATGATTATGATAATGAAAACGAAGACGAAAATCAAGAAGAAATAGAATTAGAAAAATATATATTATCTGAAGAAGAAAATGGATTTTTTTCTAAAACTACATCATCTTCTCAAATTCGCGAAGATATTAACGACGAATCAGATGAGTTTTTATTCGATTCTCTGAAATCGGAAGTATGTTCCTTTCTACCAGCAGAACGCGATGATGATGATTATCTATCCTATGAAATATTTGGTTTTGGAGCTAATAAAAAGGTTCATAATATTTTTTGCCCGCTTTTCTTATAATATAAATTGGCATGTTCATTATTTAGTCATATTTTGTAACAAATCAATTAAACGATTCATGGATCGAACTGCCACTTCTCAAGCCTCATCATATTATTCAATCGCGGAATATCAAACGATACTTTACAGGAAATTTGGAGTCGCCTGTAAGAATAACGACGATTACATAGTTTTCACATTCTTTGTTTTTCATTATTAACTTATTAGAAAATATTTGGTAGGCATCTGCTAATATAATACCTTATACATACACAGGTTGAATCTTATCCATTATTCCAAGGTTTGGAAAAACATTATCTCAGAGCTCAAATTGCAAGAATAACAGCTGCAACTCAAATATCACCACGTGATTATTTTGTACTTAACTACAGTTCAAATTCATATAAATGGAGGAAATTAAACACTTTCCAATCGAAAGCGATGTCGCACAAATGTAAGTATTTTCCAAATCATCCACATATTTTACTTCTTTTATCTGAAATCTGAATGTTACCTGCAGTTACCGTGTTATGTTTATTTTTTTTTAGAATTTATTTATTCGTTAATAGCTATTTATTTGCAGTAAAGTTATAATATACTTCGAAATAATTCTCATTATTTTAGATTCTGGGCGAAGATGAATGTATTATTTTAAAATGATATGTGTTTTTTTCTTGTTTACGTATTCACGATTTATATAAAATATAATAGATTGGTATTTTATACTGGAACCAAAAATCTAAAAAATATATTGGTATACAACATTTTTTATAGAAATTTTAAATTCAAATTTAAAGGTTAGATATTTTTACAAATTTAAGTTTTCTTTCTTTGTAATTTATAAACATTTTTCGTGGTAATTTGAAACTTTTATATTTATTTAATTATAAATATATTTTCTGTATATTACAAATATCAATAACATTTTCTCATAATTATTTAGATTTATCTTATGATATTATATCAATTTATATTTTATAAAGTTTAGACCAAGAACCTATTTATATTATAATAAATAGGTATCGACACATAAGTTAATTGCAATAAAATAATAAATGCAATGTTCTCGGTAACTGATGAATGAATTCAACTTACCAATTACCATATTACTTATAGCAAAATAAATTACTATAATAGCAATTTAATATACCATCAAATATACTTATTTAATAGGCTGACAGACCTTTTTCACTCAGAATCAGAATCGTTTGTTGTATACTTATATGCAATTATTTATCATACAATGACTTACTCAATGACGAAGTAAAATAGACATCTACTGATTACCTACTGTACTACAGAGGCATATGGTTACCTATATTTTCCCTCTTTTAGATTCTGAACGGAGTGATGAATGTATTGATTTTACAATGATGTGTGTTTTTTTTTTTTTTTTTTTTTTTTTTTTTTTTTTTTTTTGTGTCTGTGTACAGCATAACTAGTCGAAATAATGCTTCGATTTCAAACTTTGGGGGTGGTTTCCGATGGCAAAGTGGATATCCTTGGTGCATTATAGAGGTGAAAAGTAAACATTTTCCAACAGTTTTCAAAAAAATCGAGAAAAACATAAAAAAAATGACAGAAAAACGGGAATTTTTACGCAAAAACAGTTTTCGACCAAATCGATTTTTTTATATGGTTGTAATTCAAAAACTAATCGATGTAAATACTTGAAATTTTCACAAAATGTTTATATTAGCGTTCTCCATACACAGTTAAATTTTCAAAGAATTTTGACTTTTTTTGAGCTATTTATAGACAGTTGAAATTTTCAATTTTTTTAAGTATTTTTTTTTAAAATAACGATAAAAATTTTTTGGCCGGCCAGAAAATCTTGAAAATTTAATACAAGGATTCTTATAAGTTGTTCTTAAAGTGATAAAAAAAAATCCGAAATCGTTAGTCACAATTTTTTTTTATAAGTGCTTAAAGTTCGAATTTATACGAAATATGTCAAAATTGCGAAAATTGGCAAGTAATTTTGTGGTTAAAAAATCGTAAAAATTTTTTCTTTTATAACTAAGATTTGAAAATTTGGTACAAGGTTCTCCATAAAATTTTCTTCAACTATCTGCAAAAAAAACTCTACCGGACTAAAACAAAAAATTTTTATGAGTGATTGAAATTTAAATTTTTACAAAACCGCGTTAAATAACGGTTTAGCCTCAAACGATTTTTGATATTTGTTGTTATTCAAACAGTATAAGTCGTAAATACTTGAAAATTTTACCAGTTATTTAGATTGCCATTTTCTTTACGTGATTTGATTTTCAAAATATTTTGACTTTTTTTGAGCTATTTATAGAAAATTGAAATTTTCAATTTTTTTTTATTTTTTTTTTTATAAATGTTGATAAAAAAAATTTAGCTGGGACAAATTACTTGAAAATTTAATTGAAGGGTCTACATAACTTATTCTAACTCTCATTCAAAAATTATAAAAATACATAGGCACAATTTTTTTTTATTAGCATTTGAAGTTCAAATATTGACAAAAATTCGTCAAAATCATGAATATTTTTCACTATTTGGTAGTTAAAAATTTATAAATATTTTTCTATCAAAAGCTAAGAATTGAAAATTTAATACTATGCTGTCCATAAGTTAAGCTTAGAATAATTATAAAAAAGTTTGAGGATTGTTCAATTTAAAAAAATTTACGAGTGTTTAAAGTTTTAATTTTAATTTGAAATCAAAAATACACGACGTGTAAAATCACGTTTTACTAATAAATAATTTTCGATTTTTGTTATTTTTAAAAAATTACTAAACGTAAGATCTTGAAACTTTTACTTAAATGTTTAAATTAGTTTCAAAATAGAATATATGATAATATTTAAATATAATATATCCTGGACTGACAAATCATCTCCGTTCAGAATCGTTTTTCGTATACAATGATACCTATCATTGCATTCAAATTTAACCTACCATAGTCCGAGGTCCACCCCACCCCCTAATATACAGCAGAGCGATACTCACTTACCCGCTTTTTTTTTTAATTAATTATCTAGTTAATTTTAGTGTTATATAAATAATTATTCTTGTATACCTAAGTGTATAGGTAATGTATTATTATTTTTACCATTACTTATGACTAATATTTCCTACATCAAGCAAGACTATTATATAGGTATGCAATTATGTCATTATTATAAAACATCTATTAGGTACTGAGATTAAACTCTATTAATTACCTACATAGTTTTCATATTATAACATTATTATTTATTATATAATGTGCTTTCTTATTTTTCTTTTTGTATTCATTATAATATTGTCATAATGTCATATCCGTTTTTTTAATGTATCCATTTTATTTAAATTCATATACCTAAAGTTCAAAAGTTCAATTCCTATACTATAATTTAATATAGGTAATCGTAATAATATATTTATAACATTTTACAGTCTAGTCGCGATAATTCGAAGTTAAAGGGAGATAAAAATTCACTTCGAGATATCTAGCTCAAATTTATATTAATACCTATATACATAATTTATATTTCTACCAGGGGAACAGTGGCGACTATCCTATACTCAAGGTGTATCCGTCGGGTTTGTGCCCAGTTCGCCGACACCCGGTTTTTTGATCAAAAAACCAGTTTTTAATATTTTTTAAAAATAGCCCAATTCGCCGACAACAAATGATATTGGCGACGGGGGGATTTGATGGCGAGTATAAGATAGTATTATAGTTATCTATCACATGATAATTTTGACATTTATATATATATATATATAATAATAATATAAGTCCACTGCGCGGTTTTCAAATAATGATTAAGATTTTAGTTTGCGATTATATTTCATTGCGTTAGGTACTGCAAAAAAATTTATTCTTTATAAATTAAATAAATTAAATTTTTTTCTTTTATAACTAAGTTTTGAAAATTTTATAAAAGGTTCTCCATACATTTTTCTTCAATTATCTGTAAAAAAAACTCTACCGGAACCAAACAAAAATTTTTTATGAGTGTTTGAAATTTAAATTTTTACAAAACCGCGTTAAATAACGGTTTAGCCTCAAACGATTTTTGATATTTGTTGATATTCAAACAGTATAAGTCGTAAATACTTGAAAATTTTACCAGTTATTTAGATTGCCAATTTCTTTACGCGATTTGATTTTCAAAACATTTTGACTTTTTTTGAGCTATTTATAGACAATTGAAATTTTCAATTTTTTTTTATTTTTTTTTTATAAATGTTGATAAAAAAAAATTTAGCTGGGACAAATTACTTGAAAATTTAATTGAAGGGTTCACATAACTTGTTCTAACTCTCATTCAAAAATTATAAAAATACATAGGCACAATTTTTTTTTATTAGCATTTGAAGTTCAAATATTGACAAAAATTCGTCAAAGTCATGAATATTTTTCACTATTTGGTATTTAAAAATTTATAAATATTTTACTATCAAAAGCTAAGAATTGAAAATTTAATACTATGCTGTCCATAAGTTAAACTTAGAATAATTATAAAAAAGTTTGAGGATTATTCAATTTAAAAAATTTTAGTAGTGTTTAAAATCTTAATTTTAATTTGAAATCAAAAATACACGTGTAAAATAACGTATCGTATTACTAATAAATAATTTTCGATTTTTGTTATTTTTAAAAAATTACTAAACGTAAGATCTTGAAGCTTTTACTTAAATGTTTGAATTTGTTTCAGAATAGAATACATGACAATATTTAAGTATAATATATCCTAGACTGACAAATAATCTCCGTTCAGAATCGTTTTTCGTATACAATGATACCTATCATTGCATTCAAATTTAACCTTACCTAGTCCGAAGTCCACCCCACCCCTAATGTACAGCAGAGCGATACTCACTTATCGCTTTTTTATTTTATATTATTTATATATTTTTTATAACTAAACTGTAACTATTGAGTGTCGGCAAACTGAGTGTCGGCAAACTGGGTGTCGGCAAACTGGGTGTCGGCAAATTGGGTGTCGGCGAACTGGGAATACACCATCCGTCGATACACCTTATAATTGGGTGGGTGGTCATAGGCAGTGGTAATTTATATACCAATTATATACCAGAGTTGGTGGGTGGGTAACTAAATTCAAAATTTGATACACCTTTATTTTGTTTGATAGCCGCCACTGCAGGGGAATAAAAAAAAATTCTAGTTACGAGGTTCGAGTTATCGCGACTCGACTGTATTTATTTTCATATTTTCATATCCATTTGGAAAATTGTTTTGGTAAGACCGTTTTTTTTTTTATGTAGTTAATATATACTTACCTACTTTATTACCATGAAGGCATGAAATAATGATAAAAATAAATCATAAACATAATTACATAGGTAAACATTTAATTATACACGTACCTATTTATAGTATTTAGTATAAAGCCATATAGGTACCCACCTACCTACTAAACTACTAAACAATAATTAATATTTACGAATTATGATAGATAGGTATCGAATTTAATAATATTCGTAGAATTTTAATAATGTAAATATATAAGTGGATATGGTGTTATCATGTGCGACAGTGCTTATTATATACTCTTCAAATTAATATATTCAAATGTTTCGAATGACGCAGAGCAAAAGAAAGCACTGTTAGTAGGAGTAGGAATAAAATATTATTAACGTTCGTCTTACTGCAATAATTCGTGTTCAATATTTTTAGGTGTTCTTTATCCTTTGACCTTAATCGTATCAGTCTTATTATTTATTTTATTAATTTTATCATATTATTGTATAGATACCCAGTGTCCTAGTCAATAGCTTAACAATAGTAAACACTATAAACAATTTATCTATTTCACAATGTTAGTATTTACACACTTCGTATTTAGTAGGTAGTTCTCAATTCCATCGTTATACGTAGTTCAGTAGTTGGATAATTTGCTGTTGCCGATATAATCATAAATATCATAAACTCACATTACCTACAATGTTTATGTAATATTACTGTACTAGTGTACTACGTCCAGTGTTGGGTAGTAACGTAACGTGCGTTACTCTTTACTGTAATGTATTTACAATTTTCAGTAACGTTATAGTAACTTCGTTACTATTACTTTTGGATAACGGCAAGAGTAATGACGTTAATTATTTATAAGTAACTTACCAGAAGAACGCGTTACATTATACATTTAATTATATTTTTATATTTTAATTTTTTGGGGGGATTTATATCGTGGTGTTACGAGGGCACTTTCATGGCTCTTTAATGTAGCTGGAGACATTTGTACAAAAAAAAGAGCACGTATAACTGATCAAAATTTCGAAGATACATTATTGTATAATAAAATAAATATAAAACATGATTGATTTAAAATAGACTTTTTTTATGAAACTTAAATAACATAAGAGTAACGTCATTGTAACTAGTTATTTTTGAGTAAAAAACTAAAAAATAGTAACGTAACGGATTACTTTTGTTCTTAAGTAACTAACAAGTAATCTAGTTATCTTTTTTGTAACGTAACTTAGTTACTTTTAAAAAATAACTTGCCCAACACTGACAACGCCCTTCTTACCTATATAAATAAAGACAGTCTACATTATAATGTGTTGTAGTTTTCGCTGTTTATCTCTTTATCTGTTAAAATTAGGTAATACAATTTGATGACTTAAATCAGTTTAATCGTCCTCGTTTTTTGAATTGAACAATAGGCATTTAAATTACGTTTCTAGGGGTCCACGAGTATGTAGCGAACGCAGATTACACTCCTTTATCGGTGTACGATTTACTTGAACCGAGCAACTGGGTACATCACACTCCCTTGATATCGGAAAAAGGAATGACCAAGGCGTGGCACGATATTATAGAGTCTGAAGGAGACTTACTAAAAGTAATATTTATCGACCGATCAATCGGTATAATCGATAATTTATCAAATATAAATATATATACAGGTATACTTAGGACAGGCATCGTTACACATTTATTATATCATATATGTAGTCGTAGAATCAAATAATGATATAGGTAATAATTTAAAAAAAATAACATTGCTCAGAACTCGGAGAAGATCGAATATGATTGCAAGGTTAAGATAAACTTAGAAAATGGAAGAGGAGACGGTGAACATTTAGATATATTTGGAAACCTGTCAAACGACGCTTATATGGGTGAAATGCCGCCATGGAGATTTGAATTAACCAATCAATTTGACCACACGATCACTTATACGACCATCCGGTCCAATCTTTGGCCCGGAGCGCATGCAGTTGCACGTGAAAAGTACTTAAACATACATTCCTATAATATGGTCAATTACATTTTGGTTTATATATGTGTGTTATTTGCGATATTTTGCTGCGTATAGTCTTTTGGATTACACATATCACGGTTGGGGCCTCAAATGGAACGCCTATAGTTTCACGGTCCAGCCGTTGAGTGGATATCAGCGGTCCGATTCCTATAGAGCCGATTCAAGCATTAGTGAGGTTAAAGACCCGACTCGCGAAGACGAACTGTTGTATATCGCAGTAGTTAACAAAAGGAGAGAAGATCGAGCTCGTATGAAAACCGGCGTTCTGCAGCCGTTTAATGCAGCAGACGAGGACGAAGAAAGAATCCTCAACCAACACAACTACGACGATTGATGACGGCAACGTATGTTGTTGCTATATTTGTATTACTTTTATGTTATATTACTTTATTTTATACATTATCCGCGTACAATGTTACACATCTACCTATAGTAACCCAATAAATAATTACCTATCTACTTATAATATCTACCATGTATAATTATGCTCTTGGCTCTTCTATATATTTGTTTTACTTATTATAGTCATGTATGCAGCCTTCTATCGTATAGTATTGGAATTGCATTTATTTCATTATTTGATTAATCACGTAGGTAGAATAATTTATATGATCAGCATGTGATTAGTTATAGCCTATATAAGTATCTACTTCGATTTTGATTAAAAAGATTAAAATATCTTAAATTTAAAAATAAAACTTATCAATACATTTCTAAAAAATATATCTATAAAATTTCACAAATATAATAATTAATGACAATTGGTCAAACATCGATTTAAGTTAAATCATTTAACACAATTATACCTAGTTATTGGTTAATAGTAGCGTTAGATACGACATATAGGTACAACCGGAAACCTTCGGTATCAAATAACTTGTGAGTAATATTTGAAGTACCTAGATAAATTAATGAATAATAGCAAATACTACTAGTATTTATAGTCAATGATAGTAGGTACAGACTACAGAGCCACAGAAGGGATTAGATAAAAGTCGAAAAAATATCAATATAAAACTAACTATTAGTCAATATAGAGTTCGTAGCTTTAAGATAATGTTAACAATAATGACTCGTAGTATATTTTATTCAATGACTAAAATATTATCTATTGTTGTCTGTTGACTAAACAAAATAAATGTTCTTACAAATCTTACATATTAGATATTGAATTGTACTTAATTTCTATATGTATTTTTAATTTTTAAAACTTTAATTAATTGAGATCGTCATAAATTATTTATTTATTATCTATAACAGTTAAAAATGACATTAAAAAATTAATTATTTTTCAGAATAATATTATATTCTTCAAAGACTGATCAAAAAAACCTAATCAAAATTTACTTCAAACTAAAAAGTATCCAATGCAACTTAATATTATTTTCACATAGCATATACAATATTGTATTACAGAATATACCATATAATATTTATATTGGTGGCATAGGCGTAATTAGGGGGGCTTAGGTGGGCTCTAGTCCCCCCTAGAGGCTAGAATTGTTGTATTAATGTATGTGCTTATAAAGATATTAGTATTAATTTTATTTTTGCCTACAATGTACAAAAATATGTTTCATATAAACTAATAATCATTTAAGTCAGTTGTAAAACCAATAGAAACAATAAATAAAAGGTAATCTAATTAAAAAAATTTGCTATAAAACATTTTTATGAACCTAACCCCCTCCTAACTTAAAAGACTAGTTACATAGTTACATTTATGGTTAGTGGATAATTCCATTGGGACACTAGAACTAAAATATTGGGGGTATTGAAATTACATTGTTCTCTGCATTTTTGATATTAAACAATTTAATTTTATGTTTATAACATTTATCAACATTCTAGATTCTAGAATCTAGAATAAATAAAAAAAAAATCAATGAATGGTAGGTACATTAGAATGTCAATAAAAATAAAAATGAGAAACACATTTTATAAATCTCTTTATATATTATTTAATTTTCTTTTTTGAGAACATTTATTTTGAATAATATTTTTATTACTTTTCATACAAACACGGTTTTTCTTATGCAATTTGAATGAGTAATAATCACTCAACACTTTATATAATTTACCATTAATTTTTTAGTATGTTATGTACCAGTTAAAAAAAAAGAATCAATTTTAGTGTAAATTAATAATCTACTGAGATTATTTTTGTACGATGTACATATTTGTTAAATATAAATAAAACTGTATAAATACAACTATATCATAAAATATTAAATGTATATAGTTAAGTCAATATTATGTCATATTTCAGATTTGCTTACCATAATTTTTTTTTTTTTTTTATTACAACAAATATTTTATAATTTGAGTTTAATTTAAATAAGTAATAAAAATACTAAATAGTTAATATAACGATGAAATTATTCGTATTTATATGATATAGCTCACTATGAAATGATTATTGTTACAAAACATAATTATACTCTGTCTAGTGAAAGCCGATTCTACGCTACCCCCGCGTTACCATGCTATCAAAACTGGCGACTTATAGCTAGGTATCATTTGGGGAATGAGCAAAAAAACTGTTTCTGGTCGGTCTGCAGCCCATTCTCTTGTTAGACAGAGTATAAATATACAATTAAAACAAAATATTACAAAAAACAAATAGCACCATTTTAATATACATTAAATGAATAGCATTCAATTATATTAATAAAGATAAAGTAGATATATCAAATTCTGAGCTTTACCAACAGTCCTATATGTATATATAGAGATTAGACTGTATTGGATTATAAAATCAATTTAAAAAAAATCTATAAATTATAATAGCTTAGTTTCATAGCGATTAACGTTTTTTTGCTAAGAATAACACATTTATAAATCAATTTTTAAAATTTCATCATTATAATGATACCTTATAATTGCAGCAACCAATATTTAGGGGTAAGTTTTATTATCAGTTAATTGTATTAGTACATAGAATTCATAAAAAAACTTATTTATGAAAAAATAGATTTTTTGACTCGTTTTTAACATTTATCAAATTAATTGATCAAATCTAATGTATAAATATGATATAATAACAAATATTTCAATTGTTTTTTTTGACATCTTATTACTTTTTGCAATAGGTTGATTCGTAAAAAAAATTAAGTTTATTAAAATAGATTCGAAAATTTTAAATTTCTGTTATTACTTTTATTAACCACTGCATTATAAATAAAACACAACTAATTATATTCTACAGAATAAAATAAAATAATAAATATTATAATTATAGGTATGTTTCATGATATTGTAACTAACAATAAATAAAACAATAAAATATCAAGTTAAAAAAAAAAACTATAAATATTTAAAAGGAATGTAAAATAAATTTAAATTATTGTAATTAATGCATTTGGTACAAACAATGTAGACAGAAATTATTTGAAATAATAATAATTGTCATAAATTGTTGATAGTCATAAATATATAGTAATTTTACACATAGTAATATTATTAAAAAAATATCTCTGAAAATAAAATAATAATACATTTTGATATAATATGTAATTAAAATCATCATACAAAAGTGAGCATGGTAAATATCTATTAACAAATGCAAATGCCGTCTGAAGTCCAATTTAAACTGAAAAAATGTAAAAGTAGAAAAATACATTAAGTCATTTACATACAACAAATATATGTTTTAACTACACATCAGTTACCTGACTCATTTATTATACAAATTGAAATTGTTATCTTATTCCTACAAATAAAATAAATAATATGAAATATATTACGATTAAAGTGCGTAAATTAACTAAGTAAATAATATATGGTGTGTAATAAAGCATTTTTCTCAACACAAAATATTCCAGTATTTATTAATAACTTTAAAAGCTAATGAAATGAAATGAAAGACAATTCAAAAACTTGATTGAAATTTTTAATGAACATTTGGAATAATTAACTTAAACTTATGTTATGGCATGCAATTAAGCAATGAAATGCTATTCGATTTTATTGCTTAATTGCTTTTAACCTAATATGGTACGTTTTTGACTAAATTCAATATTGTTTGGTAATTTTGATTATTTAAAATAATTTAGCATTGAAGAAATACTAAACAATAAATTTAATAATAGTTCTAATTTATAATTATATACTAATAAATAAAATATATATATATGATCAAAAAAAAGTTAATAAAAATTACTAGATTTAAAGTATATGGAGAAAGTAAAAGTCTTATAACTATAGTAACTTAAAACATTAATCCTAAAAATAATCACAATATTGGTGACGTTATATTCGTTAAATAAATGCAAAAATATTAAGTTTATTTTTAAGATAATATAGCAACACTTTTACGAGCAACTGTTGTACTGCTTACATTATCTAGACTAGACCATTTTTTTAAACCATTTTTTAAAAATTCTGCTGTTATCTTATCTTCAAACACTCTAGACATTGCTTCTAGTTTTTTAGCTCGTTCTTTACTTAATGGTTCTGCAGGGAATGTCAATTCATTGTCTTCAGCCAATGAGCGTAGATCAAAATAATATTTGGCATAAACACTGGATGGAACATTAATATTAAATTGAAGCATCTCAAGGAATTGACGTTCTAATTCATTCCTAAACAAAATTAATATTTATGAAAATATAAATTTTTATTATTGATAAAAATTATTTTATTAAATACAATAATATAAAGATCAAAAACAAAATAAAGTAGTCGTCACTATAATTAGGATAAAACAGGCGGAGATTTTTGAGAGTATTTAACTTGCAATTTTTGTCCATGTTCTACAAGTTAACGACATACCAAATCTATACTTAGCAATTCACATTTAGTTTTGTTAATTTTAATACTTAAAATGAATCAGCTTATTATTAATCTTAATTCTTAATGATAAGAATTAAGAACTTAAGCTGTGTTCATGGGTAGGTTTTTATAATTAAATTTTGTGTACATTCAATAATGCAGTTTAAAAATGCTCAAACGAAATAATTATAAAATACTTACAAATGAACAATGATTTAAGGTTCTTACCATAAAGTTTCATAATAGGTTCATTCACTCTAATATTAAAGCTAATGAAGCTAAATGTTAACTTGTAGATTTGCCATGTTACGTACTTGTAAGACAGACATAACAAAACAGGTATAGCTTCCTCTTAGAGATAATATTTTATTTAATCTTAATCCTAAGTATTTTATTTATAACATACAAAGTTGGAACTATATAGTGGATAAACTAAATGAAAACTGCTGTATTTTATAACACTCATAAAACGTTTCATTTCATTATTTTCCAGTAGGTCATGATATTTCTATACAATTCAGACAACATAGAAACTATTATATATACCTAGGTAAATAATCACTATAAAATAGTAAATTGTAAAAAATCCAAAAATTCATAAAATATCAAAAATAAAAATGTATTTTTCCAACTCAATCAAATTTGTAACTTATTAAACTCAATTTTAAAAATTAACCTACATTCGACACGAAATAAAATGTACCTGGGCGGCAGACCAAAACAGGTTCACCGCGTGCAGATTGTAGCTAATTGGCTAACATTAATGAAATGAAATAGATGTATAAAGCCCAACTATGTCAAGGTTGCGGTGGAGAATCAGTCTGTTACCTGCGCGACAAGGTACATTCTTATTCTGCGGCGAGTATAGTAGACATTTTATAAATGTAAATAAAAAGCAATTATAATACAAGTAAATAAATTTAAAAATAATATATAATAAACAATATGTTACTGTGTGTAAAGGAATACTCAATATAGAAATTAGATTATGTTCACATAATACACATTACGAGAACATTATGTTATTACTGAGTATATGTGAATGTAAATATCATCTTATACAGACCTTATTAAATATCAACATTTATTTATAACAATATATTTAAACAAAGCTATTTTTTGTGACATTGAAACTGAAATTAAAATTTGTCAAATGAGCCATTTAAAACTGAATGATAAAACATTTTTTGAAGTATTAAAACATTGAAAATCTAACAGATTACAGATAAGAACATCTATAATATGAATAATTATTAATATTACTTAATAATTGTTGTAATTTTAATATCTCAAAACAATAGTTAATACTATTAGTAGTATTGATTATTGTTTACCAAAAATATAATAAAATAATTTGAATACATTTAAAGCATAGTACATTATAAAGTATATTATAATATATGAATATACCGTGATTTAAATATTTAAATTACTAAAAACAAAAAACAAAAATAAATATTTAGGATTAAAATATAAATAGTTCTCATTACGTCTATTTTAACTTTAAAGCTACAGTTATTAAATTCAATTAAATAATCTTACTCAAATATTATGTTAAAATAGTAATTATTTATATAATGAAATAAGTTGTACTACGTACAAATAAATGGGAAAAATTAAAAATTGAAATGTTCCTATAAATGTGTATTCACTCCTACATCTAGTCAAAAAGTGACTAGATTTTACTTTATTTTCCCTAAATTAGTTAATATAAGGCATAATTATTTGTATAAAACAATCAAATAAAAAAACTTAACAATTGTGAAGATAAAAAAAAATAGGATGAATTGATTGTAAAGATACTTAAGCATGTTATTTGAAGGTATGAGAATTTTATTATTTTAGATTCTGAACGGAGTGAAGAATGTATTGCTTTTACAATGGTGTGTTTTTTTTTTTTTTTTTTGTCTGACGACAACATTTGGAGCAGTAGCAGTAATAATGATCCGATTTTTGACTGCAGCCCCTCTTTGAATAGGAAAATAATTCATCTAGTTGGTACTTTGGGGGGTCTAAACATTTTCAAATACTAATTTATACGAATTATGTCAAAATTTAAATTAAATTTCATACGCTCATTATGCGTATGTTGGCCAAATACTTTTTTTATTAATAAACAGATACTATAAAGTAACTATAGTAACATATAGTAACTATACTATTTGTTTCAAAATAGAATATATGACAATATTTAAATATAATACATCCTAAACTGACAAATCATCTTCGTTCAGAATCGTTTTTCGTATACAATGATACCTATCATTGCATTCAAATTTAACCTACCATAGTCTGAGGTCCACCCCACCCCCTAATATACAGCAGAGCGATATCCACTTACCCGCTTTTTTTACTATTGATATTATTTTAAATAATAATTTTTGTCTAAGATATTTTATAAATTGAATGTGTTTACTGTTTACCTATTATATATATCTTACTGAAATATTGAAAAATTCAATGTAACAATAGAATATTTTTGTCAATTTATAGCTTATCGTTAAAATTAAGGCCAACATTGGTCCTATAAAAGATTTTTATTAAGTTCAGTAGGTATAATGCTTAAAGTAAATGTTTATAATAACCTAAGTGTACTTTATTAAAAAAAATAACTTCTAGAACACAAAATTAAAAATAATAGTATACATACATATCTTCTACGGTTATATCTTTAAGAATTTGACAATAATCTACATTCCATACAGCTTGATCATCCCAAACTTTTGATGCTAACAAAATTGCCCCGAGAACAATTCTCTTCCAATTGGCAGGCGTTATGTCAACTTCTGCATAAGTTAATAACCTACATTTTTTTTTTTTTTAATGAATGAATAAAATAAAATAATTAAGATAAAAACTTTACCTTTCTAAATAAACTAATGTTATAATAGCACATTCAGCAGTTAGTTGTGCAGCATTAAATAATGTTCGAACAAATTTATATATATGACGATGTTCTGGACTATGAACATCATAATTATCAGGTACTCTATCTCTCTATAATTCAAATAAAATATTAAATATAACATAGTTACAATTTATTAAAAAGTTATGACTTATGAATTTATGTCATACTTACAGTTAAAGGGTGTAATTTTTCATCAAAAATTTCAATTTGTCTTTCAGAAGTTCTATTTTTTATATGATAGTAGATTGCAAGCGCTACACATTTTACCGTGTTTTTTAGATTTGGTTGAGATACTGTACTATCATCTAAATATATAGTAGAACACGAACTACTTTTTTTTAGAGATCTGAAGTCAACAATCTGTAATATTAAAAAAAAATAAATAAAAAAAAAAATTAAGGTATTTTATTAATTAATAACGCTTTATAAATCAAAAACATATGAGGTGTTCAAAAATTAATGGGAATTAAAAAAAAATTATGTATCTATATTAATGTTATCTTCTTCAAAGAAGTTCCCATTATTACAATTCTTAAAACACTCTAGCGACTCTATCTTTGGAATAGCCTTTAGCTTTCTCAGCAAAAGTTTTTAATCTTTTTTATGTTTACAAAACAATGACCATCTAATAATCTTTTTATTTTGGGGAATAGAATAGTGAACCATGAGTTTTTTCCACAAAGTTGAACAATCAACCAGAAATACTACTTATAACTTACAAGTGCAATGCCATTCAAGAGAAGCAATCCGAAAAAAAATACTTGAATTTATAGCAAAACAACTAATAGCTTTTGCACCATGAAAAAGCATCAACAGCTTACAGATCATTGTGTATTTGAATTTTTAGCATAAAACAGCAAAAAAATATTGCTCCACCCTGCAATTTTCCAGAAATAACCCAACGTAACATTTTTTATACCCAAAAATAAAAATAACCTTGTTGCTTGAAGCATCACAGTTAAGCATAGATAAAACTAAAAAACGCATTACTGCTCTCTTGCTAAAGACAAAAGATGAAGTTCCAGAAATGGCTTAAGTGTTTAAGTATAAATTTATAACATGATATCATTAATATCTAACTATAATATATCTTAATTATTGAAAACTTCTTTGAAATGAATAGTATTGTTGTAGACAAATAAATAATTTTTTGAAAAAAATTCCTGTTTCTTTTGAACATATCTTGTACACTGAAACTTATTAATTGTAGTAATATAACAATTATTAAAAAACTAATTTTTAATAGGTAAAATTTATTTAACTTAACCAGTTAATAAAATCTAATATTTAAATCAAATAATATAATTTGTAATTTACAATCAGATATTAATATAAAATAATACAAGTAAACAAACCTGAGATTGACTTTGTTTTCTTGTTAAACCATCTGAAAAAAATTTATTAATATTATAATAGGTACCAATAAATAACACTTATTTAAAAAAAAAATATTCACTCATTATCAGTAAGTCAAGTCATAACATTTAAAATTATTAATTTAATAATTTACTATATAAATATTGAATTGTAAATGTATACTATAAAAAAATAGAAATAAATAGTATTTATTAAGATTTTAAAGAATATAGTACCTACACTTGATGTTTTTATTTATGATACAATAATTTATCTACTACTAAGTACTAGATACCTAAGAGGATTTTGTAATCAAGATTTATCTGTAAATTAAAGTTTCAGCTATTAATTCACTTCAACATTCTCACTTATAAAATTATAAAAAACTAAAAATTATTTATTAACTTACCAAGACTAAAACATTGCATTTGCTTTTTTTTTTTTTGACCAAATATGTTTTGCTAGATAAGCTATAAATGTTTTATAGGTATGTAAGGTTAAGATAAGTTCAAATTCAAAACCAAAAATTAGTACTCTTAGTAGTCTTATTCTTAAGAATCTAAAAAATCGATTTTTAAAAATGACTTAGGTATCTACGGGTATCTATTTGTTAAAAAAAAAAAAGGGGGTCAATGTTTTGCTTATAAATACTTGTTTTAATATTTAAGTATAATAATACCATGATACAAGTATAATATTAAACGAAATAACTGATTATTTTAAATGCAGTTTGGTAAAATTGTATTGCAATAATATCCAAGTAAAACTAATTAGTAATAAACAATAAGTGGATTAGCAAAATCAATCTTACTTTCAACTTTTGATCTTTCCAAAAATATTGTCGCAACTTTCGGATGAACGGATGGGTCAGTGTTCCAGTCGTCATGCTCACGTTCACTAATATGCTGTAGGTTACCAACACTCTCGTCACCCTCTGGCGTAAATTCATTTATAGCGCCATTGGCATCCTTGCGCCTAGATAAAGGGCTGCTGTACGAGCAACAACTAGTCCAATTGCCCATGATTTGTAACAAGCAGATGCTTTCGTCAATAAACATGAAGGTTACACAAACACGTTTAATACAATGGTGTAGGTAATAGTGTTTCAAGTTAAAGCATTTTTAACAATTTTTTTCTATACACACGTACAAAATGTATTAACCAATTAACCATGTTATATAATTATTATTATTGTGGAACGTCTACGATCTCGGCCAATAGTGCCAGGGCGAGTGTCGGCGGTCGGTACTCGGCAGGTATCGAAGCTTTCTTGATTAACCGTCGGTCGGCAAAAGTTTGCGGCGTCGGCGACGACGATGTAGAGGGGACAGAGCTGCGGCGCTGGCGTGCGTACGTACAGTGCGAGTTTTATATTATTATCAGACGGCGGTGAATAATCAACAAACACCCGCCGGTCACCGATGACGACATATTGTCACCGACAGTTGTCGGATAATAATAATTGTTATTTACGACAAACTTGCGCACACCAGTTCTGACGGATAACAACGGGAGCACCGCGGCCGAGAGGACGTGTACAGATAAAAATAAAATAATATTACGTACGATATTACTCTATTGACATTATAATATTCGGTGTTTACCTAATACCTACGCGAAATCGTCATTCGTCGCCACACAAACATACAACGACCAACTTACCAACAAATCGATGTTATCACTGACGCGTGTTAGCGATAACGTCGACCGTGTGTAGTGTGTTACGTTGCGGAAGTGGTGGGCGGAACTCCTCGATTAGTGCACTATAGTTGTAGTAGTAGTAGTAGTAGTAGTGTAGTAGTAGCGTATAATAAACGTGTACTATATAACTCAGTGTTTACTATACAACTGCACTAACTGCACTACTGCAGTCGTCACAGTGTCCGGTGGATGCTAGATGTCGACGACTTGCTATTCCGATAATATTTCCTGGAAACCCGTGCAATGATTAACACCCGGCCGGGCGTTTCTAATCTTGTGTACTAACTATAGTCAAGTAATAAGCTAGAATAAACAATATCAACTGTGATCTATAATCTATATTATGCTTTCTCTTAGGTTTTTTTTTTACGATATTTGAATATTTGAACATGGATAATGTTCTTATACCTTGAAGTTTGTTAGTAGGTCAAATTATCTCTATTGTTAAAGGTTATTAGTTTTTAGGTACCTACTTATTACACAAAATTGGAACTTATTTGATATGTCGTACGTTTGTAAGACGGAGACATCACACACAGACGTGAGGTATGAAGATGTCTCGTCGGTCCACTTAGAAGCTGTTACTCTCTCCAAATGTATAAGCTAAAAGCTATAAAAAGTGAAAAGTTCATTGCTAAACTGTACAACACGTAGGCTTGTAGCCTGTGAGTGTGCCCTGTAGGAAAATACCTATCGCTCTGCTGTACATTAAGGGGTGTGGTGGACCTCGGACTAGGGTAGGTTAAATTTGAATGCAATGATAGGTATCATTGTATACGAAAAACGATTCTGAACGAAGATAATTTGTCAGTCTGGGATATATTATATTTAAATATTGTCATACATTCTATTTTGAGACAAATTCAAACATTTAAGTAAAAGTTTCAAGATCTTATGTTTAGTAATTTTTTAAAAATAACAAAAATCGAAAATTATTTATTAGTAAAACGGCGTTATTTTACACGTGTATTTTTGATTTCAAATTAAAATTAAATTTTAAACACTCGTAGATTTTTTTAAATTGAATAATTATGAAACTTTTTTATAATTATTCTAAGCTTAACTTATGGACAGCATAGTATTACATTTTCAATTCTTAGCTTTTGATAATAAAATATTTATAAATTTTTAACTACCAAATTGTGAAAAATATTCATGATTTTGACGAAGTTTTGTCAATATTTGAACTTCAAATGCTAATAAAAAAAAATTGTGCGTATGTATTTTTATAATTTTTGAATGAGAGTTAGAACAAGTTATGGGGACCCTTCAATTAAATTTTCAAGTAATTTGTCCCAGCTAAATTTTTTTTTATCAACATTTATAAAAAAAAATTGATTATTTCAAATGCCTATAAATAGATCACAAAAAGTCAAAATATTTTGAAAATCAAATCACGTAATAAAAATGGCAATCTAAATAACTGGTAAAATTTTCAAGTATTTAAGACTTATACTATTTGAATAACAACAAATATCAAAAATCTTTGAAGCTAAACCGTTATTTAACGCAGTTTTGTAGAAATTTAAATTTCAAACACTCATAAAAATTTTTTGTCTGAATCCGGTAGAGTTTTTTTTACAGATATTTGAAGAAAAATTTATGGAAAACTTTGTACCAAATTTTCAAAACTTAGTTATAAAAGAAAAAAATTTTACGATTTTTTAACCACAAAATTACTTGCAAATTTTCGCAATTTTGACATATTTCGTATAAATTCGAACTTAAAGCACTTATAAAAAAAATTGTGACTGACGATTTCGGATTTTTTTTTATCACTTTTAGAACAACTTATAAGAAACCTTGTATTAATTTTTTTTTATTGCAAAAAATTGAAATTGCCATTTTGTCAAATACTTGAAATAGCAAAGTTTAATTTTTTTCTCACTGAATCAAACCAGTTGCCATTAAAATAAGGATGTTCATTAAACATTTTCAGCAAAGAATAAGATAAAAAAAGATGGTAGAAAGGGCAAATAACAGACACAGTAATTTACATTATTATATTAACATTTTTTAATAATTTTAAAACATTTTAGAAAATACATTCCTATATTGATTTTTAGTTTGGTTTTTCTTCTAATAAGGTTTAAATTCAAGTGTAACTAACTGCTTAATTCTTTTACAACCAGAACTAGAAAATACGTTTTTAGACCCAGGGATAAATAAAATTTTCAATATTCGTCTGAAAAAAAAATGCATAATATATAAAGTACATTTTACAAATAATCAATGTCATACATTATTTATTTTTTTTTATGTAATAAGTCACAAAAATAAAATATCATATATTCATATACATTAATAATTTCACATCAATTTAATAAATTTTAAATTCATCATTGATAATTAAGTTTATGAAGTTAACGCTAAACAATATTTTGTTTTATATGCTAAACCTTATAAGGAATATATTTAATTAAATATTTATTATTTTGTAAAGATAAAATATATATTAAAATTGTGTTCATAATTTAAAATGTTTCAACATGTTAAAAATTGAAATGTATTTTTACTTTTTTAGTCCTACTGTAAAAAAATTGTGCTATTATTTATTATTAAGAATTTTATAACTTAAATATTGTATTATTAAGTATAATTTAGTTGAGAAATTTCAATATCAATGATTTTATAATATGGTAAACCGTAATAAATATTGTAAAGTATATAAAAAGTATATTAAATAAATTCTACTCATTATATAGTTATTTTTAAAACTATCAAAGCAAATATAGATTACATCTATACATGTAATGTTAATATTTTTAGCTTTTATAGGTTAGCGCTATTTGTGTTTTATGCAAGTTAATAATTGTTTAAGTTTATATATAAAATATGTTTAAATGTATAAACTATATAATGTGTTTTAAGTAATTTTAATATTTTTAAATATTTATATGTTAGCCATTGGCTTTTAATTCAATAAATTAATATAATGTAATTAAAAAAAAATAAATAAATAAATAATGGATTACAATTTATCACCATTCATCACTATACTAGATTATACTACCTTATTTTTTTGGAATCCAAATCTTGTTTTAAGTTTTTAACCTCTGCCTTTATACATTTTGACACATGAACACTTTCGAGTGGTAAAAATGGAACATAAATATCAATAACACCAGAATCTATTATTTCACTTTTCTTCAATGCTCCTATTACAATGAACAAATCAATACAATTAATCATTTAAAAATATAAATTTTAAATTATCTATATAAAACTTTTAAAATCATTTATTTTATTTCAAATTGAGTTATAAAATGATCAAAATGCAATTCCAAAAAAGGGAGAGAGTAATTATCTATTTTGCAGTACAGTACATACTTAAGTATAATTTGTTGTTGAGTCATAAGTCACTGAAATGAATGTATTAAATTTGAAATCAATAATAAATCGATTTATTGTGCAGTGAGTTCCATTTAATGTGATCACTAGTTTATAGAATCAACTGTTTATTAGAATCCTAAACCAGATTTTATGTTACTAATGTTAAATTAACCTTTTATTAGAATCACCAAGTACCGGATAATTGAATCACTTTTAAGAACATTCTTATCATTTTAATGTTATTTAAAACTTTCTCTAAAAGGAAATAAGAAACTATATGGTGATAACGATATTTTTCAGTTGTTCTAAAATTTATAGGTACAATGTACATACATTATTATTTATTTAATTTTAAATAATTAAAATTCATGTATATATTATATTAACTGGTTAATAGAATCAAAATGATCTAAACCAATGTGATCATATTAAGCGGAACTCACTGTATAATATATATTTATTATACTGGATAATTCTTATACCAAACAACGCTTATTATTTCAATATCTATTAACATTATTGAAAATATTTTTTTTTATTGACAAAACATACATTTTTAATGGCATATGCTGAAATAGAAACTTTTGCAGAGTATTGAGTAATCAAAATTGTATTATAATAAAAAAAATTTAACTTTATAAAATTATGTATTTTGACCGAAAATTATGTAAGAATATTTTTAAAAAAACATTGATAATTTTTGAAATGACGAATGTTGTTTAATAAAAGAATCATCCTATACATTTTATATAATTTATCATTTCACTAGTCTGAGTTATAGCCTCAGCTTATATTACTAAATATATTTATATTTTATTATTATAGTACCTATAGTAGTATAGTATATAATATACATTTTAATATTAGTAATACAAATTTTTTAAGTTGATGTGTTTGCAGAAAACATTGCATTTTAAAATGTCATTGTATATATAAAATATAATAAGATAATATGTTTTATGAATAATACTTTTAAATTATAAAAAATTAACTATAAATACAAAATAAAAATTTCAGATTTAAAGCACCCATTACACAAAACAAATTTTAAGTAATTTGAAAGCATTGTTTAAGATCAACCAAAAAAATATGCACTTTTTCTTGAAATCCGGGCCCTACTTATGAGAAGCTTTAATTCATTTTCAATACATAGCTATAAAACATGAATATTTCATAAATTTTTAACTACAAAAGCATTTCAAATTTAAATTTTAATGCTTATAATTATAAATAACTATTGTGCTATATATCTTTAATATTTTTAAATAGATGAAATAACAACTTATAAAAAGCCTTATATTAAATTTTTATTTATTTTTACACAGCAAAATTTTTTTAATTACATCATTTATAACAAAATTAAAAATATATATGAATAGTTCAAAAAGAGTAAAATTTTTTTAGAAAATCCCCATTTCCAGGTTGCTTTAAAAAGTACTGGTCCTCCAAAGTACCAATTCAATTCAATTGGCTTCTAGAAACAACCCTTAAAGTTGAAAACTGCAGTATTTTACTATCCCAAAAGGTGATGAAAAACACACAAAAAAAAACCACACACTATTAAAAAACTTACATTCATAGCTTTGCTCATAATCTAAAAATACAAATAATTATGTATGTGTTTATTATATTATCAATCATTTGGCTACACAATATATTTCCACACTTTTTACAATTATTTAATTAAGTCTTTTTATAAATAAATTTTACTATAACCAACAATTTAATTCTGAAATACATGATTGGAACTTGGAGCACTATAAATTCATAATTTAATTGAAATCCATAAATTTGAATTTAATTAAATTGTATTTTAATGATAATTGATTTAAGTTATACCTTTAAAATTGAAAGCAGATTGTAGTAAAATAGTATCAAAATCTTGAATATTCATGGACTCTCTATAATTTCCATTTTCCAAAAACTCTAAGCATTTTCTTTCAATTGCATCAGCGCCTGCGTTAGTTAAAAATATAAAAATTGAATTCCTGTAATATTAATAAAATAAACTAATTAGTTATTTATTTATTTTTTTAAGTTGTTAGTTTAAAGTATTTTTTTTCATTTAATTTTAATGGTTTAATTTTCTTTTTGATTCAATATAATTGAAATTTTTTATCCTTAATTATTGAAATATAATGATAAATAGATTAAGATTATAAAACTACTTACGATATTTTATTTTAATAACTATTTCAAGTTTTTAATGTATCTACTAATTTAATAAATTTTTGTAGTCTATTTAAATTATATCAAAAAATTTAAGTTTAATTGTATGAGTTATTTGTAATTTAGGTTATAACCTTTTGAACCTAATGTTTTAAATATTAAAAAAAAAATTGTCAATGATTTATTTAACTATATTTTAGATTCTGAACTGAGTGAAGAATGTATTGATTTTACAATGACGTGTTTTTTTTTTTTTTTTTTGTCTGACGACATTTGAAGCAGTAATAATGCTCCGATTTTTGACTTCAGCCCCTCTTTGAATAGGAAAATTCATCTAGTTGGTACTTAGGGAGGTCAAAAGTTAAAAATTTTCAATATTTTTTAAATGAGTCGGGAAAAACCCTAAAAAAATGAGGGAAAAACAGGATATTTTACGCAAAACCACTTTTCGACAAAATTGATTTTTTGATTTTGCTGTAACTCAAAAACGAATCATTGTAACATATAGTAACTATACTATTTGTTTTAAAATGGAATATATGACAATATTTAAATACAATATATCCTAAACTGACAAATCATCTTCGTTCAGAATCGTTTTTCGTATACAATGTCACAATGATACCTATCATTGCATTCAAATTTAACCTACCATAGTCCGAGGTCCACCCCACCCCCTAATATACAGCAGAGCGATACCCACTTACCCGCTTTTTTACCATTGCTGTGCAATTTCCTCCAAAATCTTAATTTTTCAAATTTATTTATAACATTAAACCCTATAAAAACAATTAATTAATTACCTTGAATCAACTGATACTTCATTGTTTTCAAAAATAGATATTAGTATGTCTAATGCACCCATAGGTATAGAATCCACTTCATCAAAAACAAATACATTAGTATCACATGATTCTATTTTAGATTTCACATAGGTATAAAGTTCTTCCTGAAATATTTATAAATATTAAATAATAAATACACATATTTCAGTATTAAATAAGAATGAAATAATCCAATTTCATCAAAATGTGAACTTTTGATGTTCATAAAAAATGTAGGTAATTACTAATTTTTTTACACATTAAAGATATAACTACTTAAAGAAAATTATTACCCTTTTAGAATCAATTTTTGATTCGTCAACAAAATAAGATCGCCCATGAATAACATGAAATTGTTTCATTTTTACTTTTTCCGAATCGAACATATGATCAGCAATCAACTCTGATAAATAATTTTTACCAGAACCCGTTGTTCCTTGAAAACACATTACTAGTGGTTTTTTGTTATTTTTGCTACGATGAAGATTACCTTCCAAAGCAGATAATACAATGTGTGTTGCAATATGTTGCCCAAAAAAATTTTCTTCCAAGGCAAGTTTTAATTCTGTACAAGAAATATTTTATAATTATAGTATAGGGATAATATAAAATTATAGAATAAATATAAATTTAAGAACTAAATACACATTATAAATAAATAAAATTTTTTTTTATACAAAACCTTAGTATTTTATCAAGTATACAATTGTAATATTAATGCATTCATTGAATTATAAATCCAAGTTAGGAGTATGAACTAAAAAAAAAGTATAGATCTTGAATGTAGTGAATTCAAATTGATAATCGATCAGAAATTTTAATATTTTTAGTTTATGAATAAATTAACCCTTTTTACAATTATACATAATGATGAGTCGAACTGTCCGAAATTCAAGCTCGGTATGAAAAAAATTTGAATCGGACCGAATTATTAAGCATCTTTTACTGTTCAAAATTTGAACCTGAAAATATTTGTCAAACCAGACTTACTGACCACGATAGTTCAAAGACCAAATATTTGTACAATTCTTCAAAAGTTATTTGAAAAAAATAAAAATTGATAACGATTACTTATTTAAAAATAATTGGAGTATTGGCAATAAAAGTAATAAGTTGTAACGGGTACATTATGTATAATTTATAATAATAATGTTATTTATAATATAAAAACTTAAAATATAATAGTACTTAATAATTATGGTTGATTTAATTTGTAGGTAGGTACAATGTACATGATAAAAAGTATTGAGAATGAGTTTGAGTTTGACTTAAAATGATTCTAGGTATCTAGGTTTGGTTCGGTTCGAGTTCGAAAAAATAATTTTAAGTTTGGTTCGATTTAAAAAATCAGGGTTTGGTCCATCATTAATTATTAAGCTAACTTTGGAGTTATATGTAGTATTAAGATAATATGTAGAAATTATCATAATAGTATAATACATTAAAAGCTTACTTGATATAAATAAGAAATTACAACCTGTGTAGGTAGTTATTTATTTTTAGTTGTAAAAAAAAACATAACATTATGTTAAAATTGACCTTACTTTCAATATCTAATGATGATTTAGGACATTTAAAAAAATCATAAGATTTTCCATAGTATCCAAGTAAATAAGCAAAAGCTGCACTGGTTGCACTTGCTGTAAAAGGATCTATTCCATACACAGTTGTAGATTTAAAAAAAAATAAACAGTTTAAGATATATAAAGAAAAGTATTTGCCACTTAACATGGTGCACCAATTTTTATTTCAAATCACATTAGCTTGTAGGCTGTAGCTACTAACATCTCATATTCTCATGTGTAACATGTGACTCACTGTAAAGCATGAATTAAGATATATACAATATATATATATATATATATATACATTGTCATGGATATATATCAGTATATCTTAATTCATGCTACAAATGCTAAAAGTTAGAATAGTTAATCTTGGTATTAATATTATCGACGCTATCATGATAGTCGTGTACAAGGTGGATATACATATTATATATGTTATTATTGATTAGTTAAATTAACAACTAACGTTGCTGACGTTGCGGTATAGTCAGTGAACGCCACCTAGATCCTCGGTTAACTAGATCCTCAAGATCTATGACACGAACAGGATCTAGTTAACAGGTGATCTAAATAACCACGAGGAACTAGTTGACCATTGGGGACCTAGATGTCTCGGGATCTAAATTACTAGAAAAATTCACGAAAATATTCAAATTTCAAATATTTATTAAAAAAGAATTACCTATAATTTATAGGAACTTGTGTATTATGTACATTATATTATTATTTACTAATTACTATGTGGCATAACGCATACGCAAATACTTAATACTCATTAATCAATACTACATTTTCAAAAATTCAACTTAAATAATTGTCTCGGAGCAGAGAATTCTACCTCGTGTACCTAATAAATAATATTAGTTATCATAGTTAGTTAATATAAAACGAGTATAAATTTAAAATTTTTATTTATATATGATTTAAGAATATTATATATTATTATACTTACCTAACTAATATCGTGATAACGGTTAATGATAGAAACGGTCATGGTCTGAATACCAGATAATTTTTCGTCGTGTGGGAGAACTTGCGAAGCCCTATTGGACAAATTGGACATGATAGCTTGATCATGAGTTGGGTAAGGTTTTAGCCGTTTTGTTGACTGTAGTAAAGTTGTACTTGTACAAACGCGGTTATGATTGTGTCGAACGAGTAAAATAAGTTAGGTTATGTTCTTTTCTCTTTTACTTTTTCGTTTTGCCTCGCGTTAGTTGAAAATTTGAAATAAAATGTCCATACCTTGATAATACAGTTGGATTATAAAATGTTATTGAAAAAGTAAAGTTATTTCAAAAAATATTGATGGGTCATTAACATTAAACAAAAAAGATTCATATTATGCTCAAGTCCAACTAGAAACGTTTTATTAAATTTAAGTAGTTGTGACTTTGTAGTTTATAATAGTTTAGAACATAGTTATATAGTTATAAATGTTGAATTTGATTTTCATTATTGTAAAACATTATTACAAGTTTTAAAAATTGTATATTTTGAAAAATTATTACATACAATTTGTGAATTACAAATGTAAATATAATTATTCTATGGAATTAGTATGTTATGTGCATTATTATTTTAAATCTAAAATGTTATACACTAAATTTATCATTTGCGAAAATGGGAGAGCTTAAGTTACACATTCCACAAATAAAATCTTAAATGATTTTATACGCTGGTTCACTCTCTCAATATGTACACGTGCACTAGCTATGTCTTTATTTAAGTTCCTTAGCTTTAGAGAATGTTGTTTTGTTTTTATAAAAGGCGGTCGGATCAATTCAATTTGTTTTTTTAAACATGAGTCGTCAATTAAAAATCCCTTGTCTACCATAATCCCATCAAATCTATCCACCATTCCTATCAATCCACTTTGCTCAAATATTGCTTTATCTGAAGCTCTTCCTCCATATGGTTTGCTTACATATGTTATTAGTCCACCAGGTGATATACCTATTAAGAATTTTAAAGTAAACGTTGATTTATAGTTGCTGTAGGTTTTAATACGGCATGTTAAACATTTGGGTTTTTGGGTTGCAATTTCTGTACAGTCTATAATAATTACTCTGGTATTATTAAACTTTTCAAAACAATATGGTATGTTTGATAAAATTTCCTGTTTTGATGGCTAATATATGACACTGTTTAAAATCATAGCTAGCGACGGTACAAATGTACAATTGTGGTATAATTTAATCTACAAGATTCAGGTGAAACATTTTTGAATAATATTGATAATACTACAAAAGGTAAATCTTGTTTAAATTTCATAAAAGCCATGACAATTATTTCTTTATAACTCAAATTATGGGGACGTTTATCTGGAAACTGCGACTGAAACAATTCTTCAATCTTATTTAATAAATCAAATGAAGGTATTCCAGTCAAAGTATATACATTTTTAGAAGAGTTAATTATTGAAATAAATGGAACCATTAAATCACCACTAGTTACTTGAGTGGAAACATTAGTCATTGTGCTTTTATAGTCAATTTTTTCATATAATTTTTTAATTGTTTCAGCAGTATCACCTTCATCAACATCAGAAATGTCTTCTGAACATGTTGGTTGAAGTGGTAGTGGCTATAATTTCAATTGAAATAAAATTACTTAAAGAATATTTATACATTATTGCATTATGTAAAAACTAAAATATCAAGTCAAAATATAAAGACCACAATTCTAAATATTACTTTTAATATTTATATTTAATACTATAAAAATATTGTTAATTGTTGTATTTTTGCTGATACTTATTAAAGCCATAGGTACGTATTTCAAATATAAATTATTATTTTAGATATCAGAAAATACTATATAAACTATAGAATAAGTTGTGAAAATCAAATAAATTCAAGTGAAATTGGCGATATAATAATATGAGAAATTATTTTTATAAATAAATATATTATAAAAATAATAAGTGACTGATCAAAATCTCAAGAATCGAAGTTAAACTAATTTATAATAAGGTTGTATCATTGAAAAAAAAAAATATGCTGTCATGATTTCAAAATTATTTCTCAAACAAAAGTTAAGGATCTATCGAAATATTTTAACTGTAATAACTCATATTCTTCTCAAACAAAAACTTTCACTAACCAAAGCAGTGATACAAATCTCTAAAAACAAGGACACATCTAAGTGAATCTTAATATATTGTAAAAGTTATTGTGTACTTTGTAATTGTTAAAGTAGTATTGTATGAAAAACAAATAGTAATATTCATCAAATACAAGACATTTATACGGCCTTTCTCTAATATTAACGATATCAACATCTTGTTAATTTTCAAATGTCAATTAAAAAAAACCTCGGACTAGGGAAGGTTAAATTTGAATGCAATGATAGGTATCATTGTATACGAAAAACGATTCTGAACGGAGATGATTTGTCAGTCTAAGATATGTTAATATATTATATTAAAATATTGTCATATATTCTATTTTGAAACAAATTCAAACATTTAAGTAAAAGTTTCAAGATCTTAAGTTTAGTAATTTTTTAAAAATAACAAAAATCGAAAATTATTTATTAGTAAAAAGTTATTTTACACGTGTATTTTTAATTTCAAATAAAAATTAAAATTTTAAACACACGTGAAATTTTTTCAATTGAACAATCCTCAAACTTTTTTATAATTATTCTAAGCTTAACTTATGGACAGCATAGTATTAAATTTTAAATTCTTAGCTTTTGATAGAAAAATATTTATAAATTTTTAACTACCAAATAGTGAAAAGTATTCATGAATTTGACGAATTTTTGTCAATATTTGAACTTCAAATGCTAATAAAAAAAAATTGTGCCTATGTATTTTTATAATTTTTGAATCAGAGTTAGAACAAGTTATGTGGACCTTTTAATTAAATTTTCAAGTAATTTGTCCCAGCTAAATTTTTTTTATCAACATTTATAAAAAAAAAATAAAAAAAAATTGAAAATTTCAAATGCCTATAAATAGCTCAAAAAAAGTCAAAATGTTTTGAAAATCAAATCACGTAAAGAAAATGGCAATCTAAATAACTGGTAAAATTTTCAAGTGTTTACGACTTATACTGTTTGAATAACAACAAATATCAAAAATCGTTTGAGGCTAAACCGTTATTTAACGCGGTTTTGTAAAAATTTAAATTTCAAACACTCATAAAATTTTTTTGTCTTAGTCTGGTAGAGTTTTTTTTACAGATAATTGAAGAAAAATGTATGGAGAACCTTGTATCAAATTTTCAAAACTTAGTTATAAAAGAAAAAAATTTTACGAATTTTCAACCACAAAATTACTTGCCAATTTTCGCAATTTTGACATATTTCTTATAAATTCAAACTTTAAGCACTTATAAAAAAAAATTGTGACTAACGATTTCGGATTTTTTTTTATCACATTAAGAACAACTTATAAGAAACCTTGTATTAAATTTTCAAAATTTTCTGGCCGGCCAAAAAATTTTTATCGTTATTTAAAACAAAAATACTAAAAAAAATTAAAAATTTCAATTGTCTATAAATAGCTCGAAAAAAGTCAAAATTCTTTGAAAATTTACCTATGTTTGGAGAACGCTAATATAAACATTTGGTGAAAGTTTCAAGTATTTTCATCTATTAGTTTTTGAGTTATAGCAAAATAAAAAATTCGATTTTGTCGAAAACTGGTTGTGCGTAAAAAATCCCGTTTTTCCGTCATTTTTTTTATGTTTTTCCCGACTCATTTAAAAAATATTGAAAAATTTTAACTTTTGACCACCCAAAGTACCAACTAGATCCGATTTCCTTTTCAAAGAGGGGCTGAAGTCCAAAATCGAAGCATTTTTACTGCTCCAAATGTTGTCGTCAGACACAAAAAAAATAAAAAATAAAAAAAATAAAAAAAAAAAAAATCACACATCATTGTAAAATCAATACATTCATCACTCCGTTCAGAATCTAAAAGTGGGTAAGTGAGTATCGCTCTGCTGTACATTAGGGGGTGGGATGGACCTCGGACTAGGGAAGGTTAAATTTGAATGCAATGATAGGTATCATTGTATACGAAAAACGATTCTGAACGGAGATGATTTGTCAGTCTAGGATGTATTATACTTAAATATTGGAATATATTCTATTTTTAAACTAATTCAAACATTTAAGTAAAAGTTTCAAGATCTTACGTTTAGTAATTTTTTAAAAATAACAATAATCGAAAATTATTTAGTAGTAAAACGTAATTTTACACGTGTATTTTTGATTTCAAATTAAAATTAAAACTTTAAACACACGTAAAATTTTTTAAATTGAATAATCCTCAAACTTTTTTATAATTACTCTAAGCTTAACTTATGTACAGCATAGTATTAAATTTTCAATTCTTAGCTTTTGATAGTAAAATATTTATAAATTTTTAACAACCAAATAGTGAAAAATATTCATGATTTTGACGAATTTTTGTCAATATTTGAACTTCAAATGCTAATAAAAAAAAATTGTGCCTATGTATTTTTATAATTTTTGAATAAGAGTTAGAACAAGTTATGTGGACCCTTCAATTAAATTTTCAAGTAATTTGTCCCAGCTAAATTTTTTTTATCAACATTTATAAAAAAAAAATAAAAAAAAATTGAAAATTTCAATTGTCTATAAATAGCTCAAAAAAAGTCAAAATGTTTTGAAAATAAAATCACGTAAAGAAAATGGCAATCTAAATAACTGGTAAAATTTTCAAGTATTTACGACTTATACTGTTTGAATAACAACAAATATCAAAAATCGTTTGAGGCTAAACCGTTATTTAACGCGGTATTGTAAAAATTTAAATTTCAAACACTCATAAAAATTTTTTGTCTTAGTCTGGTAGAGTTTTTTTTACAGATAATTGAAGAAAAATGTATGGAGAACCTTGTATCAAATTTTCAAAACTTAGTTGTAAAAGAAAAAAATTTTACGATTTTTCAACCACAAAATTACTTGCAAATTTTCGCAATTTTGACATATTTCGTATAAATTCGAACTTTAAGCACTCATAAAAAAAAATTGTGACTAACGATTTCGGATTTTTTTTTATAACTTTAAGAACAACTTATAAGAAACCTTGTATTAAATTTTCAAGATTTTCTGGCCGGCCAAAAAATTTTTATCGTTATTTTAAAAAAAAATACTTAAAAAAATTGAAAATTTCAACTGTCTATAAATAGCTCAAAAAAAGTCAAAATTCTTTGAAAATATAACTGTGTATGGAGAACGCTAATTTAAACACTTGATGAAAATTTCAAGTGAATACATCGATTAGTTTTTGAGTTATAGCAAAATAAATAATTCGATTTTGTCGAAAACTGGTTTTGCGTAAAAATTCCCGTTTTTCTGTCATTTTTTTTTGGTTTTTCTCGATTTTTTTGAAAACTGTTGGAAAATGTTTACTTTTCACCTCTATAATGCACCAAGGATATCCACTTTGCCATCGGAAACCACCGCCAAAGTTTGAAATCGAAGCATTATTTCGACTAGTTATGCTGTACACAGACACAAAAAAAAAAACAAAAAAAAAAAAAAAAAACACACATCATTGTAAAATCAATACATTCTTCACTCCGTTCAGAATCTAATAATGACATAACTATATTAGATTTTCTTAAGGCTGTTAGCCACAATATTAGAAAGCAATGTTACTAAATTCTTTACCTTTTAACATTTTAGATTCTGAACGGAGTGATGAATGTATTGATTTTACAATGATGTGTGTTTTTTTTTTTTTTTTTTTTTTGTGTCTGACGACAACATTTGGAGCAGTAAAAATGCTTCGATTTTGGACTTCAGCCCTTCTTTGAAAAGGAAATCGGATCTAGTTGGTACTTTGGGGGGTCAAAAGTTAAAATTTTTCAATATTTTTTAAATGAGTCGGGAAAAACATAAAAAAAAATGACGGAAAAACGGGATTTTTTACGCACAACCAGTTTTCGACAAAATCGAATTTTTTATTTTGCTATAACTCAAAAACTAATAGATGAAAATACTTGAAACTTTCACCAAATGTTTATATTAGCGTTCTCCATACATAGGTAAATTTTCAAAGAATTTTGACTTTTTTCGAGCTATTTATAGACAATTGAAATTTTTAATTTTTTTTAGTATTTTTTTTTTAAATAACGATAAAAATTTTTTGGCCGGCCAGAAAATTTTGAAAATTTAATACAAGGTTTTTTATAAGTTGTTCTTAAAGTGATAAAAAAAAATCCGAAATCGTTAGTCACAATTTTTTTTTATAAGTGCTTAAAGTTCGAATTTATACGAAATATGTCAAAATTGCGAAAATTGGCAAGTAATTTTGTGGTTGAAAATTCGTAAAATTTTTTTCTTTTATAACTAAGTTTTGAAAATTTGATACAAGGTTCTCCATACATTTTTCTTCAATTATCTGTAAAAAAAACTCTACCAGACTAAGACAAAAAATTTTTATGAGTGTTTGAAATTTAAATTTTTACAAAACCGCGTTAAATAACGGTTTAGCCTCAAACGATTTTTGATATTTGTTGTTATTCAAACAGTATAAGTCGTAAATACTTGAAAATTTTACCAGTTATTTAGATTGCCATTTTCTTTACGTGATTTGATTTTCAAAACATTTTGACTTTTTTTGAGCTATTTATAGACAATTGAAATTTTCAAATTTTTTTTATTTTTTTTTTATAAATGTTGATAAAAAAATTTAGGTGGGACAAATTACTTGAAAATTTAATTGAAGGGTCCAAATAACTTGTTCTAACTCTCATTCAAAAATTATAAAAATACATAGTCACAATTTTTTTTTATTAGCATTTGAAGTTCAAATATTGACAAAAATTCGTCAAAATCATGAATATTTTTCATTATTTGGTAGTTAAAAATTTATAAATATTTTACTATCAAAAGCTAAGAATTGAAAATTTAATACAATGTTGTCCATAAGTTAAGCTTAAAATAATTATAAAAAAGTTTGAGGATTATTCAATTAAAAAAATTTTACGAGTGTTTAAAGTTTTAATTTTAATTTGAAATCAAAAATACGCGTGTAAAATTACGTTTTACTAATAAATAATTTTCGATTTTTGTTATTTTTAAAAAATTATCAAACGTTAGATCTTGAAGCTTTTACTTAAGTGTTTGAATTTGTGAATTTTTTTCAAAATAGAATATATGACAATATTTAAATAGAATATAATATTCTAGACTGACAAATCATCTCTGTTCAGAATCGTTTTTCGTATACAATGATACCTATCATTGCATTCAAATTTAACCTACCATAGTCCGAGGTCCACCCCACCCCCTAATGTACAGCAGAGCGATACTCACTTACCCGCTTTTTTTAAATTTGTAGCTATAGGTAATTGTATATTTTATTGATTTATTTTATTTATTTTTATTGAACTATTTATTATGTTCCTATTATATTTTGATTTATTGTTTATATTTTGTGATTTTGAACAGTATTTTTTTAATTATGTATATTTTATAAATAGTTGGTATGAACTATGAGGTTTTTTTTTCCTATGACGGGGCTTTTTTTACCAGTTGAATGTTGCTAGGGGATTTTTTTCCGGGGCTTTTTTTTCCTAGATTCATTCCAGACACTTGATACTAGGAAAAAATCTAGATTGAACTTTTTTAAATATTGTTTTGTTTATTGGACAATTTTTTCCTTGGATTTTTTTTTCAGAATTCGATTTTTTCATATGTTGTCGCCATCTTACAAATTTATGTTATATAGAATACATATTATGTTAATAGTTTTAATATTACAATACAATAATTAATAAGTACATATCATCAAATTTTAAATAAAAAATATTAAAACGAGGCCAGATCATTGTCATTTATCAATTCGCTATCGGATGTCCGTTTTTGTACCCTTTAAAGGGAAATGTATATATGTATATATTTTCTTCTTTATAGAAATGGCATCCCATTTGGCTATGAATGATGATCAAACTATTCGATTATGATCTATTATTATATTACTCTATGATTATGATCGATAGATTGTTTGGCGGGCCAACAGTTTCGACTGTTTCGAGTCGTAGGTTCGCCTCCAAAATTTTCGAATTATCGCGCGTTAGCAGAACGTTTCGCTCCGGTGTGTCCAAACATTCACTGTTTTCGGTGTTGATGGGCGGGCAGTCTTGCTTATCGTTATCATGGTTTCTTTTTATTCTTATTATTCTCGTGTTCGTCCCCCGTGGTACCAGAACTCAGAAGTGCTTCACCTCACAAATTATTATTTTGTTGATAGTGTTGTTTTTATCCACAATTTCCTTATACACAACAACAACGAACAGTGTTCAGTGACATATTATACTTATTTATGACCACGAAAAACAGCATTAACACTGCTAACAGCTTTGTTGTCGTTCGCGTGACGGTGAAGAACAGATCAATGGACGACATGTAACGCAGTCGCTACTGTTTTTTGATTCGATCAAAACAGCGTACGCTTTCGATCATAGACGCCCCGGGGCCATACAACGCTGTCCCGTCTGACCAACATCTCCAGAAAAAGATTTAATGTCCATCGTATTGCTCAAATCTGTCGCTAAATAATGAAAATGAGCGACGAAACGCCAGTCAGTTCTTTGGTACTACCAGTTTTGATCAGGCCGATTTTGTCTCAGGTACCTATATAATTATTAATGTTCTACGCTGTAACATTCGTTTTGAAAATGATTTTTATTATTACCTCTTTGGTTCTATCAAATTTTTGATTTTTAATCAAATTGTTTGACTTCCATGAATGTTATTGTGATAAAACTAAATTATGTTGCAATTTTCAGTTAGAGAAACGCAATGTTTCTGCATCTCAAACTTTACGGTCAGCATTGTTTAAAACTGAAAATACTCATCCTGGGTTTGCGTACAATTTGGTTGCTGGTATAATGAAACAAGGTGATATTAGTATTAATATGAATGAGAGTGTATTGAGACTTCAAGGCACAGTTTCTGATCTAGAAGGTAAATTTTAAAATACCTTTTAGCATTAAGTATTTAATATTTTAAAATTATTTTAAACTCTTTCATTCTTTGAAATGTAAGACAATGTTTATTATTTTAGTTACACGTGAAATTTGCACGATTAAAATTATATTTTAGGTGTATTATCAACTTGAATTTAAACTATTTAAGTATATGAACATTATGAACTACATATTTATATTATATTATGTATCATATAATTCTGTTTTTAATCAATGGGTTAACTATTATAACAATAATTAGACTATGGATTTATATGTATTTGCATATATTTAATAGTCAATTCTAGTGTATACTAAGTTATTATAAAATATAATATTTCATGAAAACATGATTAAAAATATAAATTCTTTTAGAGTCTATTTTAGTTAAAAAAAAAATTAATTCAAAGTTACCAACCTAATTATTTTTATGGTTTTATGCGGTACTAATTTTAAGCCCATAAAGTATTCCAATAGCATTTACTATTTAGGTTTAATTAACATTTAACCTTATTTATCTTATATTTTGGATGTTCTAACAACTTACTATAACATTTAGAATACACTTTTATCTACTTGACATGGTTCTTAATGAAATTGCCATTGGCCCTTTTGTTTATTTAAAATTAACTATTAGCCAATGTCTCAAGTCCAAATATTATTAATGGTATTACCTCCTATAATTATTTAATTGCTGATAAATTACTGTGAGTCATTATAAATTTGTCAGAAATGCATATTATTTAATTTTAATAGCTACTTCAAGGCATTTTTAACATTTTTTGTACCATTTTGTTTTTTGTGCATTTTATTTCAGTGTTTTAGAAATTATGATTATAAAATAATAAATGGATAATTAATAAACATTACTGCAACTTGTTTAATATCTACTTAAAATTAAAACTTTTCAACAAAATTATGGTTTTTATAAACATAATTTAGCCATTTTAAGTGTATAAATTGGTATTTTTAATAATCCAATTAGGATAGGCGCTTAGTTTTGATATATTCAATTAGGTGTTGACGGTGTTGTTATTATATTATTTGATAAATTAGGTAAAAATAAGTATTACATTTTTTTTTTTTAAATTAATGATTTGTTAAATTAAATAATACTTATATATTTGTCATAATAACTATTATATTGTGTTGATTATTGGTATACTCTGAATCTACTTTATAGATTGTAATAGAGGTATTATAACATTTTATAAAAAACATTAAGAACAACATATTTTATTTCATTAAAAATTAAAAAAAAATAATTTTGTGAAAACAAAAAAAATTCTATTAGAAGCTATTAATAAAAAATGAAAATATTTTTGATAGGTATATTTAAGTATTTATATATTTTTATCAAATTTTAACATAAGTAAAAAATAGATTGTAGATTTTATGATTATACTATACTATATCTGTAACAACTTATATTTTATTTGTATTTAAAAAATTAAAAACTTCTTGTGTCCCTTGTTTTTTTTATCAATGTTGTTAATAAAAGATAGATTAAGAAATGATTTATTAAGATGTTTATTATTAATAATTTTCAAAATTTGTTTTGTGGTTAATTAAATTGATTACTAAAATTAAGAATTTTTAACTAAACAAACTGGGTCTGATATTATTTTTTATCAACTTTTAAATATTTATACACTAATTAAGCTAACCTTAGGTTAAATATTAATGTATAATAATCTCAAGTTTATTTATAGTTTAAAAGGCGTGTAAGAATTATTAATTTTGTATTGTATATTTTAGTATAATACAAAATATTAAACTATTACCTAATACAGATATTTTAAAAATCACATATTGTTTAGGTGGTGAATATCGGTTAAATAGATCTGAAGATGCATTTCAAGAATTAAATAAAAAATCTATGGCTTTAAAAAGAATATTAAGTCGCATACCAGATGAAATCAATGATCGTAAAACCTTTTTGGAAACAATTAAGTGAGTCACTAAATATGTTTTATTTATTTAAAAAAAAACTTAGATTCATAATTTTATTGCTATCGCATAATAGTAAGTATGATGAATTATGCTTGGCAACTTTTTAAATGACCTAGTACAAACATTAGTTTGATAATATTATATATTGTCATTTAGATTTTGAATCATTACTGCTGATGAAGTGGTGACATTAATTTTTTAAACATAATTTGTTTATATTTCTTTTTGTGTATTTTGTGTAGATTTAGTCAGATAAATTATATTATCTGTAATATATGTACAATTTATAAGCTTTCTCCTTCTTTTATAAATGTATTTAAACATAAAAATGACTATGTGTAGATCATAGAGAGGATACAACACAATCATCTTTGAAACTTGCTATACTCTATTCAGACTGAGATCAGACTTTGGCGACTAACTTGTGCGCATGGAGGTGGCTTTACTACGTAGGAGGTGTACAGATAGTTTACCCGGTGAGGTTGACAAATGGGTGTTGTCTACCGCCACCCGACAAAAACTGGTCGGCGCTGAGATCTGATCTCATACCGGATAGAGTATAAAGAATAATTATTAAATTATCAATAATTAAAATACTTAAGTTTTCAATTGTATTAAGTTAGTATAATTTATGTATTAATCATTTTTTCTATAATCCATTTATTAATACACAATCTTATTATTATTGGGCTTTTAAACATGAAAAAAAAGTTTAAAGACAGAAAAAAATATATTATATAATTTATAATTCTTAGCAATAAAACTCGAGCGTCCCCCTTCATTTAACAATCTCAAGCCAAAAAAAGTTGTTCGCTATTAGAACTAATCGGATACATTGCCGTATGTGTTCTCTCGTAGTATGGTGGGAGAAATTTGGCCCTGAAACAATGGAGCGTGATTATTTGGATACGCAAGCCGTATGCATTCTCTCGTGGTACGGAGTATAGTGATAAAGGATTTTATGGTAACTGCTACACATACTTTAACAATTTAGCAATTTGATGAACGTTTAATATTTCAATGGAAGTACATGTAAGACGTTACCTTATAGTTTATTTAACAGTTTTTTGAGTTAATTGTGAATAATATTAAGACTTGAAAAATTATTTTTTAATTTGTTTAATTGTTGGTTACATACTAATTTATTTTATTTATAATTACAGAGAGATAGCTAGTGCTATAAAAAAATTACTTGATGCAGTAAATGAAGTATCTGCGTATATTCCAGGGCCTAGTAATAAACAAGCATTAGAACAAAGAAAACGTGAGTTTGTTAAGTATTCCAAGCGGTTCAGTAATACACTGAAAGATTATTTCAAGGAAGGACAGTAAGTAAATTTGATATTTATTAATAAAACATAAATAAACTCTTACAAGACAATTGTACTTGTTGAATTATAATTACACTTTGAAAATTTAGCTACGAAAAATTCTACCAAAACCTATTTAAAGACATCCTAACAAATGACAAAAAATACAGAACATTTATATGTTTTGGGTAGTTGATCAGTGATCACTAATCTAATCTCAAAAATTATTCATGTACAAATTAAATACAAATAAACGCTTAAAACTATTAGTTTAAAAATAAAAGTGTTAATAATTGAAAAAAGAAAAAAATACTTAGAATAAAAGATAACTTAATTTTTCATTCTTTTAATATTTTTCACTAAACTGTATCTTTTAGTTTTTGTATATACTATATACCATATAATTGATTTAAGTCAAACTAATAAAATTTATTATTTAAAATATGATAAAGTTATAAAACATTATACAAAATATTATTTCTTATTCCTGTCTAGGTATCATAACACTTGTTGAATGTTAAAGAAAATACTGATATATTATTTTATATATTTTTTTAATAGTAAAAATTATTTTTTGTAGTTTTGTTAAAAGGATGGTATGAATTTGTGTTTTGTTTCAGTGCCAATGCAGTATTTATCAGTGCCTTATATTTAATTCACCAAACAAACCAAATTATGATAACTGTAAAAAGTAAATGTGAATAAAATTTTAAATTTATTTTTCTTATATTTCAATTAATAATTAAGCAATGTAATACATTCCACTACCAATTATTTATCTCATAGAAAAAAGAAAACAATGTTATATAGTTTTAAAATAATATCAAACTATATTTTTAATATCTTGTATTTTCTATTTAAATACATTGTCATATTTAGAAAATTAATTAGAAATATTATTGTTTTTACAAATTCTTTTTAACTATTTATGAATAATATTAATTTTATTTTGAATTCTTGAGTTGTAAAGACTTTGTTTAAATGGAGTTCAATTTCTACTTTTTTTTTCGATATATTTTAACTAGCAAATTCTCATTACAAATTATAATATGTTATAGCACTTGTCCAATACAGAAAAATATTTTTGTTAACATTCAATTATAATTATGATTTAATGTATCGTCAATAGTGTCAACTCTTCACTATTATTTTATACACATATTAAATATTCATAAATGTTATATTTTTATGCACAGTATTATAGTTAAGAATGTGAAGTACAAGTTGTGCTAATAAAAAATTCTTATATCATACATTAAAGGTAGTATGTTAAGTATCAAAATAAAAATATTACCATTATTTATTATTATAATTTAAATAAACTACAAAATAAATTTGTATTTTTTAAATAATTATTATGTTTAAAACATTTCAAAGCTCTATTTTTAATTATAATGAATAAACAATTGTTAACCTTTATCATAAACATATTACTATTTACTCAATTAATATATTGTAATTAAATTTATAATATAGTATATTATTAGTTAATTAATTTAATTTAAATTAAATTGTATTTATATATATAAAAAAAACTAATTTGTTAAGAATGTAATATTTTAATTCAATTATTATCAATAGGACATTTTATCAATTCCTATAATTGTTATAGAAAAATAAATTTAGAAACATGTGCAATTTACCTTGAACGTCAAAAGAATGTTATACAGGTTTTTAAACAAAAAAGTATTTTCTATTCTTAAAATTACATATTTACTATATGTTTTATTCCATTGTGTTGTTGATTATATATAAAAACATTTTTATACTGAAATGGGATCAAATGAAGTGATATTGAATTGCTTAGATAAATTAAATTTAGTTTAATGAGTTAAGTTGAATTTGAAGTTTGTATATTTTTTTTTAAAAGTGAATGAAATAAAATTTCTTAGAAATTGTTGTATAATAAATTCTATTGAGTATGATATCTCACTCATTTTCTGATAAGAAAAATATATACTTAGTATAAACTATAAATGTATATGGTATTCTGTAAGGTACCTATCATTTATTTATTTTTTGTTTGATATTTTCTGGATTATTCACAAAGTATTTTTATAAATTTATTTTATTTTATAAAATCTTACCATATATTAGCAGTAGTATTTATCTAAAAATTGTCTCAATAACTAGAAATATGTGTAGAATGTATTGAGGCATTTATATAATTAGAACTATTTAATATTAATGTTATCATTTCAAATATATTATAGATAAATATGATTTAAAAGAAATGTTGTTACTTTTTACTAAATCAAACCAAATTTTAAAACTAATTCAATTCTCTGTGTAAAAATAGCAAATAAGTGATACATTTATGTATTAAAAATGACTACCTATCATATATAAAATACAATATTCATATTAATGACATGATGTATTATAAGTTAAAAAATAATTGTATTATTTTATCTAGAATGTTTATTTGTAGCACTAATGCAAACATTAACACAAAATGTTTTATTGTTTATATGACTTGAATTTGAAAAACCTTTCTTGCACACAATTTTTATTCTGTATTTTTATTTTTTAGTCACAAATAACAAATATAAACCTACATACCATATACTAATAGTACTATTTGAAATACTGAAATTTATATATATATATATATGTATATATTGTGTGCTATTTTAGATATTTTTAAATTTATTTTAATAATAGTATATAATATATCAAGTAATTATGTTTTCTTTATGTTAGTAGTAAATAATAAGTGACTAATTTAAAGAACTAAAATTACTTATCTACATTTACACCTACTAACAAAATGCACAATTCTGAGAATTAAATTTAAACAATGTGGAAATAGATAGATAGGACTCCTATTTGATAATAAAATCCTTGTACCCCAACCCCAGTATCATTGAACTTATAATAATATAAAAAAAAAAGGATCTAATTAAACATTGTTTAGAAAGCTCTTTTATGCCAGTTTGGTATGTGATTAACAAGCTATAAATTATTATTGTTTCATTTACATATTTTTTATAAAAATTAAAATTTGATTATTAAACATAATTTTAATTTTTAATTAGTTTCAACTACAAGCCCCCTAAAAGAATAGTTATATACTATAAATTTGGCATGTAACAGCATCAATATTTTTAGGAAATAAGTAATCATTGAGAATTTAAAAACTAAATTTCACACTAATTTAATAATTCAAACAAATGGCAAAAAGATGGTAGAGCACAATTTTCAGCATATGAAATAATAAAAATATAATATAATTCAAAATTAGGGACATGGAAATCAAAAAAAGACATCCATAATATCTAACGAATACTAATTAAAAATGATACACTAAAATACATGATATTTGTTGTATTAGCTAATAATTGCTAGTTAGGTTCTTTCGTTCTTTGTAAAAAAAAAATACATTTAACTAGGTAGAAAACTATAATATAGAAATTTATTAGATACCGATACGTAATAAAAAATGGAATGATAAAGCATAGAATGACGACCATGGCGTACCTAACAATACATAATAACTCAACAATTCACAATATTAATATTGAATCGCTATGACATAATTTATAAAATAATGTAGGTACTTTTGTCTTAGATTTTGGTAAAATAATAATTAATAATTGGCAATATTATTAATTTTTGTAAATATAAAATGTTATCAAATGCCAAATAGTATTTTAATTTTTTTTTTCGCTGAACGATGGGAAAAATTATACTAAAGGCAATATTAATTATCTTTGGATGTGCTACACTGCAGTTTTGGGTTTTTTATGATATGGCCATCGCTCAGTGACGATTTCCGTCGTTAATTAAATCGCAAATCGTTTTTAATTTTCATTGTCTAACTACTATCGTACATTAGTTCGTACGCTAAACGCTTCACCGCAAAAATAAATAATCGGTCTCTCGCTGTCTCTTAAGTTTTTTTCGGCTGTATCTACAAAATATTGGTCTTTTGCACACCAGTTCTAATCTTTCAATAATATATTGTATATTATTCCTTATTCGTACACGTAATTAATCGTCCTATATTAATGCATTATATTATCCTGTTATTAATAACGTCCATGTTAGTTTAAAGTTCCTATATTATATCTAGCATCTAGGTAAGTACACGTTCCTTAATTCCTGTTTAATTGGTATTTGGTACCTAAAAATGTTGTCTTTCTATATCGTTTGGAATACTCAATGTCGATATATACCTAACATAAAATAATATTGTGGAATTTTAAGAAGGAAATGGAAAATTATAATAATAATTACATAAGTACGTTTATCAAGATAATTAAATAAGATATTTCTTAGTAATATGTCATATTATAATAGTTATCATCTGGCTAAAATATAATAATATATTATATGTGTTTAGATATATGATATAATATATAATTTATATAATATATAACTAGGTACATAAAACATTAGACATTTATTTAGACATACCTTAGTAGATAGTAGATATTAGTGAGTATTGTAGGTACCTATCAACCTAAATCATGAAATATCAATGATGAACAATTGTTAACATATAGTCTTCTACCTAGTCTTCGGAGAAAACATCTGAAAACACATTTGAATTCTTCATAAAGTTTATTTTAAATCACCTATTTTTCCACTTTTTAAAATTAAATTCCTAAATCCTTTAAATTTAAATTGTATTTAAGTAAAACAAATTAAAAAAAAATATAAGAAAGCCGTACCTATTCGAGTAAAAATGTTGTAACAAATTCAAATGTGTTCTTAGAATTTTTAACGGATAAATAGGTTAATTAATATGATTGAAAAAATATTGATAGTTTGAATATTTTGACCAAAAAACTTAAAATAATTAATATTGGTGTAGTTACTGCATTATTGACGTAATGGGAATGTTCATCGCTTTGCTATTTCTTTTACACGCTAGAAAATTGCCTATACTGAACTCCTTAAATATGATCTGTATCAAAGTGCAGTGTTCACATTCTTGGGTCACTCGTCACGTAATTTAATGGATGTATAAAATGTACTAAGAAAAACGTAAACATATTATACTCAGGCATTCAACTTATATTTCTAAGCATATTATATTATATATTTAAATAACTATTACTTATTAATAACGTGGTGACTGCCGACTGGTGAGTAGATACTAGATATTGAACTAATTTTTGTAAAAAAAGCATTTTATAATATTAGGTATCTTATATACATTAACCTAATAGTATTATATGTTTATAATATTTTTTCATGTATGTAATATAACTAGTTAGGTATAATATAAGTTTTAGTTTTTATTAATTTTTTTTGTTTTTCCATTTATTTTGAACAGTACTGAAATTTTTTATTGTAAAACTAATACATTTATTTCACTCTGCTTAGAATCTAAAATTTCTTATTTCTCAATTTTATATTAACACAAATACTCAATAACAATACTATACATTTTTAAATACCTAGAATAAGTCATTTCCCCGGTTAGTACTTATTTGCAAATTCTATGTTTATCTTTTTATGTTAAATTAGAATAATAATAAATAATAATATTGTGTTTTGAATGATATATTTATTTTATTTTTCATTTTTTTTGTCCATCGTCCTTTTAGAGTGGTAAAGTACCTAGCAAATTTGATAAAATACTTGGAGTACTGATGTACTATTCTGGAGATTAAAAAGTGAAAATTATCTGTTAATTTAAAATTAATTCGAAAAAATTAAAACTAAATTAAGGGGAAAAGGAATATTTACGAAATAAATTTAATTTTATAGTTGTAACTTGTAATTAAATTTTTAAATACTAATAACCGTAATCCGTAGATATTCTTGAAATGCATACAAGATATGTATATTTTTATCTTGTAGACATTGCAAAATGATTTAATTCTTGATTTATAAATTCATTAAAAGCTTTATTTTTTTCCGAATTTTTTACAACGATGAGTGTATGATCAAATAATTCAAATGATAAATTGTCGATTAAATGCTTTGATTTCAAATACAAATATGAAAAATATATGGTTACGATTTTTAGATTCTGAACAGAGTGATGAATGTATTGATTTTACAATGATGTGTTTTTTTTTGTGTCTTTGTACAGCGTAACTAGTCGAAATAATGCTGCAATTTCAAACTTTGGGGGTGGTTTCCGATGGCAAAGTGGATATCCTTGGTGCATTATAGAGGTTAAAAGTAAACATTTTCCAACAGTTTTCAAAAAAATCGATTTTTTGATTTTGCTATATCTCAAATATTAATCGATGTAAATACTTGAAATTGTCACCAAATGTTTATATTAGCGTTCTCCATACACAGTTAAATTTTCAAAGAATTTTGACTTTTTTTGAGCTATTTATAGACAATTGAAATTTTAAATTTTTAAGTATTTTTTTTTAAATAACGATAAAAATTTTTTGGCCGACCAGAAAATCTTGAAAATTTAATACAAGGTTTTTTTATAAGTTGTTCTTAAAGTGATAAAAAAAAATCTGAAATCGTTAGTCACAATTTTTTTTATAAGTGCTTAAAGTTCGAATTTATACGAAATATGTCAAAATTGCGAAAATTTAAAAGTAATTTTGTGGTTGAAAAATCTTAAAAATTTTTTCTTTTATAACTAAGTTTTGAAAATTTAGTACAAGGTTCCCCATACATTTTTCTTCAAATATCTGTAAAAAAAACTACCGGACTAGGAAGAAAAATTTTTATGAGTGTTTGAAATTTAAATTTTTACAAAACCGCGTTAAATAACGGTTTAGCCTAAAACGATTTTTGATATTTGTTGTTATTCAAATTGTACAAGTCGTAAATACTTGAAAATTTTACCAGTTATTTAGATTGCCATTTCTTACGTGATTTGATTTTCAAAAAAATTTGAGGCTATGATAGGCATTTGAAATAATCAATTTTTTTTTATTTATTTTTTATAAATGTTGATAAAAAAAAATTAAGCTGGGACAAATTACTTGAAAATGTAATTTAAGGGTCCACATAACTTGTTCTAACTCTCATTTCTGTTATCGCCCCGCTATGGGAACGAAAAATTTTATCGCCCCGCTAATTAATAACGCGCCTACACTATTTAAAACGTAAATAGAAATTGAAATATATATATACATACCTACATACACTGTATAGTCACTATACTATAGTGTATAGAAATATCAGAAAAAATCGTTTATTTCAAAAAAATCATCGTTAATTCATTAATTATTTCCAAAATTATATCATTAAAAAAAATATGTATAAGTATATATAATAAATCTAAAATTTAATAAAATTTAAAAAGATCATTTCATGGTAATTTTTGCACTTTTGAGTTTGTAACAAAACATTTTTCGTTTGGAGAAAATTAATAGCAGAATCTTCATTAGAGACTACGGAATACAAATCTTTTAAATTCATTTTTCAACTACTGCAATAAATACTTCGACACTGATACGGGCAGAGCTTTAGACATACTGGACATACTGCTAAGTAAAATTACTTGAACTAATAAAATAAAACGATGAAGCTTCAATATTGTCGTAGATATAAATAAAATATTGTGTTTGATATGGTTCGTAATCGCCGCGTTCGTAATTGGCGGGATGATAAAATTTTTCGTCCCCGTGGCGGAGCGATAACAGACCACTAGACGACCAGTACCAAAATATAAAATATCTTGTAATTAAAAATTCATAAAAACTTTTCTTTTTATATCTAAGTTTTGAAAATTAAATACAAGACTCCTCATAATTACTTGGTACTAAAACCATAAAATCTAAAAATTCATATACCTATAGACGATTATTTTTTATAGATATTTTAAGTTAAAATTTTGATGAAATTTCTTATTTAAACGATAAATTATATTGTTATGATTGAAAAACATTATTTATAGAAACTTAAAACATATCACAAAATATACTTAGGCCAACAGACGGTTTCCACTCAGAATCTTTTTCGTATACAATGATTATTAATTATCATTGATTTTAAATTTAAAACGCCTATAATGTTGACCCAGTCGGCATATGTACAACAGAGACAAAGTGGTACCCACTTGCCTACCTTTTTAATGTTAATATAATATAATGTTTTCATTTTTAAATCTTTTTGACTTGGCAAACGTTTTTTTTGAAAATTTTTATAATTATTGAAATAAAACTAAAAATTAAATAAATTTCTCATACCTGTAAATTGCTCAAAAAAAGTCAAAATAATGAGAATTTTAAGTATCAATATTAGTTGTTTTGTTTTCAAATTACAACAATAGGTATATCAAAAATAATTTGAGAAGAATAGTTTTTTTAAAAGTGAATATCCAATATTGAGAAATTAGTAAAACTTATGAGAAATTTTGTATTACATTTTCAAATCTTAAATAAAAAAAAAAAATGATTTATGAATTTCTATCTACAAAATAATTTGCATATTTTCTCAATGTTGAAGAAGTTTATCAAAATTCTAGTATCCAATGCTTTTAAAATTTTGACATTAAATATTTTTGATATTTTTAAATAGTATAACAGCATAGAAGAACTAGCTTCGTTCAGAATCTAAAATAAACTTGTATACATTGAAATAAAATTAAGTTATTATCTTAATCCAAAATAGAATATTTTTGTTTTAATTTATTACCTATTATTTATTTTATTTTTTCAAGTTAAGCAATGGAAAATATTTTATGTGAAGATTATTCTGCGAAAAGTTTGGTGACTGTTAAACATCAGTTGTTAAATGTCGACTTCAAACACAATAAAAAAAATATGACTAGTATAGTCCCATCACCAACTGGATCAAAAGATTATAAACATACTTGTATTAATCAACTAAACGAAAATCTATCTCAAAATGACAATATTTGTCATGAATCAGATGAATATGACTCCGATTGCAGTTTAGGATCATTAAATTCTTTGTATTTGAGATTAAAGAATAATTCTAAAGTTATAGATTTAAATATAACTGATAGAGTTGGTAAAAAACAATTACAGTCTACTATTTGTAAATTAAGTAAAACTGATAGTTTTCATGGAAATAACAATTCCAAAGAAACTAATAAACAAATGGTTTATGATAAAACAGAAAACACAAAATCAATAAAGAAATTGAATACAACACTTTTTTATGGAAAACAGGTAATGAGTTTATATAAAAAAAAAATAGAATATTTATTATAACATTATATTTAACAATAAACATATATATTTTATAATTTATACAACACTATTATTTTGAGTATGTACTATGTTGTAATAGTCAGTAGGTCGACCGATACAATTAGGTACAATTGATTTTTTTCTATTATATGTAAATAGCAAATTAAGTATATCTACTTTAAAAACCAGTAAATTTAATTTAATTGAAATAACTTGTTACTTATTTTTGAATTATTTTATCATTCAATAAGTTGCATTTTTTTAAATTTAACATACGTAATTTTAACTTCAAATTAATTAAAATAATATACAATTTAAATGTTTTTTAATACAATTTTTTATTTGTTTAAGAAACATTAAAAATTATGAAAATGTTCAATACTTTAAATAGGAAAATCCCAACAATTAATTGTTATATTCAATACTAATTTACACTTAATGTTTATCATAAACTGAATAGATATTTAATTAAATAAGATAGTAACATAATAGTTTAAATAGAAATAATTTCAATGAATATTTCTTGAATATTAAAATACTATTTATGTAAATTTTGTATTTGTAAATTATTTCTTTAGTTACTTTATACTGCAGTTTGAGACATAAACATATAATAATATTATAAGTAATTTTGAAAACATACTTCATATTAATCATATTTACTGAATTTATTATATTAATTAAAAATGTGATAAATAAATTAGTTCAATAGATCAATATTTAAAAATACTGATTATATTTATACTGACGTGTATTAAGCTATCACTTATGAATTTTGGTAATAAGTAATAAGTAATAATATATATATATTTCTTTTATAGAAATCAACATCTCAACATATTTTTACACGGTTTCCTCATGAATTTTCATTTAAAAAAAAGTTCTCAAATTCAAAAAGATTTAAAACCAGAAACTCAGTTTGTAAATCTAAATATAACACAAATAAATTAAGGAATTCTTTAAAGAAACCAAAACAAAGAAAACATTTAACTATTCAAAAAACATTATCTACAAGTGAATATTCAATTCGATCCCAATTAAAAGAACCTGTTCCACTATTGAAATTTAGTGCTAAATTAATAAAAAAAGATGTTGATTCATTGACAAATACTACTGAAAATCTATTGCCAAATAAAATAGAATTTATCAAGTATGCCATTTTATATTACATATGTAATTTTTAGGTTTACTTTTACTGTATATTAGGTATATATTTTTTATATATTTTATATTATTGAAAATTTATGAATAATATTAAAGTATATTACGGTGTGAGGAACATTATTGTTTAGATTAAAGGGAAATTTTAAATTTTAAATTAATAGAATTCTGTTTATACAATACATTGATAAGTTGAACAAGTATATACTAAACATACAATAAATTATTTTCAATTTTTTTTTAATTTTACTCATTTAAAATTATAATTAATCTAGATTACTCTAAATAAGTATGTTATTAAGTTATATAACTGGTAATTTAAATATTAAGAATACTAAGTTATCATAAAATATTTAATAGTATTTAATTCTTATTTAGTGGGTATCTTAATACTGTAAATTGTAATAGTTCAATAATCAATTGTTACATGGTATAACAAATTTATTAAACAAAATATTAAAATATGGAATTAAATATTTAATTATCATTTTTTTATTTATTTATACATCTATAATATTATATGAATTAACTCAGCACTTGAACTTTTGAACTTATGAATTTTTAAATCTTAAACACTTAAAATTAAACTAAATATTAATAATCTGTTGGTAAATAGCTCAAGTATTTCAACATTTTAATTTAATTGCTGTAATAGTATAATCTTACCTTTTTTATTTTACTGTAGAAGTTTTAGTACTAGTAGTAAAAAGTATTTCTGAAATTAAACATGTACATATTTATATGCAATATGTATGTATATTTTCTAGAGATGAACATATAATAAAAAAAGAAGACATTTCATCTTTAGAATTTAGTTACATTGAAAATGAATTATATGAACCAAATAATTTTTATATCTATGATTTTATGGATACAGGTAAATTAGTTCATTTTTTTCCAATATATTTAATTAAAAAGTGCTTGATAGGTAATCATGGAATTTTTTTTTTTTTTTATCAGATGATTTTGGAGGAACAAAAGAAATTGAAAATATAATACAAACGCTATTTGACAATGATGATTCACTTATTAATAATGAGACTAATCAATGTTGGACAATTGATCATGACTATGAGGATCACGATGAAATACAAGATAAATTTTTTTTATTGTTCACAGAATTTAATCATTTTTAAATTATATGATAATTGAAAGTTTAATTAATTAATATTAGAAATACATTCATAATTTTGTATAGTTATATATTTTTAATAGATAGATTTTAATTAGCCAATTCACATATTATATTTTCACATTTGATATTGTTTCACAATGTATGTTATGAGTATTTTTAAAAGGTATTTATGTTAATTACCTAAATCACAATATATTTTATATAAAATTTTAATATAATTTTACATCAAATTTAATAAAAGGTTATTAGTTAATACTACAAAATTATACTTAATATACAACAGGAATTAATCTGTTTTTAAATCTTTTATTTTTTATTACATTCAATATTGTGCACAGTATTTATCAAAAACTTCAATAGTAAAATGTTTATTTATAAACCTATTAAATTGTTTAATATTTAATAAATTAATCTTTTTGATTTGTTTTAAAATATTATTGGTTTCTTTGTTATTATTTTTAATTTTTATACTTATGTGTATATAATATTGATTAGTGATTATTACATAAAATTAATTTATATTGTTTATCTTATTGGGTTTAGTTGATTGTGCCAGTAGTTTTCTAAAATTTTTTACACCATAATTTAAAATAATCATGATAATGTATTATGGCCAATTTTTAAAATATGTTTCGTTTCATATATGATTGAAGATCTTAAGACTTGATTTTTTTAAATGTGTAAGTACTTATCACCTATACATATGTTCTGTACCATATTAAAAATTAGTTTTTTTACAAAAAAAACTAGGATCTTAATGATGGAGTTTGCTAACTATTAATTATTTTTCCAAATGACCAGCTGTTTTTCAGGCTTATTGCCAATTAACTATAAAAATTAATATAAAAAAAAATATTAAATTAAATGTAATATATTATAATTAATACATAATAATTTTATTTATTATTAGTTTTATTTATTTACTTTTAAACCATATTATTAATATCACTAATTACCTAACAAGAAAGAAAATATATAAATAAATGTATATATAGTATTTATTTATTGTTACATGTTAAGTTTATGTGACATTTTAAGACAATACATTATTTACCCAAAAAGCGCATTTAATTATTTTCTAAAAGATTTTTGATAACCCTATCTTCAAACTGTGAATGTCTCTTCACTATTTTTTTAATATTATTATTTAATTTGGTACTTTATCAAGAAATATAAATTATTCTTTTATTCTTTTTTTTTAGAAGTAATAAATCACAATAAAATTACTATACAATAATTATAGTTATTAAAAGGCCCCTAATTGCTGTTAGTCTGTCTGCCTATAAAACATTTGGACATTTAGAAAAATAATAAGTAAATTATAATAAATATTATATTTATATATTTAATATATTTTAATATATTAATTTAATATTTAATACTTATATAATATAATATTATTATTATTTTTTAGTAAATCATTTACAATAAGTAGATTACAAATAATAGTATAATACAGATGGGCTCTCTCACCACATAGTGTAAGGATAGGCAAATTACTTTAAAAAAAAGTATCTAGATATTACTATTTTAGGTACTAAATACTGTATCTGAGATATAATTTATATAAAACAACTTATAGTATGATCAAGTATTCAGGTTTAAATTTTGTTGTCAATGGAATAAAAAATAATAATATGAACATATTACACATATTTGTGAAAAAAATACATTATTATTATTAAACAAAATATCAAAAATTACATTATTAATGTTGAATATAGTATATAATATATCAAAAATTAATATAAACATTATTTTGAGGACACCATATTAGTTTTAGAAAATATTAAATTTTCAAACTTTTTGTCTATAGTCTAGAACGTGTTGACGAATGATTCAAAATCAACTATGGGCTATTTTTGTGGTTTAATTTCAGATTCTTTTAAAAATATAACAAAACTATCAAAATCGCCCACATTATTATTGCTGCAGTCATTAATGTTAAAACTATAAGCAATATAAGCTATAGCTAGTATTTACTAGCTCTACACAGTACACACATGACACATTTTGTTAGTAAATTATTTAAAAATCTGACTAGTTTCATCAAGTGTATATCATCATTCTAAAAACAGGTATATTATAGTTAATATATTGTGTGTATAGCTATACAGTTATTGTAAGTAACGATAAATTTTCTAAATTTATTGACAAAAAAAATACCCAACCTAAATATTTTATTTTGTAATAATATTTTATTATTTGAATAACTATCATCAAGTATACCCATCTGCATATAATATAAATATATTATATTTAACATTTGGGCATTTATGCCTATTATAAGTTTATGTAATAATGTCAATGTCTAAAATAGTAAAAAATTTTTCTTTATTCAGCTCATCAAATTTAGACAAAATAGTTAAATATTAATTTAATAGTTACTGTAATACGCACAAAACTACAAAATGTATGACAAAAAAATCTTGAGTATTTGCCGATGATAGTAATGAATAATGATATCTGTGATTTTAGCTTATCAATTTTGATAAGCAAACACATGATTCGTAATCTCGATCAAACGAATAATAATCACGAATTTCCATAACACTGTTCGCTTCACCGCCTCACCGGTCAAAAGAAAAATTATTTCGAACTTTGAAGTTTTGACTTGGTATTGAGTATTATGACCCGCCTTTGATTTGTTTATTCATGATTGCCGGTTAGTGTAAGTACATCAATGTAATAATGTGTATAAATAATTATCTAAAAGTTATGTATAATTGTGATTTTTAAAACAATTATTTAGATTTAAGTAAATATTAATTATTTACTACCACTATTAAGTATTATATTTTTTACTTTTACAGATTCAGTAAATCTATTCAATTCAAATGGGAGTTTGGTGTCGAATAAAAAATGTTTTGATTGGCGTGGCTATTGGACGCACAGTAATTGACACATTTGGTTCTGTGGCCAGAGTTGATGGAATTTCTATGCAACCAACATTCAATCCAAATAACACAGTAGATTTTGTATTTCTATCATATATTCCAGTACGATTTGATTCTATTAAGCGCGGTGATATTATTGTAGCCATATCACCTAGGAACCCAAATGAAACAATTATTAAACGTGTTATCGGTGTTGAAGGTGACATTGTAGTATCAAAAAAAAAGAATAATATTTCAGGTACTCAAAAATTTGTTCCTAAAGGATACTATTGGATTGAAGGTGATCACAAGGGCCATACATATGATTCTACTAGTTTTGGTCCAATTTCTAAAGGTCTTGTTGTTGCTAAGGTTTCAATTATAATTTGGCCTCCCAGTAGATGGCAACTACTCCAGTCTCACCATAAATAAGGTAAAATAACATTTTATTTTCAGCTTATTCTTTGTAAAAATAGTAATTATTAATTATTATAATAGTCTTTTTTAATGTTTATTTACCATTATGATTTAACTTTAAATTCACCGTTATTTGAACAGGACATTCCTAAGTGCAATATATTTTACTGAAATGTGTACTATTAGGTGGGTGATTTTTAAATTTTATAGTACCATTCTAAATCTTGTATTACTGTGTTTTGTTAACAGTTCTAAAGACAAATATAAAAATAGGTTAAGGTCAATTTGCATTTATCTTAGTTAAATTACACTCGAGCTTAAGAATACAGTAAATTCTCAATTATCCACGGTTCTCCACAGAATTGACTAATTGAGTTATTTTAAGAAATACAAATCATAATATGTACATATTTATAATAAATCATTATGGTTCTATGAATAATGTGATACTAATAATAATATATGTAATAATTTAATATTAATAAAACATGTTTAAATAATTTTTGTGTTAATTTTTCAGTCTATTTCATCTTAATTAAGAATATTTGAGGAATTTCTTAATTCACAGTTGTTGCATCATCCAATTCTGCAGATAATTGAGAATTTACTGTAATAATGATGGAATTCTATTCATTTTAAATATTTGTTGAAACTTAAAAATGCCAAAGTTTGTCGGAAGTTTTCACAATTTATATTACAATCACTGGAGTTGTACACATACAATATTAAAATTTTTATTTTAATATAACCAAACAATATTAAATATAATAATAATAATAATAATTAAGTAAATTATTTTAAACTAATTAATATATGTTTTTTAATAAAATCATTAGGCCATATTTTAAAATATTAGTTGAGCCGTTCGATTCAAGACAAATACAATTCAAACAATAGATTTTCTGTACAGATTGCAATTTTACCATTCTAGTTTATATGTTTAGTGTAATTTTATTATTTTGTATAGAGTCTATAGTGCAGAGGTATTCAAACTGTGCGTCGCGGCTCCCAGGGGCGTCGCAGGAGTTGTCGAAGGGAGCCACGTCATATAATTGAAAACCAATAAATATTTTTTCGAAAAACATATTATTATTATCATTTAGGCACACCGGTTGGGAAACGTTGAATTGTCTACATTAATCATTCGCTAAATATATAGCTATAATTTTTCGCGTAAGTGTCATTGTTTCCATTATGTTATTACATTCATATAAACATTGATTTTTTTGTTATTTATAATTTGGGAGCCGTCAACATTTTGTGAAGACTCAAAGGAGCCTTGGGATGAAAAAGTTTGAATACCTCTGCTATAGTGTATAGACCAAGTTATAGGCTAGAGATGTGTCAATAGTTGCGGTCAACTTAGGCTATCAATTTTCCCCTATCTTCTATAATTTATTCATTTAAATTAAACATAAGACTTGAACTTTTGTTTAGTTTTTTTCAAACTAAGTATATACATAAATGTTTTTGGATTAAATGTTATTTTGTATTTTTTCAATTTATAGAATAGTTGAATGTTGGAATTTAAAAAATATTATTTTTTCATTAAATAAAACTAAAAATAATTTGCAAATGTTTATGAACAGTTGTATATAATATGTTTAATATTTTAGGAAATTATGTTGAATTAAATTACATGTAACTGTATTTATTTTGATTTAGAGTTTACAAATTCAAGTCATCATTGTTATCATACTTAAGTGAAAAAGATATTTAGCATCCAGTATAAGACCACAAATTATAGCTAGAAGAAAATCAAAGCATAAATAAACTAATATTTCAAATATCTGTATCTATTTAATATAATATTTATTTTTATTCTGTAAGGTTGTAATCATTAAAAATAGTTAGCATCTGGTATACAATGGTGCTCATCATAAATATTTATTTATAATATTATAACAATTTTATTTCATCTTGCTACACATAGTCGTGTTGTTAAAAAATATAAAGCATTATATTATATCTATATATTTAAATATGGTTATGGTGGCTTGATATATAAAATATTTTATATTTTTAGAGTTAATAGAAATTTATTTGTGATTATATTAAAATTATAAATACACTGTTCATTTCTTTATATTATTTATTTAGTAAGACTTAACTGTAATATTTTATTATTTACAACATTAAAATATATTTTAATATTATATTTTTAAGAATACTGTTGTGATTATATGTGATTATAGTGCATGTATACAATTCTACTATAAAGATTTCAATGGAAAGTATAATATTTTTTGAATGTGTTAGGAGAATGTATTCTACGTACATACATCTTTTAAAGTAACAGATAGGAGGACTTCAAAAGTGAATTTTTTATTTTGCATGTTTTTACATTTTTTAATGATTTCCATTTTTAGTTAGGTAATTTTATTAATTTTTAGTGTATAAATTAAGACATTGCCCAAGTGTTTAATATAAATTATGAAATTCAAAATATAATGTAAACAAATATTATTTAAAAATATTTGTTTTAATAGTTTTTAGATATTTTTCATCCATTTAAAATGTTGATATTAATAATTCTGTGTATGATAATGTTAACATATGTATATACCACTAATGATTATCGCATGTGATATCTTGTTAGAGAATCACGAAAAAAAACAAAAAAAAACTAAAGGAAAAAAAACCAAATTTTATATTTTTTGTTATATTTCATAAGAAATAAGTTTTAATTTTCTAATTAAAAATTTAGATCAATAATTCAACTACCCAGGTGTTATACTCCCGTAACCAAATATGTAAATTTTGAATAATTAAAAATATATATATTTTTTTTTATTTAAAAATATATAAAATGTAGCTTATTAACTTTATTATACTATGTTTTGGAAGTAGTATTTCAATTTTGAGAAAATTTAGGTAACATGCTAACATCATTCAATTATCATCTTATATCTTATATCTTTGTAACTATAGTATGTGTATAAGTAATAAGTATACAGCTATAAAAGTACTATAGAAGCATAGAACTACCATAAAGATAAAAATAGTATCTACGTTATTCATTACAAATTTTGACTTATTAGTTATTTAGACTGTAAGATAATACAGACACACGTGACACATGTATTATTTTATTGTAAGTATTATATAGTGGCTAGTTATTATATAGATTATTTAGTTGTTACACAATGTAGTATAACATTGGAAAACGAACAAGTGTTATCGACAGATATTTAAAGTGGTTTAAAATTTTAATTTGTCATTTACAAGTTTTTCAAATTTATTTTGTGTTTAATTATGGAAATAATTACCTATAATAAAGTAAAAGACAATGGGAAAAAATATTATTCATGGAGATGTACTAAAAAGAGTTCTCTAAACTGCCCAGCTATTCTCCACACCTCTACTTAAAACAAAAAATATAAATTCAATTAAAAAGATTATGCAAAGAATATGATAATGGTGTACGTGATATTGAAAACTTTTTAACTGCCATCTCTTAAACAATAAGATATCGATGACATATTTTTTTTTTATTATTATTATTTTTACTTTATTCAACTGATCAAATTTTTTAAAAGTTATAACTTATCCTGACTTTTAAAACAGTTTTAAATTGTTTTGATTTGTTTCTGTATTTAAATTAAAACTTATGTTTAATGAAACATGACAAAATTTAGCTAAATATAAACATTTGGTTTTTATTTTTGTAGTTTTTTTCCGTCTACACTTATTAGGACATAAAACAATAACAACTAATTAGAAAGTTTGAGATATATAGCAATTGCATTTATTTCCAATATTTCAACTATTTATTTATTATGCGTGTCTACAAGTATGAGTAGTATGACATTTTGTTTTATATTATTGTTAAGTAAGATCTGGAAGTGTTAGAAATTCTGCAAGTTAAACCTTTGTTATCAATATTGCTTGCATAATTGCTTACTTATAAAACTAATTTGTCATTTACTAAGGGGATATTATATTATGCTGAAAAGCATTTTAGGTTAATTTATAAAGCATTTGTTAATAGTATTTAAGGCGTTTAAATTTGCGCCCTTATTACTATTAACTTTTTTCCAGCATATCATAATCACAATAATAATTTATAGATAATAATAATACCTATACTGAGTACTATAGTTAAAAATATTCATAAAACTATGCTTTTTGTATAGCTGTCAAAATTGCTTTGACTCTTGATAATATAAAACATTTAATAATATTTATGAATTCATTTAAATATTATTATATTAACTATTAATATAGGCTTATAATATTATAGATAAAATAATATAAATTCAAAACATTATTATGTACCTAAATAATCATATTTTTTAAATTAATTTTTGTTACTAAATTTTAAAATGATCTTTTTACAAAGATGACAATGTAAATAGGAATTTTCAAACATTTGAATGTGATACCTAGTTGCAATAAATAATATAATTGTAAATATTATATTGTGTTATTGAGTATCTATATTGAATAAAAATTGAATTGTCATAGTAATAATTTAAAATATTAATAAATAAAAAAATAAGGGTAATAATTGAAGTGTAAATAAAATACTATATAGTGCAATTTAATGATATTGCATTTTATATTTTTCTGTGAATACTTATAATATTTTTTAAATATCTTTTATCCGGGTAAGTATTTTTAATGCTTGATTTAAAAAATTGTTTGATTTGATTTATTTATTTGTAGAATATATATATATATGTTATGGTCCAAGTATAAAAATTGGACATTGTAAACACTAACCTGGCATCGTATACAATGTACTTAATTCTAAATAATGCATATTATAATACTTGAGCAATGTAAATTATAAATATTTATTTGCCATATGCACTGGTCATTGTATACAATGCTAAAACTGGTGCGGTCATTGTGTATAAGGTATAACACATAGGTACTAAAAGTATAAGTACCTTATCATATAAGATAATTTTTATCAATTTAAACTGAGAGAAGTATAATTTGATAATCAGGTATTTAGGTTAAACATTTGTGAACTAACGCAATACACATATATCATATACGCACTTTGACTTATAAACTTGCCGAGTAAGTTGCATATGGGTTATTGAGTTTTTACCACTTTTGGTTTGCAGTGGAAACCGGAAATTACAAATTAAATACAACTGAAGGTAAACAAAAATTGATCACAGTAGAAATCAGTTTACATTTTGCAAGGAGCAGTTTTTTTAGTATCGATGATGTACCCGACATTCAATTTCCAGTTACTGCTTTGAACTTGGAGATGTAGCCATTGGCGCTATTATGGGGGCGCAAGGGGAACTTTAGCACTTCTAAAATTCCAAACCCCAATCTTTGATTACCTAATACATTATTACTATTTTATGACAACAACTATTTACATTTTTATTTTATAGTTAAGTCTCCATAGGTTAGTACCTAGTGGGCTATGGTGTACATAATTTTAGCAGCCCTTAAAACTTAAGTCTAGACAGTCTAGTTACACCTATGGATGTAGCTAGGCTGTTTTTCAACATAGGAGACCGAGGCTATAATACACTATTTAGTTCAGTGCTATAACCACTGCACTTATAGTAAAAAATGCGAAACAAAGAAATGCAAAAGTTGCTAGAATTTTATGCATCTTCAAATGTCGTTATGGACATAATGGCAATACGTGTCAAAATAAATAAGTACTTATAAATAGATAAAAATTTTCCAATGTTACTCAAATAAGTGTAAAATAAAATAAGCATTTAAACCTTATAATTTTATTAAATTGAATTAGAATTTAGATTGAATTTAAAAGCTTATTAATTTTTTCCGTTTAGCATAATCAGTCTGGCCAATACATACAATTTCCGGTCAGTGTTTACAATAACCATTAATCCATCTGCACCGTAACATATTATATATTTTCATTATTATCAATATTCATAATTCATTACCTGCACATTTAGAATTTAGATTCACTTTTTAAAACTGATCTCAGTCTTTTTGAAGCATAATTACATTTCTTGACAAGAAACCAATGATTTCTAAGACGTGTTATACAGTTGCAATGCATTTTTTTATCTATATTTAAAGATACTTAACAGTTCTATGAAAATTCAAAAATGGTTAAAAACTATAACATAACAAGAAATACGTCTTTTAATGAAGAGCAAGAAGCTTATCTGATACTATTAAAAAGATAAGTATTTTATTAATTTTAATGAATTAAATTAAAACTTTTATATTAGATTAAATCTCTTATTTAAAATAATAATAAAAAAAAATTATAATTGCATATTTAACGCAATAAAAATGATAAATGTAATGTTTCTAACGGTGTTTAAAAATAAATATTTGAATTCTGAGTATAATACATATTATACTCTATGCATTAGTTTTTTGTCTTTGCTTAAATACACCATAATGTATCCAGGAAAATTCTAACTGTGAAATATCTGCATATTTAAATGATAGAAAAATTGAAGCAAATCAAACAAAATACATATATTTTATGTTTAAAAAATAGTTTTGATAAAAAAGATTTTTATGTTATATAGATTATCAAAAATAAACATAGACTTAATAGTAAAATAAATTATTATTAACTTAATTATTTTACTAAGAAATAAAATTATATATATAAATTGAAACTTGTAGGTATAAATAAAACAAATGTATTATCGACAATACATTAAGTAAATAATACATGATAACATTCTATATTTAATTTATACAATTCAATATGCTATAAGTAAAAGTTTACAATACTCGTGTATAATTTTTGTATAATAAAATATGAATACAATTATTTCAGAAATTTTAATGCATGAGCTCAGTACCTTTAAAACCTGTCTCTTGTACAGTAGCAACTTCAGACTTATGTATTTTTTCTTCATTAAATTTGGCTAGTATTACCGACTGAGAAAGGATATTAAAATCTCTCATAGTTGCTTCATTGTTCTGCAACTCTACTCCTTCTGCAGTTTTTAAACATTGATCTATGGGATGAACATTAAATACTTTCATGATCTTTAATTTGAGATCAAACACTGTATCATTAAAAGAGACCATGACAGATTCAACCTTGGGGATTTGTTTTCGTTTACTCCTTCTGAATTCATTCTGAGTTTCTTCATTATTATTGTTCATTGAAGTAGAAGCTATATTTGAACCATAAGTACTATTCACAGAAACAGTAGTGTCTCGTTTGAATTTCTTCAAACAGTTGCTATTCTGATCATCAATATCGTCTATTTCAATGAATATTTCTATATTACTGTATTTTAATTTATTCATTTTATCTTCTAGAAGTTTCTTCTGACGACATGTTTCACATATTTCTGGTTTTGATATTGTAAATTTGCGTTGAGCATCAAAGTATACGAATATTTCATAATCAACTGCATAACAATTTATAAGCCATTTCCATTCTTTTTTTGTTATAAGCACTAATTTATTATATTCATATTGTGTTGGAATTAAACTCATCATCGGATGGTAAATCAATTTTTTGTGATCATTGCAAAGCAGTACTTTATTCCTGATAAATTTAGGGATTGGTACCTCTAATGGAGTTCTGACAAAGGTTCGGAAAGTTTCCAAAAATTCAGCAGAAATGCATGCATATGGGGAAGCTTCTTTTGAAAAAATATTTCTATTATTATTCCACAGTAAATCATTTAAAAAGCAATTCTCTAACTTGGCCAGACTTAAATGCGTATACTTGCATAGTGTAATCCGAATATGTACTTTCCTACATATGCGACATGGTATAGTAGTTTTATCAAACAATGATGCTTTTGGAAAGTAGATTAGAAATAAATCCATTACTTTTTTTGGCACCAATATCTTTGAATGTTCTCCAATAGACATGTTTCCATGTCTGCATATAATGTCATCATTGAATTTCCATGGCATGTATTCAATATTATTTATGTTCTGCAAATAACAGTAGCAATTGTAATTTAATATTTCATTAAAACTTTCCTCATCTGGTAATATATTGTCTTTATACTCGACTTCTGTGTTTGACTCTCCACTAGTATTATTATTACATTCAAGTTTAATCACATTTCCTGCATTGATGGTCATATTATCGTTTTTCTGTTCTATATCTTCATTAACTATTATTTCTTTGCATAAACTGCTGCGTGGTTCACTTAATGTTTCATAATTAATTGGCAATGTTGTATTAGGGAGTACGTCACTGGTATTGAGAAATGCTTGAAATGACTCAAAATATTTGCGCTGCCAGCATTTAATTGTTTCATTGCTTACCCAGTAACTTGTTTCACTATCTTCACTATTTGTATGGTTAGTTTGGGACCAATTCTGTAAGATTGTAGTAATAGATTCATTTTGTTTAATAGTTAAAGTTCTTGTATACAATAGAGCACATTTATTTCTAACACACACTTTACATAATGACGACATTAACTTCAATCTTGGACCACCTTGAAACATACCATACAGTTTATCTGCCAAGTCTGATCCAATATATTTGGCTTCATGTACCTTATCGGGATCTAGTAAGTTATGTTTACACAATATTGTGTTGTTGTCTATTTTATTGACAATCTCATTTGGATTCACTTTCAACAAATATTTCAGCCACTTCAGAGAAATAATATCAAAATTTTCATCTATATAGCTATTTTTTATTTCTTTGATTAAATTCAACATTTGTTCCACAAATATTTTACCTCGATTGCAGTCTAAAATTTTATTTTCAAAATTATGATTACAAGTGTTTACCAACTGAGTTAATCTTGGTGATAACTTGCAGGGAATCGATTTAGTTTTCGTTTTTCTAGCTTTTAAATCTTTTATGTATACTAACATGTAGGCATCATTAGATTGAAATTCTTTATTGGGATTCTTGATATTTTTCATTGATTTAAATTTTTTTAATTCATCATTGGTACACAAATTTAAACCTTTAATTGTGAGCTTATCCACTTGTTCATCATTAAATTGGTACCATTGTTGTGTAGTGTCATCTTTGATCTGGGCAACATAGTGACCACAATTAGCACTGGAACCTTTATGGATAAGTATCGCATATAAGTTGTACTTATAATTTTTTCTTGAAGTTGCATTGAGATTTTTAGGTAAGTTTAAATATTGAGACATGTCTAATGTTTGTGGGAATCTTATCGATGTCTTTAGTTTTGCTTTCTGCATTGATTTACGATTATATATAAATCGCTGCAATAGTGTGTTTAATACTGAAGGTAATGCAGTCAAACACATTTGACGCACAGCATTTTGTTTTCCTTTACACTGATTGCAATAGTATTGGTCATCCCCAGCAAGAATTTCTTTTTTTAAGTAATCTCTCAAGCTGTCGTTTAAAGTTTGATGACCTTCAATGTTTAAGCTTAGATCCCTAAATGTTGAACAACTTTTAGATTCAGTTTTACATGTCATGCATGTAATTACACTCTGATATTCACCTCGAAAATTGTTTTTTACCATTTCTCTAACAGATGGATTTGTTTGTTTTTCAAATTTTTTTTCCAGTGTTGTTAATAGTAAATTAGAAAACTCTTCTGCATCTTGTTCTATGCTTGTATCTATTTTTAAAGATTTTACGAATGCTTCTGGATTTATTGTTTTTTGTTTACCAAATTGCATTAATGCAAATAATAATTGCAATTGACCAACACAAGTTACAGGTTCATATCCGTTTTCAATGAAAAGAGTTTGGTTATGTATTTCAGTCTCATCTTCCATAGGATTCCATTTCAATATGGCATTTCTAATGTTAATGTTGTGAAACCATAACTGAAGCAAACTGTTAATATAACAGGTTGCTCCTAAATTTTTTAAACCACAGAAAGCGTTTGTTTCTCGATGTTTTAGTTCTGGATCTTCAACTGGAGAGACTTTATTTTGAAGCCAACGTTTTTCACCTAGTTCGGATAAACAAAAGGGATTGCTGCTACAAGCCCGATGGTTAGATAAAGGTTCACATTTGCGAAGTCCTAAAAAAAACGCTTTACTAACATGACTATCGTTGATGTTATCAGGATGTGTATCTTCAGCCCATAACCACTGCTTCTTTTTCTCTAGATTCTTCTTATTAGAACGCATTTTAAACTTCTGTTATTTAGTGAATCAATCAGTTTTTGAAAGTTTGTCATTAAACACTTGTGAACAATTTTTTGCTGAAACAATAGAAGTAAATAATATATTTATTGGGTTAGCTTGTTATTTTAGGACTTGTAAAAACAAATGATTTGAACATTCAGTAAAATTAAGCGTGTTTTAGACAATTATTTTTTTATATGAACCAGAAGCATGAATCAATGAATTTGTGATTAAATTTGAAATAGATTTTATTCAGTCAATTTTGATTTTACAGCTATAGTCAAGAAGTCAAAATTACTTTATAAAGAAAGTAGGACTATTTAAATATGGTTTTGACAAAATTTAAATTTGTTATACACGTACATAAATGGAGGATGTTAAAAAGTTTAAATATTCCTATATATTTCTTATGTGTCTAATTCACTAACTTTTCAGAAAATTCCCAAATCAATGAAATTTAATCCCAACAATAAATAAAATATTGTCTAATTTATCAAATTCGTGATAACAACTCATTCATAAGTAATGTATGTTACACAATGAATTCAGTAGTTATCTATAAAATGTAACACATTGTTTCAGCAATGATCACAGAAAATTTGTTTAATTAATAGCATACAGTGGTAAATCTTTGTTTTAACATTATTTTTGATTTTAGATAAAATTGTAATCTACATTGCTAAGAATAATAAACATAAAACTATAAGTGAAAATAACAATTAAATGGCATCTAGTGAAATGTGAAAATTTAAAAAAAGAAAGTTACACAATATAATTTATTCAAATTATTTTTAGCATGATATTTATGGCATATTTATCTAGAAAACAAGAAATTTTATTATGAGATATTATAATGTATAAATATTTGTTATGATTAAGAAATATAGACATTCTATGTACTATTACAAATATGTATTTGAAAATTAGTACCTATATAATATTTTTATTTTATCTAAATATATAACACATTTATTTATTTTAAATTTGAATAATAAATAATCAAATTTATTTATTTTAAATTTGAATAATAAATAATCAATAAAAATTGTATAAAAAACTGGCAATTTGTATCATTCACATTTTAAAAAATTGTGTTGTTAAAATAACTTTAAATTAAAAAATGTAATCAGATATTTTAACATAGAAATTATATAAGATTAAAAATATTTTTAGCTTGAAATTTATATTTGGTTTAAAATATACTTTTCCAATTAGTGTATTCTTTATCTTGTTACTTTTCTTTTATTAATCAAGTTTTTGTGTTAAATCAAAATATTTACTTAAAATTTAATAAAATTTAATACAATAATTAGATGTTGTTAATTGTATTTCAATGCCTTAGACAAAATAAAATGGGAAATTTCTTAAGATGGAATACAATAAAAAATGTATTAAAACCATGATGAATCATTTAAATTATATTGTTAATAATGTTTAATAATGTTTTTGCAAAATTTAATATAACCAAATTTTGAGGATCTTTTTTAATCAGTTTAATTCTGTTTTCATAAGTATTTAAGAGTTGAATGTATTATTGAAGTTTATTATTTGGTATTTACCATAAAAAAAAAAAATACTAAACAACACGGTTAAAATTATTTAGTAACATTTACTTAATTTATTTAAGTAACATCAGTTAAATATATAATTTATTTTGTTTGAGATTACAGAAGTTACGTTCAAATAACATAATTATAATTAATATTAAGAAAAATTGTTTAGGAAAAATTAGAAAGCAAAAATTTGAATAACAAAGTAGTATCAGTATAATCGTTTTACAAAACATAACTATTTTGTTTATAATTAAAGGTTTTATGAAGGATGTACATTTTTCAAAGGTAAAAATAAAGTATAGTTTACAATAATTCTGTGAAATATATTAATAAATGTATTAGTTAAATTATGTTTTAACTGTTTATGACATGACTATATTTAAATTTAATTCCATATCAGTTTAAAAATATTATCCTCTGTAACCATAATAATATAAAAAGATAATGTAATATAAAGTTTTCATTTTGTTCTTGTGAAAATTTTATTTAGATAATTTAGTATAATGACTTGTCTGGTTTTAGTATTTAATTTTTAATTTTGAAAATACTTTTTAATTTTATATTTTAAAATCATATTACTCTAGCTTAAAGTTAGATACCTATTTATAAAATTATGTGATTTTGAATAATAAAAAAATATTTTGCAATTATGTATGTATTATTATTTTTATAAAAGCATCATCTATCTTTTAACTATATAAATATGAAATGAAAATCTTTGTACAGGGTAAACTCTGGAACTACTAATCAGATCTTCTTAATTTTTTTTTTAACTAAAGAGTATATTACGGAGAAAGTTTCTATCGCAATAGCATTTGTTTATAAAAACCTCTGAGTTATCTACTAATTAAAATAAACCTGTAGATTTTTTTATAAATTGTATACCTATAAATATACATATACATATACATGTTCTCGATGCATTCTGAAACTACTTCCGATTACTTTAACCGATTTTGATGAAATTATGATCAATGTGTGTAATTTTATCTCCGTCATAAGATAGGATAGTTTTTATCCTGGTTAATGATCTCAATAATATATTACCTCTTAATTATGTTGTTTAGGGCTATGCGATAATTTTAATAACAGATTATTTTTAACGAATGAATTGGTTAATTAATTGAAAAATGCAACTCTAGGTGGGACAGTTATGTAAAATTGATATGTCAGAGATATCATCTATACACCAAATCAGAAAATCAAAAATATTTTTTATTCTTACGCTAAATGTTAGTATTGTTAGAATTATAAGCAAGCAAACTTAACATATGTGCATTTTGTACTGGCGTAAAGTGCACGAGAACAGCTAATAATAATATAAATTCTAAAATAATTGACAAAAGTACTATAACAATATACTATTTAATCATTATCTAAAAAGGCAATGAATTTTAAACTTTCAAGTAATCTAAGAAAGAAAAATGATATAATAATTCATTAATGTAAATAATTTTAGCATTAAAAAAACAAAATATTTAAATGCTCCATTTTAAATTAATTTTTATATAACAAATAATTAATTGTGTTATAGATATAAAAAAGATTTTATTATGATTTTTAAATTAAAAATGTCTTCTAGACAGTTTTAGAATTAAAATTAAAAAAAACATTTCTAAACATATTGTGACCATAATAACTAGAAATACTCACATACTTGGAATAACATATTTTTATAATATTTGTCAATATATTAAATTAGTTGCATGTTTTTAGTCTAAGAAAACGTTATATCCACATATGTTGTCTCCGTTTCACAAACATACAAGATAGCAGATTTGTATTCAGTTGAACCAATTGGCATGTTATTACTAGAGCGTGGATTTTTATGCAATTAAAAGTATTAAAGTATGCCATATAATATGCAGGAAAAATCATGAAAATATACAAAAAATATGCAGTCAAAATTATGAAATTATATATAAAATATGCAAGAATTTTTTATTCATTTAAAATTTACAATAAAACTTATAATAATTAATTACTTAAATACTTAATAAAAAAAAAATTTAGGAAATTTTCTAAATTTAATTTATTTTTAAAATTGTATTTAAAATGAATAATAAAATAATAATAATAATTGTATTTATTATTAATAAAATGAATAATCATATGCATTTTAAGTTTTTCTTCTGTGAAGCTGTGTCGCTTATCGATTAATATATTTTTAAAGACTGAGAACGAACGTTCGACTTCAATTTAATATTATTACTGAAATTATTGGGGCATATTTGAAGCAACAGTATTGTCAGATCTTGATAAAGATCTTCGAGCTGAACGTTTTCGAAATTTAGCTTTAATTTTTCTACTTGCCAAAATATTATTTTATACATTTTTTTAAATTTTCATTTCAATATGCAATTAATTTTGAATTTTGACAAAATATACTAATAATAAACTTTAAATATGCAGAATATGCAAAAAAAAATTTTCACCATTAGCTTCAAATTATGATGATTCGTGGAGATAACTGACAAAAATCCAAAAATATTAAAAGGAAAAAATACATATGTAATTGCATAGAAGTCCACGCTCTAGTTATTACTTATTAGATTTAGTATTAGAGTGAATTGACCTATTATCAAAGTTAAACATAAGAAAATTATCTGTGTTGAATTGTTGGCTTTTTCAATATTTTAGTTTTTAAATTAAGCTATGAGTATAGTAAATATTATAAGTTAAAAAATTTATTATCTAGCTTGAAAATTAAAATATCAAAAAAAGCCAATTCTTATGCACAAATAATTTTCATAATTTTGATAATAGATCATGTATTCATTTGAATATTTAAACTAACAATATAATTGGTTCTACTGAACACAAATTTAGTGTATTGTTGATTGTAAGACGTTGAAAGCATTAAAACAATTGTCTTATTTTTTATGACATGATAAATATTTTTCAAGTTTAATAAAATAAGAAGTAGAAACTTTATAGAACTTATGATAACAGATTATATTTTTTTAAATGTTGCGTTGTTGATTAAACCTGTGCTTTAATATTTTAATAGAAAAATACTGAAAATTAAAAAGTAATATGTTAATAAATAATAAATAAACAATAATAACGTGATTGATTACAGATTTATCAACCTAAGTTTAAAACTTAAACATCAAAGGATTTAATTATAAAATTGATAAAAATTATCTATATAAATAATATTGAATATTATTCAACCATTTTTTGAACTTAAATTGTTAATTATATTGTTGGTTAAAATAAGAGATTATTATTTTTAGATTATTATTATTTTGTACTTATAATTTATGTCACAAACAAAAAAAAAACATAATTTATCCAATGTTATCAGTTTTTATAAAATTTAAAAATGTAATGTTTGTCAGGTGTGTTCAAAAGCATATTATATTATATCCAGATCCTTGGACTCAATGTCCAATTGTCTTTAGAGTAACAAAGTATAGTAGAACCTCGATTAACTGTCTTTTTCGGTTAACCGTCAGGCCACACTTGCACAGAATACTTAAGTGTTGCAGTAAATAATAATATATTTAATCCAAAACTTTCCCGCAATATCTACTATATACACAATAGGTACATATGTATATATATATATTATGGGTGAGATAAAAATAGTTAATTGCGATAGTGATCTCATTTTGTTTTTGAAAAGTCAGTTAGTTATGTACAGTAGAATCCGCTTATTTGGGACACCACATAAAGGGGACTGATTGCATAGTCCTGAACAAATGTATGGGTATATTAGTTATTCGGTTAATCAGGGTAGTCGGATAATGGGGACAATAGGTCACCGCCCAATGTGTCCCAATTAAGCGGATTCTACTGTATTACAAGTGTGTTCGTTCGCTTGACCGTTCGTGTTTTTAGTCTCTTTGTGTGTAAATATTTTAATTATATCTTAATTACTAAAAAATAATAATAAATAATATGTGTTTGTTTAAAAAAAATGTTGTGGCTCGCTTAACCGTCTTTTCGATTATCTGTCAAAGCTCTGGTCCCAAGACTGACGGTTAATATAGGTTCTACTGTATTTGAGTCTGTTTATCTTCATACTTTGTATCATTTCAAATATCTTCAAACCAGTTAGAAAAAATCATTATATTTTACTTTTAAATTAATAATAATTATAAATATTCTATAGGTAAAGAAAACAAACCTTAGCAATGTATATAACAAAAAATACTATATTCTCCATTTACATTTTATAACAGAAAAACAATATGGTTACATAGAAAAATCAAGTGGCTAGGTATTAATTTTTAAATTTAATAGTTTGTTTATTTAAGGAATGTTACACTTATCTTAAACATCAAAATTCCGCTCACATAGTCAAATGTTTAATAACATTGATTGGTATATACTTGGTCCATATTAAGTAAGTGTGTTTTTTTAGTTTTATTTTAAGAAAATATCATACTCTTAAAGTGAATTTACTTTTAAAAAAATGGTTAGAAGTAAAAACATTATCATTTATCACTAAACATTAGCAATTTTATATTTTATCATTTGTAAGATATAAGTATCTATCTATAATTCTATAATGTTACAATTTTAATATACTCATATTTAAGTATAATACTGATAAAAAGCTAATACTTAATCAATTAAATATAATATTAGAGCTTATACAACTCATTACAGGTTTTACTGAATGCTCAAATTTGTTGTTTGTATATTGTATGATTGAGAAAACATTTGTGGATATAGTATCTTCTTAAAACATACTGTATAGTTTTTTTTTAACCAAGTTATAGATAAGTTTAATTTTTTTTTAAACATAAATGTAGTCATTTATACTGTGCGTGTACACTAGATTTTTTTCAGATTTAAAAATTAATTTTGAAGTTGTAAGAGCCTGAAAAATTCAAAATCGTTCTCATTTCACCTGTTTTATAACAATTGATAATTAAATCATTTTATTTAAAGAAACCTGGTGGCTTAAGTTACAAATATTTTGTATTTGTTGCATTAATATGTAAATTATTCATCGTTTTTATTGTTAAGACTACCTACATAGTATGTACAAAATTACATTTTTAATGATGGTAAAAAATTACAAATATTACTAAGTATTTAAATTACCTGTATTTATAAAATAGGATTTATAAATAAATAAGTTGATACTGTCGATAGAGCAAAAAAGTGTACAGCTTATTTGAAGAAAATTATTATTGTAATATTCCTTCTATCTTCTTCGAATTTGAAGTATAATGCATCAACAATTAATGATAGATATAGTATAACTAGAAATAAAACATAAAATATCATTACTATGATCAATGATGAAATAACCACAACATTATTATAAATACTTGTTTGTAGTACCTATTATTTTTACTAATTTAAACTTGTATTCCTGTGTAATTTATACAGATAAACAATTTTTATCATAGTTAATGTGCTTTATTGTCCAATTATAATTTTCTGGATTCATTTAAGGAACTTAAATTTACCAACACCAATACAATATAATAATACTTTAATGGATGCTGAATAATGTACTCTTGACTAAGCTGTTAGTGTGTGTGTGATTAATATTTATGTTACAAAAAACAAATAGAAGACAACCATTGAACAAATCTGAAATATAAAATTCAAATATTACTCTTAATATATGAAATTGTCATGTATATAAGTATTAAGTATATATTAATTAAGGGGCCGCTACACTAGCATTTGTTTTCTCTGTCGATCTCCCACATAATATAGGAAAAATAATACTCCGTATTTCCACGATTACAACTTTCTGATTCAGTTTAGGGCAAAAGCACCGATTATATATTTTATAAAGAAGAGTATTTCCTGTTCATTGACCGGATAGATTTTTAATGTATACAATATTGAATAAATTATTAATGGTTACAAATAATCGAAATTATTTTAAATTAAAACATGCTTATATTCATAAAAAATGTAAATATTAAAAATCTATCCGGTCAATACACAGGAAATACTCTTCTTTATAAAATATATAATATGTGCTTTTGCCCTAAACTGAACCAGAGAGTCGTAATTGTGAAAATACGGAGTATCTTTGTTCCTATGATATGTAGGAGATAGACAGAGAAAACAAATGCTGGTGTAGCGGCCCCTTAATGAAAACATTTCAATTGTTATTCATTTGAAATTTTTAAAATAATATAATACAATTAAGTAGGTGTGTTATAAATTATAATATTTTAGATTCTGAACGGAGTGATGAATGTATTGATTTTACAATGATGTGTGTGTTTTTTTTTGTGTCTGTGTACAGTAGGTATAACTAGTCGAAATAATGCTTCAATTTCAAACTTTGGGGGTGGTTTCCGATGGCAAAGTGGATATCCTTGGTGCATTATAGAGGTGAAAAGTAAGCATTTTCACACAGTTTTCAATAAAATTGAGAAAACCAAAAAAAAAAAGGACAGAAAAACAGGAATTTTTACGCAAAAACAGTTTTCGACCAAATTGATTTTTTTATATGGTTGTAATTCAAAAACTAATCACTGTAAATACTTGAAATTTTCACCAAATTTTTATATTAGTGTTATCTATACACAGTTAAATTTTCAAAAAATTTTGACTTTTTTTGAGTTATTTATAGACATTGAAATTTTTAATTTTTTTAGTATTTTTTTTTAAAATAACGATAAAAATTTATTGGCCGGCCAGAAAATCTTGAAAATTTAATACAAGGTTTCTTATGAGTTGTTCTTAAAGTGATAAAAAGAAATCCGAAATCGTTAGTCACAATTTTTTTTTATAAGAGCTTAAAGTTCGAATTTATATGAAATATGTCAAAATTGCGAAAATTTGCATATAATTTTGTGGTTGAAAAATCGTAAAATTTTTTTTTTTATAACTAAGTTTTGAAAATTTGGTGCAAGGTTCTCCATTAATTTTTCTTCAAATATCTGTAAAAATAACTCTACCGGACTAAGACAAAAAAATTTTATGAGTATTTGAAATTTAAATTTTTACAAAACCGCGGTAAATAACGGTATAGCCTCAAACGATTTTTGATATTTGTTGTTATTCAAATAGTATAAGTCGTAAATACTTGAAAATTTTACCAGTTATTAAGATTGCCATTTTCTTTACGTGATTTAATTTTCAAAATATTTTGACTTTTTTGAGCTATTTTTAGACAATTGAAATTTTAATTTTTTTAAAATTTTTTTTTTATAAATGTTGATGAAAAAAATTTAGATGGGACAAATTACTTGAAAATTTAATTGAAGGGTCCACATAACTTGTTCTAACTCTTATTCATAAATTATAAAAATACATAGGCACAATTTTTTTTTATTAGCATTTGAAGTTCAAATATTGACAAAAATTCTTCAAAATCATGAATATTTTTCACTATTTGGTAGTTAAAAATTTATAAATATTTTACTATCAAAAGCTATGAATTGAAAATTTAATACTATGCTGTCCATAAGTTAAGCTTAGAATAATTATAAAAAAGTTTGAGGATTATTCAATTAAAAAAATTTTACGAGTGTTTAAAGTTTTAATTTTAATTTGAAATCAAAAATACACGTGTAAAATAACGTTTTACTAATAAATAATTTTCGATTTTTGTTATGTTTAAAAAATTACTAAACGTAAGATCTTGAAACTTTTATACTTAAATGTTTGAATTTGTTTCAAAATATGATAATATTTAAATATAATATATCCTAGACTGACAAATCATCTCCATTCAGAATCGTTTTTCGTATACAATGATATCTATCATTGCATACAAATTTAACCTACCCTAGTCTGAGGTCCACCCCACCCCCTAATGTACAGCAGAGCGATACTCACTTACCCGCTTTTTTTCATTTATGTATTCAAAATTGTTAAATTATTCACTTATGATAGAGTCATTAATTTAACGTTTAGCAGGTTATGGTAGAGCGTATACTGCATGGTAGTTATAAATTACCAGTAATTACTATAACCTAATTAATATAAATAATATTTATTCAACTTTAATAAAATACATTTACAAGGTTTAAACTATCCATTCGGTAAGTATTGGCCTAGCATAAAAATTAGGAGATCAATTATTCTAATTCAGATTTTATCTATATCAAGGTTTTAAAGTAATACAAAATTCAGGATCAGGATAAATTTAATAAAAATAATCAAAACATTGATTATTGGTATCAAAAGGAATTGGAATCGAGAGTAAATATCAATAAAATAAATTATTATAATAATATTATAACTATTTTTGAACTGACAACCAATAGATATTTTAAAACTGAGAATCAATGAATAAAATTGGAATCAATTTGTGCCTAATAAAAATTGTAATACAAGGTAATGTAAATATTTCCTTTCAGACAATTTTGATCTTAGAAATAATAATTTTTATATGTCTATTCATTACAGTACTGCAGTTGTTAAAATAAATAGTCTATAAAGAAATATTCACAATTAATATACACAAATTTAGGAATAAATAAATATAATGATATTGGGTCATTTATGACTTATTGTAAGTGCCCCTAAGCGCCCCCTATTTGCGCCTATGTTTGTTGTAACGTATTATATCTAATTAATTATGTAGTACATGATCGTCACGATGACTGCTAATTGCAAAATGAAACATCACGTTATGCAGTTTTCTCCAAATAAATGTTCAATAAACGTAACAAAAACATTGATTATTAATTATTATATTGTGATTTCAGTTGCTACGACATGACTACATGAGTAATAAAAATCAATATAATAATCTATAATATGCTACGAGAATTTTATTTAATAGTGATCAGTAATCAGTATCTGTTATTCAATTATTGAAAACTGTTGTATTCTAAACCGTTTTGATAAACAAACTACAAAGCGAACGCTACTCTTATCAGTTATCAACTTCCATCAGCTGTAGACATATTGTATTTATCGTTTACAGAGTAAACAAAAATGTACACAAAACTGCCATTCATTATTCTCATTTTCTTCAAATGCTACTCTTCTCAATTCCCGCTAACGGCTTAATCAGCCAACCATTTGAGGGAGGTGCTCAAAGAGCAACAGATCTTCCAAAATTTAATGAAAAATCATAATTTATATGATGTTCAATGTTGTGTAGCTTAGCATTAATAATTTTATATAATTATACAAAAAACAAAATAAGTATGTCACCAAATAGTCAGCCACTAGACCCTCAACCAAAAATTTTTTTATTGTTGGTCCTGGAATAAAGGACGAAGATCTTTCGAGTTCTCGAATGTTAGCCATCCAATTTCAACTTACCATGTCGGCATCCGTTCAATCTTCTCCAACTGGGAGCCTTTTGAATACTGACGATAATTTATTAACAACGCGTATTTGTGATCGCACTTATAAAAGCTTAAATCCACAACTAAGTCTATAAAATTTTACCCAGGCATGAGATAGGTTCACAAGCACGCACACGATCAACGACTTGAACAGCTCGTCCTCTCCAACTATACGTGTTTCCAATTTAAAAACACTTAGGTTTCATAGGCGCAAAGTAACAGATTTTAGACAACGGCTGATTAGGAGCGATGAACTGATCAGTTAAAGGAAAAGGCAACGACTGAACACTGAACGACTACATCGGAACACCAACGCCGAAAAATGCTCGACGACAGATGTAAGGTAGTATGCGTGCGCACGCACATTCTCTCTGACTACCGCTACCACTAGGTCACTAAGGCTCTCTTGCACGCCCCGGGCGCATGCGTAGCACACGATGCTTCGAGCAATGACAGTGGTTCGTGGGGACGCCATCGCCTCACTACCCTTCCCACCCATCAGCGTACCACCGTCGCGCCTAAATATGTGCAGCACCGACGGTGATGCCTGTTGATTCCGGCGGCGGGGACTCACCCCACCACTTGTACACGATGCGATACACAACAGAACCAGATTGGGTCAGTTGAAAACATTGTATATTGATACATCTTTGGATTTTTGTAATGTGATTTGAAACGAGTTTTTTTGTTTTTAGGAAACATTCGGTGTAGGCTTACGAGATACCTGCCGGCTGCCGAATGATATCATCCGTTCAAGGGTATAGGGACCATTATACGAAATTCTACAGGTACGGTTGGACGGTTTTCCCGAATTATATACTTACCCATATAATGTCAGGAGTGGCCAGTGAAAAAAGACTCGCGAGCCATCCGATATATTAATACATATACGGAAGAGCTGAAATTAAAATAAAGGTCACATAACTAGGTATAATATATATATTTTTGTAAAAATGTTTGGTATCTTACGATAAGATGCGAACCGCAGTTTGGCCAACCCTACTACCTATATATTGTGTTCTGTGTACCCGCAGAACCATATTAAACATTAGGTAATATAGACATTGTGCCAAGGGCATACGACAAACGGAAGGCCTACGAAAAGATGGCTTAAAGTATACAAAAAATAGTATTCAAAAGTGCTTATAATATGTAATGAAATTCAAGTTTTTCCAATGCCTAAGGCCTACGAATGGTTTAATCCGGGCTGTATATGGCTATATGTATATAAGTATATTCTAATAAATATAATATTATTATGCACAATTACAATATGTCAGTACTTAGTATTGATAGTATTTATACATATATAATATATTCTATATGATAATATACGTATATATACGTAATTCATTCACCACAAAACGATCGTTGTTTCAAAAACTTTAAACGTTTTAGAAAATATTATTTTGACATTGCTGTAAGTTAATATAAAACAATTTTTTTGAAAAAAATTGTAATATACTTTCCTCGGACTTGTTATTGTTATTATATTTTTGAGTTTTATTTTTTTGAACGTTAACATATATATTTTTTATTTCATATTCCATATAGCAGAATACTTATTAATCGGAGTATATTTCAATAGGTATTTATAAATATATAAATATATATAAATTTATATAAATCGATTTTCAGACGAGTATGGTTGGTAATAACTAATAAGTATTAGGCTATGAGGCGCACGTAGGAGTGAACCATTTTTAGGTACTTAACCTTCCAGTCTTTTATGTAATATGTATTTTCATTATATTTATAAATATAAATAATACGATTTATGTATAAATGTATAATAAGAAATAAGAATTGCATATTAGCATCACTTGTATATTTGTAATTCTAAGTTAATTTCAACAATAATATCTTGCCTTAATTATAATAAAGCTTACAATTATTATTGTTCAACGAAGTTGTTCGAATCGTATAAATCAATATAAAAATCAATGATAATATTTTCTATAATTTCCAACCAACGCATAAAAACAAATCACCGCGAAAAACTTCTGCGCGCTGAAAGAAACTCAACTATATAAGTAATATTATTGTTTTTTATTATGTTAGTGTATGGTACCTATCCTCGTACTTATATATTATATGGATACATAATAAGCTATGTCCTGTTGTCGACGCATGTGCAGCGCTGTCATCATAAAAAAATATCGTTACGACATTAACGTCATTAACTATAATGTACAATAATATATACATTTATCCAATTACACAAAAACCTATCGGTTTGGGAATTTAGAAATATGATCTCCAAAATCGAGATTTGAGTAAAACGGGATAGGGATAATTAAAACAATCACCTAAAATACGCATACGGAGAAATCATTTCATCATTAGACAATATATTCCGATGAGACATTGCAATATTTTTTACTTATTTAGTAGTTGCTGGCTATCGTCTCATCAACAAGACACAAGTAAGTTTTAAGTACCTAGTGTATAGGAAATAGTATGGTCAATGTGCACAAAATTGATAATAGTGCCTTCCCTAAGAATATATATAGAAAGTGTAACAGAAATAAAGTAGACTAATAAAAATGAAAAAAATTTTAAAAACTTTACGAATAAATTTTAGTATTTATTTTATAATTACGAGTATTCTGTATAATGTATATTTTTGGAGTTACAAAATGATAACATCATACTCGTAACCCGTGTAACGGTATAACCCGCATGTGTTGTCTCCATCTTACACACGCGTAACATTAAAATAATTAAAAGGACGCCATACCCGCATGTGTTGTCTCTGTCTTACTAACGTACATCATAACAAATTTTCGTTCAGTAGAATACATTTTGTGACGTTAGCTTTAATATTAGAGTAAATTTATCTATTATCAAATTTAAAGGTAAGAATATTATCTAGACAATGACTTATGCTTTTATTGATATTATCATTTTAAAGTGAGTTATGAACATTTTAAAGTTGTTATATTTTACATAGCTGTAGCTCACTTTAAAATAATAATATCATTAAAAGCATATGTCATTGTCTAGATAATTAGATAATATTCTTACCTTTAAATTTGATAATAGGTAAATTTACTCTAATATTAAAGCTAACGTCACAAAATGTATTCTACTGAACGAAAATTTGTTATGATGTAAGTTAGTAAGACAGAGACAACACATGCGGGTATGGCGTCCTCTTAAGTAAGAAGTAGTAAGTACCAGTCTATGTATACAATTTTATTTTAAATAAAATATTTACATTGAAAGAGAATCTTTATAGAAAACTGTATTCAAATGATGACTAAAACATTGTATACTTATTTACTACTTGGTTGTATAATCAGACGTATAACGCTTATTGTAAAAGTTGTATGTCATTTGAAAACTTTATGATTTTAGATTATATATAAATATATGAAAACTAAATAAACTGCATGGATATGGATTTTCAATAAAATGTAGATACGCGTATATATTATACATAATTATAGCAGGTAATACTTGCAAGTTGCAAGTATTGCATGCATATAGCGACACACACGTGACATAGTGACACAAACATTCTTAAAATTATTAGATGAAATCACTTTCCACTCTGTGTTTGATATCATTAAAAAAATTTCGATTTGCGAGAGGCCGGAGTCAACCGGTTTATCTAGGTAAATACCCATTTTTAATCTGTTTAATGGATTTCTGGATAGCCTTCTGGACTATGTAAAACAAACTTATTTCTGAATTTAAACATTTTACCAGACTTAGATTATCTATTAGCATTGATTATACATAGTATAAAGTATACAAGTATATAGTATACTATGTATAATCAATGCTATTAGTTATTTAAAAATTTAAGAATGTTTCTCGCTAATGATTCACATACAGTAAATGTCATCAAAGCACCTACATAACTACTGCAGTATATGCACGAATAAAATACTTATACAATATTTTTATTATTTATTTCAATACGTTTGAAAAATACAATATACATTATAGCTAAATAAAATCTAGAAAATTTTCAATGGGCATCTTTATTCGCATGATAGCATTACAATATATAATAATCCACTTAATTTAAATTAACAATTATACAATTGTATATTTTATTGATTTATTGTGACAGTTCGAAACAATGTTATTAAAAAATTAAAGTAGTAAACTTATTTACGATTTTGTAAAAATATAAGATAGTTGTATATATCACTTACTTTCATCTATTGCAGATAAAAATTGTTATTTTTAATATATAAAATAAAAAGTAAAAATTTTTTTAATAAATATCTATAATTTCTTAATTTTATAAAGATTCGCGATTTTATGTAGTTTGTTTGTCATGTAATAAGCATAGTTTGTACTTTTAATAGACCGACATAGCTATAATGCTACATCTAAAGAAACCCAAGTCTTGAGTATAACTATATAAAACAATATTTATTTTTTAGTTCAAACATTTTTAATTTTTAATACTAGCAATATATATATTAAATGAATTAAATTATTTATGTATAACTAGTAAAATAAGTGATTTTATTTAAAACTGCATTTAATAAAACAATATATATATATACATGTTATTAATTAATATTATTATTAAAGCTAGGTACCTATATCTTAACTTAAAAAAAAATACCGCGCGCACTCGTGGTATTATTTCGTTTTGGAATGACTAGAAATTAAGGTATTAATTTAATTGCTAATAGGTATACCTACATAATAACACATTAATATAATACATTTATAAATTAATATTTTATTTTAAACTATAAAATATTTACTATTTATATTTAATTGTCAAAGATATTTTTATTTTATTTTAATATAACATTAATTTTTCAAAGTTTTCTTCGTTGAATTATAGACCTAACCGCAGAGACACTATTAGCATAGGAATTTGAAATGTTATATTTTATAAAAATATATAATAATTTATTTTGCTATTAGAACGTTTTGATAAGTTGGTAAGTATTGAATTTTCAATAATAACAAATGAAAATGGCATATATTTATTAACTGTAGAAAAAATCATTCTCATTCACTTTAAATGTCACTATAGATATGTGGCATTTTGTACACTAAAATTGAGTAATATACCTATTATTATGAATAGAATTTTTTTTGACATAATTCCCAACTATTTATTGAGTTTTTTTAAAAAAAAATACGTATTCGAATACTTTTTAAAAATAGTATTAAAATATTTTTATTTGATATAAAAGTGGTGGTTTTTGTTTGTGAACTAGATTGATTTAAAGGGAAACTAACATTAAACAATATTAAATTTAAACAATTTTCATAAAAGGTGAACACTCCACAGCCGGACATTATAATTATAATTAAATATAATAAATATTATATGATAGGTCGATAATAAAGTTAAACCGTTAGACGATACGGAGAAGTCATTCATTACTTTCGCATAATGTACGTGTTCACCGTGTGACAAACTGGTTCGCCAATCGCGTGCATGACTCGCCCACTGACTGCAGTATTATCGTATAAGGGGCGGCAATTGGAGGGGGGACAACTATCGGTCGGAGAATCCACTTTTAGCGGACATATCATTTCCATGTTTAATCCACAAATATTGTGTTGTTTATCTGCATTTAATATGAATAATAATTGCTACTATGTTCTTTTATTTGTTTTTTTATGACTTATAATAGATGTATAAAAAAACTCCACGCTCGGATAAAGTTAAAATGGTGTTTTCAGATGAGTCCTAAGTAGGGCCCGACAGTAGTGTCATGTTCAATATTATGATTTAAACCTAACAATGGCTTTAGTAATTAAAAATAATACTTCTTACAATTTTTAAATGTACCGACTTAAGGTTGATGTAAATGTTAGACTAGGGCAAATGCCCAAGTTGTCCCTCCCCTCAAATGACGCCATTGGGGCCCGGATTTATATGCAACAAATTATATTATAATTACCCTATTAAATTCCTTAATAAATATAGCGGTTGTGTATTGCTGCGTATATACTATATTTGATTTCTCTTTTTGAAATTATCGAAATTTACTTCGCGAATTTGCGTTTATGCAGTAAGACCAACATCGTGTTTATAGTTTTATATAAATAAAGTGAATTGTCATCTATTTTAATACTTTAACTAAAGAGCGTTATCCGTTTTTTGTTTTGGATTTTTATAACTGCAGTTACGCAAGTATATTATAATAAGTAAAAGGTAACAGTTTAAAAATGCTCATATTATGTCGCTTTAAAACCGAAACATCGTAAATTTGATCTCATAAACATAAATTATGTTTTTAAATTTAAGTTTGATAATAGGTCAATTGATTCTTATACTACAAAACTAAATACGGAAAATAGACATTTCTGAACGCAAATTTGCTATGTTACGCGTGAGTCAGAAAAGACAAGCAATGCGCTGATAATTGTTTTTCTATAATATATGAAACGTATATCTTCAAAATGACCTACACATATTATTTAATACACTCGTTAGGGTTGTACAGTGTGTATTGATATAAATCGCTTGTCTTTTGGGCATGTGAGCGAGGTCACTGGTCAGGGCTGTGAATGTTGGTGGTCTACCACGGAGCATTGTCGGTCAGGTAGGTATAGCCGATATAGGGTTTATGGATCGTCGATGAAAAGAACTGGGACATATATTTGGTCCTTTGTGTATTATAACAAGAACGTGCGACGTGTGACAAACATATATACATGGCATACAATTGTGCACAATGGGACTTGGCGAACGAAAAACATCTTTTGACCAGGACAAAGATGAAAACGGTTACAAGATCTAAATACGCGATACAACGATATAGTATAGTAAAATAATATGTACGTGACATTTTACCATACTTATATATTAATATTATTGTTGATCCGCCTGATGCGCTATACGCGTATTGTGTTAATGTATTATTATGATTCCAATGAAAGAGACGCCATTTTCTATATATGTTATATCTACAGAAAATATTAACGAAAGTGTTAGTACACAAAGAGTACCTACTCAAAAACATAAAAATATAATAACTGCGTTTTTGTGTTTCTTCCATTTTGCGTATGGGCCAGAGACAGAGAGAAAAAACGGAGAGTGAGTGAGGGTGAGAGAGTGAGAGAGAATGAGTGAGACTGTGAGCGAGAGAACGCAAATGAATAGTATATTATGTATAGTGTCCCAAACTCCCGATACCCTCTTCACAATAAGAATATTATTTATTTGGACGCTATACCATTTTACTGCCAATATAATATTTCCATTTAGCCGCCGTTTCATTTCGTCGACTAGTGTTTACTTTCCAAATCTTTATTAAATTATTTCATATTAATTACATTATTGTTATTATTCAATTATCGATTATTGACTTATATATACAACGTATGTTTAATATAATATTGTGATGTACTATGTACCTAAGACCTAACTATATTCAGGTACGGATCCAAGGGAAGGCGCGTTATAAGTTACTTTAGCCACCCACCTTTGGATGTGTAATATTTAGTTCATACTAATATCTAATATTCTATACATTAAAATGTAAAGATATAATAATTATTGCTCTTATTGAATTATTGATACTAATTTTTCATATTTATCATTTGAGAATTATAATGTATTATAATTACCTATTCACACGGTACGCAACGACCGCCGGTACAAAGTACAAACACCGCAGTGACCGGACCGCACCTTATCAACCGCCACCACGGGCAACGGCGACACGACACCGTCGACTCACCTCACACGCGCAAAGGCACAGGGTAGGACGGGAAGTCGGTCCGAAAGAGTACCGGCCGCCGGTCGTGTCACTATTATCTTACGTATTTATTAAAATTATATTTTTTTGTAAAAAAAATTAACTCCCCGTATTTCATATTTATAGTCTCTAGATCCACTATATTACCTACAACTTACAATAAATCAATTATTCATGATAATATAATAATATTTCATGATTAAAATTGTCTTTTTATGTGAATTACAAACATAAACAATTTTGATAATACCTACTAATAATAATTAATAATACAACACTGCTAATATATATAATATACTATCTAGTTTATAATAAATTGTAATATAATACTTTAGTTGGCTTTGTGATCGAAATTTTATTTTACATTGTTTTTTGCTATGATCTTGTGATGATGAGTACCTAATTTTGTATGCAACTTTATATTGTATTTAGTTGTCCAAAAAATGTTTTTAAATTATTAACGGAAAAGGACATATTATTTATAGTCGGGGTGGGGGTTTAGCGTACCTAAAAGTTTTTTTTGATCATTACTTGTCATATTATATGTGAATTTGAACTTAATATATAATAATAGTAATTTACTGAATTGGAATGATGAAGATCGTCGGCGGTAGTCGAACAAATTAATATATATATATATATATATATTTTTTAATGATAATCATTGAGAATAATATTAACAACACAAATGCTGATATTATAACGTAAAAAATAAAATAATCGATTGTTGTTGAATATTGACAGAAAAATACACAATATAATATATTTTTATAGGCGATTTGAAATCGTTTTTACGAAAATATATTGATTGAATAAAGAATATTTTAGCATTAAACCAGAAATATTGATGACAGTCTACAGTTCAGACTTCATGAAATCCTTGAATTATTATACTCGATTACTGATTACTGAACCGTATAATAAATAAACATTTATACTACAGTATTAATTGTTATCGCAATCGTGTCTTGTCCGATTCATATTCACTGAAACTAAAATATTTTGTTCTAATCGCTCGATAAGAATAGTACCTTTGTGTAATATTAGTGACGCACATCGGTAGTTAATAATTACCGATTACTTGAGCCTACTTCGTGACTCATGAGAGCTCGTAACGAATGATAAGTATATTGGTATTCAGGATCTTTATTTTACGCCAGGACTTAAAGTTTGACGGTAGATTCTTCTAATCGGTAAAAATCTTCGTTTAACTAATATCGAAAAATAACTTATATAAACATTCAAAGTTAACATTTCAGGAGTATTATAATAATATTTTATATAATTTTTGATATATATTTTGAATCAGTTTTAAAAAATATTATAGCATTACAACATCGATTAGTATGATGGAATAAAAATAGGATGTTTTGGCTAAAATAAATGTCCGCCACCAATGGGTTCTTGCGGGTCGTGTCAATATGTGTGACATTGGGTACTTCTGATGTGATCATTATATGCCCCCGTTCATACATAGAATGTCAATCACGGCACTACACGAAAATAAATTATTATTTTTATTTTTTTTTTAAAATATCAACTAATTGTATTAACAACCTATTTATTTGATGACATTTTTGTAATTCGATACGTAATTTATTAAAACTTATATATTAAAAACATTTTTTCTTTTAAATATTTTTAAATTCAGAAACTCAAATGTATTTATCAATGGTTATAGCTTATAAACTATAATATAGGTTCAACAGGCAATATTGTAAATTTCGCTAGAATACTGTTCATACAAAAAGGTACTGAAAAGATATATTACAAAAACTCTGCCAGTTTTATTTTCTTACCTACAATGAGTGTCCTCCGGATAACAATGCAGTATAGTAGTACATCATGTATATTATACACAGTCTAAAAATCGAGATCGTTTGTATTTTATGAACTCTAAACTCCGGACGACCGTTGACATTTCCGGTTGTGTGAATGTGTGTGTATGTGTGTATGTGTATGTGAAGGAGCAAAGTATAATATTATATTCTTGTAACTTTCCTATATTATACGTATCTTTAAATTCGATATATTATTGTGTATTTTTATTTGGGAACCATGTAAAAAATATAAATTACAATTAGATAATAATAATTAATAATACTTTAATCAAATAATATGTACAATTAAATTAGATCATTGATTAAATATTGTATATTTAATCAATGATTAGATATTATATTTTATCATATAATTATTGTGTTTATATTTCCGTTATCGACGATTATCGTTATTATTCTAGAATTTAAATTATTTAAAAAATGTTATTGCTATTAAATATGTTACAATTGTAGGTTTCCAAAGTTTTATTGGCTGAAACGAGAATCGTACCTTTTTCGCTTTGCTTTTTGGCTGTTGGAAACAGATAATATCCAAAAAATTTTTTTTGCACAACACTTTTTTTGCTTTTTGTTTGTAACAAGTCGTGTAGGTATTTGATTCCACGAAAGAATTCCTTTTGTTAATATCGATTTTATCTTTTGCCAAAACGCATATGTTGAACAATTGAAAAGATACGAACACCATTAATAATTTATTTGAAGGATCAGTTTTGTTGGCCATTATTGTAGTATTGTACTATACTTATACACAGTTTAAAATATATTATACCGTCAAATACTAATAAAACATTTTCCTGTTTATAGTGTATATTATATATACTATATATCGGCACTTTCTGTGAATCCAAAATACAGAGTAAGTATATTATAAATGTCATTATTTTATAAACCTTTATCATACAACAACAATACTATAGAGTATAGTTATTGTATGCATATACACGTACAAAGTTTATAAAGATAAATTACATTTCTATAATAGACTGTTCAATATCAAGATATTCAAAACAGATATCCTGCCAAATAAAAGGACGAGAGTGAGTCTCTTCCTCAGACTTACAATATAACATACCTATGTTGTATTGTGTTGATTGATGAACTATAAACACAATACATAAGTTCCAAGAAGAGCTACGATTCACCAGCACAGCCACTTTCGAATTTGTATAATTAATCTAACACTGTGTATTGCAGGGGTGGCCAATTTGCGGCTCGCGAGCCATATACTGTGGTTCTCGTCATTGTCAGATGCTGCTCGAGTTGACGTCTTATTTATAAAATTAAAATTTTCTTATTATATTATTATTATTAATATTTTAAATTCTTATTTTTCACAAAGATCCCAGGCAGTAACGAGGCGGTAGAAATTTTGTCGCTTCTTAAATAAAATCTATTGCAAGACTACTAGGAATTTGGCTACAATGAATACAGTTTAAAAAAAAAACCGGTGATTTGAACACTATTAAAAGTTTTTTTTAATTGAATCCACTAATATTAAGGATATGGGGATAGATATCTCCCTTGGTCTTTTTTTTTACTGATAGGTATAATAATTATTGATATCGTACCTATATTACAGAAATACAGAATGCTATTATTGAAAACGCTACTCTTTATTATAATATTTAATATTGATATATTAAGCATTTGGAAATATTATGGTTGATGCCCGTGGCCCATATACTACTTACCTACTGCTAAATATAATAAAAAACAATTAAAATGTCGTCAACCGTCATTATTGTCAATAACCATTGGGTTATTATCATGCTTCTAATAATATGCGTTTCGTTGCTATTTCAAAACATATTGCAGGGCGAAGGCATGTATAGGTATTATATAAATTATAAATAATTATTTTAAACAATAAACTTCAATAATTAAATAAAATATAAAATAATAATAAAACGTAAACACTAAAATACGAGTTATTTTATAATTTATTATTGCATTACTTTTTTTTAATCTAGTATAATAATTCACTATTCATTATATTCGAACACTTGCGTTAATGCACTATTAAATTTGTATATTTATCAATACCTATTAGATATTGTATTTTGTATTCTTATGGTTTTCTCCATTTTATTAAAAATTAATTATGAATAAATCTTCAAAAGAAAAGAATGCAATTTTATAAATTTATATGTAAATTTACTGACAAAAAGTATATAAATTCTCATTGTTTTTGAGAAACGGCGGTGAAGGTGAGTGTACCCCCTCTCCGTCTTAAAGAAATGGTATGTTTGCCAACGTATTTTTCCCCTTGACAAAATCCTAAATACGTTACTGTGTAAGATTATCATATTGTAGTAAATAGCATCGTAATTCATAACAAAAATAAATTCAAGCTGTTAGTTATAAATTAATGTTATATTTTTTCGATCATTTTGTATAGGGAACACACTGTATACATCAGAAAATATTTTATGAAAAACCATTTTATGTTAGAAAATAGTAATCAAGTAATACATTATAAAGATATAGTTTATATTATTATTATTATCAAATATCAACAATAATTGAAAACGTCATCATTTCGGGAACAATATAAAAACTTATACACGAAAATAAAACACATGAGCATGTTGTTACTAGAATTTAATTCGTAATACTGCGTGTCGATAACCCTTATACAATGGTGGTCCATAATGGTATAACAAATACGCGTACAGTCTTTAAAAAATAAAAAATTTGTACTGGTTCATTTGACGCCTGCCCAAAAAGGTTTAATTTCGATGCTTTAATTATTTACTATAAAATATTTATGCTCTGTGTGACATGAAAAAAGTAGCTATATCTATATGCGGTAGTTGATAAATTCTGGACTAATTAATTGATATTTAAAAGAAATTTCAATTAGGTAACCATAGTATAATACAGTGACTATACTGTAGAATAAGTGTCAAGTAAAACTGGTCATTGAGTGAGTCACTATGTGAATAGGTATAACATTTTAAATTTGAATTTAACATTAGATGTTGTATAAGTATAAGATGAAAAACGATTTTAAGCAGAAACGGTGTAAAATAAAGCTAATACTAAGTTCCCACATTTTTGAGTAATTTTTTCACATTTTAGATTATAAATGTTGAAATGTAATCAATTTTGACTTTTGAATGGCGAATGATTATCTTATTATTTATAGTAATATTATTTATCAGAGAAATTAAGTTGAACGATACCTATATTTTTTAATTATTATTTATATTTCCACGAGCAATTTATTTTGTTATTAGTAGATATTGTTATAGGTTGATTTAATTATTACGAAAAAAAAACACATCTATGAAATTATTAATATTTAGTTGTTATAATAATACCTATAAATAAATATATTTGTATAATTTATTATTGTTATTATTCGTTTGAGACGTTTGAGTCAATACCATCTTTCCATAAAACGATGTAATTACATGGGTTGGTTTACATTAGTTTATAGATTACCTATAGTATAAATAGGCAATACCTTAAAATTAATTTAAATGTTTTTAAAATGTAATTGCTTATATATTAAATAATGTATAATAATAAACATAAAAAACTCAAGTACTCGCGGATAATATTTTTGAATTATAATAAAATTATTAAAATTATTATTTTTTGTTTAAATAATTAATTTCGATCATATTCAAAATTAGATTAACTAAGAATTTAAGAATATAATATATTATATCGTATAATAGAAGATCATTAGCTTTGCTGTATGTTATAAATCACAGCCGGTAGCCGCTATATGGATTTACGATAAATCTTGCGATATCGAATTATAAAATTGTACAGTTGCAGGAAGGACATCTAATAAATGATTAATATATGAAGTATAGTAGTGATATAATACGAAAATGACCTATTCCATATTAAAATCAAAAATCATTATTTTAAAACGTTGTTATGTGAACGTTTTTATGAAATCGGAAATCGTACACTTGGAAAAAAAGTTTAAACAGGTAAATAAGAATAAATTACCAAAACCAGTTATTATAATTTTATAACCTCTTATGTATATATATTAAATATATATACTATGGTAGGTATTACATTGCTGTGATATAGTGTAGTATCGAAATTATCTTGATGTCGCAACGTTAAAATATGCTTACAAAATTATGACGTCTGAACTCTGAATGTAATAATAAGTATGAAATAATAAGTAGCCGCAATAGTATAATAAGCCTACATGGCTAAATGTATCGTAAATCGTTATGTTTATATTATGTAGATTGTTATTGCAGTAAAAATAATATATTAAATTATTTAAATTAATGTAAAATATAGTGTTATTGAACTATACGTAGATTATGAGTTTACAAACATGAGCGACATAACTACGTAATATGTTTTATGTTTTTAAAATAATGAAACACTCATATTGAATAATATAATATGTATTTTCATTGCGGTATTGCCCACAAAAACGATCTCAGTTCTTAATTAAATAAAGCTTAAATTTCGGCACTATTGCCACTATCTATCTGAATATAAATACGGTTAAATAAGTCCATAACATTTTACTTTGTTTATTATCGTGCATCCAAATTCTAAAAAATGTTCTAAAAATGAAAAAAACATCGAACAATGTAAAATAAAAGTTTCACTTTTAAACTTTAAAGTATCTATTCCAGGAAAAAAATTATGTACTTAGAGTACCCATAAACTATATACTTTACATTGAAATCCAGATCGTAATTATTACATAATATTATTATACTGTATAACAATTAATAGCGGTTCTAAAACTGTGGTACGCAGGAGATCGAATAATGTTATTACGAACGGTTTATAAACAAACATTTTTACTAATGTTTGTAATAGATCTAATATAATTTTATATTTTGTGTAAATAAGTACTAAATACGAGTACCACTAAATGTACTTAAACATTATTTTTAGACGATGTACCTACTTGCAGTATTATCAGACTTCAACAGGTTTAAAATTAATTTATCGGTAGTTGTACCGGTTTCCGTTTTGCTTCAGTTTAAATATAATATAATTGTATAATATAAACTCAATTACAATGATTAATTTTATCATTTTTCACTTTTTAATTTTGGAAATATTTTTCATCGAAACAAAAAAAAACCGAGACGAATTCAACAAATGCGTAATAGGACGTCGGACCCGCATGTATTGTCTCCGTCTCCGTATACACGTAGGTACAACAAAGTATATTTTTGTTCACTAGTTTCAATAGTGTGCTTTTAGTTTTGTTATATGAGTGAATTGACCTATTATCAAACTTTTACGTAAGAAAATTATCTGTGTTTTCTCTGTGGCTTTTTACAATATTTTAATTATTAAATAAGTTATGAGTAATGAGTATGAAGAGTATAAATATTTGAAAATGCTCATAACTCACTTAAAAACTAAAATATCGTAAAAAACCAATGAAAGAACGCAGATTAATAATATAATATCTATATTATGTGTTTGCATGAAAAATACGTCCAAAATTAAGACAAAATTAACCATTTTAATTTTCGTTAATATTTTATCTAGCTAATACTAATCTGTAGGGTCAAACTATAAAAAAAAAAACATCGGTTCAAATGTTCAATGATGGTATTTCAAAACAAAAAATTATCTCGCTACGATTACAATAACTGATAATTAATTTTAATGAACTCAAATTCAAAAGTTAATTTAAAAAGCTTATTATTGGCTACCGATTATGTTTTCAGATGAATTGATAAAAACTATTAGTGAAGAATAGTCGTTAAACAACATAATATTAATTATTGGGAATATGAAAATTTTACTTTATTATAATTATATCGAATTCGTATAATATTATCATGAATCATGATTAGACAATGCGAAGCGTCCGAAGCGACGAAATGAAACTGGACGAAGAACACAATACTTTTATTTGTTAGTTCTTATTGATTTATGGCCTTATATGTTTAACGACCGTTCGGGCAGCTATGACGTGGTGGAGTAATATAATGAAAATGTTAATCCTAACACCCGGCTTTGCACAGCGGTTGAGCGGTGTTGTAATGTTGTGTTTTATCACAAATACATAATATATACCTACCTATAGTTTATTTTATAACACGAACTCTGCTCAAAACTAAAATTAAGAAATAATAATAAAAAGTGTGAACCCGTTGTAGGGATATAGGGGATATAGTAATTTATAGTATACTGTATTAAATTTCAAATAAAGTCACTCTTAGACTATCCGCCTCCCCGGGAGCCAGGGTACACGTGTTTCGTGCAATAGGTATCTGTAATATGTATGACGTATAATATAATTTGTATTATTGTTTTTTATGTGTCAACTAATATGATTAACCGAACGAGTAACCGTAATCACCGTAATATATCATTCATTAATTATTATATTCACTTACATTTTACATAATAATACAATAATCTAAGTTGTGCTCAGAAACACTAAAATATTGTCTAGATATTAAAAATAATTGAGATTTAGGTAGATACCTACCACAATGATTACTGGTCACACGTCAACTCAACATTAATAAAAAATTGTCGTACTGCACTCTTTACCAAACCAAAATAATATTCGAATTGCGCTTGATTCAATCATTTCTCTATTATAGAATTTATAAATACATATTTTTATTTCGAAATTTTATATTGAGTTTTGATTAAGTATTTGGGAATTGTTGTTATTTATTACTTTTCAGCTAAAAACTCATTTTTGTAGTATTGACTATTGTTAATATTATACATTTTGAAGAATGAACATATTTTTATTATTTTTTTTTAAATTATTCCCATAATTATTATTATAAAAACAATTAACTATAAATATTTCAATTTTATATTATTTTTCCGGCCACAAACGCACGTATAATTCGATATTATAGAAACTCTGTGTAGGTAATGTAATGTCATAATGACTAGGTAATGAATACAATTTATATATTTAATGTGTAACACGAAATACGATAAGGCGTGTCACAGCCCGTCAGCACATTTATGTTTGTCTATTTATTTAAGGGGCCGCTACATCAGCATTTGTTTTCTTTGTCTATCAGCTATCTCCCACATAATATAGAAAAAAAAATATTCCGTATTTTCACGATTGTGACTATCTGGTTCAGTTTAGGACAAAATCACCTATTATATATTTTATAAAGAAGAGTATTTCCTATGCATTAACCGGATACATTTTTTATATTTACATTTTTTATAAATATAAGCATGTTTTAATTTAAAATAATTTTGATTACTTTTAAGAATCATAATAACTTATTTAAAAAATGTAAAAAAATTAATTTGGTGTCCATTAGTTTTTATTATTTATATACTTTCAATTTGTTTTAATTTTGTCATTTCTATTATAAAATTAATGTTAGACGATAATTAAAATGTAGGTATCGATAAAACAAATTAATTTTAAATATTTAAATGTAAATCGTAAAAGTATTTCTATCACATTATCTATATTTTTTATAATATTTCATATTTTATAATTTTTGTGTAGACGCAGTGGCATTTATCAATAATCGCACTAAAAACTCAGGTAAAGAAAAACAATGGGATGGAAAAAAGGTATAAGTATATACATTTATTGCGCCGAACGGTATTCGCACGTAATACTTTGTTGCGTGTCAAATTTCAAACACTAAAGGTTCTTAAAAATGAACATAATAGCCCATTCGGCTTCCGTTTTAAAAAAAAGGTAATTTCCTAAATGGCTATCATCAAAAAAGGTTTTACGAACAGGTAATTACTACAATGGCTCGGGTTTTTTACAATACTAATTCTTTCCTACTTCATACAAACTGTCTTAAAAGAGGTGTGGTTAAAAATGTATTGGTGAACACTAAGTAAATTATTAAAATTATATAAAAAATCATATTATATTATTGCGTTATTGTGAATTAAATTAAGAAAATGTAAACCGTGTGTATATACAAAAATATTAAAAAAAAATTGAAAATTTAAATGATTGGTAAAATTCGTCGAATATTTACATAATGAGCTCCTGTTTTTTTTGCATCAAATTCGTTTACTTATACAGTAGAACCTCGATTATCCAAACCTCCGTTATACGAACCCTCTATTATTCGAACTGCAATTATCGTATCCGAACGTTCTGTTATCCGAACATTAAAACTCGTATCCGCGAATTGGCTGCAGAAAAGCGCGTTGCAGCTCATCGTCAAATAAAAATCGATAATTTTGTCAAAAAAATATAACAAATATTATCTTATATGTATGTAATGTATTTCAAATAATGTAATGTACTAATGTATGTAGTTCTAATAAAATATTAATAATAACAAATATGTATGTACATATTATAAAAATATAAAATATTTAACTGTTTTAAAAAAATTTTTTTTAATTTCCAATATCCGAACTTTTGCATATCCGAACTAGGCGCGATCCCAATTAATTCGGATAATCGAGATTCTACTGTACCAATACCAGAGACTAAGAAAAGCTGAAATGAGTATACCGGTATACCGTTAGCAGTTTGGGAATTTACCTGTTTGTAAATTTTGTTCGATGGGAGCCGTTTAGGAATTTACCTGTTCGTAAAACCTTTTTCAACGGTAGCCGTTTTAGAATAAGCAAACAATGGACGGAGCCGTTTGGGATGCACTGCTAAAAATATATATTTAGTGATGTATTATATTATTGTCTATTACCATTTACCATTGATTTTAGAACTTACACATTTTACTTGTCTAATTCCTTAGTTTTATCTAGTGTTTGATAGGTAGCTATAGACATTTTCTTATTTTTTCATTTTGTAGAAAAGTAAAAATTTAAGCGATGGTGCAACTTAATAATTTGGTAACATTTACATTACTCTAAAGTTATAAAATTCTAAGACTCTTTTGGTATTTTTAATAAAAATAAATAATTTTTGCCGGAATTAATAAATACCTATTTTTACTGGCGCAAATGCGCAATAGATGTAAATTATACTGGTCTTTTCATAAAATCAACGCAACTGACGACCACCGGACGTTAATAAGTAATAAGTGGCGTATGCATAGAGGTCAAAAGTAAATAATTGATATTTGATATACAATTAGAATTTATAGCCATGTTGGTCGTCGGACATTGGGCTTAATACAATATACTTATCTGAATAGGTATTATATTTAATGTAGGTATTGCTATTTACAACTGAATCTATTTGTCTTGATATAGCTGCGTTCAACAAATTCAATAGTGTCATTTCAGTTTTCAATAAAAAGACAAACATTGATTTTAAAAGAACATTATATGTATAGCCGATTGACCCGGTAGGTGATAGTCCATAGCTAACAAAGTCCACACTCCACACTCCACATTGTATTATGATATTATAGATATTATATATATAGCATGACACAGATAAAAGTAAAACGATTATGTTATCTGTAGCATTATATCAGAATAAATAAGTCTGAGAACATTATAATATAAATCATAAATAATTATAATGAGGCGAGACGCAGTCGCAAAGTCTTTACTGATGAGTCACCACTGTTTCCTTATTTTAAAATACTAACTGAAAAACTCGAAGTTGAAGGAAGATAAAAATTTAGCTTCGAGATATCAGATATGTATTATTCAAGATACCTATCTAAATCGAATTGCGTCCCTAACGAAAATGTATACAAAAAGATACATTTAACTGTGTATTGTTAGGTATACACAATATTTGTGTACCTACACCTTATACTTGTGAACTTTGCAGTTCATCATGCACGGTCACTCTAATTTTTCCGTAGTACAGGTGCATTAATTATTAAAATTATATTCATACATCATACTTATGTCTTATAAGGACCATATTTTTAAATACTCATCGATTTTTATACCATTTAAGGATTGTTCTATATGCGATGTCAATTTTTTTTTATTAAATGGCAATAACTGATTTTTTGGTAAATTATTAATTAATAAATACATTTTTGAAAATTTTGATCAAAGCACTTTTTATACTAAAAAATGTGTACATCATGAACGCTTAATAAATCTAGACGCATTATTGAAGTAACACCAATACATTCATTAAAGTAAAGCACCGAATAAGTAAATACTAATTTTATTTTTTTTTTAAATGTTGAAATTATATAGGTACTAAAGTTAATACATTTTATATATTCGTATGATTTTGTGTTATCGTACATTCATGAACCAATCTCTGAGTTATACAATATAAATAAATACTGTATATTATGGAACAGGTATATAAAATGTGGCCCAATTATACCACGTTTGATAAGACGGCAGCCGGTGGCAGTATATATTTTTACGCATCGTTCGGTTAAATTGTCTGATCAATCAACACGAAAACATAATGTCACAATTATGTCATTTTAATATAATAATAACATCATTGAGTATAAGCATTGATTATAAATGGTCATAAGTTATGACTCATAACTCATAATCATTGTCATTTATAATCAATGGTATAACTAGTATAAGTAAACGTTTATGATAAACTTAAGGCTTCGATGTTTATGAAAAATAGTTTTTTTATATTGATCTAAATTAATACTAACCTAGTTAGATGGAAATTTAATTCAAATAATTTGAATATTCTATTAAAGCCATGGTACTATATTATATAATTTATATTTTGAATATAATATTATAAATATATACATATATGGGATTTTTAGAATATACGTGTAAGTACGTTTTAATATTTTATTACTTTAAAATATTAATGAAATATAAAAATTAAAATTAAATTGAATTTATCAACAAAAACTGTAAGTTAATAATTGAAGCATTTTTATTTTTTATTATTCCCAATGATGACGTCAGCCACAAAAATAATAATGATAAGCGTCGTATGCAGCTCAAAGTCTAATGTTAAGATACACTTTGGCTATTATAATATAACTAGTATTATATTAATTGATTGTTTGTTTTATGATTTATTTTATTTAATATTAAAACTATAAAAAAAGAGAAGTAATGATCGGTTCATGGTTCACATGATCACTGTGGATTATTGACAATAAGTTATTGTCAGTTGTTTTTCGTTATATAGTCTCCATTTTGCGTTCGATAATAGGACAAAAAAAATTGGTGTCTATATATATATTATGTATAATAAATTGTAATCATTAGGGCCCGGATTTATATGCATTTGCATGTTTTTTCTGAATAGTCCAAAAAATAGTTAGGTAAGCTACAAGTTTGATTTGTAATCAATAGGTCGGAAATATAAAATTTTATTTTGCATATTTTTGCATATTTTGTCATTTTTTGACATGTACTGCATATTTCTGTATTTTACGATTTTTTTTGCATATATACGGTTTTTAAATGCATAATATGTAATATTTTGGTTATTTTTATTAAAATAACGTATTTATAGTTATATTTATAATCCATGTAATTTGACGAAGTCGTTTTCTTATTTTATCTGAGACATATCGGGACAAGTAGTAATCTGTTATTGAGTAAATTTTAGTGAATCATACATTAATCGTGTTTGTTTCGTCATGTTTGTAAATATAGTATAATTTATTTAAACATAATATAAAAATAATAAAAATAAAAAAAAAATTTTAATCGATTTTTTGCATATTTTTTATTTTATACTTAGGGTATATTTCTATAAAATAAGAGCATAAATGCATATTTTATAGTACATATTTCCTAGGTTTTTAGAGCATATAAATCCGGGCCCTAGACTAATCATATATAAATTTATCTATTTTTTCCTTATTAAATAATATTGATGCAAATAAAAATTTTAATTCATTAAAATCAATAATTATAGAAAATGTTAAAAATGTTTTTTCCTCTTTTATGGATAATATGTAATTGAGTAGTTCTAAGGATACAACGCTTAAATAAAATAATATACATATTGATATTTACCATTTTAAGGTAATGTTTAATTCATAATAATTATAATAAATAGGTACAAAATTGCCTAGTATCATTATTGATACGGTTTATTATAATATTGACTTTTGATATATTAATAATTTGGAAATATTATGGTTGATGGCTTAATGCCCATTGCCCGTAGTTCATATACAACTCACTATTAAATATGTAGGTATATAACTGAAAACAAATCGTATCGTAAATCGTAAAATGCCGTCATTCGTCATTATGGTTAATAACGATTCGGCTATTATTATGCTACTAATTATAGACGTTTGGTTGCTATTTCAAAACTTATTACAGAGCGAGGGTATGTACTTAGCTAGTAGGTACCTACATATAAATAAGCATTCTAACTTTTAAGCAATAAATTCCAATAAGTAAATGGAATATAAATTATAATCTTTAATACTAAAATACGAGTTATTTTTATAATTTATTATTGCATTGCTTTATTTTTAATCCATCAGCATAATAACTCACTATTCATTATAGTCCAACACTTATGCATATTGCATAGGTACAATTTATTGTATTTTAACAATTGCGTGTAAAATAAATTGATAATTTATCCTTTAGCCTACCTTGATACTAATAGTAAAGTAAAATAGGTACTCAAACAGAAATATCTTAAAATATTTATTGTAGCATAGGCCGATAGACTGTCTCTACTCAGAATCATTTTTTGTATACAGTGATACATTATAAATTAATTTAAATTGAAAAAGTACATCCATTACAGTGAATGCGGAAATACAATGCATGCGGAGCTACGGATTCACGAAACATTTTTATTCATGCGGAGCTGTGGTGCGTCCGGGATTAGCGGTTTTTTAAATTTGTGTTTAAAAATTGTGAAGATAAACCGTATAATAGCTATCTACGGTGGCGATAGTCTGGGCGGCAGTGCATTGAGCAAAAATAGTGTCGCTACCAGCGCCCAGCAAGGATAACAGTGTCCACGATCACAATGCTGTCGCCGCCGACACGGATGCTGATGAATAGAGTTAATATGAAAGAATAAAACCCACGTACTTGCACACCCGACATTTTTTTGATTTTAATTTTTAATTGTATCGGGCATTTCAGCAGACTTGAGAATTTATATATTTCTAAGAATATTTATTATATGTTCATTCATAGGTATATATAGTTAATTTCTACATTTCTACAAAATACGGTAATGTATTATTAATAAGTATACATAGTTTTATTAAAAATAAATTTATAATAAAGTATTATAATATTATTTCATGTAATTTTATTATATTATTATGGACAAATATTGTAAACTCGCTATTGTTTTAACTCGTCAATTACTACGTACTTTAAAACGATAAACTATAAATAGGTTAAAATTAGGAAATCTGTAGATACTTATAGACTATAGTAAATATAATATGTTGCAGTGAAAAGTTTCCTTTCCTTATGAATAATATATAAACAAATTTAGATATAATAATCAATATATTATAGTTTTGAACGGAATATAGTTTTTCTCGCATTTAACCAGCCCCTTTTAAGTCGAAAATTGAAATTGTTCTAATGACGATTGACAATACAGCTATATTAGCATTAGATTAGGAGCACGTGATTATGACGATGATTATTTATATTATAATGTGTACTCTATGAGGAATATAAACACGTGTTAACTGCTCTATTATATCATATTATTATTTATTACTTTATTAGTATGGTTTTTGTGTAAATATACGACTGACATTTGTAATGCTTATACGAGCTCTACCCTTACAATCGCCCACAGTATTTACAAAAATATTCGTATCCCGTCCGGTCCTGCTATATTGTACGTCCATTGTTCGCACACGTTTTCAAAAATTTTATACACCGTGTCATATTATTATAGTGTAAACGTTTGTGAACTATACCTACAGGATGATTCTTTTATCAAACAACACTCATTATTTCAAAAAGTATTAATGTTTTTGAAAATATTTGTTTACATAGTTTCAAGTTGTAAAAAACAATGTTTTCATTAAAAAAATTATATTTTTAAATATTTTTTATCCTTATAATTTTTTAAGTTTTTTTACTTTTTTGAATGAAAACGTGGCGTTTTAATTTCATATTCCAAAACAGAATAATTTTCTGAGTATTTTGATACATAAAATTCGAATTTAGGGTGAGTAGTTTATGAGTTATACTTATTGAAAGTTTAGTTGCGCGAAATGGAGTGGTACGGGGTTACCCCGCAAAATGTTTGTCCACTACTCGACTTGTCATTTAAACTTTAAATAAGTATAACTCATAAAATACTCACCCTAAATTCGAATTTTATGTATCAAAATATTCAGAAAATTATTCTTAAAAAGATATTTTCAAAAACATGAATACTTTTTGAAATAATGAGCGTTTTATGATAAAAGAATCACCCTGTATGTATTGGACACGATCGGGTGTGTTCATCGCAGTCCAGCACATGAATAGAAATTCCACAAGCAGCTGCAGGTAGTTTTGTATCTTCAAATTCAGATTTTTGTCCGTAACAATAACGACGTTGGTCATAATAACGACGTTGGTCATGTGTTTTGGTGTTAGGGGAATTCGTTTTTTTCTGCATACTGGCGACAATGACGCATCTAATCGTATGATGTATATACAATTATTACACATTTATTCGTTCAAAATATAAACTGTTAATATCAATACCCACTGCGTTATACTTGTCTTAAAATTAAACCATTTTACAAAATTCGTTTTTACGTTTTATCGTAATCTAACACGTTTAGGCCCGTTTCACACGGGCGCGTATCATATTGCGACGACGTATTATATTATCGTACGCCCCCGTTTTCGGTTACAACGGGTAGGTAAATACAAACGCGCCACTCCGACGACGATGACGCGTTTCCCTCGCCGGTATGGCGCGCATGAATTCAAACAATGTAAACTATAAAAACGCGCGCGCGTACGATACGCGTCCACGTGAAATGGGCCTTAAATGTAGCGTATAGGTACATGCATAATGTTTAGATACGTCGGTAAATTTGTATGATATACATTTATACGAAAAACCAATCAGTGGAAGACCGATTTTAGTTTTTTTCGATAATAATTAAATATTTAATGACAATATATAGACACTTGAAATTTTCACTAAGTTATTAATCGAAGCATTTACTAAACACGATGTAATTTTTAAAATATTTTAAATGTCCGATTTTTTAAAAATATTCTCGATTTATACGATTACGTATGATAAAACATTTTGGTTTTTAAGAAAAAAAATATTTTGTAATACATGTTTTCTCATAAGCTATTCTTACGAAAACCTAGAAATCTCATTTGAATTTTAAATATTTATGATAAATTATTTATACGTAATCTTATTGTAATTCACCAATTCCAAAAGAATTGTTTTTACAGATACTTTTCTTGTCACTGCATATAGTATTATTTACTTGACAGTTTGCATTATTAAAATATTTACTATACTAACAATATGCAGCAATATAATTAATAAAAAATATAATATCCTTTATAATAATTAAAAATAGAGGTTGAAAGTACATTATCACTCAGAATTATTTATTTTATTCAACAGTTTATCACTCAATTAAAAACACAATATCAGGTATCTTAGTCAATAATCAGTAGGTATTGTGACCTATCGTCACTCTTTTACACCACGGAACAGTTAAGAGTTTTATTAGTCTAGGCCCCTAGGGCTCGGCGCTCAGAAGATGTAGGAGCTAAAAAAGGCAAAATATGCATGCAAACAGTGGCGTAACTGGGAAAAAATCTAGGGAGGGCAATGTATAATGAATGTAATATATTTTTTATTATCAAAAATCCTTACACCCCTCCCCCTGTTAAAATATATAACTCAATCTCTCAAAAAATGTCAGGAGGTAAGTGCCCCACTTGCCCCTCACAATTACGCCACTACATGCAAATATGCACGGAAAAATATTAAATATGCAAAAAAATTATTTTAAATTCCAAAAATAATATCAGATGTCAGATATGTTACTAGTACCTAAATTAATAATAGATATAAAAACTATTTATAATTAAAAAAGAATTATATCTGGTTGGTATTTTGACATCTTATTGAGCTGAAAATAAAAAAATATTTTTTCAGTATTTTATTACGAAAAAAATTAAATTTTCTAATACCTAGCTGTTAAGTTAAATTTAATATAAATTTAAATATACAGGATAAGAAAAAAAAATCAATTTTTTTAGAAAAATGTGAAATATTATGCATAATATGCATATAAGATCAATGAAATATGCACTTTTTTAGTTAAAATTGGCAAATTATGCATTTTAGTTTTCAATTTTTTAATTCTCCATTGTATATTTCAGATTTATAGCTAGGTCTGCTATAAATTAAGAGCAATATGTAATTCCTACAACTTTCGAGCCATATATTATTACTTACATTTAAAAAAAATGATACATCTACAGTTAAGATATTGTAGTGACGTCTAAAACTCTTAGAGAGTAGTATAGCCAGGAGAGAGAGAGAGAGAGACATCACGCAGTTAGTTCACTATAAACAAATGCTAATAAAAATCAAACATGTTAAAAAAAAAACTTAAATAAAAAAATCGACGATTGTTTCGTAATTGACGTAATTTATTTTGTGACTAATTTGAAACAATAAATTTCAAGTGTACAAATTTATTATGAGTCATCAACTTATAAATTATAAACTTCATTAAATCGTTATTTTATTATTGTACCGATATGAAGAAACCAATATATATTATGTTATTTATGTATATTATGTATATTGTGTGAAAGACTGTAAAACAGTGGCATGCAGTCAGGGCAAGCGAGGTAAGCCGTAAGCGGCGCTTGCCCTGATAAAAATAAAAAGAAAGGGTTAGGTAGGTAATATAAAATGTCATTGCTCGTGATTTAATCAGAAGAATTTACAAATACAATAAATACAGACAATAATATAATTTATAAAAAAAAAATCAAGAAAATGTTTTGCTGTATAGGCAACTTATATAGCGTTATACATAGTGTTTTGTTTTTTCCAGACTCGACCTATGCTGTAGTATTAGAAATGACTGGATGCGGTAGATGGGGGGTCACAATGATTTTACATGGTCCTCGAAAGCGCTTAGAGAAACGCTTCTGGCGCGATTTGATTAGCCACCGCTAACGTCACATTATATCAGCGCGTTCTTAAGAGGACGCCATACCCGCATGTGTTGTCTCAGTCTTACTAACGTACATCATAACAAATTTTCGTTTAGTAGAATACATTTTGTGACGTTAGCTTTAATATTAGAGTAAATTTACCTATTATCAAGTTTAAAGGTAAGAATATTATCTAGACAATGACATATGCTTTTAATGATATTATTATTTTAAAGTGAGTTACAGCTATGTAAAATATAACAGCTTTAAAATGTTCATAACTCATTTTAAAATGATATCATCAATAAAAGCATATGTCATTGTCTAGATAATATTCTTACCTTTAAATTTGATAATAAGTAAATTTACTCTAATATTAAAGCTAACGTCACAAAATGTATTCTACTAAACGAAAATTTGTTATGATGTACGTTAGTAAGACAGAGACAACACATGCAGGTATGGCGTCCTCTTAAGTATGGCATAGTTCGTGGTAGTCGGTTAGAACCGGTCATTGGCGATGCCTTAATTATTATTAATTCTTATCTAAAAATCCTAATTAGAATCAAAGCAGACGTATGTGTACTTTTACTGGATTTTGTTTATAAATAATTTTAATTTTGATTTTATTTAAATTTACAATACTTATAATACTTCTTTATTTATTATATTAATTTTAACAATAAACTTGTATGGTAATAAATACCTATAATATTTAGTAAAATATTAACATGAGTACATTTTTATTGAATTTTAAGTAGGTAGGTACTAGGTACACTTATTTTAGTGTTTGGCGCTTGCCCATAATGTTTTACCACCGCACACCACTGCAGTGTAAGAGCTTTTTATTAATATTAGTTTTATAAAATAAATTAATATATTATATTTAAGAAAAATCACACTTTTCGAGAAGGTAATAAGTACACATATGATTATAGTGCCTTATACTAAGAAATTAATACATTATATGATATTAAAAAAAAAAATTGTAGGAATAACTATATGAATACACTTCAATGCGGCTGTATCATAATACATTGTTATTTAATTTGTCTTGTTGACAGAAGGCCTATACGGTTATATAGTTTAAGAATTACACAAACATTGTGAATCGGTTTTTTCCGTATTGCTTTGGTGGTCAATATCTGGAAATTATTTACTATAAAATAAAAAAAGAGGTATAGAATTAAAATATAGTAATAATTTTATTATAGAAAAATATTTTAATAAGGAAACTTTCGCATGTATAATAGTATTGCATGTTAACAAAAATGTGTCTATTGAAGAAGTAACAGATGAACGGTTATATATTTCATAAAATGATAGATTTAAAATAAAAACTTAAATAAAATTGTTTACACGGCGTCTGTCGTCTGTGCCATAGCTTAGAATTTAGATAATCAATCTACAAGTAATTACTGCTTGATTGCATTTGTTTGAATCCAAAAATGTTTAGCTCAACAACCTATAAACAAATAAATACTTGTAGATGTGTTGCCAGAACTTTCACTTCTTACAATTATTGATAGAATAATTAATTAATAATAATAATAATTAATTATTGATAGAATATATTTACATTATTATAAATTACTTTTCAGATTCTGAACGGAGTGATGAATGTATTGATTTTACAATGATGTGTGTTTTTTTTTATTTTTTTTGTGTCTGGCGACAACTTTGGAGCAGTGACAATGCTTCGATTTTTGACTTCAGCCCCTCTTTGAAAAGGAAATTGAATCTAGTTGGTACTTTGGGGGGTTAAAAGTTAAAATTTTCAATATTTTTTAAATGAGTCGGGAAAACCCCTAAAAAAATTACGGAAAAACGGGATTTTTTACGCAAAACCAGTTTTCGACAAAATCGAATTTTTATTTTGCTATAACTCAAAAACTAATAGATGTAAATACTTGAAATTGTCACCAAATGTTTATATTAGCGTTCTCCATACATAGGTAAATTTTCAAAGAATTTTGACTTTTTTTGAGCTATTTATAGACAATTCAAATTTTTAATTTTTTTTAGTATTTTTTTTTAAAATAACGATAAAAATGTTTTGGCCTGCCAGAAAATCTTGAAAATTTAATGCAAGGTTTCTCATAAGTTGTTCTTAAAGTGATAAAAAAAATCCGAAATCGTTAGTCACAATTTTTTTTATAAGTGCTTAAAGTTCGAATTTATACGAAATATGTCAAAATTGCGAAAATTTGCAAGTAATTTTGTGGTTGAAAAATCGTAAAATTTTTTTCTTTAATAACTAAGTTTTGAAAATTTGGTACAAGGTTCTCCAAACATTTTTCTTCAATTATCTGTAAAAGAAACTCTACCGGATTCAGACAAAAATTTTTTATGACTGTTTAAAATTTAAATTTTTACAAAACCGCGTTAAATAACGGTTTAGCCTCAAACGATTTTTGATATTTGTTGTTATTCAAACAGTATAAGTCGTAAATACTTGAAAATTTTACCAGTTATTTAAATTGCCATTTTCTTTACGTGATTTTATTTTCACGTCAAAACATTTTGACTTTTTTTGAGCTATTTATAGACAATTGAAATTTTCAATTTATTTTAATTTTTTTTTTATAAATGTTGATAAAAAAAATTTAGCTGGGACAAATTACTTGAAAATTTAATTGAAGAGTCCACATAACTTGTTCTAACTCTCATTTAAAAATTATAAGAATACATATGCACTTTTTTTTTTTATTAGCATTTGAAGTTCAAATATTGACAAAAATTCGTCAAAATCATGAATATTTTTCACTATTTGGTAGTTAAAAATTTATAAATATTTTATTATCAAAAGCTAAGAATTGAAAATTTAATACTATGCTGTCCATAAGTTAAGCTTAGAATAATTATAAAAAAGTTTGAGGATTATTCAATTTAAAAATTTTAGGAGTGTTTAAAGTTTTAATTTTAATTTGAAATCAAAAATATACGTGTAAAATAACGTTTTACTAATAAATAATTTTCGATTTTTGTTATGTTTAAAAAATTACTAAACGTAAGATCTTGAAACTTTTATACTTAAATGTTTGAGTTTGTTTCAAAATATGATAATATTTAAATATAATATATCCTAGACTGACAAATCATCTCCGTTCAGAATCGTTTTTCGTATACAATGATATCTATCATTGCACTCAAATTTAACCTACCCTAGTCCGAGGTCCACCACACCTCCTAATGTACAGCAGAGCGATACTCACCCGCTTTTTTTTTTTTTACGTTATAACTTATAACCGACGACGCCGCGGGATCTGCTTTTGCATTGCTTCCGCGACGCATTATAAATTATTTACAAAGTTATAACAATCTACTTCACAATTTAACTATATAACAAATACTTTAAATATACATTCACACATTTTTAACTGAAGATATCCAACTTTTTAATTAAGGACATGAACTAGATTTAAACCGAAACCCATTTTATTGTTTGATATATGCAATAATTGTAAAACATTTCATGATTTACGGTATGTTTTCAATGTGATACATAATATAGTCAACACTGGTTATCTAACAGTATCTATATACAGTGGCGTAGCCAGGGGGGGTTTTGGGGGTTGAAACCCCCCCCTTCGGCCGTATTTTTATCAAAAATATAATTTTTATAATATAAAAATACAATCATTTATTCGTGGTGAAATATATTCTGTTATGCTGTATTCACGTTATCGACTGCACTGGTGATAATAATCATTATATTATTTCAATACGGATGTAGATTTATTTTATTTTATTACTAAAAAAAACCCCCCCCTAAAAAAAATCCTGGCTACGCCACTGTCTATATATAGCATACTAATTATAATATTATATTAACGTTTGTCAAACGTATTTATTTTGTATAACACATTTTAACTTTATTACCTGATCAATGATTATACAATATTGTAATGAGGTTATTAATTTATAAAATAATCAGATTGCGTAAAAAAATTAAATAAAATGTGCGATTCACCATAGTTTGGTTTTCATGGATTCATCGTTGCGGCGCAGCTCCTCTATACAATCATATACTATATGTCTCATGTCTGTATTCATAATAAATTTTAATATATGTACCATAATATATAACTATAGTCTATAATATAATGTATTAATTATGATGTATGATTATATTAAATAAAATATATTATTTCATCTCACCGTCCACCACTAGCTGCTTATAATATAAGACTACCGTGTTTCACTAACTACTTATTATTATTACGTATACTAAGACAGCCAGAAAACGGAATTTATTGTAAATAAGAAACAAAAATATTATGTACAAATTTACTAAACAAAAAATATGAATATTAATTACCTGATGGCTGTTAGGTAAATAATTGTGTGTGTCAGGCAACTATATGTCTTTTTGATTTACGCCACACTGCGGCATTTTCGCTGTAAGGTCTGAACGGTTTTGCCGCCGTGGTTCTTACGTAATCGTCTAGTTATATGAATTTATTTATAAATGGGTAAATATTTTATGAAAATAATTATTACGACCATCTATATATTTTATTTACACCAACAAATGCGGTGGTATGCTTCCACTTTTACATAAAAACAAGCACTCCAGCAGTATCGATGTAGAGTTGAAGTCGAAGGTAGAACTGTTATATTCTTACGATGAATTACTATTCGTTCATCATACAGATATGAAACAATTGCAGTTGTATTTTCAATTAAAACGACATTAGATAATGAATATTTCAAATTGTATCATGACTGTTAATGCGTATTAGAAGATAAATTAAATAAAAATAATTTTCAGTTTGGCGTCCCTTCCGTCCTATCGTTCGTCGTAGTTCTCGCCGGGCCTGTCGTCCACACACAATCAATATAATACGAGATTCGCTTTTATAATTTATAGCAATTTTAAAATACCTACATATTTATATAATAAATGATGTTCACTAAACATGTTTAGTAGATCTTTTTGGTTGTATATTTATTAGGAGATAATTTAAAATACCAAATATGCAAGATGATATACCCGGCTAGATAGCAAAAACTAAAAAGATATTATTATTATTATAATGTTATTTTAATATTTTAAGAATAATTACTAATAATATAAAAATATTATTATTTCAATACATCATGCTAATAGAAACGTTATAAAAACATTCTAGTAATATTTATTGGCCAAAGCAATGTCATTATATTAATGACATTTGAGTAATATTTTTATAACATTTTTATTAAAATGTTATTATTACATAAATTTTATAATATTATATAAATATTATTATAATATTTTTCATGCATTCGAATAATATTATAATAACGTTTTTTCTTAAACTTTATAGTATTTTAGGATTTTATCGAAAATATGCAAAAAATGTGTTTGATATTTAAATCTTACTTCAATATAACAAAATGGATAATATGGTCATTTAACACTTTGATTTATAGTATATTATAAATGCAAGGGGTACACAATTGCTGTAAATAAAATAAAGTAATAGATGTTATTGTAGTTGAAAGTAATCATTTATGCATTTACATTTTACTTTATTGAGTATAAAACTAAGACGCTCTCATTATTTACTAATCTACTATACATATGTAGAAAGTAAATAGCAATGTCTTCCAGAGTATACAACAGACATTAACTATTTATTATTTCTAAGTACGTCTGAACCTAATTATAGTAATTAGATTTATACATGTCATAATATTTATTTTGACAAAATAAAGTAAACCAATACCATGTCAATAATTTTAAAAAACAATATACAATCAAGTAGAAATATAATTTTGATTTTATTATAGAAATAAATTAGAATTATTAGAGTCTTAAATTTTTATTGATAACATTTTGATTACCTATATTTGAAAGGCGAGAAGGTGCTCCTGATAAAAAAGTTTTTATAGGCGCTGAAATTTGTGCATTTGTGCATTCCTTATGATTGTTCATTTTTTTAACTGCTTCTGTAACAAATTATTTAAAGACAGATTTTAACAATCACATTAATAAGGAAATGTTTATTATGTTACTACCTATATATATAATAAATAATTTAAACACTGAATTCAATACCTACTGTTTTTTTTTCATTTAAAAAACATTTTTTTTTTTTTTTTTAATTTAAATTAAGTGTACAATTTTTCCAGGTTATTAATTAGTAATTTAGACTTAACAAATTTAATCTCTTTTAATTAATGCAAAAATATATTGTAATCGAGTATTTTTGGCGTTGTTATAGGTAAGATTTATCATAAACATAATCACAAAGCTTCTCACTGTGAGCTAATAAAAAAAGTATTTTAAATTTTTCTGGTAGGTATTAAAGATCATAATTTTAGATTTAACTTAAAATTTATACATATAATAGTTGTTTGCATATTCTTACCTATTTTATCACTGTGCACGAAGCAATAGATGAAAAACTTTTTTTCCCTTTCTGCCCAACATAACTATAATTTTTCAGCAATTCATCGTGAAACATCTGTCGCAAAATTTCTCTCACTGTAGGTACCAAATCTTTTTTTCAATAACGCTTTATTTCACAAATCTAAAACAAGTTATTAAAAAAAAAAAAAAAATAGATTTATATACATTATACTTTCATTTAGATAAAGTCTAATTTATTAAGGCAATATTAATGACAATTAAGTAAAAAATATATGAGTTAAATTTAAGTATATAATATTTATTCTCTGTAAATTAGAGAAAAACTTACTACATTTGATCTAAATCCTCTATCACTTAGTTTTCTTTCAAATTCATCCAATGAATCTTCATTTAAAAAAGGAAAAAACTATAATATATACTCTATATACTCTCCAAATATATTTTCAGTTTCTACGTCAGATGGATTTATATTTTGATTGCAAGATTTCGAATTACATAAAATACTTTCAATTCTATCTAACCTTTCACCATGGGTGGATAGGCCATTTTTGGCCTACCGGGAAATTTTAAAAAGGGGCCCCCTGCACATGAAAAAAAAGTCTAAAAAGGGACCCATTACCGAAATACGAAGGAGGGCCCACCGAGAAATACCCGGTTTCCCGGTAGGTCTATCCACCCATGCCTTTCACTATTAGCTTCAATATAATCTTTGGTTTTTAGTTCAGCCCTTAATATTTTTTGCATTAAGTCTGTAAAAAATAATAACAATAACAATCAAACATATAATAGACCCTGATCTAAAAATAGATATCAATAAAATAATATATCAAATAAAAATTCAAAATTTGATAATAATGAGGAAATTATTTATAATAAATATTTTGTATTTTTAATTCACTAAAATAAATTATATATGTTGCACACTTGTATATTTAGTTTTATTTACCAGTAGGTTGGGTAACTTTTGTTGAGACTTCAGTACTTCTTAGGACACTGCTGCAGTGTTCTAAATATTTAAATAAGCAAAAATAATTTAAGTGAAACTATGAAAATTTGTTATTTATTATTGGTTATTTTTGAAGCGAAATACATGATGTACTACTATATACGTTATAATACCTAAATTTATTAAAAAGAAGCACGATACTATCATAGCATAATATAAATACCTAATGTATTACGTTTAGTTGCGTTATCATGATTTTGATTATTTCTCTTAAAGTTCTAATTGTAGAAATTTCTTCTTTCGACATATTATGTTTGTTTATATCAGGACATTTTGTCTTTAAATTCGACGTATACCTATATATTTATGTACAAAAAGTTAACATTATAAGAAAGAGTAGTACTCATTAAAATATTTAATATTAACTATAGAAAAGCTATATGAGATTTCAATAAAAAAAATAAACATATATATAATATATATATTATACATAAAATGCTTATCAAGAATAACTTACTACTCTGAAACTCTTGTATTGGCGAGCGAGAAACATTATAGTTTGTGACTTTGAATGGGGAGAATGGTGTATTAATATAATACTAACTTCAGTATCATTCTTATGAGTTATCTTACTTCTTTGGACGAAATCTAAATATTAAAATAAACATTTAACAATTTATGTTAAACTTTCAACATTTAAATTAATAGCATAATATAAGAATAGTAATGATTGTAAAATCTGTTAATTTACTAGGTTATCTTCATTGTATAGAGTAATACACTAATACTATAAACTATTTAAAATAAACAAAGTAACAGAATTGTGCCTAAGTCAATATAAACATATTCCTGTAACAGTTTTCAAGAATAACTTACTGCTATGCAATTTTTCGATATCTGTATTAGAAACATTACGGTTTGTGACTCTTAAACATGATGATGATGGTGTATAAGTAAAATTAACTTTATCTATACTCTTCTGGTCAAGATATTCTAAACATAATAAAAAAAATAGATATAAATTATAAAATTAAGATTATTTAATATTTATACTAAAAAATTAAAATGAAAAACATTATAGTTGTAAACTGGTTAAAAAAATAAATAAATGTACCTATATAATTTGGCGTTTTCACGATTGATGCGAGTTGTAAAATAAAACGATCTATTATTATAGTATCATCATTCATCAGTATAGGCACTTATATATAATAATATATACTTGTATGGGCTGCATGTAGGTAATGACTAATGATAATGTAGCTTTTCAGACCGTTGTGTAGCAACTAGAGGTTTTGTCTGGTACATAGCATTGATATAATGAATAATGATATACATAGTATTACTCTATAATTATGTGTAATAAATGAGAATAGGTAAAACAACTAAGAACACATATATTAAAATAACATGTCAAAGCAAAATTAATACATCTAACAACTATATTTAATTTTTATTTTTTAGTGGGTTAATTTATGATAAATTATTTGTTTACAATTGTATCCGTTCTTAAAAAATATAATGATGTAAGTAGCTACTAGCTAGGTATATTATACTTGGATTTTAATTTGTGGTTTTTCAGTATCCAATTTATTTTTTTGTAAATTATTAATATAAGTAATATAATATTATCGTAATATTACTACTTACTTACTAGCTGTCCCCGTGCACTTTGTTGCACGTACAAAATGTATTTGTATTAAATTTGGTTGCCTCAATGCTAACATTTAACATAACACGTGTAAATAAATCATATTTTGATTTTCTGATTTGGTGTATAGATCATATTTTCGACATATCAACCATAGCTGTCCTGACCAGAGTTGCCGTGCATATTTTGACTATTTAAGAGCAGAATTAAAAATTATATTTCGCTTAATTGACTTGTATCAGACTAAACATCTTTTTAAGTACCTACCTATTCATTAAAGTTTTTATACATATTTTTATTTTAATCCATACATTTAATTTTATAAAAAATTTCAATTTCGTTAACATCCTGTGCGTAGGGAGCTGCGCGAAAACTTACCTTGTAGACGTAAAAGCCATGCACATTGCCCCACATCAACCGACGTATTTTGGGTCGAGCGGACGGCGTTTTTATTAAACGAAAAATACCGGTAGTTTTAGCAAAAATCTAGATTAAATTAATAATATCATTGACCATTTTATGACTGTGTTGTACCTACATACCTACTACATTTACGACATATAAATGGATTGCCGATTACTGAAGAAAAAGAAAGATGACATAAGCATATATTATATAGTATTAATTATAAACTTTGATTATTGTTTTCTTCATCTACTAACAATGCCAAGGGGGGGGGCAGGTTATTCAAATAGGTAAATACTACTATCACCTGAAGCCATTTTTTGTACATTAGGTATCTTCCTAAAAATAAAAGATTATATACATTTCCAAGACAAACATAAATTAGTAGGTATTTTAATTTGAGTTGAATAATAATGATTAATAACCAGTTACATAGGTACACTGTTTCTAAACAGATTAATAATATAAATTATGTATAATCCAAAAATCGAACGATGCGCAGACTAGCTATCTTACAAAAAAGGTCAAAAATTAACAATATATAGTGATGTGCAAACGATATCTGGCGCTATCACGCTGAGTATGAAATGTTAAAACAAAGGTTTTCTAGATCACCATATTGGTTTCATATTCCAATAATATATTAGACTATGAAAAGACAATCGCGACATAGGTGACTTAGTTAGGGTGCTGGCTACGAAATCGCGGGATTACAAGAATATAATATTAGATGCATTTGTACGATACGGTGTAATACTAATAGATGTGTTTGTAAAAAAAGTAATGTTTTAAGCAATTCTAAATATTACAGTTCATTAAATTGTGAAAATAAATAATTATGTATAATTTATCTTACATTATATAATTATTAAAATTTTGACCCAATTTATATTTCACTAAAGAAAATTATCAACATCGTCTATCTGTATTAGTCATTAACAAAGTAACTACTAACTTCCTAGTCATAGTTGTAAATGCGTTAACAAAATAGTTGATTTTTCACAATATCGGCTATGTTGTCAGTTAATCCCTAAGCATTGACGATATTGTCTACTAAAGTTAGGAACTTATGATATTGGCTAGGAATTTACGTTATTATCTAATTTACATCATTGACAGTAACATACATATTTTTGTACGGTTTGGCCATTTTTACCTGCGGAAACGTTATAAGCGTGACATTAATATATTTGGAAACCGGTTGCATAGCGTTATCTAGTGGCTTTCTCGAGCGTCGTTACTACATTCGGTCGTCGGTTAAGCTATGAACAGAACGTTATACCATCGCTCTACCTTGTGACGGATATTAGGCGGTTGATTTATATATATACAAACCGGTCAGCATTTACATTTGCGGAGGTCTGTCGCACGGTTGCCGCCCAATTTCGCCGTATGGTGAAAATAACGATCCCATCTGCGGGACGTTATCAACTCATGTATGATAATAACAATAATAAATCAGTGATAAATCGCATAATGGGCCCCTAGATTCAAATGGCCTACATTGCAACAAGAAAACGGGTAACACTGATTAGTGGTAATTTGGGTTACCACTACCCGACCATCACGGCGCCGTGCTACCCCTCGACCTTCGTAAAATTTTTTGAATTTTATTTTATAAAAATTATTGGAATTAATTTTGTACGAGACCCGTTTAAAAAAAAATAATTTATTATTTTTTAATCTTAACTATTAGATTTTTTTTTCCTCGGCAAAACTTACATTTTCAATTTCAAAACCTAAACTACAAATTATCTTATTTCGAAGCTAAACTATATTCATCATAAATATTGACGATTTAATATGTGTACTGTGTTAAAAGGACGACCCGCATATGTTGTCTCTGTGACTCTGTCTTAATAATGTAGACCATAGCAAATTTGCGTTCAGCAGAACACATTTTGTGATGTTAGCTTTAATATTAGAGTAAATTTAATTATTATCTAACTTAAAGGTAATAATATTATCTAGGCCCTAGGGCATCTCATAGGATTTTATTGATATTTTAATTTATAAGCGAATTACGAGCATTTTAAAGTTTTAATATTTTAGATAACTATAACTCACTTAAAAATTAAGATATCGATAAAAGCCTATGAGATGCCCTAGATAATATTATTACCTTTAAGTTTGATAATAGGTTAGTTTACTCTAATATTAAAGCTAACATCACAAAATCTGTTTTGCTGAACGCAAATTTGCTATGATCTCATTAGTAAGAGAGAGACAACACATGCGGGTATAACGTCCTCTTAACTACGATGATAAAATAAATGTATTCATTATTATAATGATAAATTACTGATATTATATTATTTATTTTTATAGGAGGATATCAGAATACCCAGTAATGACAGCAATGGAATTATAAAACACGTTTTAAAATACCGACAATTATACAATATACAAATGATTATTGGCTACACGTACATGGTACATCGATTATCGTAACAGCGATATTGAGTTATTCTTTAACTTATATTATTAACTGAAACTACACGGAAGAATCAACAATTTCATTTCATCGTTTTGGGTTAAGCGTGTTTTTGAATATTATTGAATACTTGTAGATGTTGTTTGAAAATTTCAGTTTGGAAACGTTTTGTACTGAACATACTAAATTTACGACACATAAACAGTGGCGCGATGAGTATATTTCAAACCCTAAGCAAAGTATTTAAACAATGACCCACCCACTACTACATATATAATATATAATATATTAAATTTATTAAATGTATTTCTAGGGGCTAAGCAATTGCATTAGGTAAATGTCGTTCACCACGCCATTGATTAACGGTAATTTTTAGTAGTTAACGAGAAAAATTTACCTATTACAATTTATAAAAAATAAGGAAAAACAAGAAAATTTTTACAAGTCAAGATTTCGAAAAATCGATTTAAAAGATCATAAAGTTCTAAGTTACTAAGATATTTTAAATAACTGATAATTTTATTTGAATTACTTATTATTTTTACATCACAAAATAAAGGCATAAATAACTTATAAAGTTACTCTGTTAAAAACAGAACTTTGCACCCGAATTATTTATTCAGGATTCGGATGTTACATGGATATATTCGAGTGTTCAAATACCGGAATAATACGTTTAAACAAAAGTTTGGCTATTATTAACCATTATTATTCGGGTAAGTATTGGGTAATACGAGTGTTCACTAGTCTGGAAAAGCCACTACTTTTTATTGAACGCAGACCCCCTTCTCTCCAAATCAAAATCCTAGTGTTATTTTTAATAAAATATATCACGAATGCACAACATTTGATTTAGAGTTTAGGACCAAGCATAGCTAATTTTTTGGATTTTATTTTCAAGATAATATTAATAAATTTACCCATAGTTGATGTAAAATATTTCATGTAAATAATATTATTAATATTAAACCATGAACAAAATCGAACTAACTACAAGAAATACTTACGAATATATTCGGGTATTGGGTGAGATTAGGTTAGGTAAGCACTATATATCTTAGTTGCAAGTATCAACATGAATATGATGCATGTATATACCTATATATGTTATCATATTGGTATGTAAATGGTTTCATTACATATTATATATATTATTATACATACATAATACATATCTAATATAATATATTGATATAAAATAAATTGCCACGGTTCATATGTGTATCTTATTGGATACACAGATTGTATAATATTTATTTTTTTTACCACTATTTTCATATCAACTTTTAGAAAGGTGTAATTTGCAATTTACATACAGCTAATTTTTTGGGCGGGTCCATTTTCCTCCAATAAATAAAATAATAAATAAAATATTTAAAGCATAATTATAATATAAAATATATCGTACGCGCTGAACTTGACGGGTGGCTAAAAAAACGGAGTGAATATAATAAAAAAAATACGTACGTCAATAAAAATGCATCAATCAATAATTAAAATAATAATAAAAAATTAGATAATAATAATTAATAATAAGTGGTTGATGATAATGCAACCAGACAATATGTAAAATATAAAATATAGTAAAATCACTAAGTACAGTATATTAGTATATAATATTATATATTTTTTTATAATTATAGGACATTTTAAGCAAAAAATGAATAGTTGTTTAAAGAAAATAAAAATTAGACATGATATGAATAATTATTTTATTTTTTGTAATTACATACCTAAAAATTAAGCGAGCAGAATTTAATCAACAGATACGCGCAAAATGTTATCCAAGCAATATTTATATTTATAATTCGGTACGAAACATTACAACACTGGCTAAAATATTGAAGGAAAATAGAATAATTTTAGTCAAAAATAATGTGGAGGAAAATGGAAACCAACCTTTTATTTTTTTGGAGGAAAATGGACAATGGAGGATAACGGTATTTTGTTTTTGGAGAAAAATGGCTACGGCCGATTTTGTAAGGGTTTTTAGGGGTGTTAAAGGTTCGGGTTAATTCCGGTACAAAGACCTGGTTTAAAAAATACTTTGTAATATAATATTCTAATAAGGTACGAATACTTTTATATTTATAAATATTTATTAATATAATTTATTAATGAATTTAAATTGTATACATCAATTACAATGATAATAAGTCACTAAATTCTGAAATTTGTTTCTTATTAAACATATTAAACTAATAATATTTCACTAAATATCATCAATTATCTATAACAACTTGTAAGTAACAATTACAATTACTTATTTTCATAGCAGGGGAAAGTACGTAACTATTGTATAAAAAACATAATTTGATTTTTGTTAAATTTTAAATTTGTCCATGTTTGAAACTAAAATGTGCGAAATAATTTTTTGGAAATCTATTTTCAATAATTAAATACTTAGTGTGACCGGTGCACTAAGATTTAAAAAAATCTATAAATATCCATTTAAAAGAGATATTTATTATAACTTAAAAGTTAAAATAATTATATCATTGCACTTCAGATTTTGAATAATTATAAAATGCAGTCAACTTAAAGTAAAATGTAATATAGAAAATAAGACGACAAAAATAATTAAATATTTTAATTCATTAAAACTGATTTGAAAAAATTTTTAAGAACTATTTGAACTTAAAAAGAAGAGGGAAGAGAGAGATTGTTTCAGTGCATCAGATATATTTACTATTATTTATTTAAAAAACCTCTAATATAAAATATATCACAACTATGATTATTAATTATTATTTATTCATTTTTTCTAGGTGGTATGTAACAATCATTTTTATGTTTATTTTTTATTAATATGTTTCAAATTTAATTATCTAGTTAACTAATTAGACGTTACCTATACATTAATGTAACATTAATATTGTGGATATTATCATTTTTTTAATATATCAAAATTATGTGTCATTAGTAATAATATATTCATGATTAAAGATCCAATTGAATTTGCTTATATTCAAATCAAAACTAATAAATTTAAAATTTGATTTCTTACTGAATAGGTCATAAATTCCGTTAACGTCTCCCATTATGGTTTTATAAATAATTAATATTTTTAGTATCTCAATACTTTGTCAGAATATTTTTTATTAAACTGTTTGTACTTTAAACGTTTTTTGATTTTTCATAATTTTTGACGATTTTATAAACAATGTACAGGGATTAAAAATACTATAGCCATAATTACTACTTAGAATTTATGAAAAAGAATTGTAAATTTATATCATGTGATATATGTAATTTATATCATCAATTTTAAGTGGCAAATGTGATCATAATAATCAATTAGGAACCGGTGTCGTAGCACATGAATCTATCACATGCAGTAAGATAATTTAGGGATATCAACCCAAGAATATCGACCTTAACCTTAAGAGGACATAGTACCCGCATTTGTTGTCTCCGTCTTACACACGTATAACATAATAAATTTTCGTTCACCAGTTTCAATATTGTGCTGTTAGTTTTGATATTAGTGTGAACTGACCTATTATAAAATTTGTTACATAGCAATACGAGTTTATATTTATTTTAAAATTTATAGTTGCATATTTTACACATTTGTCCATTTTACATTTTATAAGTATTAAGTGCATATTTCACAATTATTTATCCCAGATAGCAAAATCATGTTGATAGAATGTTTTTTGAATATTAGAAATTTAAAAATAATGTTCCAATAAGATTTTAAATGGATTAAAATAATGTAATTTTAACATTCTATTGTCTTTATTTGGCCACTTTTTTTCGGATTCTAGAAATATTACATGAATAATATGGTTGGAATATTGTTAAAATCATATTTTCAAAATATTTTTTTTAATGTTGAGATAATGTTGCTTTAACTTACCATAATATTAGTAAAAGCTTTAGAAAATATCATTTCTGATAATGTACAAAATATTTTTTTACAAACATTTGATTAATTTTAATTAAAATGTTATTAAAATGTTTTTATTTAAAACATTTAAAATGTATTAAAATAAATATAGTTTCAATTACCTAGCTTGTACAGTTGTACGAATAATAATATTATTCATAAATATCCAAAAAACATAAATAATGTTCTTATTATAACTACATAAATTTCTCCCAAGTTAAAAAAAGTTGAGTTGTTGAATTTTGCCATTGTGAGAAATATTATACATGAATTGTGTCCTGTTGCGTTGAAACGATTGCATGAACGATAAACTGTACTAAACGTACTGTAAAATCTATAATAATTTTAATTCGATTTTGATCGTGTCGTTGGTGTAAACGTTTGTGTAACCTTTATTCTTTGTTAAATAAAACTTAAACTCTAAAAACACTATAAAATGTCTTCGGTGATTTTAAGCGAAAAAAATAAAACATTATTTAATATTATGATGAATACAAATTTCGTTACCATAAAACATTAAAAATGATATTCAACGCTGGAGCTGCTGTAAAAAGACGTGTAAATCATACATTAAATTAAATGATAAAAATGAGATTATCGAACGTGCAAATGATTATAATAATCATATTAAAGATTCTGTTGAAGTATTTAATAGACAACAATTGAGTGATAATTTAAAGCGAAGGCTGTAGAAGAACTTTATGATAAACCATCAAAACTTATTCATGGAGCTTTATCAAAAGACATTCTAACACTGACGACTTATGATTTAATCTTAATTCGTAATAATATACACCACGCTCGGTCATCTAAAATTCCAAAACTTCCAGACAATTTACCTGATTTACACAATGTTTTATTGAATGAAAATATACAGACTAACAGAGATGAAATATTGATATTGTATCAATTTTACCCGAAAATGAAAAGGTACAGCAATTTTCCGATTATACATATATTAAATACATACATAAAACCTGATTGTAACTTCCAGCCTTCTGTGTGGGCAATGTATTCATGTTCTACAATTCAAACTACGAATAGTTGTGAAGCCTTCCACTCCAAGTTTAACAGTATGTTTTACTTAGCACACCCGAATATATTCCAATTTATAGATGTTTCAAAAAATTTACAAAAAGAAACTTATATTAAACAACGAAGTATTCATGTAATTAAAAACAGACGGATGATATGGTATGTGAAAAAGAAAATTATTTAAGATAAAATATGGCAAAATATGAAAGTGGCCAATTAACCCGTCTTGATTATATTAAGAAGGTATCATTCAAGTTTTTACCAATTTTTTAATTTTTTTTAACTAATTTATACAGTCCTACACAATTTATTTTACTTACATCTAATTGCATAACAATGATAAAAAACAATATTTTTAACCTACCGATAGTCATAATTTGCTATCGACAGTCCTAAGTCTGTGTAAAATGGGAAGAAAAATAATGTCTTTACGTTGGGACGCAATAAGGGTAGTTGTTAATATGGTTGGGACGCAAATTCATGCGGAAAAGGGATTTCGGGACGCAATTCATGTGCAGCGGTGTTTTGGTCTGTGGGGTGAAGGAACGGAGTGTACTTTGATACCGTTGTAAACTTAGCAATTTAAGTATATACCATGTAATTGAAAAATTTTGAGTAAGCCACTGTATTTTGTAACTATACTATTTTGTTTACATTAGAATACTATTACTTTATTGGCATACCTATGTGTTTACACATATTGTGTAAAGGCCCAACGTTATTCTGTAATTGTAATGCGATTAGACCTGTCCTTCTGTATTTTATTTCATATGCATCTAAAGTTTACTCAATTGTTTATGTTTTCATAAGTTTCTAAGGAAAATATGAAAAAATATTTATTAAATATCTGTGTACGAGTAAAGGTCTTTATTTCTTTTTTATTCACGTTTGTGGCTTGATAATAAATTATTTAGTGTAATATTAGTACTGTATTACCTACTAATATTTTTGAAACGGTGTTAAAAATATCTAAAAATTCCTAATTATTATTTTAATGATTATGAAATTTCTATATTATTCAGAAGCGGTCGGATTTTAATGGTAAATATTTTTTATATATATTTAAAAAATGGCTATTACCTACGTATATATTTACATTTGTATTTTGGATTTTAACTTCAAGTATTACATTGTGAATTGCAATTATAGATATAGATATATTCAAGGTTAATGAAAAAAATTAAGAGTTTAAAGCAAAAATGAATCAACGAAGTAAGTTGTTTTTATAGATATAATATAAGTTAATCACATTAATAGTGAATACGAGTATTAGATTAAACGTTAAGTAATATTTTTCAAAAAAGCTAATAAGTAGGTAGATTATACTATAATAATGATTTAATAATTTGGTCCGTAGGGTAGTGACATAATAACACTGAATATTATTTAATAATATAGTGTAGTTACCAGTTAGTAATTAGTACCAGTGGCGTATTAGTGGGGGGGGGGGGTGTTCAAACATCTCAGACATTTATTGTTGGTACAATATTAAGAAATATACCATTTGACCATTATAACTCATTTATCATTAATAATCTAGTAAACACTTTTGACACTTTTCTTTTCACCAAAAAATATTCAAAAGATAAATATCATAAATATTAACTTGAAGAATTATTAGTGTCAGACATTACTTATGTTTAACCTTCATACATAACAACATAATAGTATGATTAAAAAAATTTTAAGTACTTACCGTACAGTTATAAAGTAGCCAGTACATATCTAAATACATACAATTACTAATTAACGATTTTTTAATACAATTTCACATGCAAATAAAATTAAATAAACATTATTTTTTTTATTATTGAAGGTTCTTAATCGAGTTATAAGAATTAGAAAACTACTAATATCATAAATTATACTGGAACCAAATAAAAGTACCTAATCATTAATATGTCATCAATTAAATTAGTCACTAATGTAACTATAACATATTAGTTTAATCTAAATAGTAAACTAAATTAATATTTTAATAAGTATAGCACCAATAAATATATTAGTAATATTATATTAATAATTATTATACTTAGTATATATATTATGTATTATTATTATTATTATTATTATGTATTATTATTATTATTATTATTATTATTATTATTATTATTTATTATTATGTATTATTATTATTATTATGTATTATTATGTATATTATTATATTTAGTATATATTATATATTTATATAGTTGTAATAGTTGTATAATTTTTATAGTTGATTACAATTATATATTTTGTTTTATTTTTTAAAAAATATATTAAAAATTAAGAGTGAATTTTCTTTACAAATCCAAAAAAGTTGGTAAGTGAGTATCGCTCTGCTGTACATTAGGGGATGGGGTGGACCTCGGACTAGGGTACGTTAAATTTGAATGCAATGATAGGTATCATTGTATACGAAAAACGATTCTGAACGAAGATGATTTGTCAGTTTAGGATATATTATATTTAAATATTGTCAAATATTCTATTTTGAAACAAATAGTATAGTTTTTATATTATGTTACTATGGTTACTATGGCCAACATTCGCATTATGAGCGTATGAAATTTAATTTAAATTTTGACATATTTCGTATAAATTCGAACTTTAAACACTTATAAAAAAATGTTGTGACTAATGATTTCGGATTTTTTATTATCACTTTAAGAACAACTTATAAGAAACCTTGTTTTAAATTTTCAAGATTTTCTGGCCACCCAAAAATTTTTTATCGGCATTTGAAGAAAAAAAACTTAGAAAAGTCGAAAATTTGAATTGTCTATAAGTAGCTTAAAAATGGTCAAAATATTTTGAAAAATTAACTGTAAAGAGATAACCATAATATAAACATTTGGTGAAAATTTCAAGTATTTACAATAATTCGTTTTTGAGTTACAGCAAAATCAAAAAATCGATTTTGTCGAAAAGTGGTTTTTCCGTAAAATTTCCATTTTTCTGTCATTTTTTTTTTGTTTTTCTCGATTTTTTTGAAAACTATTAGAAAATTTTAATTTTGACCCCCCTAAAGTACCAACTAGATTCAATTCCCTATTCAAAGAGGGGCTGAAGTAAAAAATCGGAGCATTATTACTGCTCCAAATGTTGGAGTCAGACACAAAAAAAAAAAAAAAAAAAAAAAAAAAAAAAAAAAAAAAAAAAAAAAAAAAAAAACACACATCATAGTAAATGCAATACATTCATCACTTCGTTCAGAATCTAAAATGATTAAAAATGTATATTTTTTAACTAACAGTGTTTCCCAACCTGTGGTCCGCGGGTCCGTAGGCCAGTCATAGGTGGTCCGTGGTACCTTTCTTCGTAAAAAAAAATGTAAATTATAAAGTAAAATAATAAAAATTAAACATTTTTCGATAAATTTTGTGTATTCTTGTTAATGAGAAATCAAAAATACACGTGTATAATAACTTTTAACTAATAAATAATTTTCGATTTTTGTTATTTTTAAAAAATTACTTGACTACTTCCTTTTACTTTATCTTGAAAAATTTATACTTAAATGTTTGAATTTGTTTCAAAATAGAATATATGATATAATTTAAATATAATATATCCTAGACTGACAAATCATTTCCGTTCAGAATCGTTTTTCGTATACAATGATACCTATCATTGCATTCAAATTTAACCTTCCCTAGTCCGAGGTCCATCCCACCCCCTAATGTACTGCAGAGCGATACTCACTTACCCGCTTTTTTTTTATTTTCTTTAGAAAATATTGTAAATCCCACTTTCCAGGATATTATTAAAATAAACAAAATTAATGATTAGAATTTTTTTTATGGCCACTTCTGCTTTTTTTTTATGAGAAAATAAAACTAATCATAAGTAGCTTCCCAATACAATTTAAATTATTTAATTGTTTGAATAGTAATATTTAAATAATATTAGATATATATTGATGATTTTTTAAGATTACATATAAGCAACTAAATACAATATTTGCACAAAGTATTTCATCAAATAAATTAAATTATAATTGAACATAAATTATTATGTTATGCTTAAAACGATTAAATACCTATTTGTATTATTTTCAATATATTATTTTGTCACGTTAAGCAGTAACTGGCCTATATTTAATCAATCATGTATCTAGATTTGAGAATGTAGAATAATTAATTTAATATATAGGTACTATAGCTCTTCAAACACCATTGTTTTGAAACAAAACCTCTATGACTTTGAAGTGTTCATATTATTTTTAAATAAGCAATTATACTAATATTTGTTCTACATTAACGAAACAATTAAAGCGATAGTTCCAAACTAGTAACTACATGCTTTGTATAACATTGCACATTTGCACAATTATAATGGAATATATTTGATTTATTGATTATACAACTAACCAGTTGTTTTTACAAATATATTATCACGATTGATAATGAACTTTACAAAGTATAAATACAAATTAAATCCTATTTTCTATCCAAAAGTACATTCAAAATAAAAAATAAAATAATTTTATCGACTATTTAGCGTATAAAATAGATCACACACATATTGTAAAATTAACATTCATCGTTTAGCAAGAAATTAAAATTAAATAAATCCTTATGCATTTTAATAAATTAATAATGTACATTGCACATTTGTACTTTCTAATTAGTATTATATTATTTACGTAATAAATATTAGGTATTACTTTTGGTAATCTTTATTTATTTTACCATATTCTAACAACCTATTTGTTTTAAAATATTGTAGTTGTGGACCAATTAGTTTTATTTAGATCAGATGATTTACCTATGTGACTATGACAGTATGACACTTTTGCGAAAAAACACGAAACTAAATTACATACATTAATAATTTATCTAGCTAAAACGAAAATCCCTAGTATTATAAACTCATTTTCACACACATTTTCTTTCTCAATTTAATAGGATTTAGGACTGTCCTCTTCAAACAGCCATGAAAAAAATGTGTGTACATGATCTATCCTAACATTTTACTGAATCTTTTATTGAAGTATTATCGTAATGCGATCATTTTCTGCTTTAAAAAATATTGGAAATTTTCAAGTACATATTAATGAGTTAACTGAACATGTGTCATACTTACATATTATGTCTTCAATGATCGAGGGTATGTCTAACACATTATAGTCACTCCTATACTGACTACTACTATACAATATTGCAGGTAGGTAGAAACAATTTTATTGTTCCGAAATAAATAAATAAAAGAAACACATAGTTTTTCAAAATCTTTCACAGAAATCGTATGTTATGTGTTTCAAACAATATACCTTAATTTTAATAAATAAAGAAATAATACGAACGTAGACGATATGTAGACAATATTTTTTAGTTAATTTTTAATATGCACACATTAGTTAAGTACTAAATATACATAAAAATCTCTGCTCAGAATAGAATATGATGTGTCAATAATTCCCTCTTTGGTTGTCAAGGTGAACAAATTAGTAAAAAAAAAAAGAGTTGTTTTCACGAAAAGTGGTCATTGATGGTGCAGTAGTGCCTGGTGGACTAAGAAACACTTGTCAAACAAAGCGCGGCAATTTTAAATTAATTACTTATTAGTTATTTTTCTATATAATTATAATATACATTTATTTATATGAATTATTTCTCATATAAATTTGAACAATTTTGTTAATTTAGTATCATAATTTAAAAAATATATATAATATACAATTATAATAACAAATTGAACTAATAACATTTTTTTTTTTTTTTATTTCATTTATTGTCATCTGAGGAATATTTGTAATCTTCGTCTGGATTAATTGTCAATATGATGGGTTCCAAAATTTCATCACGTAAACTTTCCTAATTTTTTTATTACAAAATTTTAAATGAAACATTTTTTGTGGCGACCTCACCTTTTACTTGTGTCCTTACATTTTTATAAACTATATTGAGTTATACGACTGACAATGATAAGGTTGGAGATGCATCACACTTCATGTCCCATTTCCAATACGATTTGATCAAGCACATATTATTATATTTTTTTTATGATATTTATAGTTTGACTTACCTAAATAAACAACGGGCTGAGTATCATTATTTTGGCAAAGTTTAACTGTAGTACCTACGTATACATTTTACTCGCACAGAAACTATATAATTCCACTCCATTAAGAACTAAAGCCCATTATTATATTTTTTGTACTTAAATATAATTTGTGCTAATACAAAATATAAATTGTAAAAACAATTATGGAGAATGGAGACAAGAAGTTATACGAAATAACGCGACGGTGACCCTACAAAACAAGTTTATTATTATCTTATTTTTTTAAGGATAACAATAATGGGTGGGTAAAAATTTGGTGTAGGAATTGGATTGAATAATTCAATGATGATATTGTTGTTCGACCACCTGTTGTTTTGTAGAGCAACTGGCGCACATATAACTACTATATTTCAGAAATAGCGTCACCAGACATGCCACCGCTGAGGGCCACTTATCGTGAAAACGACGGTAGATTCTAGAATAGAATTACATCTAAATAGATTTTTATTGATTTCCCATAAAATCTATGATATTAGTTTTAAATTTACTAAGTTTAATAAATTAATTAATTTAGCATATTTGCGTACATTTAATAACTGAATTTGAAAATTTTTTCTGCATATTACTTCTTATAAATACTTCCTAAATATCGGAACAACTTTTTACCATGGTATACACCATAATAACAAAAAATATAAAAATAGTAAATAAATAAACATGAGAAATATTTACCAATGCTTCATATAAAAAATATGTATATAACATTGTAGTATTAATTCAATTATTATAATATTACATAATATTATTAATATTAAATTAACAATAATACTCGACGAAAAAACATAAATACTGATGTTTGCGTATTGATAAAATGATAAATAAAAATATAGTGTTTATCATTAGAATATTATTAAATAATATAATTAATTTCAAAGTATAAACTTAGAATCTCAAACAAAACACAAGTAGAATAATACAACGTTTTAATAATATTAAACAAAACAAAAATAACCATACTTAGTGTTGCTGAAAAACAATTAATAAATATATTATAGTGATTAAAAGATTTAAAAATAGTGAGATTAATATTTAAAACTTGAAAAAATAATAATGACACAGAAATAGAATGTTCGATTTTTTTTCATTTCTCTGGTATTTTTATTTTGTAATCTAATAATGTAATAACAAAAACTGTTAAAATATAATATGAGAAACATGTCACACACAAATAAAAAAAAAAATTGTGTAACATGTAATACACTTAATAACAAATAAATACGCGTACTAAATACATCTGGAACTAAATAAAATAAAAATATAATACAGGTATGATTAATTAATTTTTATATTTAATATAATAACTAATAAGTTAGAATAAACCTTATTATAAAACAATATAATCAAAATGTAATTTATGCACTGAGTTCTTGTATTGAAAATTAGTTAAAATATTATTTTTTTAATAAGATAATAACAATAAAATCAATCTTATTATAATTTACCATACAATTACTATAAAATAGAGGAATTGAGATATCAAATAAAAAAAAATAATCAAATGTTTAAGTAACTTACTTAATCTTTTTGATTATAGTTAACAATTAATATCATAGGTTAACTAATGGAAACAGAGTTGGTAACTATCAATTAATTAGTTTGGACTTACGAAAGGAAAATGTACGCTAGATGTCATTGATGGAGAACGGTGATTGTAAAAAGTGCTAGAAACAGTTACACAATGGAAATTCCACTTTATAGGTACCTACCTACACAAATGTGTGCCTGATTGTCTTAATTGACAAGAACAATGACTTTATAACATGGCACCAATGCACCATAGTAGAAGAACGGTGATGCACAGCATGACAACATGAAATATTAATTTACCAGACACAATCATTGGGCTGAACAATTATTCAGGATAGCGGAACAACTAGATTTACGGTATGTCATATACGAAAACTCTAACGAGAATACTTAGCTATACTCAGTTGTAATACACCCAACACAATCAGTATGATAAAGATGTGCGCAGGGGCGTCCCAAAATATGGTTCCTTAAACGCCCCTTCACTGCTCGTCCAAGTAAACTTTAAAGTTCCTCATCGGGCCACAAGGTCTCGAGTTCCTTTTGCTGTACCTCTCCACTGTACCAATTACGGCAAAAACAAACCAATTGACCGCATGATGCGGTTGGCAAACGAGGACCCCTCCTTTCTCAGTTTACCTTAATATTGTGTTATTTTTGTACATTTATTGTATGTAATTTTACTTGTGTCCTAATTGTTTTAGTTTAAATTTGCTGTGCCTGTATTCAGCTGTATTTTTTAGGCCATCACTCCTTGTATATGTTAGCTATCTTATTTTACTGAATTATTGTTATGTACTGTATTAAATAAGGAATTTTTTATTCCGTGTATTAATTAATAAATAAATAAATAAATAAAACAGTTTCCAAGGGGGATTGAATGTAAATATATTTATATATCTTGAAAAACGTATAAAGAAACTAATTATATTCTATTTGTATTCTATTTTTTTAGTAATTGATATTCTTATTTCCAATTGAGCGTCCCTTTCTATAGCAGCTGGTCGCATAATGTCAAACCAGACCACAAAAAAGAAAAAGAAATGTTTATAACGAAGTCTAATATTCTTCAAAAAATGATAGAATATAAGTACAATAAAATTACTATCCCGTAAAGTATCATAGCTTACTTTTAAATCCAGTAACATCTGCTAGAAAATCTGTTAAATTTTTAAATGATTCAAATTAAATAACCTTTAAATGACACATAAAAATAGATTAAAAAAAAAACATAAAATAAAATAATTTCATTTTAACAATAGTGCCTAGCTTACTATTGATTCATAGAATTTTTAGTGAATGTTTTTACAATCCATTATTGGTCCATCAAACTGTTAAATGTGTACGATGTTTCAAATATAAAAAACAAAAAACTATATATCTTGTATATTATAATAATTACATCAAAAACTTTAAAATAAAATATACTATCAATGATTTTTAGATTCTGAACAGAGTGATGAATGTATTGCTTTTACAATGATGTGTGTGTTTTTTTTTTTTTTGTGTCTGACGACAACATTTGGAGCAGTAATAATGCTCCGATTTTTTACTTCAGCCCCTCTTTGAATAGGAAAATTCATCTAGTTGGTACTTTGGGGGGGGGGTCAAAAGTAAAATTTTTAAATAGTTTTCAAAAAAATCGAGAAAAACAAAAAAAAAGGTGACAAAAAACGGCAATTTTACGAAAAATCACTTTTCGACAAAATCGATTTTTTGATTTTGCTGTAACTCAAAAACGAATCATTGTAAATACTTGAAATTTTCACCAAATGTTTATATTATGGTTATCTCTTTACAGTTAAATTTTCAAAATATTTTGACCATTTTCAAACTACTTATAGACAATTGAAATTTTCGACTTTTCTAAGTTTTTTTTCTTCAAATGCCGATAAAAATTTTTTGGGTGGCCAGAAAATCTTGAAAATTTAATACAAGGTTTCTTAAAAGTTTTTCTTATAATGATAAAAAAAAAATCCGAAATCGTTAGTCACAATTTTTTTTTATAAGTGCTTAAAGTTCGAATTTATACGAAATATGTCAAAATTTAAATTAAATTTCATACTCTCATTATGCGTATGTAATAAACAGATACTATAAAGTAACTATAGTAACATAATATAGTAACTATACTATTTATTTTAAAATAGAATATATGACAATATTTAAATATAATATATCCTAAACTGACAAATCATCTTCGTTCAGAATCGTTTTTCGTATACAATGATACCTATCATTGCATTCAAATTTAACCTACCATAGTCTGAGGTCCACCCCACCCCCTAATATACAGCAGAGCGATACCCACTTACCCGCTTTTTTATGTTGGATTCTATATAGAGAGTATATAGGTACATACCACGGTTATATATAAGACCGTAAAAGTCCGTGGCTATGGATAATAAATAACATTTCTCTTTTTTTTATACCCTATGGACGTACTGATATAATAACAAAACAATAATATAAAACACTACTGAATGGGGGTAAGCATGGCCCCTCTGCCCCCCTGGCTACACCACTGTTATTAGTCATTATTAAAAATACATTTGTAAAACCATATTCATTATATTATAAACCTATTAACTTTATATAATATAAATAAAATAATCTTTCTTTGGCCGTGGGGGGGTTGATTTATTTTTTAAAAACTCTAAAATTATTACCGTTGCTCTATCTTGTGGTTGATTTGCAATACAAGCGTTTGGCGCTTGGTATACATTGAAACGTAACCAAGTATCTATAGTAAGTAAGAGGTTTTTTATCACTAGTCGTTCAAAAAAAAAAGTCACCCAACTTCACACCCGTAATCAATATCGTTAGAAATTGAAATACAAACGATTGTTGTACGGCGACCAGGTGCATTGTTCTGGATTGCCAACCATTTGCGTTCATAATTGTAATCTAAATAATCGCCAATCGGACGTCGCGCGTCGTTGAAGTCTTTAGCCAAGTAAGTCCCTTTTGCTGTCCGTGTATTTCCGTGTCACTCACGAAAATTATATAATTAATCTTAGTAGATAATATATTATTATTTCATTTTTAAATATACATATGTCTTTGAGGATATGAGAAAATTTTGATATTCTTAATATTGGACTTGAACTAGACACTTGATATAATCAAATTTATTGAAATAATATATATAAGTTATAATATTAAATCTAATAAAATCAAAATCAAATAAAAGGCCGAGTACCTATAAAAGTTGTGTTATAGGTATATTATTGTATTTTACCGAAATATGTTTTTTTTAGTAAATAGGTAATTATTAATTGTATTAGAATTGCATAATCATGTTGATAATTTTATTATTTTATAACAAGTTTATTGTGTACTAACAATAACTACCTATTATATACTATAAAGATTAGACAATTTATTATTTTTACAGACTATTATTTGATAGTAATATATATTTAAATTAAATTCTTCGTAGTCATTGTTTTTGTTGATTTCTACTGAATTCTTATTACCTATATGATACACAATCTTCTTTAGAAAATATAATTTTTCTAAAAATTTAATTTTAGCAATTCATCTTATAAACATAATGATTTTACTTTTGTATATTACCTACTTATTAACTTAGTTTGGTACATAGTTTAAAATAATAAGAGTTATTCTATAGAGCAATTAATTTAATAGGATTCACCTACAATGCTGTTGTGACTGCCAAACCAGAGAAATTTATCTGAATTTGACGAATATGATTAAATCTATTTGCGAAGAAGGAACTAATCCAGAAGTTTCAACTTTATTCATGAAAACTTAGTTCAAAATCCTCCATTAAAGTAAGTAAAATTATTTTAATATCTAATAAATGATAAAATTAGTTATACCTTGCATTACATTGTGTTAGTTAAGTTTTAATTATTACTTAATGTTTAATAATTCATATCAGAACTCATTACATGTTGATAGCTTTCATATTATAGTGAATTTAACTGTTATAAAATTTAAAAATAAGTACATTATTATTAATTAAGCTCTGGCTATTTTTGATATTTTAATTTTTAAGCAAGATATGAGTATGTAAAATTGTAAAAATTAAAAAATTTCATATCTAGCTTAAAAATAATTCAAAAAAATCTAATACTTATTCACTGATGATGTTATAAAAACTTTGATAATAGATTAATTCACTCTAATATATAACTAATAACACATAACAAGTTCTACTGGATGCAAATTGGCTATGTTGTATATATAACGTATGTACGATGGAGACAACACATTACACATTATGATATGGTATGGAGATTCTCTCTTTAATGACTAAAAGATAAATAACAAATAATTTTTCAATAGAATAATCAAAATCATACCTAAATTATGACCATGTTTTAATTAGATAAAATAACTTAAATTATTTTTAGAAAAAATCCAACAACAACTCAACTTATATGAACAACAAGCAAATAAGTAATTAAAAATTGTTAAATCTCTGAAAAACAAACTTATTTAAACTAACTATACCAAATAAACAAAATTTAATTTAAGATTAATTTTAAAAATTAATATTTAAGTATAATAAATTTAAAAACCAACTAATTTTTAAATAAATATATCATAATATAAACATAGTACAAATCCATATAAACAAATAACTACAAATATAAACATTAAAATAATAATATTTAGATACAATTTAATTTAATATTATTAATCATGAAAATATTGTACAAAATGATATTCCTGTAAATATAATTCTTATAATTATTCATATATTCAACATTAAATCTTGGTATTACTTCTGATTCTCCTTCAGGAAAATGAAAAGAAGAATATTTTACTTATGCTAAAAATATAATTAGTTCAGTATTTTATAAATATAAAAATCACCATTTATAATTAAATTTTTAATTTAACAATATCCTCTACCAGAATGAACAAAAACGTTGTTTTTTAAAGGATATTCAATTATTTTTTTTATTAGGTTTATTTATTTTTATCTAAGATTAAAATAATTGGAAACTTGACGCTAAATAGGTGAAATACTGAAATCATTGTTTAACTTTAAAACCAAACTTATCATTTCAAACACACTACATAATCCATTTGAAAGTATTTGATTATAAAGAGTGAATGATATTGCATTTGGCCAAAAGTCTGGTTTTGGCTGAAGTATATGAGTGATTGTTATATGCAAATAAGAATAAGTAATTAATTTTTTATAATTTCCAATTTTAAAACATTTAGTTTGTAATGTTTTATACCTACTATAATATAATTCATATTGATTTTTAAGGAAATAAATTATATTTGAGCTTGAAAACAGATGCATACAATGTCTTACATTTTATAAAAAGGCTTTCCAAAATTGTCACACATCAAAGTATACCATTTTCAATCTTTTTCTCAAAAAAGAGTTAACAAACGGCTGAAGACTTAGTTTCTTATAAAGTAATGTTTTTAAATAGCTTTTTAATTTAAGTGCATAATTTAATTAATTCTTTTTCATTTTATAGAAACATAAATCTTAATTGGCAGCTGAAAACAATTTGACTACACGGAAAAATAAATTACCTTGTATTTAGTAAGTTCTTAACGAATTTTCTACATATTTCTTTTTATCATCTTCATGCATTAACTTGACAAGATTAGCAGTTGCGGTCTTATTTATAATTCAATCGACAGCTAGGAATTTTTCTATTCTATTACTGTATTTTACATGTTGTAACAATTTGATGATATTTAACTAAATACTTCAAAATTATTAGTAGGGAATGTGTTTATATATTTTATGCACTTAGTATGTTACATTTTATAGTTTGTCTTAGGCTTTACTTCAATATTATGATCAATAAATACCATGCCCACAGTTTTTCGACTAACACTATGTCTTTTCTCTGTCGGACGGTGGATCTTTTGATTTTGACAGTCATAGAAAATAATTTATAAGGTTGTATATAAAATTCAAAATTTTATCTACTGTTTTCCATATCAGAAGAACCACCCTTTGATGGAGAGAGATTTAGACTTAATTCAGCTAAAGACCTTTGTTCATATTTATCAGTTTTTAAGGTTAATGCAATAATAATAATAATAATAAAAGATCAAAATACAATAGCTAATCCTTAAACCAGTAGTTCTCAATTAGGGTGACACGAAACCACTGCCTTAGACATACAATAAGAATTAACATAAGAAGTTTTATGATGAAGAACCACATTCTTTGCTTAATAGCTTTAGAACATTCAATGAAATTATGCCAAATAACTGTTCAAACATGAAAGTGATGGTAATGATATCTATTACCGTGGTTATAGATTTAATTATGGACAAGACTAACGACTAACTGCTACATACGTAGAAAATTGAAGTACTCATGACTAGAAAATGCATGCTACAAACTTAGTCTTGGCAAAGTTGTGAATACTGACGATAATAAAATATGATCAATTTGTTGAAGAGCTATTGAGGATATATTGTTCTCCTTTGGTATCACTTAGAATTAATTGAGAAAAGAAACTAGATAGACAATGAGTTTCTTAATCTGTTAACCAAAAGGATTTATATATATGTATACATACCGTGTTGAGAATTGTTATTTTATTCATAATTTTTGTGCTTGAATATTATGTACTCTTGAATAATACGGTATCATTTATTAGAAATTCTTGTTAACATTTTTTATAGTATTACTAGTACCCACACATATTCATAATAGCTCATAGTTTATTTCTGATTAAGCTGTATATTACATTATTACATTATATAATATATACAGATATTCACAAGTTGATCAGGGTGTTATAGGTATTCTATAAAAAATGATTAGGTTAACAACTTGTTATTATTTATTTCATGTTCATACAAACTATTTTATTTTTTGTAACCAATTATAATTTTAACACAGAAATATTTTTTTGTGGGCCAACAACTCATATTTTTTTCATTTATTTTTCAATAAAATTTACATTTTTTCACGTGAATATCATTATCACAGAACATGGCCAATAGGATCTAGCATGCAACTTGTTTATTATTCATATTACATGTTCAAGTAATAATACTAGATACTAGTTACACACACATAAGCAAATCACCACCACAATTCACTGTGTAATACACTATACTGTAAATATAAATGCATACAACTGCAGTATCTTATCAAACTTGTGCATACCATATAATAATAGGTACTCATGATTAATAACATAAACTATAATTTGATGATGTTCCCGTACTGTGCATTACCTGATGACTATTGTATTAATATATTAATATTTCTATTACTATGAATGAACTTTAGATAGGTAGTGGGTAGATAATTAAAATTTTTTTTTTTTTGAAATTATGACCTTTAAGGTTCTACTATTGGTTTGTAACAATGAAATTACCCAAACAATGAACCTAATTCCAGATTTCACCAACTATTCCCAGTCCCTACAGTGTTTGAAAAAAAATAAAATAGTTGTTTATAAAATTATAAAAGTCAGTTGTGTTTGTTATTAATTGATTATTCTATAACAAGACTAACATAAAAAAAAATTCATTTTCCATTTTTAGAGTACAAAATATATTTATGAGCATAGTAATCAAATCTAGGATATTAAAAAAAACTTTTAACTTTTAACTTAGGTAACTTATGTTAATATATCTCTGAAGTTATAAGTTGATAAATGGATAACTTAACTAGTTACAAAAATCGTTAACTTTACTTGCTCAGTGTAGCCGATACAACTACAGATATAGATAATAAGCTAGATTATAATATAATATAAGTATAATATAATCTAGTTTATTATTTATTACTATAATATATTTATATTATGTGTCTTGTTCCTTCGAGTTGTAAACTGTTGATATTTAAATTTACTAAACATATATTATTAATAGTCAAATAATACAATAATACAATTAAATCAATATTACATAATAATTAGGGCCTGGGTTTATATGCATTTGCATGTTTTTTCTGAATAGTCCAAAAAATAGCTAGGTAAGCTACAAGTTTGATTTGTAATCAATAGGTTCGAAATATAAAATTTTATTTTGCATATTTTTACATTTTTCGTCCTTTTTTGACATGTACTGCATATTTCTGTATTTTACGATTTTTTTATGCATATATACGGTTTTTAAATGCATAATATGTAATATTTTGGTTATTTTTATTAAAATAACGTATTTATAATTATATTTATAATCCATGTAATTTGACGAAGTCGTTTTCTTATCTTATCTGAGACATATCGGGACAAGTAGTACTTAATCTGTTATTGAGTAGGTTTTAGTGAATCATACATTAGTCGTGTTTGTTTCGTCGTGTTTGTAAATATAGTATAATTTATTTGAACATAATATAAAAATAATGAAAAAAAAAAAATTTAATCGATTTTTGCATATTTTTTATTTAATATAGTATATTTCTATAAAATAAGAGCATAATTAATGCATATTTTATAGTGCATATTTCTTATGTTTTTAGAGCATAATATAAATCCGGGCCCTAATAATAATACATTATTAGAATTATAATTATAATTACAAATCACAATACATTAAGTTCATTAAGATATTTATAACAGTACAAAGTATATACAATGAATAATTAAAAAAATATGTAGGTATGTTTTAATTTATAAAAAATATATTATAAAAGCTTATATATTATTAAATAAAATTGGTTTATTTAATTTGTGTATCTTGCTTACAACAGCTTTCATTGTTGAACTGGTCAAGATTTTACTATGTGAATTGAGTCTTATATATAGTTATATTTAAATATGCTCGGTTACCTAATTAATGCAGTTATTTTTATTTTATGCGGAATGCAATATAAATTAAAACATTCAAAACATTTGTTATATTGAGGTACTTAATATTGATAAATCCTGCCTAATAACAAACATAGGTTGACATCAGGGGGAACCTAGGGTGCTCAGCTCCTCAAAGTATTTCAATAGACTCCAAAAATCGAAGGTAATATGTTATACTTCTGTATAAAAAGGTGGTGCAGGGTCACTTTACATTGGATTATTATAGCCCCCTAATAAATGCTGGATAATTAATAATATAATCTTTTGATCAATGTTTTTTATTAATATAATAAAAGATTTAAAATATTGTTCACTAATTTCAAACAATTTTTAGTGCTTAAGATGCATGTTTAGGGCCTTTTCTATTTTTGATTGATACAAAATTAATGATTATACAGTATTCACAGTCAGGGCTCCCACAAGAGAAGGCTGATGGACTTTGAGTACAGATGCCCGGCTATTTTAAGGGCCTGTGGATCCATTGAAATTTATTTGTAATTTTGATAAAGTTTTATAAAGGGCCCGTACAAACATATTTTAGTACAGGGGCCCGAGATTGTATAATATGGAGGCTCACAGTTATTCACAGTTAATATCTCGATAAAAATGCTTGACAATATGTCCACAAATATAATACAATATATTTTCAATAATTGTATTAAAAAACTATCATTACATACAGTTAGGGCTGGGCAGTATTTTAGATACTAGTATTTAAGATACGTCGTACGTGTCTGAGATACAATTGTATCTTGTATCGTGGATTTAAATACTTTTTTGACTTGTTTCATATAATTATACCTAATATACCTACAAGTAATTGAACATTTTCAATAACAATATTGAATTATTATTTAACACAAATCTAGAGTTTCCAGCTAACATTTTAATAGAATCATGAAGTAAATTAGTGCGGATAGCATATTTAAATAGTGAACAGTTTGGATTAAACTGGCATTATAAATTTTATGAGTATTTAAAATTAAAAAAAGCGGGTAAGTGGGTATCGCTCTGCTGTATATTAGGGGGTGGGGTGGACCTCAGACTATGGAAGGTTAAATTTGAATGCAATGATAGGTATCATTGTATACGAAAAACGATTCTGAACGAAGATGATTTGTCAGTTTAGGATATATTATATTTAAATATTGTCAAATATTCTATTTTGAAACAAATAGTATAGTTTTTATATTATGTTACTATGGTTACTATGGCCAACATTCGCATTATGAGCGTATGAAATTTAATTTAAATTTTGACATATTTCGTATAAATTCGAACTTTAAACACTTATAAAAAAAAATTGTGACTAACGATTTCAGATTTTTTTTTATCACTTTAAGAACAACTTATAAGAAACCTTGTATTAAATTTTCAAGATTTTCTGGCCACCCAAAAAATTTTTATCGGCATTTGAAGAAAAAAAAACTTAGAAAAGTCGAAAATTTCAATTGTCTATTAGTAGCTTAAAAATGGTCAAAATATTTTGAAAATTTAACTGTAAAGAGATAACCATAATATAAACATTTGGTGAAAATTTCAAGTATTTACAATAATACGTTTTTGAGTTACAGCAAAATCAAAAAATCGATTTTGTCGAAAAGTGGTTTTTCCGTAAAATTTCCATTTTTCTGTGATTTTTTTTTTGTTTTTCTCGATTTTTTTTAAGACTATTTGAAAACTTTAATTTTGACCCCCCTAAAGTACCAACTAGATTCAATTTCCTATTCAAAGAGGGGCTGAAGTAAAAAATCGGAGCATTATTACTGCTCCAAATGTTGGAGTCAGACACAAAAAAAAAAAAAAAAAAAAAAAAAAAAAAACACACATCATTGTAAAAGCAATACATTCATCACTTCGTTCAGAATCTAAAATATATGAAAAAACTTGGTTTTATAATATAATATAGTGTTGTTGGCAGGGCCATAGAGGGAAAAGTTCAGGACAGGGTGGAAAATGCTTAAGGGCCCCTATAGTGGTGGTTCCAGGAGCCACGGTCACCCTCCTTCCCATAACCCAACATACTGTCAGCTAAAATTTATAAATAATCAAAAATATAATTCTTCGAATTATATAATTAATTACGGTGCCTCTTTTTTTGGGCCCACAAGGAATCCTACCTTTCCTCCCCCCCATCGACAGGCCTAATTGTTGATGTCCCATTTAAAAATGGTGGACTGACTGGACTGATTAGTTTCTAACTTCACTTTATTATCACAGTTAGCAATCTAGTTTATTATCTATATCTGTATATACAACGTACATAGTTCTTGATGAATCCTAAAAATCTAATAAATAAATAAACAAAAATATTCTTATAGACATCTTTTTATTTGAATTTCTAGGTTTGTTGTTATTATTGTTATTAACAATAATTCAATAAGTACAAAAACCATACTGGGTAGGTATACATTTTAAACATAATGTTGAATTCTCTGTTATGAATAAAATCCAAATAATATTTATTAAGTATTTTAAATAATATAATATAATATATATATTACACTATTAATTATTATATGATACCCTCATATTTCTATAACTCTAATAATTTTCGAGTTTAGGTATCGTATTGCGAGGGGCAAGTGCCCATTCTTAGTCTCTCCCGACCCTGGTTTCAGCCTTGGGAGTCTACTCACTACTTCTACTACCACTATCTTATATTATCGTGCTAAATACTACTATGCTGTTCGACTGGTCGCCGTCGCCCGGGAAACGCGGACTGTGGTATTTTACGCCACTCTTGGCTTTAGTTATGGTGTAGTAGGGGGATCACCACCGATCACGTTCACGTTACGCGACGTTGTCACTTTCATCCACCAGCTGATCGAACTATAATTGCGAATATGTCAGCGCACTATTTATTTTGTCCTTGGGCCACATGGACCAATTAATATATTAAATATTTTTTTGAAACAAATATTATTATTAGTATTATTATTATTAGGTAATAAAAATATTCTTTTATTTTTAAAGTCGAATAATAATTAGTAAAAAATTACAAGACAAATGAGTCGAATCTTTGAAAATGTTGATTTGTATCACCTTCCACTGTTCAAAATAATATACCTACTCGTCCAGTATGTCATCCGTTATTTTTAAGAGCGTGTTAAGCACATAATATATGCAGTGCTAAGTTTAACAAAATATTTTAATAAAATGTGTTTAATAAGGGTATGCAAAAATGTCTGAAAAAATGGTAGAGGTATTCTCCCGCCATAGCGCTATAGGGTATATACTATATAGAAGCATCTAAGTGAAATAATATGAAGTGGAAATGGATACTAAACAGAATTGTAGGCCAGACACGTATACAAGGGGGGTTTTAGGATTTAACTCCCCCCCCCCCCAATTTTTTTTGTATATTACTTAATACTTGATTGTTCCGTACCGGAATATACCTATTTAAAGACTTAAAGTACTGTAACTAAATAAAAAATGTACCGATGTAACGAGTATTTTAGAATCGGTACTTTTGTAACTACTTGTTGTAACTGTACCGATTGTAATGTAATGATTCCACAAAAAGAACGAAAATTCCCACCATTACTAAATAGTATATTTACATATTATTCTAGATAATAAATATATATTATAATGCACGCATAAATTACTAATTTATTGCTAATAATATTATAAAATAGTTATTTATTTAAAAGTTTGTATATTTTCAATTTTGTAGATATATGGTATAAATTATTAACATTTAGAACGTAAATTCATCAGTACCTTATACATATTTAATTATAATAACTTTAATAAAATAATATTAAGTATATTGTACCAGCAGAAAGTAATAACTTGGTATTATGATTTTTAATCGAAAAAATGTTTCTGAAACATATAACATTATTGCTCTTTAAACAAAATCATTTCATTATACCATTGCTTCAAAGAAAAACATTCACGATATTTTAGATTCTGAACGAAGTGATGAATGTATTGCATTTACTATGATGTGTGTTTTTTTTTTTTTTTTTGTGTCTGACTCCAACATTTGGAGCAGTAATAATGCTCCGATTTTTGACTTCAGCCCCTCTTTGAATAGGTAATTGAATCTAGTTGGTACTTTAGGGGGGTCAAAATTAAAATTTTCTAATAGTTTTCAAAAAAATCGAGAAAAACAAAAAAAAAATGACAGAAAAATGGAAATTTTACGGAAAAACCACTTTTCGATTTTTTGATTTTGCTGTAACTCAAAAACGAATTATTGTAAATACTTGAAATTTTCACCAAATGTTTATATTATGGTTATCTCTTTACAGTTAAATTTTCAAAATATTTTGGCCATTTTTAAGCTACTAATAGACAATTGAAATTTTCGACTTTTCTAAGTTTTTTTTTCTTCAAATGCCGATAAAAATTTTTGGGTGGCCAGAAAATCTTGAAAATTTAATAAAAGGTTTCTTATAAGTTGTTCTTAAAGTGATAAAAAAAAATCCGAAATCGTTAGTCACAATTTTTTTTTATAAGTGTTTAAAGTTCGAATTTATACGAAATATGTCAAAATTTAAATTAAATTTCATACGCTCATAATGCGAATGTTGGCCATAGTAACCATAGTAACATAATATAAAAACTATACTATTTGTTTCAAAATAGAATATTTGACAATATTTAAATATAATATATCCTAAACTGACAAATCATCTTCGTTCAGAATCGTTTTTCGTATACAATGATACCTATCATTGCATTCAAATTTAACCTTCCATAGTCTGAGGTCCACCCCACCCCCTAATATACAGCAGAGCGATACCCACTTACCCGCTTTTTTATAATTATACTTTATTTCTATGTCACAATAAACAGAAATTGCTATTTTTATTAAAACAAAATAAGGTGAACAGTTAATAGATCAAGGTTCGTTATCGTATTAATGATTTTATAAAATTATCACTTCATTCAAAATTTAAATATTAAATTAGCATTTTTCTACAGCTAGGTACATGTGTATATTTAGTTATTGAATTTTTTTATTTTACCGACTACCAGGTACATTTAAGAAGAAATTATATTGATTTCGGACGACGTCATACGGTTGCCGGGCGACAAATGGGCGTGTAATCAGTTGCTATGGGTAACCACTTGCTACAATCGTTTCGTTTCAACTCACTTTTACCTCTCACAGCAGCTGATGATCTAAAATTCTAGCGTGTTCTACTCGAAAATATCACTGTGTCACTGGGCTCAGCCCTTCCGCCAGTATTCCATTTCTTTAGTTTAAACTTCAATATTATTCTCCCCGACATACATGCCGTGGCGTATATAGAAATTAATTTCAAAGGGGTTAAAAAAAATTCCATTCTTATATTCCAATTAATTATACAATCAAAATCAATGCCTGTACCAACCATATATTTCGGGGGGCCTTATAATATATACCTTTACTATGATTATAACATTTTCAGTAATAAAAATACAAACGTTTTAATTTATGGTTTATATTACGGCCTATTAGGAGGGCTAGTCCCTATGTCCCCTTCCCCCTCCTAGATACGCCACTGACTAGGGGGATAAAGTATATTGATTTAGCCAGGGAAAAAATAATCTTACCAAATAAAAATTATAGTTTTATTTTGTTTACATATCTATATTATAAATATTATATAAACAATCGAAGATTTATTAAAAGATCATGAAGCTAAACAAATTAATCATTCATATTTCATTAGCTAAGCATCAACAAACTATTAAAAATAATACTGTACAACTTTTAACTATGTATACTGAATATTAGAATAGGTATTATTAAGGTGTAGATAAGAACTATAGGTATCCTAATGTATATTACATCCAAATAAATAATAATATTGTACAACTTTTGACATTTCACGATATCGTATGTGTCCGATAAATCCTACAGATTATTTATCTATGTGGTTATTGAAATATACTATTATTATAGATTAGGTTAAGATGACCAAATCAATAAAAAAAACCAAGACAAAAAGTTATTCTATAAAAAAAATGTTTACTTTTATTTTTATGCACATAGTATATAAATAAATTATGTCATTATATTAATTTAATAATAACAAATTACAATTTTTAAATTAATTATTAATTATACTTTGAATTTGTAAAAAATTGCTTCAATTGTTTCTATGACAAATAGAAGTCCTAATTAAGATTTTCGGTTTTATCAGGACAAACTTTTAACAACCTGGACGTCTGGACACCCTAGATTGGGTATTTGGGTAACTGTTAGGTGTAGTACTGTAGTAATATGATCGTGCTTGTCTCAAACAAAATAATTAGGTATTATTATAACTAATCTTAGAAGGAAACAAAATTAATCAACACGATGTGTTAAGGGTTCCGCAACAAATTATAAAAATATAATAATATAGTTTTTTACAATTATATAACATTATATAAGTATACGTAATATTAATAAATATAGTAATTTTTTAAATATTTAAAAATAAAAATTGATTCATTATTATCAAAATTATTAAGATATTGGGTTTGAGTATCTAAAAATTAATTTCGCCACAACTGCTAGAAATTATTTTTATATATATTATCAATATGACATATATTTTTTAACCCAATTAGCCACTTGTAGGAATTTGTACGTTCATCCCTTTCAAACACCACGTTACTACCTATTTATTAACAGGTGGTAGTATTGTATATTATCTCCCTATTATATTATATATTTATATTGTAATTACGGCGAATGCCTCCTATAGAATAGGTAATAGGTAGGTATTATGATTTTATGACATGATTATATATTACGTAGGTATTGCGTAACAAAGTGAACGTGTTTTCCACGTGTATAATATAATAATAATAAATAAAAACAATAATATGTGATTCGACCTCGCCCTTACTTTACCAGCTCGGTGTATAATGGCTCTTAGTACTTGTATTAAAATTAGAACAACTACAGTTGCGCGTAGAACGATTTTCGGAATGACGCACGACGGTGAAATCGGATTGGAGTCAGGTTTACTTAAAAATGGTTCAATTTTAACCGATGCCTATTCACTTACCCAACCACCCAATTCATCATTCAAAAATTGAAAAAAAATGTTTAAATGGTTACACATGAAAATCAATATAATACAAAGCCGTTCGTTCAACTCGTAAATGACACAACTGTTGCTACAAATATATTTTTTATTTTATTACATAAATCAATTTAAATAATAGCCACTCTCCACAAACATTTAAATACATTTGTATAACATAAAAATAAAACAATTTTAGTTCTTAATTTTCAACTTACTAACAAGTACCTATAAAAAATATTAATATGTAAAATGTCAAGATTGTTAATAAAATTCATAAAAAATTAAATGATACATAATGCCGTCTTAGGTCTTTTGATGAAAATTTCAAGTTTATGGCGATTATTCATATTTTAATTACAACAAAATAAGAAATTGATTTTTCCTTAAGAATTTCATTTTTCCTTATATTTTTTTCTAATTATCAAGAAAATTACTAGATAGGCATTTTGTACTTTCAACCTCTGTGTATGTACTATATTCATTTTCCTACCAGAAAATATATTGAAGTTCAATATCTAAACATTTCCACTGCTCCAAAAGCCAGAAGAATACGACAGACACAAACAAAACACATCATTGTAAAATCAATACTCACCCTTTTAATCTAAAATGGTAGAGAATATTTAGTCATATAGTCATAGACATAGTAATGTATTTTCATTTAACTAACTTCTATAATATTTAAAATAATAATAGTTTTTTAATAATATAATTATAAAAACATGTCAAGTATTAACAACGACGCAGAAGCGTAGACCTTTAGTGGTGGCGCCACTGAGGGTTATGAACAAGTGTTTGTGCGTGTGTCGGTAGGTACTTGGTATCATATCAAAATCGAAATGTTCATCAGTTGTTAAACAACTTGACAGTATTCTAACGCGTCAAGACGCAATCGATAATTATAATCGTACAAATTCAAATTATTATTGATATACAGTCAAATTTAAAGAAGAAAAACTACTATTATTAATATAGGTAATTATTATGTAGATATTTTGAAATATTTTAATATAATTCATTGATTTAAAATTGAAGAAATATCATTTATCAATAGTAAAAGTATTAAAGCATTTAAAGGAGAACTGTGGTATCCGTAAGGTAGGTACTTCAAATAAAATATGAAAAGGGAACTAAAAATATAATTGTGCCTACTTAACAATTTATTGTCTATTAGTTAAAAAAAATGCAAACAATAAACGTTATACTAGTTAAAATTATTTGGTAGCAAATAAAATATTTTGTACTACATTCCTTTGTTTTTATTTGAAAACATATTAGAAAATCTATTAGATAAAATAAATAAATATATATTATCTAATATAAGTAATATAACTGATAATTTGTTACTGAATTTAGTATTGATTATTTCAGTATTCGATAGTTATTGTTTAATATATTTTTTTCTTAATACCAAGTCACATGATTTTATGTACTTATTATTATTTATTTCTAATATTAATTTCTTTTATATAATTTATTGTTTTTCAATCAATCAATTTCTCATTTAATATATGTATTGAAAAAAATAGTGATTTTTTCCATTTTAATTAGTTATTTATAAAATAAAAAAAAAAAGCGGGTAAGTAGGTATCGCTCTGCTGTATATTAGGGGGTGGGGTGGACCTCAGACTATGGTAGGTTAAATTTGAATGCAATGATAGGTATCATTGTATACGAAAAACGATTCTGAACGAAGATGATTTGTCAGTTTAGGATATATTATATTTAAATATTGTCAAATATTCTATTTTGAAACAAATAGTATAGTTTTTATATTATGTTACTATGGTTACTATGGCCAACATTCGCATTATGAGCGTATGAAATTTAATTTAAATTTTGACATATTTCGTATAAATTCGAACTTTAAACACTTATAAAAAAAAAATGTGACTAACGATTTCGGATTTTTTTTTATCACCCTAAGAACAATTTATAAGAAACCTTGTATTAAATTTTCAAGATTTTCTGGCCACCCAAAAAATTTTTATCGGCATTTGAAGAAAAAAAAACTTAGAAAAGTCGAAAATTTCAATTGTCTATTAGTAGCTTAAAAATGGTCAAAATATTTTGAAAATTTAACTGTAAAGAGATAACCATAATATAAACATTTGGTGAAAATTTCAAGTATTTACAATAATTCGTTTTTGAGTTACAGCAAAATCAAAAAATCGATTTTGTCGAAAAGTGGTTTTTCCGTAAAATTGCCATTTTTCTGTCATTTTTTTTTGTTTTTCTCGATTTTTTTGAAAACTATTAGAAAATTTTAATTTTGACCCCCCTAAAGTACCAACTAGATTCAATTCCCTATTCAAAGAGGGGCTGAAGTCAAAAATTGGAGCATTATTACTGCTCCAAATGTTGGAGTCAGACACAAAAAAAAAAAAAAAAAAAAAAAACACACATCATAGTAAATGCAATACATTCATCACTTCGTTCAGAATCTAAAAAAAACACACATCATAGTAAATGCAAAATTCATCACTTCGTTCAGAATCTAAAATAATTAATTTTAATAATTAAAATATAATAGTAACAATGTTTATGTATATCGTTGTATACTTGTATAATATTACTTAATATGAATGTCATTTTACGCAATATTACAGAAATTAGATAAACGTTTTTTTTTTAATAATAATTAATAATGCTATATAGGTAAGTAGTGGTTGGTAGGGAACTCACTAATTATTAGTTGACTATAGTATTATTGTGTTTTTATTTATCATATTAATATATCTAACTTTATCTTAACCACATATTCAATGCTTTAGTGAATATAATATATCATACACTTTAATTGTTGTGCATGGCTTCGATAATGTATAATAATATTATAATATTATAATATATTATATTTAAGTCAAAATATTTTAATATCAGAAGGCGGATAAAAAATGATAAAATGTATATAATAGGTAGTTGATAATGAGCAATTAATAACCATCTACAATATATTCAATCAAACTTAGACTATGTTAATTAAGTATAGTGCCTGGTAGACCCCACCAAAAATATCATCGATTCCTATAACATAAGACTATCATAGTACCTTTTTAAGATTATGAAAAAAAATATGTGAGAATAATCAGAAATGTAATTACAATTTATTATTAGTATTTTTACGAGAAAAAACTAGAAATTATAAATATTTAAGTTTGTTTTTATGAATCTATCCATTAACAAAAATAAATCAAATACAATTTTTACCCTCCAAACTTTCTATAGACTCAAATATTTATCTTATTATACTATTTTTTATCAGGTTAGGTTATCTGATTACCGCATTTAAAATTTAATATTAACCTGTATTATATTTTAAAGACAATTTAATTTTAATATATTTACACACACATGCATTATATATGTATAACCATCTTATTAAAACTATAAATTTAATAAAACAAAATTAATTAAAATTTTTTTTTTTTTAATTTTTTTAGTAACAATGAATGTTTCCGATGAAAATTATAGAAGTATACTGGCTAGTTTTCGGACTAATGACTTAGAAAAACTATTGGAAGCCTTTGGTCAAAATAAAACAGGTCAAAGATCTGAATTACGAGATCGAGCACTTGAATTGTTAAAGTCTAAACCAACTGGTCTTAACTATGTAGCATATCTAACAAAAATACTTGAACTACATGGTATCTTGCAATCTGATTCGTATATTAATGAAATGATGCATAATTATTCTATGCCACCACAAAAAATACAGATGATGCCTATGGACCAGTCACAGACACCACAACAAAGAACGTGCCAACTGCTGCAACGTCCTCAACAATCGATGCAAACGATCCACGCTGGATTACCACAGTTAATGCTCCAAATGCAAAGAGCCGTACACGGAAACCCTACTGATGCAAATACTATTCCTGGAAGCACTGTGGCTGTTAAAAATATTCAGCACATATTTGGTAGTAATCAGCCAGCTGGATCTCATACTGCAGTAGCATCTCAATTACCCGTAAATCAACCAAGTATGGCGTATATGGTGCAACAAAATACTGTGAGATTTGTTTTGAATACACTGAGAAGTAAAAACAGTAATGATTCAACACCATCGCCTCAAATTTTAGCCAATTACAAGTTCAAAAAACTACCATTTTACGAAGTTATTGAAGATATTATTAAGCCAACTCTTCTAAATGGATTAGAAACAAATACATTAATAAACTCCACTATAGGTAGCAATATATTTTATCTTTAAGATCACTCTTCTTAATTTAATCGTATTCATAATATGTATTTTATTTCAGGAACTAAACAAATGACATTCATCCATACTATGTCACCCGAACAAGCATCACTTATTGCGATGAATAGAGATATTTCATATGGAAAAAATGAGTATCTTTATCAATATCAGATTCGAATTTGTCAGTTAGAAATTGGACGTAACGAGGTAACTGATTTTTTGCCCTTAGGACTCCATATTCGAGTTGGAAATAAAGTATGTTCGTTGCCACCTACTGCTTTTGTACGATTAGGAAATGAATCTAGACGAATTGGAAAACCTATTGATTGCGCGCAATATCTAAAACTTAATCCAAATATTTCAAACTCGATCACTATAAATTGGGTTCCAGATGGGAAAAAATATGCCTTGGCAATGTTTATTGTAAAACAGTTAAGTTCAGATAATTTATTAAAAAAACTTCTAGATAGAGAAATGAGAAGTTCAGAAGAGACAAAACATTATATTATTAAAAAGTTCACAGATGTTGATCCAGATTTGGCCGCTACGTCTTATCATTTTTCCTTGGTTTGTCCATTGGGTAAAATTAGAATGAAGATACCTGCAAAATCTATCCATTGTGATCATATACAGTGTTTTGATGCAGCTACATTCATTTCAATGAACGAGAAAAAGCCAACATGGCTGTGCCCAATGTGTAATCAATCTTGTTTATACGATGACATACGAGTAGAAAATTATTTTTTGGATATTGTCACAAGTCCTATACTCAAAGACGACAATCAGGATATTGAAATTTTGGCAGATGGTTCA